>OY728152.1:716438561-717063561 GCA_963277665.1 Viscum album
GAAAGCAACAATGTAAATATGTTATGTATGACACAAGATACCTTTATGATTTATGATTTCTGTGTGTTATTCAGAAATTTAAAGATTTCATATGGTATGTTATGATTGAAAATTATTGTTTCATTGATTTTTATTTATTGATGGGATAATTTTTTCCTTCCTTATTTTAAAACCCTTACAGAGATTTTTATACTCATCCCATGTTTTTGAAATTTTTTCCATAGGATTTAAAGATGAATAAGGTCAATGATGGGATCAATGAAAAATTCATGATATCTAAAACATAGAACTGTACATGTTTCTTGTTAAGAGTTTTTATTTTATAAAAACTGGATAATGAGTAGTCATGAATACCTTTAATATTAAAGTTGTTATGTAATAGGTTTGGCCTAATTGTCTAAACTTGTATTCCTGAAAACATCTTCAATGTGAATTATTGGCATAATTAAAGATTATTTAATGTTTAAGGATGGGTCCTCATAACTTGTGTACCCTTTGTGATCGTATACAAATTTTAACTAGACAATTAATTGGATGGAGATATAGGTCTCGCCTATCTTATAGTGAAATCTTACAAATATGTTCCAAAAAATCCTAAAAATCATTTCTTAAACCATATGTTGATATAGGTATCATAATCATTTAAACATAACATTACTTGTGGAAAAAGATAGAGGATTCATAGTCATTTAATCAAAATAATAACGCATGAAAGTGAAATTTATGTCATAAACCCGTGAAAGGGAAATAGATTTCATAAACATATAACCTATGTAATTGATAGGGTTTTCATAAATATATAACCTATGAAAGATAACAAGGTTTCATAATGATCATGACATTAACCATAACCAATTCATAGAAATAATTCAAATGGATCCTTTGGATAATTTCCTAGAATGGAATGAGTAAGAACAATAGATTTTATCATTTTTGGAAAATAATTTTTAAATATCATTCAATATCCTTTCTATAGGAAAATATCATTTTTTCATTGAAAAAAAATGATTGACACATATAACCATCTAAAAATAACTTTCTTATAAAATATATCAAAACATTAAAAGAAGAATTGAAATCATTTTTATATAATAAATTCTTTGAAAGCATTTATAATAATCTTGAAAAAAATTTAAAATTATTTTTCTTTGAAAAAATAAAAAGAAATAGTGAAAATGTTTTGAAAACCATTTTATTAAAATACATTGAAAACTTATTGAGAAAGAACAAAAATGTTTTTAAAACCATCTTACATTAAAATATATAATATAATATTGAAAAACATTGAATAATATTTGACATTGAAATAATTTTTTAGAAATTTCTTTAAAAAATTATACTTTTATACATGGAAAGGATGATTTACAAAAATTACGGCCGGTAAATCTGTGAATGTTGTATGAGGTAAAAAAGAATATTCCCAATGCATGATATAATGGTAATAAAAATGACTTGTTTGGAATGATACAAGAAGAATCATTTGAAAGAATTATAAAAAGAGAATAAGGGTAAAAATTTATTTTATGTATTATAGTATTATAGTTTAATAATATTGGAAAATGTTTTTAGAAATATGGTTTTTAAGGAATATATAATTCCAGCAGATGTGGGTGTAAAGTCAGGAATTCTTAAAAACACTATCTTATATATATCTTATATGAAATATTTTAAAAATAATATAATACATGGATATATCATGAATAAAAATAGGAGAATAAAATACTTTATTTTTCTCAAGATATGGGATATAATATATCATCAATGGAAGAACAAATACAAAAAATCATAAAAAAGATGAGATTGTTACAATAATCACTTAACATATGTCTATATGGGATCATACTCTACATGGTAGAAGAGGACATTACATTAATATTATAATATCATGAAATTTATTAGATATAGGTTATAACCATTCAATTGTAGTATATACACATCATTGAAATATATAGGTGCATAACGAGGAATTGTATCTCAATGAAAGAAAAATTAGACAATATTTTTTAACTGATTTGGTACCATTAAAAATCTTAAACAAATGAAATAAAAGTTACATAATGGATATGTAAAAACACATAAATTCTAAAATTATAATCATTTATTTCATCCACATTTGGTATACACACTACACAAAAGGAAATGCAGGTGAATAAAGAACGTATCTCATGAAAATAAAAAGCGAGATGAAATCCCCTTAGTTTTTTATTTTCTCTTGTTGTAATCATTAAAAACTCATGTATAGTTATAATAAATTTATTATAAATATATATAGGAACCATGTTATTACTTATAAAACCATATATAATTTTATTGTGGATTTATATATATCTCTTGTTAAAAATTCTATGGTATTTTTTCACTTTGGATAATATTCTCTTTTTTATTCACATGAGTCTTAATTTGTTCTAACATTTTTCCTTATATTTATATAATTAATCCATAAATTTAACCATGATTAAAATATAATATATATTCAATATATTTTTTATTATAATAATACATTGGATATATAAGTATGAAATTGAATACACTGTTAAAGTAGAAGGTAAGCTGTATGTACAAATAACTATTGTTTCCGACCAATTTATGTGTCGAATGAAATAAGTTAAAAGGAATATATTTTTATATATGTATATATATCATTATTAATTAGTTTTATTATTCCATATATATAATATATAAAAAAAATCTATCGTTAACACATTTTATGTAGTGTATTAATTAATCATGTCACATTGAGGGGCGATATTCCATACATCCTCAAATGAAATTTCCGTGTAAACACAAAATGGAATGTATGAAGATATGTGTTGTAAAATAATTTAAAAACATATATATGTAAAAAATATAAAATATAAAATATATAAAAATATTTCCCATCATAATGAATACCATGAGATGCAGTAAATGAAAAAGTGATCAATCATCATTTCGTGAGGCAGTAGTTCACCATACACGCAAAGAATATTTTTTTACCCATTAATTGTTGGTGTGTGTATGTGTCGGTTTAAAACAAATCATAATAAAATAATAATATTTTTATTATACTATCATTTCAATAAAATCTTTTAATAAATATATTGGAGGGGTGGAGAAGGAAAATAAAATATTCTAGCATGATATAAAGAATTACCTCTAAATCGGGAAAATCCTATTGGTTTAATCCAAAATTATTCCTTAGATTAACTTATTCCTATTTGAAGTCTTCTAGGTGTATGCTAAAAATTTCGGGATGTATATTAGTCAGGTATTTTCCAAATAAATGAATTGTTTGAGGAGTAAAGAAGAGTGAGATGCGGTGGCTTTTGTTGGGAAGGGAAAGGACTCGCTTTGTATTTTTGAAAAACCATTAGGTGTACCAGGATTTATACCTAATAAAAAGTCATAAAAACCCAATATAACTCAATAATGGAAGTTTAATGGGTGAGTCATGTACATAAAAGGGGGGTTTTACAAGGTTTTAACTTTTTTGGGTATTGAATTTATGGCTCACCCCATATTGTGCTAAATTTTACCTTAATCGATGCAATTAATTTTAATTACAGTCACAAATATTTTTAGTAAGAAACTATGTATAACTTTTTAGAGATCATAAATTAGGATTATTCTAAATATGTAATCTATTTTTCAATTTTATAATCACATATAAGGTTGAAATTGATTTAACATTAATCCCACAATTGGGTCGACAGTGCGGGGTTTTAAAGTAAGTGAATAAACAAATTTCTATATTTTTATATGAAATTCCCATTTTAAGTTGACCTTAACGACATAAAATGCATTATTTGTCAAAAATATTATCTATGTAAACCTTTAATCTAATTTACATATAATTTATTTCCATAAAAAGGTTATATGAAAATGCAATTTTGAATTAAAATTACCCATGTCTAAAAATAAATTAAAAATGAAACATTACAGAAAAATAAAAAAAATTCCTTAGCTAATATTTATATTTATATTTAAATGATGAATTTAATTTTGAAATCTTATTTCTATAAATGTTAAAAAAATAAGTTTTAAAATGGGTTCACCATTAAAAGGTGTTAAAACTCTATTTATAAAAATAAATGTTTTAATCATAAAATTAGGTATGTTCTTTATCATATATCTATAAAATATATGGAATGAATATAAAAAATATTTGATTTAATATGTAACATATATATTTCATTAATACCAATCAATAATTGTTTTTAATTAAATTTATTAGTGTAAAACATCTTTTTTAGAATAAAAATAAAAATATTACCTGTTTCTTCAATCAAAATTCATATTCATTTATAGTTAATTAGTAACCTAGGAATTCGTATTATATTGTATGAACCATGAATTTTTATAATTTAGTAAACACTATTAACTCTAAAGTAATATAATATCTTTTTTATATCCTATTATATTAAATAATAATAGTTAAAAAAATATTATTGTTTACTAAACCTCATTTTTTTCATGTTACACAAGCAATCGATGAAATGCATTGTTGCATATAATGCAACTAACCTCAGTGTTCTATGTAGATAATGATTTATTTTATTTTTCATGTATTGAATGAATAACATAGTGTTTTTTATAAAGAAATAAAAACATTGTGATTTAATCTAAAATAAAATCCCTATAGTGTTGCCTGAAAAAAAAATATCATAGTTGTTAAATATATTTGAAAAAAATCAATCCAAAAAATATCATGGTCGTATAGAAATTTTAATATTTGGAACAATGATTTTAATTGTAATTATCCCTAGTAGTGAAGAGATTGGGATAATTAAGGGAGGAAAATAGTTAGGGTTTACTTCATGGGGTTCTTGGATGAAACCAAATTCATAGTTTCACAAAGTTATTCAAATTTACGGGTGAGTATAGAATGAGAGTAAGTTCCCCTTTTATAAGTGAATGGATCTGACGTATCCAGGGATTATAATGTTATGTAACGGGTATTGATTGAATTTAATGTAAAATAGGTTATTTTGGAGAAGGAAGGATTTTAAAAAATATTGATAATATATTACAACCAATAAATTTATTTTTTTAAGGTCCCAAGGACATGATAAATTATAAAATCTGAGCAACCTTAGATTAGTTATTTAATAAGATATTATAATTAATTAAATATTAATCATTTCAAATAATTATTAAAAAACAATAAGTTGAACATGATTCACAATTTTTTTCCAGATTATTATGAATTTGGGCCCCATTTAACCAAATTAATTTCTCATATAGAAGAAATTAACATGTTAATTTGAACACATATAACAAAAAAATTATTTTTAAATGAAATGTGTTTTTGAAAATTAAAATTATGTATGAGATAAATTTCTTATGGTTACTAATTGTCATGATAGAAATTAATTTATTCTAAAAAATTTAAAAGTTACTTGTATTCAAAATCCACCGAATAAAATATTTCCTTATGAATAATATTGATTAAATGAAATAATTGAAAACCATTTTTAAATCATAAACCTTATTTCTTAAATCAGAAAATATTAAAAATTAAATTTATTTGATAAAAATAAAATATTAGATATAATAATTATACACTTAAAATATATTGTTGATCATTTAAAATTTGTTATAAAATTTTTGGTCTTGCACATATATTTTTAATGGAATAAAACTAAATATTTTGAAAATATATATATTTTATATTATTCACCAAAAAACAATTATTTTTGGAAAATATCAAAAATATATCCTAAAATATATTTTTTCTAAGTAATTAAAATATTAATTTAATACTTTGAAAATAAATTATATAATTTATTAACATATATTTTTAAATGAAAAAATATTATATAATGAAAATGAATAATTTTTAAAATAATATTTTTATTATTATCTACTCTTAATTATTTAACTTATAAAATTAAAACATTTAATGGTTCACCAAATTAGAGTTTATTATTGATATATTAATAAAATATTCTTAATATTTTTGGGATTTTTATGTTGGTCTTAGTATGTGATAGACATTATATATCGTAGTATGTATTTTAATGGATCTAAAATCTTGGGTCACAACAGAGTGAGAGTTGGGATTATTATATTACATGATTGGACCTCATTCTTTATTTTGTAGTTTCTTATCTATAGATAATTGTTTAATTTATATTTTATAACTCTTATTGACCACCATTTTTTGTATTCATTATATCTTTATTATTATTGTTAATGTTTGGACCCTCTTTGTTTACCCAATTTTGTATTTCCTAGTGTGCTCATTATTTTCAATGATACATTATGTAAAGTTATCAATTTTCAGTGGGATCACTGAGGGATAAACTGGGACTCTAATGAGTGATATCTTGTGTATATAGAGTGATATCACTTTGTGATAACATCTAATGAGATTATAGTGAATTTTTATTTCTACATTGGGATATAATTTTGTATGAGTCAACGCTTACAGGAAGGTGGGACCTATCCAATGTTGGGTTATTTGATTTGATTCACTAATGTCTAGGTGTCTTTTATCCATTATAAAATACTTGAATTGATTTTTAAGATCATTCATATGTTATATTTTTTGGTGGGTTAGGTTAAAATCAACATGTACTTTAACATACATCCAATTAATCACTAGCACTTGATGAGTCGATGTGAGTGTGGAATCTAACAAGGTAAATGGACTCACCCACTGACCGTTTCCATAATGTGGGTTTTAATGTATTTCTATATACCTTCATGATTCCATTTTAAGAAAATTCATTATTTTGGATCTAGAAAAATTGATTAGGTAGAGTCGTGTTTTAAAAATTGATGATTCAGTAGGATTTGGTCCACTGAGTTGGGCCATCTGAGAATGTATTAATAAATTATTATCTTCGTTGTATTGAGTATGTATCAACCGTTATTTTAGAAAATTATTTATTTTTAATGTTTCCAAATATATATAAGATAATATTACTATATTTTATGGTACATAATATATATTTTTGGATACTTTAATAAACTTGACTATCTAATTCACACTAGAAGACAATTTTCTGTATTTATGATGTTTTTATATATCCATTATATGGATGAGTCTTGATCAATTATTTCCAAATTCAAAAGATACCCATTAAATTTTTGTTGAGTAAATTTTATCCCCAAGAAATATTTAATTACATATAACAATTCAAGAACATATAATATATATATATATATATGAACACTTGAGGTCCAGTATCAAATTGGAACAAGTGTAGTTTGTGTATATTGGACTAAGAGTTCACAAGAAAAAATGTAGTGGGAGTCACATAGATGATGTATATGATTCTTATCACATTATTTTTTATCAAATATCCACTATGATAAAGTCAAATAATGTTGAAATGTAATGATCACCATGATGTCACATCTTATTGAACATCACTAATAGAATGTAAACCTTGGTAGAAATGAAATCATCAAAACACTATTCACATGTCTATTAAATGATGTAATTAGGTCTATTACTCATGTACATAATATGATCAGGTATGTTGAATGACTACAATTTTAGTGATTTAATTTACAAAAAAATTTAAATCCATAGATCTCATTCATTTATCCTTATCACTTAATTTCTTTAGTTATATTCCTCAAAAATAAGTAATGTAGAAAAGGATCTTGTATATTTTTTTGCTAGGATTCACTATGTTAATAAAGATATCAAGAAAAATATTTCGTTAATAATTATAGTTAAAATAGAAAAAATGAAATGTGAATATATATAACATATTTTTAATGATAAAAGTACCAATATAATGGCTTATTGGATAGAAAATGAGTAATATAAGGAAATTAGTAGTATTCCATCAGATTTGAATATGGAGATAAATGATATTAAAAAATAATATTAATAATTTAAAAACAAAATAATAGGAAGCTTATACAATAGGTATACTAATATTGAATTTCATATTTACATTTTATTATATTATGAATTAGATAGTTCTTTTTCCCCAAACATTGTTAATCAGATATTGTACCTATGAACACTCAAAAATATTTATGTAGATGTAATGGATCTAAAAGTTATTGATAGAGAATTCCTTACAACATTATCTTGATAATATTAGAATCTCACCTTTTATATTTTTATTAATTTTTGAAATGGATTAATATTATTATATTCATAATATTAAGACACTATTACAATGTCATATTCGTAGAAAATGTTTTTTAGTTTATATAATGAAACACAAGAATAATTGATTTATATATATATACCTAATTAATTATATTCAATTTTAGTGTTAAATGATTAATAAAAAATCTCATAGATCATATAACACACTATAGTAGCTTTATCAACATGATAATGTAAACTTGAAGCATATTATAAATATATATTAAGAATAATTTCTAAAATGTGTAGTTAAAAATATTGGATATATGTCATTTTTTACAAAGTTAAAAGGAAAAATAATCATTAATAAATAACGGTTAATGAGGCACAACACTTTTAAAATTTGGTGAAAATTTTATATTTCAGCCAATAATAGTGGATTCTAAGGGTAATTTTTTATATTTCATCACATATAATATTGACTTAATTTACCTGGTTATGTTTACTTATTGATAAAAAAGTCATCTTCCTTTATGGTATTCAAATAATATAAATTGGGAGTAGATGATAATTTGTGTATGAATTTAATGAACCTCTAATTACATCGATGTTAATAATAACATTTCCAATAAATTATCATCATATTTAATAGTTTGGGCTGTTATCTAAAATCTTTTAATGAGATCAATGATGATTCATTAAAAATCTTCCCTAATCCTTTTATGAATATGTATTGAAAGTAACGACATACACACTTAACCAATTAAGCGACCACAATGTTAAATTTGACCTAATTGTTGTTTTATTATGGGAAAAATATTGTCCTAATACATAAATTTATACAAGGTTGAAAATATTCCTGGCCAAAAAAACAGGCACCAAAATACATGACGTTAATCTCTAAATGTTATCCTAAATTTAATAAAGAAATATTGAATATCTTATCCACTATATATAAAATGTAATAATCTAGAATAAAAAAATAAAGAAATGGAGTAGTTATCTAAAGGTTATATTTGATGTAAGATAGAAATCAATGAATTTTATGTCTAATATGTTAAAAAAACCTAATATACTTTAATGTAATAATAATCACAGGACCCTATGGTTGACAATTCAACTAAGATACAAAAACCATGTATGTTAATTAAGATAGATTGATAACCATGAAGAAATTGTTTAATTAAAATTATGAATGATAAAAGATTATAAATTGATAATAAAAAACATATTTTTCATGTATATTTTATTTATAAGAGCACAGTTATAATTAAATTAGTTGTTGGGATGTCAACAATGCAGATTGAAACTATAAGAATATGACTTATGGAATATAAAAGGATTAATATGACATAAATTAAATTCATAAAAGAATAAAAACAACATAGAAATATTTATGTACTAATTTTATTATTTGGATCAGGGAATGTTCATTTTACTATGTCTATAATACAATTTTCTTTGATTTGAATTACAATAATTTCATGTGTCGACAAAATTTGGGGAATATTCCATATTTGTATTTTTGACATGTTGAAAATGGATACCATCACTATAATATATTATGAATTTCTTAGATCAATGATTATTCACAAAAACATGAATAAGAGGAATATGTTATAGGGATTCAGGTTTTATACAAATAGATCCACGATGTTTGTCAAATTAATTCACTTTACATACATTTAGAAACTAAAAAATGTATATTATATATAATAATCTAAGAGAGGAAAATTTAATATGTAAAATAGAATGAATCTTTTAGGAAGATGAGTCTTCTAAAAATAGAATTGAAAAATATATTCAAAATAATATAATCTATATTGGCAATAAGATCTTTTATATATTCCCTGATATTTTTTAAGACTATTCATATCAAGAAATTCATAGATATATTCAATGTGTTGTTTTTAAAAATATCCTCAATACAAAAAAAAAATTCGTATAATATATAATTAGAATGGAACTAGTAATCATGGTGTGTGTGTGCTAGTATCTAGAAGGATAAAATTGATTAGATATTGTATTAATAGTCAGTTAAAAAGATAAGATCAATGTATCCAATGTTTCAAAATCATATAGGTTTTTATTATTATTCAGAATATGATGTTGAAAAATAATTACTTTTAATATGTATATTTGTCATAAATCATGGCACAGTACCTTGAAATTTTTATCATATCTCACTATTATTGTTATGATCTAACTCAATGGGACCTATCCTTGATAGTATAAATCTAAGAGTTCAACCCCAAGACTACCTCCAATAGGCCAGGAGTCGCTTACTAGCATTGAATAAGAATATCTCTTATAATGGGAGACTGTAAATTACAGTCCTAAAAACAACACACACCACCACAAAAGACATAATAATAAAATAATTAAAAAAATTAAAAAATAAATATATATGCATTACATATAAAATATATGATGATATATATAAAAACCTATATATAACTGATAATAAAAAAGGGTAAAGATAAATATACAATAGTCAAAAATTAAAAAATAAAATAATGAAACTAATATAGTGATCCCATATAGAATGATAACCCCAAGAAGGTATGATGTTCATTACTAGTATTTATTAATCCTCTCAACTCTTTTAAGACCACTTCATTCAAGGTCTCCATTAGGTGTAATTTCCAAATAGGCCTCATCGATTCCACATTCATCTAGGACACTTTTTATCTCTATGTCATATTCACCACGTCATGTGTTGGGAAAACACCCATGTAGAGTATGTGTAATAAAAGCTTGTATAACAACCTGAAACAAAAAAAAATTAAATATAATAATTTAAGATCAATCCACCAGTACATTAGAGTGACTAAGAGTTAGATAAGAGAAGGTAACTCAGATATTCTTTTTAACTAAAATTCATTGATCAATGAGATGAATTTGTTATCTCAACTCCAATACATTATGGTAATATAACCTTAGAAACTAATAAATTTAAGAATAGTAAAATTAATATAGTCTATTATGTGGAAAAGTATGTTTTATGTTACATCTCAAAGGAAACAATCCTGACAAATCACATGTCTGGAAATATCAAATATTATCAACCTCTCCAACATCAATGCTTCTACTAAAAATATAATAGAAAGAACTATCATAATAGAATAATATGTGTTAGTAAAAGTAATACCGTAGTCTTCCACCCATATGAACTAATACATCCTCTCCATTATATCAATCCATAGGGGAATATTCACCTCACATTGGTAAAAATTATCATTAGAGGGGAATAATTAAACCTAGTAGATGACCTAATCCCTGAGTAGCACATATAAGTAACATGGTAGATTGGTGCTTCACATAATAGGTTGAATAAATTCAGATAAAATCTATTTTTGATATAGATAACCCACTATATATTGATTTTTGGATAGTAGATGAGGGACTATACTCATCCCTGTAAATAATCCATCCATCGCACCCAATCACAGTCATTATACACAAAAAATAAATTTTAAATTCACATATCATTCCATTTAAACAATTTATTATGTGAAAAATAACAAATCCTTATGATCTCCCTAGAATATATATAGTTTCGAATATTATGTTGGCTATATCAGATATACATTGATAAAGATGAAAAAACAACTCACACAAGAAAATAGGGGACAAGTTGTAGCACATGGGTTCATCATGTGGCACAATAGTGAGAATTATAATATCATCAATCATATATTTAAATACCCATTCATGGAATGGTATGAAATATCATATAGTTTATGCATTCCTAGACTTATTCTTCACTATAATTCCTGGTCAGTTCACACTGCCAAGTCTAGTGTGGAATTTTTTGATCAATCTGGATTTGATAAAAATGGTGTTCATAGAGTCCCCCTTTTCAGTCACTTATTTTTATTTTGTAGTGCCTTATTAGATTAATATATAATTTAGAACTATGGACTCTATCCTTACCTCCTAGAAACAATGACATCCCTTCACAGCTGTCTTATCCCCTTATCATTAGGATTATGGCCTAAATTCACAATGCTCTGCTATCATGCTCCATGTGTTCCCATTACTCTCTTCCACAATTCCAAGATGAGAAACAACACATCCATGCAGTTATGTTCTCCTACGCCCCATGGCACCTTGTACAAAATTCTTACATCAATTGATCCATATACTACTACCACATCAAGCTACTATCACTGGCTATCATTATCAACAAACACCACTAGAGATAAAGGACCAATTCTTACAAGTGTGTACTATGGAGAGGGTTAGTGACAAAGGATCATGTGATAATAATGATAGGGATTATGTGTAACAACTACCCTATCTTCATCTATCCCCCAACAAATTCATATAATCAAGAACAATGTTTAATAAGTAATCCTTCAAACATATATATAATCCCCTAAAATGTGGTTTTGTACATTGAGAATGGGTATTGATAATCAACAATGGTGTGTGGTAAAATTGAATGAAAATAAAAAAGAAATTATCCATGAGGAATGGCTTCCAATTCATCAATCCATATATATACTTAATGAAGAAAAAAGAATCCAAATTAATAAAATATTAAAAATTCATTAATAATTGATAAATCCATCTATTAAAACTATTTTATAAATTCATTAGGAATAAGTTACATAAAATCCTAAAACCCTACATCAAAGAATTATTCCACATTCTTTAAGGATTCATTCATGTCCATACCCCTCATTAATATGATGAAGAGTTAATCAATTAATCCTCAAAAGATCTCTTATGTTGACACCCTCTATTCATAAAGTTCCTGTAGATCCTCATTACAATTGAGTTAAATATGATTATATAGTTTTTTTCATGGTTTTTGGTTTTCAATTACAAATAATTATAAAATACATATTATAATTTTATTAAAATTAATATTTAATCTGACATCAACATAACATCATTGGGTCCCCAATGAGAATGGAAGTTACACCACCCATTTTATAAAATCCACATTCCAAACACAACCTCGATGTTGTTTTTCCCCTAAAATACACTATTTATAATGAAATAATAATTTTCACTAAATTACATGCATGGGTAAATATAATACATTTTTACAATATATATTTTTATTAGGTATCTATTGCACCCATAATTACATTCATGGTGTTATCCGGGGTAATAACCCTGGGGAAGAATCCATGGGACCATAAAATACATTTTATGAGGTATTTATCCAAGAAATATTTGTCGTTATATACATTGGGAGGGCCAAATATTATTAAAAATATTGATCTATGTTAAATTCATAAAAAATATGTGTCACTAAATCTTACCCACCTTAATCGATATTCATCCACAAATAGGAATCAACTACAAAAAACGTGACAAGGATATTCATGATAGTACCTAGAACATAAATTATCCCACCATAAAATTAACATCCTTTAAATTCAAAGGCCTCATCTCCAGTAGAATTTGGTATATCTCTACTAGGGATGGGATCTACTTCTATTACAACAATATTAATAAATTACATGACATATTAAAAAATGAAAATTACAAGAATATACAACCAATTCATGGAAATCATTCTAATCCTCTACACACAATAACATTTTCCTTAACCAAATGCAATCCTACCATATAAAAAAATTAATATGTGAACCACTAAATATTTCCTCAAAATTATTCATAACCAAATTCATATCAGACAGGAGTCCTATATTCCCCAACATATTAATGATTTGTCTAGATGGTGGTTTTATAAGAAAACCCATTACACTACACACTCCAAAATCATGTTATTTGGAAAGATACAACACTAAAATGAGGAAATCAATCATTGTGAATGATCTTTTACGTACACATCAGCTTCTCTCCCTTGTCATATATTCAAGGAACTAGCACCAATACCATTAACTTGAGTATTAAGAGCCACAAGGTCCTTCCTCCTGAAACCCCATGAAAACCCCATGGGAATAATCTATCCTCATCTTGATAACCAATATTCTATCTCCCACTTTTGATGATAAGCATGTATTGTTTTAATTTCTCTTTCATGGATGATTCTAATGAATATATAGGGGATAAAAAACCTGACAATACTCTCCCAGGATATAAAACATCCCTTTAGGTATCCCAATCCACCAAAATCTTCATAGGATTGTATTAATAATTCATAACACCCTTCTATGTTGAATCTAGACCCGAAGATAACACCTTTCACCACCCGACCCACTAGATCCCCCTAGCCACCGGTAGGCCAAGTGTAACACCCCTAAACAACATTCTATAGGATATGGGTAGTGAAAGGAAATTATTAGGAATAAAATTATATTGTAGGTTATATCCTAATGTTCTTATATACATGCACAAAACCATATCCTTACAAAATTTTTGAGGAATAATAAAAGACTACACCATCTAGAGTATGACCATGCATGGAATAACCTCAATGAAAAATATAATAGTAAGAATGTCTAAATCCAAAAGTATGATTGGTTAAAATATTCTCCCAACTCAAATTCTATTCCCCATAAAAAACCGGAAAAAGGAATCATAGATAGGTATTGGCTCTCAGTATCCATGTCTAACCAACTAATGTGGTTACTACACCCAAGTGTTTCTATGCTCCAATGAAGTCACCACCCATCACCAGGTCAATGCATAAAAAATGAAATGTGAAGGAAAATAACAAGCAGTGGTGACCATATAAATATTAAT
Organism: Viscum album; assembly: GCA_963277665.1. Lineage (NCBI taxonomy): Eukaryota > Viridiplantae > Streptophyta > Magnoliopsida > Santalales > Viscaceae > Viscum > Viscum album. The sequence goes on from OY728152.1 coordinate 716,453,269, forward strand.
TTGGACTCCTTGATAATCATAATGTTTCAAATAGTAAAACTTAATATAAATCATCTCAATGCACATAAAGAGGGAAATGAAAAACACAACATATATTCACATAAAAACCAAGAAAATAGATTATGGTTATATCCATATCATAGAATAGATTAAGATAATGCGTTATCTTATAGGTCCAAAGGTCTATCTCCAATGACTATCATTATACAAAAGAACAAAATAATCCATATGGAGCGTCCCAATCCTCACTACATTGCTCCACAACTGACAAAGAACAAACTCCCATGGAGGATTCACTCTACATAAGATCTCAAGGATGGGTGAGTACCACTCTATAGATAGAGGATTCACACCCTAATATATTTTGGGGTAGTATAATGTCTACATATATAAAAAGTACAGTAGACAAGAAGCCTGGTGAGAAAATGGAGTTTTTAACCCAATCGTATCTTGGATAACCTGACACGATCACTACCCCAGATTAAGAATACATGATATAAGAATCATACCTACATCACCTATTATCATATATCTAATGATAAAACTAATCCCACCATCAGGATATAGATGGGAATCAACTTTGTATATGATATGCATGGTAAATAATTCAAGTATATATAGACGATACATGCAATTAGGATGTTTTTGAGAATGGCACATGACATATTCCTAGGGTCACACATCATAGGACCCCACACTAACACCTAGTCATGAACTCACCCTCAAGTAGACATACTGATCATGTAGGAATAAAAAATATATGAAAGTAGTATAATAAATTTCCAGGCCACCTGGGTCCTAACTATGTACCTTCAGCATGTGACAATGTACTTAATCCCATGCATGTGTATATTGTCCATGCCTGTTTACACTTGTCTTGTCTATGTACCATTACCATGCATATGTTCTATATTAATTCACATGTTTTTATATTTTCTCATTCCACAGTACACCTAGAGTACATGTCGAGCGACTATAACCTGGAGATATGATGTGTATGTGTCATACAGCATGTGTGATATTTATCTTCACACAAAACCCCACCCTCCACAAATAGAGGACTACATGGTGTGTGTTCCTTCTGTATATATGTTTTTAGTTAATAAAATTATATAATTTGACTTTCATTCATTTAGATTATATTTCCTTCTTCTCCATTATAAGACTCATCATTTTACCACCCAAAATACATGGAAGACTTCATCTTCTAACGATTCCCAGTAACTGATGGCGAGAAATTGGAAATTCGGTTACGTACAAGAAACTTCAACACCTCTCATTTCCTTCCTAGATATCGACTCCATGAATCCATAATTCTATACTAATATCATACATAAATCCATCATAAGACCTCTAATTCCTATTTAATTCTTTCTATCACAAACAAACTGGGTGTTCTAACATGCTCAATCCCACCAAGTGAATTTAGATTCATGACCTCATGGTCGAATAGTGATGAATGTGAAGAATTATGGGGAGAAATGATAATAAACCAGGTGAATAAACAATTGGATGATGTGTTCAAAACTAATGAATATATAAAGAAGAAACCAAGGGAGTTGAAATTATGTGATATAATTATATATACATTAAATCAATAATATTTGAAAAAAAAATTAATCAAAACAATGAAAATCTCTAAAAAATAATGAAATAACATAATAAATACATGATTAACCAATAATGATATGAATAAAACCAAAAATATTGAAACTATCCTCAACAAAGGATCGATATTTTGTGAATAACATGTTTTTTTGTGATAAAGATGAATATCACTCGATATTCTCTATCTACCTCACAATCTTCCAATGATTTATTATCGATACATGCTCTCATTTACCAATGGATCTCTCCTACTCCAACTCTAATATCTAATGGTTATTTATCTAACCTAATATATTTTCTATGAAATGGACTATATAGTGAGAGGGTTAGGTTTCAACATTTAAATAAAATAAATAAATTATTTATTTTAGTTTATTTAACAGACCACCAACGACTGACATCTATGAAATGTCTGACTTCATCAAACCTTATGTCGTGTTTAGGGTAAACCTAGCATTTTGGAATGAACCACAGTATCATATTTCCCATATAAGGTCTCAAAAAACTAAAATACCAATTTATACATAAATAATTCCTACACATATTTTAATGTATATTTTATAAGTATAAATATCTTAATTATAAGGACCTAGGACAATATAACATAGTGTGAATAAAATGAATACTCTAGAGACATAAATAGAAATATTTAGTGGACTAAATTCAGAAAATTGGATTCCTTACCTTACCCCCTCTTTCAAGCCTTTTCTCCCAAAAAATCCTAATATAAAAAAATTGTGGGGTAACTATGCTCGTATCTATCATTCATGTTCCTAGTAGCTCTCCTATATGTTCTTGTACTCATAATGGACACAAAAAAGGGTTAGCTCAACCGTGAAATATCTTCTTCTACTGCTCCTTGATCGACACCAGGTACTCCATAATGGTGGCTCTATATTTCATTTCTATCTCTCCTCTATAAATAATGTGCATATATTTGTGAAGGTTTCACCTAATCTATGACACATTGAATATTTCTAGAAATTTATTAAACTATGGGGGGTAAGACAAATAGGTATGAGACCTCACCAACCCTCAATAGAATCTCACATAGCCCGATTAACAGCATGGATACCAAACCTCCCCATCCAAACCCTTGTATAACCCATCATTGAGAGAATCTTCAGAAATAATGGTCTCCCTACTCAAACACCATTGAACTATGACATCAATATTTTTCTAATTTCTATCTACTATAGGGTTCCCTCATATGCGCATGGATCACATATACATTGTCCTTAATTTCCTGCACTATCTCTAGCCTAACCAGAGATGTCTCATACATCCTAGTCCAGAATAAGAGTTACCAACAAGGTCTCCCTTACAAAACCATAAATGTTTTCATACCAATATTATAGTGATAAAAATTATTAGAATAAAACTATACCAACAGGAACTAATCCTCCAAGATCTAGCTAGAGTCCAAAATTCATGATATCAGTATATCCTTCAACACATGGATTTTTTAAATAGAATTACAATCCTACATATGATGAATATCTATATTGATCCTAAACTAGATCCCAAGGGATGATTTTTGTTGGAACTATGGTCATTCAATGCATGATTTGGAGTATGGTTTGTGTCTTTTGTCAATCCTCAATGGAAGTTCAGGATATGTGCTAGTAAAGTGATCACACAGTTCAAGCAGACAACAGTATTGAAGGTGGTGCTATTCTTCAGTGTTTGAAAAATTTTTGTGTCTGAAAATAGGAAATTGAAGATATGGATTGTTGGAAAGAGGCGGTGCAAGCAAATAGGAAGTGGTGCGCAAAATAATGGAGGTGTTCACAAAAAACATCAGCGTGTGTGAAAAACCAGCCGCGTGCGCGAAAAATAGCATGGTACGTGAAATAATGAGGAGATATTTTTCACCCAAGAGGTTTTTTAGAATCCAAAAATCGGAAAATGGAAATGGCTTGGGCTGCGCAAAAAACATAGATATGTGCACAAAAAATGTTACATGTGCGAAATATTACACGCCGAATGAGAGGTTTTTCGCACCACAGGGGGTTTTGCATGCAGGTGTCTGAGAGGCCTATAAATAAGAGGTGAACCCCCTCATTACACACTATTGAATACTTAGAGAAGATATGAGGCTTGATGTATGTAAAAGGTTTGCATAAAGGGATTTTTGCAAAAAATTGAGGCTCGGGCGAAATATTCTGGCTCGCGCGAAAAAATTTAGAGTTGCGCGAAAAATTCAGGCTTGTGTGAAAATGGTGAAGTTGTGCGAAGAACATGAGGTTGCACGTAAAACATGATGTTGTGTGAAATTTTCAATGAATCCTGTTAGCGCATTTCTGATTATCGAGTTCAGTGGTTCAGTGCATTCAAGTGCATCATTTCTGATCTTCGATGCAAGCAGAGTCTCGTGCTATGTAGAGGCAAAGACTTCAATGCAAATCTACTAAAGAGAACCTCATGTATATTAACATACTGAGACTTCTCCAAAGGTAGTGAGTCAGTGGTAGTCAATGGGAGTGACCTGAGGGATTCCATGAGATATCATTGAACTTTTATAATAGTAGTGTGCCTGGGAAAAAGTGACTGTACCTAAACATTGTAATCCGCTACTAGTGAAGATTAGTGGAATTAGGTATGACCAAAAACTTGTCATCGTATGCTTCTCGTACGTAGTTCTTTGTGTGAACCATGTAAAAGTGTTCTGTCAACTTCCGACTTTCATTTGTTTGATAGGATTAACATGTTTCTACCAATGTCGGAACTAGTTCCACAACATTAAAAAATAAAAAGTTAACACCCTGATTCCCCCACCCCTCTCATGGTGTTCTAGGTCCTTCACGTGGTATCGGAGCGTGGTTCACTGGTGTTTGATAAGTCATTTACCATTATGTAAAATTCAGCCAATGTCAGAGGAGTCCCTCTCTTTGATGGAAGTAATTTCTAGATCTAGAAGAATAGAATGAGATCATATCTAGGATCTCTTGGAATGGAAGTCCTACTTTTCAAGGAAAACATGTCACTGTTCCAATAGGCCTGGATATGACTAACATAGACTGGAAAATTCATGATGCAGATACTAAAGCATAAAATGCTCTCATTATGGCCTTTTCTGATCAAATCTATCTAAAGGTGATGAGTTGCACCTCATAAAACTCCATGTGGGATAAACATTAAAATAATTATAAATTAGATAGAAAAGTGAAGGAGGCAAAACCAAAAGTCCTACACAATAGGACTAATGATCTGAAGATGCATCCGGATGAGAATGCTGACTCATTCTTTAATCGAATTACTAAAGTGGTTGGATATTTTCGGGGTCTATGTGAAGAAATCAATGACATTGATATTCTAAAGAAAATATTAAAAATAATTCCACCCCTATACAATGAAAACATGCCAGCCCTTGAAGAATTAGATCTTTCTAAACATTCACTGGATGATCTGTGGATCAGTTTGGTGGCATATGAAATGAGAGTCAAACTGGAAAATGCTACGACTCGAGTGAGCAGGGAAATGGTGTTCAACGCTATTGAGAAACATAAATTCTTAAAAGATAGTAGTGGTAATTATTATGTGGAAAAATAAATTCTTTCTCTCATTTCAAAGAAGTTACATACAGGAAAAGGGAAATTCCATGGGAATTTACCTATTGCTTGATTTAGATGTGGAAAAGATGGTCACATTGCCTCTCAATGCATAAGAATGATCGATGATAAGAATAGTGATGCTAAAAAAATTGAGAAGCCCTAGAAATGGTTTTTCTAAAAGGGAGACTTCATATCTATAAATAATTTACAAAATAAGATTTTTGTCTGTGAAGAGGAAGAAGATGATAATGAATTTTGTGATGAAGAAGAGCCATAATTTAAAACTGGGAAATATGCTTCCATGATGTCCACTGTTGAAAAATCAGAAGATACTAGTGGCTAAAATCATTTGACAACTAGTTCCAATCACAAGTTGCAACTTAAGGATGTTGTTAGTATTATTAATATTAAATGTAAGAGTTGCATTAAGTTGAAATAAATTGTAGAAGAATCAACTGAATATGTTGATCAACTTGAAGCTGAAATTGAACGACATGAAGAATTGGGGAAAGTACTATCTAAAATACTTGAAGGCAATGATGATGTAGTGGATCCCAAGTTGAGAATTGATGAGCAGGAAAAGGTCATCAATGACCTCACCCCCAGACAATAGGAAAAGTCTAATACTGCTGAACATCTTGAGGAGGAAGTTGTTACTATTAGGTTTAAACATGACAAAGATTCAATTTCAAAATAATGAAGGAAGAAAATACAGTTTGGAATGTTCTCAGATGATGCCTTTTGGAGAGAGAAAAACATGGATCTAATAGAGTTGAATATATTATTAATGATCAGAGACCGTCCTGCATGGGAAATAGTGGAATTGGCTGTGAGGTAGAGTCTTCATATGCTGCAAATAAAGGTAACCAAAAAAAGGCATGCTGCAGGAGGGTGAGGTAGAAAAGTCATATAATGTGCTGAAACAGAAACCCCTAATCTAATTGGAAAGAAGAAAAGAATATTATCCTCAAGCCTCATTGAAAAAGGGTCCCTCATACTATTATCCTACTAGAGAAGGAATGAGGATAAACCGAAGTGAGAAGACATTTCCCCTCAAGAAGTTTCAGTTCTGTGGATATTTGGTCCATGCCATGTCTTATTGTGAAGAGGCAAGAAGCTATCTGAATTGAGATGATATGGGAGTAAAACGGAGGAGAAATAATTCATTTCATAATTCTTTTAGAAGAAATAATTATTATGGATATTGTTTTTTTGTTCTATCTTTTGTAATAACGCTGTTAATTTTAGGCAGAGAAGGGACGTGGACACCTCATACCAGAGTTCGAGACAAGTCAAATCTCGTCAACAAGATAGTGTTGCTCTTAAAAACATGTTTTCTCCTCTCCAAGAAGACTTCAACTATGAAGAACTAGTGTACACGGATGAGATAATTGAAACGAATCAATTCTCTATAGTCAATCCAATGTCTGATGGAAATAATGGAAGAAAATTGAGAAATATTACCTTGAAGAGGGGGCCCTCAAAGCTACAAAAAGCAACAGTACCTGGATTCTGAATAGCGGTTGTTCGTCTCATATGACAGGTAATGTTGGCTTGTTAACGGATATCAAAAGGAAGGTTGATGGTACAATACTATTTGGTAATGATGGAGCTCTAAAAATCAAAGGCAGTGGAAGTAAAGAATTAGCTAATGGAGAGCTAAAGAATATTGAAGCCCTTTATGTAGATAGAATATGTCATAATATACTCAACGTGAGTCAACTCAGTGACTCGGGAATTATAGTTAGTTTTTATCAGAAAGGATGCACTATCAAGGGAAAGACATGAAATTCACTTATGAAGGGATGCAGAATAGAAGGCAACTTGTATCAAGTTGATAGTAATGAAAATGTTTTTTATATGGATGTTGATGAAGAAAACAATTTGTGTCATTGGAGACTGGGACAAATCAATCAGCAATACACGGAGAAAATATCAAAATTGAGTATTTTCATGGACATTCCCAACCTGAAGAGTGAGCATGAAAAGTCTTCTGATGCATGCATTCGTGGGAAGCTGGTCTGCAGTTCATATCGGTCAAAGAAGAAAAGGGCATCTCTTCTTCTTGATCTAATTCATACAGATGTATACGGGTAGATAAATGATACCGGAACTCATGGAGAAAGTTACTTTGTCCTTTTCATTGATGATTATAGTATAATGACATGTTTAATGCTAATTCATAGGAAATTTCACATTCTTCATTGCATGAAAACATATCGGAAAATTGCTGATAATGATACTGGATGAACAATAAAAGTGTTTTGATTTGACAATGGAGGGTAATACACATCCATTGAATTTGAAAATTGCCTGTAGAAGCATGGGATACAAAAAGAGGTAGCTTCTGTGAGAACTCCACAACAAAATAGAGTTGTTGAATGTAGGAATCGACAGGTGAAAAACTTGAAAAAAACTATGCTAATTGAGAGTCGTATTCCATGAAATTACTGGAAAGAGGTTGTTCAAGCAGCAGTTTATATTCAAAACCATACAGGACTTTATATGGGTGATACTAAGACACCATATGAATTGTGGCATGAAAGGAATCCCTCTTTGAAATACTTTCGTGTTTTTAAAAGTAAATGCTTTATCAGGAACAAAAAATTAAATCAAGGGAAGTATGGTGACAATGCAGATGCACGAATTTTCCTTGGATACTCAATGAATAACAAAGCCTACAAGTGCTTTTACAAGAGATTATGAAGGATCTTGGAAAGCAGTGACGTTAAGATCATTGAAGAGAAAACCACAAATGATTCATGGATTTCATATGATGATGTGATAAAATGTGAGGAATAAAATGAATATGGAGTAAATATTAATACTGGAATAAAGGAACATGGACAAAACACTCAGCAGTCACATCATGATGTGGACTCAAAAGAAGAATCTGAAGAGGAAACCTTGGCTGGAGAGAATGCAACTAAACCTCATAGGAGAAATAAAAGAGCTGAGATTGATCCATCTAACATAATTGGGGATAAGATTTCACCCACCCAAACAACTGGGATAAGGAATAACACAAAATCTACATCTCTATCAGTTGTGGAGCCATCTTCATTTAAAGAATCTACAAAGGATGAATCCTCGGTGAAATACATGAATGAAGAGTTAGATCAGATTGAAAAGAATCTAACATTGGATATAATCTAGTGACCTGAAGGTCAAAATGTGATTGGTACAAAATGGATCATCAAGAAGAAGCTTGATGAGCATGGAAGTGTTATTAGAAACAAGGCACGACTGGTATGTAAAGGATATTACCATATTAAAGTTTTTGATTTTGAAGAAACCTTGGCTCCAGTGGCTCGACTAGATTCAATCAGGATTTTCCTTTCCATGGAACTACAAAAAGGATGTAAAGTATATCAAATGGATGCCAAGACAGCATTATTTAATGGTGTACTCAAAGAAGAAGTCTACATTGAACAACTAGTGGGTTTTCTTCATGGTACTGATGAAACTATGGTTTGCAAACTGAAGAAATATCTATATGGTTTGAAGCAGGCACCACGAGCATGGTATTCCAGGCTAGACTCTTATCTCAAGAATCTAGAATTCAAAATACGAGGAGTAGATCACAATCTATATGTGAAGAATTCTTCAAAAGATTAGTTCATGGTTCTAGTCAACATTGATGATATAATATTTGGTGGCAGCAGGTAGAAATCAGTGGATGAATTTTCCAATCACATGAAATTAGAATTCGAAATGTCTATGATTGGGGAGCTCACATATTTCTTGGGGCTGTAGGAGATTCAAATGAGGGATTTCACATTCATTTCCCAGGAAAAGTATGCAAGAGAGCTGTTGAAGAAGTTTAATATTCAAAACTCCAAACCAATGTCAACTCCGATTGCAGTTGGAACCAAACATGGAAAACATGAGAATGGGAAAACTATAGATCCCACCATGTATAGGAGGATCATTGGGAAGCTATTATACCTGACACTGACACAACCATATATTGTCTTCGCGGCATGTCTAGTGGCGTGCATTCAGAGTAATCCAAAGGAGGAACATATGGAGGTAGTAAAAATAATCATGAGGTGCATTCAAGGTACTCATAAATTTGGGTTATATATTGATCCATGAAGGGACAATGAATTATCATTGTTTTCTAATGTTGACAGGGCTGGTGATGTAGTGGACAGAAAGTCCTCCAGTGGTGGAGCATTCTATATTGGGAATAAATGTGTTGGCTGGTTGAGAAAGAAACAAGAAAGTACTTCTCATAGTACTACTAAAGCTGAGTATATCTCCGCCACAAAGGCATGCACTCAACTACTGTGGATGAAGGAACAACTAACAGATATTGGTGATGAGGTGAAGAAACCAATGGTAATTTACTTTTTTTAACAAGAGCACAATTGATCTTATGAAGAGTCTTGTTCAGCATTCTCGCATAAAACATATTGAAATCTAGAATCACTTTATCTATGAAAACGTTGAGAAAAGCTTGATTAGAATGGATCATTATGGAACTGATGAGCAAGTGGCTGATATCCTGACCAAGCCATTGTTAGGAGCTGCATTTCAGAAGCATCAGTTGAACCTTAGTGTTCAGCCACCTCCCAGTGCATAAGGAGGTTACGGAATACCCCTCTCCACAGTTATGATAACTTCTTTTAATCTGTTTATGCACGTGATGCAGGTTTGTGGGGGAGATACTATCCAGAGGGACTGTGTTTTGAGATGAACAATGAACAATTACCGGTGTTTGGGTTTATTGTCAATGGGGGGAGAAATGAATAAATGAAGTAATGGTATGGCATTCTATGGACATGTAATGTCTCTGTGACATGATGAGAAATATGTTTCACTGATAGTATTATAAGGATGAGAAGGAATACAATGGACATGTAATGCTTCTGTGACATTGTTAGAGAATTACTCGGGTGTCATTGAGAATACCAAAACATTGGAACTAAATTTATGATTTCCCTCATTTTTTCTACACCGATCATTGCTCATGTATACTTAGAGTGTTGGATGGGTTGACTCTTGCATTTTTTGTTTGCATGTGGCTGGTGCTATATAGAATTTATTTTCTGATTTCCAACAAACAAAAAGGTGTAGATTGTGGGAACCATGGTCGTTATATGAATGAATTGGTGTATGGTTTTTCTTTGTCGTCAATCCGCAACGGAAGTTCAGGATCTGTGCTAGTAATGTAATCATACCTTTCAAGAAGACAACAATATTGAAGGTGGCACTAGTGTTAGACAAATATTTGGGCCTAAAAATCGAAAAATAAAGACATGGATTGTTGGAAAGAGGTGGTGTGCGCAAAAAATAAGTGGTGTGTGAAATAATAGAGGCGTGCGTGAAAAATAGTGGCATGCACAAAAAACCATCAACGTGCACAAAAAACAGCGTGGTGCATGAAATAGTGGAGGGATATTTTTCATGCAAGAGGTGTTTCAAAATCAGAATGTCAGAAAATGGAAAAGGCATGGGTTGTGCGAAAAACATGGAGATGTGCACGAAAAACAGTACATGCGCAAAAAATTATGCGTTGAATGAGTGGTTTTCCATGACATAGGGGGTTTGGCGTATGGGGGTCTGAGACGCCTATAAATAAGAGGTGACAACCCTCATTTAGCACTATTGAATACTCAGAGAAGATACAAGATCTGATGCACGTAAATGGTTTGCATAAATGGATTTGTGTGAATAATTGAGGCATGTGCGAAAGACTCTGGCTGAATTGAAAAAATTTAGAGTTGCGTGAAAAATTATAGATTGCGTGAAAAAGTCCAAGTTGCGCAAAAAATTCCAGCTTGCGTGAGAAATTCCATGTTTCCCAAAAAATTTAGTCTTGCACAAAAAAGGTGATGTTGCTTGAAAAACTTGAGGTTGGGCATAAAACTTGGCGTTGTGCAAAATTGTCAGTGAAACCGGTTTGCGCGCTTCTTATTATCCAGTTCACTGGTTCAGTGCTTTTGAGTGAATCATTTCCGGTCTTCCATGCAAGAAGAGTCTCATGCTAAGAAGAGGCAAATACTTCAATGAAAATCTATTGAAGAAACCCTCACGTCTATAAACTGACTGGGACGTCACCAAAGGCATTATGCCTGGGGGAGTCAACGGGAGTGACCTGAGGGACGCAGTGAGCTATCTTTGAACTTTTGTAAAGGAAGTGTGCCTGGGATAGAGTTATTGTACCTGAACATTGTAATCCGCATATAGTGATGTTTAGTGTAATTAGGTACGAGTAATAACATGTCGACGTATGCTCCTTGGAAGTATCCCTTTGTGGTGAACAACGTAAAAGTGTTGTGTCAACTTCCTACATTCATTTGTTTGACAGGTTTAACAAGTTCTTACAAACATGGGAACAAGACCCAAAACATTAAAAAGAAAACTTTTTCACCCTAATTCACCCCTCCCCTCTCAGGGTGTTCCAAGGTCCTTCAATTTGAAGCCCATCTATAATCATGACAATAAGAAACCATCTCATTCAAACACAATCATTTAAGGTATCCCATGAATCCAGATGATATTTCGAACATAAGACGTCCCAGAACTCTCAACCAGTATTTTCTCCCCAAAGGAAAGAATGTATCTCGACATGGTAGGTCAATTAAAAATATAAAATATTGAATTGTGTCCTCTCACTATCCCCTGAATAACTATTAAAAATTCCATGGTCATGTTTACCCACATCACTTCGGGATGTCCAGAGGTTTTCTCAAACCTTCTAGAACCCAATACTCATCCTTTACCTATAAACATGTGACATAATGAGAGACGAACCAAACCAACATATTCAACATTCCTTCCAACCAAAACTAATTATAAAGATCCATGAACTTTTTTCTCACTCATGTATGTAAGGTGAAATTGGAATTGGTAATATCCCTAATCACTTCCTATAATAATGTGACCAGAGCCACCGTCTATTATTAGTAAAGGTTGACATGATATCCTCCATTATAAAATTAATCTTATTAATATCCTGATGATATATGGTCTTATAGGACTCCCAACAGATCCTCCCTCACATGCTGAAGGATTGGAGGATTCACCACTATCGAATGAAGAAAACTTCGTGTGCTCTCTTACACTAGGTTTACCTAGAATGAATAAAATTTATCTAACTTCACCTATAACAGGAGGTAATGGGACATCATAATCAGAGAGTCATACACCAAGTTTCACTTCCAAATTGTATAGACTATCTTAAAATCATATTCCTCTAGGATGTCTGACCACTGCCTCTATATTTGGTTATGATCTCTATATGTGAAAATTTACTTGAGAGAGGTGGTATAAGTAAATAACAAAATTATCACCAAGAATATAGTGGTTATAAATCTTCATCATTAAGACTCCCACTCTCCATGCTATTCATCATTCATGTAGTTCATGTCTTTGGTTATCAACTTCTATAGCCCATAAGTGATCATTTCATGCCTGTACATCAACAGGAAATCGATACCAGCTCTAGTGACATTGGAAATAACTACACACTCAATGTCTTCCTATGATATAATCAACATAGAAGAACTAATAAACATCTACCTCATATCCAGAAAGTATCTATTAAGTTTCTTGGTCATGTTTAATGGAATCCCTTTCTCTTTCTAGGAAGTAAAAGAACCAAATGAAATAAATATTTCAAAAATTAACCACCACTAGTACCCCCTTGGATAGGAAATCATTATACCTCTATAATTATCTTGGGAGGATCCCATATAATAACCAAATAATAAATCACAAGGTCAATATATTGAACATGATTATATGTTAAATTACCTAGAGTTTGAACCTCATGGACGCAAAATTAGATATTTGAAATATTATCATTGACAAGTTTATCTCGAAGTAAGCCTTGAAAAATCCGAAAATGATTTGTATTATCCTCCTATGATACAGAATAAATGGGTATTCTATTAATGAATAAAAATATGAATTATTCTATGTATGTATGGGAGATCTATTTCATAACATCCATGAATACAGTGGGGGAATTAATCGGACTGAATGTCATCATCATGAACTCATAGTGTCTGTAGGTACATCAGAATTCAATATTTGGTATATTATCCTCATGAATCCTTAACTGGTAAGAAAATATCCTAGGATCAATCTATATGAACCAAGTCACACCTCCCTACTAGTATAAGGTGTCATAAATCGGAGGAAAGTTGTACCTATTAATTATTTTCACCTAATTAAGGTGATGATAATCAAACCAAACCCTAGATATATCATCCACTTATTTCATGAAATAAACATTGGATTCATATGGGACACAGTAGGTCTGATAAGTCCATTCTAGAGATGTTCCTCCAACTACACCCTCAATTATTGGATAACTATTGAATCCATATGATATTCTGTATAAAATTCTGTTGTGGTATTGGTATTTAACTCATTGCAAAGTCAATCTCTGGCCTTAGAGGTAATATTTGAAATGTTTTGGAAATGATGTCCATATAATCCTCCAGAAACACCAAAAATAAAATTTCTATATATCCCACTACACCAAGGTATAATATCTTTTACTGATGGTTGATTGTATATTGCTTCCTATTTGTGAGCCCCACATACTCAACCAAATTATCTCTCTCTCTCCCATAATGGATATTCTTATTCCATCGGTATAAAGTCATCTAACATTCTAGTGATAATATTATTTATTCTTATGAATCTTAAAAAAATAGTCCATTCCGAGATGATGTCATATGGTTTCATTATGATGAACATAATGTCCCATAATAAACTCTATCCACAAAAAAACACAACACAGAATATAGATAGATGTACGATATGTAATAATCGCACCTTGTTGAAACCTATAACCATTGATGCTGGAAAAAAGTCACAATGGGAAGAGTTATGGTGAATGGATATTTCATCCGCCATACAAATATTAGGTTCCTTATCCTGAAATACATTCTATATAAACTATGACACTACTTACCTATGTTCTCAAAAAATTCCTCACCATGGGTCTAACCCCAAGCACTGAAATGAGGAAGAGGTTATCTCATGTCACTATGTCACAACCCAAACCACTAGGCAATGCCTGGCCAGTAGTAATTAAAATGTGGCATACCAAACATTCATAAAATAGGATAGGTGATGTGAAAACTACAGAGGCGGTATTACCTGAAATAGGATGCCTAATCTTAATATATGTGATTGAATTCATCCATAAATTACAATGAATAATTTCATAGGAATAGCAATGGAATTTCACATCTAGAGTATAACTATACAAGAAGTAATATCTAGGAAAAACATCAGAGTAAATAAGCATAAATAAAAATTATTAAGCATAAAAAAATTCTCCCAAAAGAAATTTAGTTCCAACCCAAAAACAAACAAAAAAAGAAAATCTTGAGAAATGTTCGCTCTTAATATCCATGTTTGACCACCGAACTTTGTTAATGAACCCATGTTCTCCATTACTCCACATAATTAACCACTGATAAACTCATTGTATGTATAAGACATTACATGTGTGTTAAAATGTAATTCATGGGTGAGTATATACATACGCAGTACAAAACCCCCAAAACCATAATAGGATCAATATGAAGATATAATAGAAATCACCATTCTCTATAGGAATAAATAAATGAAAAACCAAATATATATTCTTAATAAGAAACCTATATGAGGGAAATGGGATATCTATCTCACATCCCAGATAAGGGTGATCATTCATCCTGCTTCTTTAATAAAATATCTCTGATTTCTAAAAACACATGAAATCGCATATGAATATGAATGGAGGTGCATTATCTTCACTAATGTGGTCTAATACCTAGGTACACTAACACTCATGGATGAAACATTCCAATTCATAAAATGAATATTTGGGAGTACTGATCCATAGATAGAGGACCTATTCTAATTTATAGTGTGGGGGAGAACCAACTCTACCTATGTAAAGATTATGGGGACCGACTCCCTAGTGCGATAGGGTAGTTTCTAAAACCATTATCTCATTGATAACATGGCATGGTAATTACCCTCATCTACATGTCAGTAAAGGAAGAATCATGAATTCACCACCTTGTGTAATATATCTAATTCCAAAATGAATCCCACCATCATGTTATATGATGAAAGGTATTAACATAAGATTTAATCTAGACCAATTACTTGTCTTAATGGAGGAGACACAAAAGGTTTAAGTTCTAGGGAAAGGTAATCAGTGTGTACTCGTGGTCACATAGCCTGTGGTCTTTCCAATACACCAAGATTTATCAAATTATACACATGAATGGGATATCCATGTGTGACTACCTAGTGTTTATAGGTTCTACACCACATGCCTAGTTTTACAGCGGCCTTACATTTCCCATTCATCATATGAATATTCACTTCGTCCCATGTCCATGTGCATTTGTTGTTCCCATGTAAACTATATATATTTGGATACCCTTCCCATGTATAGGCACACATACATGCTAATATACTAGGGTCATTCCCCTGTTTATTCTTAAGAACTCATATAGAACATGTCAAGATTCTAGAACTGGTTCACATGATATGTACAAGTCTCTAACAACGTGTCATATTTATCATAAATTTAAACCATATTCATAAGTATAAGGGCAATACAAATAGTATTCTCCATATGTATACCATTATTGTAGTCATGAAATTTTTATAACAGGAAATTCCTTCAGGTGGATTCCATATTCACCTTCACGGCCCTAAAACTCTCTGTTTCACAACCCAAAATCTAAGGGAAACATCTATGGTCATCGATTACTAGACTACTGTATATATAAATCAGAAATATGGTTAATTATTTGATTCAATATTACCTCCAATTTAAACTCTTGATCACGAATCCAAAAAACCCACAATCAAAAAACCCATCACATCTATATCAATCTACAAACCACTTATTTTTCTTACAATAACACAACCTTTAGCAATCCCAACATTCTATCATACTTGAACCCACCCCAAATTTTTTGAACAGCCACACTTTGGACCAATGATTAATATTATAGAGAACGGTGGGTATAAATGCATATAAAATAAATGAATAGAAATTTTTTTGATTTGTTCCCTACCAATGATAAAATAAATTGGAAATCAATGTTGATTTGAATAGTGACCCAAACATATAATATATGTATATTAACTAATTTTTGATTAATATTCAGTATATTATAAAAAAACATTCCACATATATATAGTAGTTTAATTTCATTCGAAACACGGTAACATAATCATATAAATAGGGTTAATATATTAAATATCTAAGTTACAGATATTAACCATTATGTACTCCAACTTAATAACATTCTTCATAACCATGGGAAATGGAGCATAAGAAAGGGCTGTACTTTGATAAAAAAATATGGGAAAAAATGGGAGATATTTATTCATAAAATGATCATAGGGGTATGAGAATGTGATCATAACAATATAAGACCATACCTTGTATATCAACGATTATAAGCATGAATCATGGGGTAAAAATATTACTTTATAAATACAAGAATCATAAGGTAATAAAGTTCATAAGAAATAAAATCATAATGTAGGAATAATACATGGAATTCTAGAACACACATAAGAAAATAAAATCCTATTTCAAATATACATACCAGGACTATCATAACATGTTAGGCTTGTGCTAATCATCCATGTAGCTGATTTTGGAATGAGAAACCTTCCTGTGTACCCTATTGTGACTAGATTAGGATTCCCTCTCATGTACCATGTTGTTTTATCATTGGATTCCCTCTTATGAAACATCTTATTTTGTGAATGAGAATCCCTCTCATGTACCCTCCATTTTCGGGCTTATAATTCCATTTATTTTTAATAATTGGATTCTCTTAGGTTCACCCTCTTTTTTCTGTCTTAAGAAGATCAATTATTTCTGGTGTGAGATGACCGCTCATGTGCGCTTTTTTTTCATAATATTCCCACTAGTTTTAGGCTTGGGATCCCCTCATTTTTATCATATTAGCTCATAAAATATTTATCATTACCCAATTCATTGGAAGGAGATATCGGTCCCCCATCACATAATGAAATCATACATGCATAAAACAAATGATAATAGGAAATTTATCACATCAGGATCCATAAAAAGAGATTGGTTTCCTAAAAATCATATCAAAATCCAATAAATAAAATGGGTATCACAAAAATTTTATCATATCATTTCAGAAGGAAATGAGATAAGTCCCATAACCATTTCAACAAAACATAACATGTGAAAATATGTGAGGATCAATAAAATCTATCCCATGGGATAGAAATGGGTTTCATAAACAACTTTCCAATCATAAAAAACCATTCAATAATGAATATTAATGGTATTCTTGGTTCATATCCCATGTAAATCAAAAAAATATAAAAAATAATATCATCATAGATTAATAAGGAATTAGAATGATCAAATGGAAAATTATTAAATAATAATATTCTTTCTCTGTAGATCACTTTTAAAAAAACTAAATAATTATTAAAATGATTTTATTATCAAAACCAAATTAAAAACATATAATGAATTATTATAAGAACATCAAAAAAAATTCTTGAGGAAAATAACCTTTATTATTTGAAATTTTATTTTAAAAACATTGAAAATTTAAAAAAAATTATTTTAAAATGAGAAAGAAAAATTATAAAAAAATCATGAAAGAATTTTGAAAACTTTTTCCATTGAAAACATATAAAAGAAGCACGAATACACTATAAAAACTATTTTCCATAAATGAATATAAAATAATCTAGAAACAATTTTGAAAACCATTTTCATTGAAAACATATAATAGTATCGTCAAAAATATAAAAATCATTTCAAATAAAAAATACTTTTGGGAACCTTTTCAGAAAGAATAGTTTTGAATGAAAACATATTTCTATCATAATATGTAGATAAAGTTGAATTTTCATTAAAATGATTTCTGAATTATTATAAGTAAAAATGAGTTGAAAAATGGGACTATTACATGAAGTTATCCTGAATAACAAGAGGATAGTAAAATTCATGAGTTTTGCTTTAGATATAATTCCTAATATTGAAAAAATGGAAGAATAATGAAAAACAATCTCATTAACTAACGTGATTGTAACAATAAATTGATATCACTTTGGTAATATTGAATCTGAGAAGCCATGAAAGAATAACATTACATAAATATTAAAATATCATTAAAAGGAAATTCCTAATATAACTTGTTATATGGAATCATATACACTTCATAGAAACATATAGGTACAGAACATGATATGTATCTCAGGTATGGAAAATTGAATCAAAATTTCATTACTACCATGGAAACATTTGAACAAAAAACACCATGAATGATAGATAGTAAAATGGATATGTAGATTGAAATTATTATAAGTATAATAATGAGAAAATACGTCCATGGTTTGTGTACACACCACAAATACCAAATGAGTGGCGAATTATTTGTATGTCTAACAGAAATAAAAGCAAAACTATAAAACCCTGGCCTAATGTCTTGACTTTTATCAAACACATTCAACACCCCTATATAATAATTAAATGTTAATAATAAATATTCCAAAATATCAAATTATTATATTTAATACCATATATTAGTTTATTATGAATTTATATTACCTATTTGTTAACAATTCCATGTAAAAGTAACTTTTTATATAATAAATACTTTGTTTAGTGTACATATTTTGAATTATTATTCTTAATCCGCTAACATAGATCATTATTTACTAATTTAAAAAATTTGTAACATGATTTATATATCATATATATATTCATTATATGTATATATATTTATAATAACCTATAAAATATATAAATTTGAAATGGAATACATAGTTATTGTAGATGGTAGGCCATACATACGTATGAATGTTGTTTGTATTTTCATGTAATATTAAAATAAATAAAATAAATATAATATATTTATATAAATAAATTATGATTATTGTATAATTATTATTTAATATATATCATATAATTTCTCTATACTCATAATTAATAATGTCTATGAAATTTGTGAATGAATCACCTCGCATTGAGAAAGTGGTTGTCTACACATCTATAAATGAAGTTATTATATTTAAAAAAATGGAAAGCATGAGGGTATGTTTTATATAATAATTATATTAGAATAATTTGATAAGAAATACCCTATATATATATAATATGTATATTTTTTATCATAATTCCCAACCATTATAGGTTGTAATGGAAAATCGAACGAAATTATTTAACGATTTTGTAGTTCTTCGTACAAAAGAATTTTATTTTCATTATCCTTTTGATGGAATTTTGTATATTATTAAGTAAAACCCTTATAATAACAAGATATTATAATATTTAGGATACATAGTTTAGTATATAATCGTGTAATAAAATATGTTGTGCGGTATATAATGAAAATTAAACAAAGTAGATTGTATGATAAAATCTCCTCAACTTTGGGAATCTTAGTTTGGTTTTCCCCAAAGGGATTACTTGTTCGGATTTATTCCCAAAGGGATGAATCTCATATGAAGGGTTGATTTTGGAATCTTATTTGGGCTATTATTGGTTGAGATAAATTGTATTTAGATGTGTGAGGAAGTGACAAGTGGTGTGACTTCACTTTCATAGTGGAGGGGAGTGGAAATCTAGTAAAGATAAAAATGTAAACTCTATTGAGTGGTCTTATGTAAATATTGGCCCAAAAATAATTTTTGAAATTAGGTAAAAGATAAAAATTATTCTAAATATGGAAATAAAATGACTTATGGACAGATATACAGGTCATTTGGCTCTTATGAATAAATTTTTACCATTAAGTAAACTAATTTTAACCATAATTGTTGTAATTAAATTTATTACATTCTTTAATATTTCTGGTCAAAAAATGGTTTGACCATACTAAAAATTACATATTATTCTGATTCCAAACATTGAATCCATATATTAATATTATAATAATATAAGCGGCCAAAATTAATTTAATATTAATAAAATAGAGGTGTTTCAACAACTGTTTTTTATGTGAATATAAATAAACTATAAATCCAAATTAATATATAATATATCTATATAAATAAATTATAATAAGAATTATTTTGGAATTAAAATTTATTATTTTTAACTATTCATCAAAAGAATGAAATATTTCTAAAAAATTCAAAAAATTGACCCAAAGAAAATTTTTATATTATTATTTCAATGATAAAGGTTGTTTTTTTGGATAAAAATTATAAAAGTGTCATAAAATTTAATTAAAATTGGTTTCCATTAAACTGTGGTAAAAATACCTTTAAAAAAATATATCATTATGCATAAAATTGTTTTTTTCATATCTGTTATCTAGAATAAACATAATATGATAGTTAAATAGTTTAATAAATATATGAATATATAATTAAAATAATTTTTTAATGTTTTCAAATTAATTTCTTATTGTGAAACAGTTTTTATTTCTTAAATATATTTTTCCTACAAAAGGATTACTATAATTTAAAAAAGTGTGTTATTATCATTTCTTATTTATCATTCCCATCTAATTCAGCATATAAAAAAGTTTAAACCATGTTTTCATAATTTAATTATTATTATTATTATCTCATATTAAAATGGCTATGTAGTTACTGTAATAATTATTGAATAAAAATATTAATAGTATATTGTAGCTCAATAAAACTCGACCATACATGTAATGCAGAAAATCATGGGAACTGGGTACTATGTTTAATAGAAGATATGAATTGTGTTTCATGTACCTATAACTAATCTATGTAATTTCTGTAGCACAATATTGACTTGGTGTGGTATATAATGCAAAAAAATTGTATGTGTAAAAAAATATGCAATAACTCTTCCTTGAAATTCAAAATAACCAAAAGATAATATTATGTGTAAAATATTATTTCGCAGAATCTAGAGGTGTTACATTGTAATGACCTAAAATAAATATATCACTTGAAATTGTTCGAGGTTATAAAATGATTAATAATTCTATATTTGTTTCGTAGAAACCCATATCATAAAAATGTATACAGAAACATCCATTAAAAACTAGAATTTTTAAACATAACGATTGCCCAATGTAACTCATAACTACATATATAGAAAGAAGAACATAGGTAAAATGTGATAACATGGATGTGGATGAGAAATATGACTATCATGTTTTGATGGAGAGTGATAGAGATCGCTATATGGATAGAATTAACTATCACAAATCCATAGACCAATGAGGGTAGAAAAAGGCCCTTCATAGAATAAAAAATGATGACAACTTAACAAAATTTTATTTCAATAATATTTTATGAAAGATTAATATTTTTAGTTAAAATATATATTTACCTGATTTTAGTAAAATATTACCCTTTCATGTTCATTTATTGACTTCCACATAATCTCTTATTCCATGAAACTAAGGTCAATTGGTCATTCCTGCAGTACTAATAGATTTTGGTATCCATAAATAGATTGATAGTTCATTAAATCTGTATTTGTCACAACAAAATGTTATCGCATTCTATCCAATATTTATTAATATTCTTATGGTGAGACAATAATTTAATATCTAAAACAAGATTTGATGTTTAACATAAACCATTCCATAAATGGTTAACCATGTAACCCTTTCAAAAGATGATAATTTGAAATGTTGGAAATATGGTCACTAAATTAGAGTAACATTAATCCCCTAAATATCAAAAATTATATCTTTGTTGTAAAATTCCAAATATGTGAATTATCTCATTATATATTCCCATGAAAAATTGTAACAACATAAATTATATTATTTCCTTTGGGAAAATGTGCATGGAACCCTATTAAAATGATTACTGCATATATTCCTTATATCAAAGTCTTTTTAAACATCATCCATGATAACATTGACATCATTTTCCAAAATTCCTTAATCATTCTTGTGGATATAAATACTATTAATTTAATTTATCCATATCATCATTTCATTATCCATATAAAATATCATTTTCTCATACTGAGGAACATATTAATGATTCACTTTCATTAATGTAACATTTTAATTAAATAAAATTTTTAGCCATAAATTTCATTTAACTATTTCTTGAAAATAATTAATGAAAAACATCTAAAAACATTTCATAGATACATCATGATTAACATGATCTAATATTTGAATCTCATATCATATTCAATTATATTATCCAACATTATTCATAAACCATTACTTAGGCTTTTTAAACTTATTATATATTACCACATTCCAAGAATATGAAATATAAATAATTGCATATGGTTATTCACCCTAAATCTAATAAATATTTTTTCATTAAATGTAACAAAATACTATAAGAACATCCCATATATTTCACATGTTTTTTGTGATCTCGTTATCTTTATAAGTATAACCAATACTCAAAGCACTTTTCAGATTATCCTAATGATTTTTACAAAATAATTTTTATATGACTCCTTAGGTTTATCCTAGGTAATTAATAGAAGTATTTTATTTAAATAAACAATTATGGTTCTTGAAGAGTTTGTTATTTTCCAAAAAATATCACATGGTAGTGTCAAACATGATGTGAAGCACGAATCATTTTCATTTACCATTTCTAAGCTGAATCTCGCTTGATATGGTGTTTTTATGGTTGTTACCCATATGTATAACAATGAAAGAGACACATCCACATGTATAATCCATAGTGGGATTTAATTTCATGGAAACCAGTCGCTCAATTCATTATAAAAATACCAGGATATTTTTCTACACATTAACTCATCCATAGACTTATCATTAAATAAATACATCAACATATCCATATAAATATCCATTGAGATCTCACTAATTTTTTCTCATTAGATTTTATAATTATTGACTAACCCATTCCATTGATACTAACTATAATGAAACTAGATTAACATACACAGATATTACATCATTTTGG
This sequence comes from Viscum album, assembly GCA_963277665.1. Taxonomy (NCBI): domain Eukaryota; kingdom Viridiplantae; phylum Streptophyta; class Magnoliopsida; order Santalales; family Viscaceae; genus Viscum; species Viscum album. The sequence goes on from OY728152.1 coordinate 716,476,311, forward strand.
ATAAATAGTCATCACATTACAAAAATACATTTTTGAGTACCATAATAGATTAGTTTCTTTTGAAAAATTTTTACATAAACATATATATTGGTAAATGATATTCAATATATCCATTAATTATCTCCACCTTTTTTACTCCAACTTGAAACCTTTACTCAAACCATGAGAAAAAGTAACCAAAGAAACCAGTGAGCTTTGATTATTACTAATAATAAAAAAGGGAGATATATAAGCTTAACTAGAGCATAAGGATATGAGTAATTGATAATAACATTAGAATATTATACCCTACAGATCAAAGGATCATAAAAATAAATCATGGAATAAATTAATGCAGATCATAAGACATGAATTATAAGGGAATCTAGAGAATAATTCAGGAAATAATAATTTAGGAATAAGACATGGAATCCTGGAATACACATAAGAATATAAAATCCAATGTCAAGACTAGATACTATGACCTTTATAACATGTTAGTATTGGGATGATCACTCGTGTACCTAATTCATTATTGGGATCCCCTCCAATGTACCTTATTATTTTTGGAATGGGATTTCCTCCCACGTGCCCTCTTGTTTAGGACATGGGATTCCATCCCATGTACACTATTTTTTGGTCTTGGGTCCCCCTCCTATGTATCCTCTTGTTTCTCTCTTAAGATTCCATCTTGTTTCACTCTTAGAATTCTCTATCACGTGTCCTCTTTTTTTGGCTTAGTCTTACCTCTTTTTTTAGGCTTGGGATTCCCTCTTGTGAATATTTTGACCTCATTAAACATTTTTTATTACCTAATGAATTTGAGGGACATATAGGTCCCACCCATTACATATTGAAATCATACATTAAAGTTCCAAAAAATAATAGAACATTTATCATATCATGACCCATAAAAATAGATGGAATTTATAAACATTATATTGTAACCCATGAACTGAAATATGTATCATAAACATTAAATCATATCATTACCAATGGAAAAGGTATAGGTCTCATAATCATTTCATTAAATCATAACCCATAGAAAGATGTGGGTATCAATGGGATATTACATGTGAAAGGGAAACATGTTTCATAAAAATAAATATATCAAAAAAATTATCCATACAAGAAATAATATTAATGTAATTCTTGGATAATATCCCTTGTAAACCATATTCTATAAAAAATTTGGTAATATTAGATAGTGAGGGATTTTGGAAGATCACATGGAACATTTATAAAGGAAAATAATTTTTCTTTAGATATCACTTTTTTAAACATAAAACATTTTCTAAATCCATTTCTTTCAAAACAACTTGGAATAACTTATAATGATATATTTTAAAGACCTCTAAAATAACTGTTGATGAAAATAAGCTTTTTTATTTCAAAATTTTTTTTAAAAAATTAAATATTTTTAAAACCATTTTTGTTGAAACTAAACATGAAATATTATGAAATAAACTTCAAAAAAGTATGAACAACATTTTCCTTGAAAATAAACAAAAAAATCGTGAAACAAAATTGGAAACTATTTTCCCTATTAAATTATTAAAGAATGTTGAAAAAATTTTGAAATCCATCTTCTATGAAAACTTATAAAATAATATTCAAATTTTTTTAAAAAATTAAATGATTTTTTAAATCCTTTATATATAACATGGTTTTGAAGGAACACCGATTTCCAACTAAAGAGGGAGATAAATTTGGATTTTCTAAAAAAATTCCTAATTATTTTTTGTACCAGATAATTGGAAAATGGTACCAATACATGAATATATCATTATTAATAAAAGGATAAGGAATTTCATGAATGTTAATGATATATTAATTATAGTATTTCATCAATGGAATAATAATAAAAAACAATTCAGATAAACAATGAAATTGTATCATAAAAAAGCTAGCACTTCAGTAACATTGAATCAAAATACACATAAAATAAGAACATTACATGAATATTAAAATATCATGAGAAGAATTAGATTCATGTTATAATATTTAAAAGGTAATTATATTCGACTCATAGGAATATATCGGTGTATAAAATCGCATGTATCTCAAAAAAGGAAAATTAAGACGAAATTACATTAGCGATTTGGTAACTTTTGATCCATAAACCCCATAAAATATAGATAATAAAATTGATATTTAAATTATAATAAATATTATTATAATTGTCATTAAATATATTCATGGTACTTATAAACAACATAAAAATGAAATGAGTGAGGAATAAGGCATATGTCTCACAGAAATAAACGTGAAATGAGAAAACCCTTAACTAAAATATTTAAATTAATTATAAATGTTCAATCCTCATCTATAATATGTATAAGTTAACTATAAATCTACCACATATTAATATTATTAAATATAATATTATATGTTTTTTATTATGACATTATATTACATTTTTATAAATAATTCCTTGTTAATGTAATGTTTGGTCTCATTACAGCTTTGTTTATCATACGTATTTTGACTTTTCATTATTATTACACTTACTTGGATCATAATTTTATTCTATAAATAATTTAATATATATATATAATATATATATAATTCTTATATATATTTATAATAATCATTAAAATATAAAAATATGAAATGGAATAAATTGTTCACGGAGAGAGGAGGTCGTACATACGCATGACTGATGTTTCGGTTTTCTCCTAGTATTGAATGAAAGAACATAAATTAAATATATATATATATATATATATATATTATCATTTATTTATAATTTTAACGTCATATATGTCATATAAATTGACTAAAACCATTATTAATACCTTCTATGTAATGTGTGAATGAATCATATCACTTTGGAGAGGCTGTAGTCCATGTCAACAAATATAGTTATCATATTAAGAAAAAATAAAAATCAGGAATTTCTATTTTACATATAAATTATATTATCATAAATAAATAATAAATATAATATATATCATATAATATTTTTTCATCATAATTATGATACATGATAGGTTGTAAAAGCAAAAATGAACAACATCATTTTGTTAGGTGGTGGTTTTCTATTAACATAAAAGGTAATGTCATTACCCATTTGATGGAAGTGTGTGTATCTATAGGTATAAAAAATAAAATTAAAACATATAATAATATTAAGCATAATTATTTTATTTTATAATCATAGAAAAATAAGTGTTGACATTTTGGAGAAAGCATGCAAAACTACAGATCTTGGGAGAGAATGTTACCACTTAATTTGGTAGCTCATTTTGGTTTACATGAAAGGGATTCCATGGTTGGATTTATTCCCAAATATAAGATTCTATGATGAAGAAATATTTTTTTATATTATTTTAGTAGGTCTTTAGGAACCAACATGTCTAGAGTGGTGTGAAGAAGTGAGGCACTTGAGTTCCCTTTTATAGGGGAGTAGTAGTGGAATTCTTGTAAATATGAAAAGGTAAACATTATTGAGAGGTCTCCATTACATAACGAGCCCACAAGAATTATTCAAATTAGAAAACATAGATTTCATGGTTTAAAAATTTCCAACCAATGGATTTTTTCAAATTCTATTTTTCATTTCTCCTCCTAAGAATATTGATAATTCCTTCTGTAAATTAAATCGAACATTAATGGATTTAATTAACATTAATAACATTCACTAATATATTTTGTCAAAAGATAAGTTTAAATTATTATAAATTATACATTATTCTTATTAAATATATTTAATAAATTTTTTCAAACTATATTCATCGATGTGGAAGAAATTAAATTAAAATAAATCTCGCAGATGTGTCATGATAGTGGATATTTGAACCAAAATATTTAAATGTATGAATGGATTACTTGTCCATTTTCAATGTGAAATTGGTTTCAATTACCAGCATTGAATTAATTGATGTACTATCAATCTGATTCAACTTTCAAAACCAATTTGAAATATAATTTAACTATATAAATAAAATATATGGGAAAGTTGTTTGGAATTAAAATTAAGTATTTTTCTTTATTCCTCAAAAAATAAATATTTCAGAAAGGTTACAAAACATCAATGAAAGATTATTTTCATATATTCTTTATAATATGATATTTTTTAAAATAAGATTTAAAAAATTGTGAATTTTTTATTTAGAGCGGGTTCTTCATTAAAAGAGGGTAAAATTACCATTCTGAATAATATTTATCTTTATGTGTAAATTTTTTTATTCATATCTCTTGTATAAAATACACATAAGAATAATGTTAGTTAGTTGATGGAATATAATATACATATATTTCATTAATTTAATTAAATAATTTTTTAAATTTATTTATCATCCTAAAGTTTATTTTAATTCATAAAAATAGTTTTACAGAAAAATGATTCCTATATTTTCAAAAGGGTTTTATTTTCACACCAAGTATCTTGGTAACAAAATAATTCATCATATATACAAGATTAAAGAATATTTTTATAATTTAATTAATACTATTATAAAATATTATTTAAATGTATAAGTATTAACTATTATCAGAATTATATATCATGATTAATTTTATATTGTATTTTGGTAAAAATCGGACTTGAGTGAAACACAAGATATCGAGGGAACTCGTCATTGTGTTTAACAGAAGAAAATAATTCTTTCACATGTACCAAAAGATAATCTGCGCATATCATGTACATATATATTCACATGATGATTCTTATATAGTAATTTAAATTTAGTTATATTGAAGTCTATATTTATGGTTTTTTGAAGGAAAAATATCAAACATATTAAATTAATTGGAAAAATATTTCAAAAAATATCAGGGGTGTTACCGGGTGTGAAATTAGGCCCCACAATTAAAAATAAATTACATCATGAACATATTAAAATATTTTACCTCATGTTAATAAAAACATTATCTATAAAATTTAGAGAATAAATACATTCATAATAATTGATCAATGGGTAGAGACCATAGATATAATTCCCTACCTCGATGAAGTATCTATCACTAATTAACAACATGTTTTCCATCAATGAAGAAAAATATCTTGTTGTGTTCTCTACCCACTTAATTATCCACCAATAATTTTCATAAGTCAATGATCCCATTTTCTTATATATCTCTCCTCATCTCACTCTCTATTTATTAACCCAAGATTTTATAAGATATATTCGTTTTAATTTAATTCATATATTATGTTGTACGCTACACCAAGATTATCTTGCGCTATACGCAACACCGTATTAGCTTGCAGTATACGCAACACTATTAATAGATTGTGTTACACACAATTTCAAGTTCGTTTGATAATAGTCATTCTACGCCACATTGAGTATATATATATATATATATTCAATGTATAAATGAAAAAAGGTTGGATTCTGTTATAACGAAACAACAAAGGAGTCTTGCACTATACGCAACCCTAACATGGCTTGCCTTACACGTAATCGCGACCTTCTTCGATAGCATGTGTTGTACGCAATACCGGGTTTTACAAAACAATTATATATCATTATAATAATATTATAAACTAGCCTTTATGAATTTTATTAACTATAGTTTGAATTTTATAACATTATTATTCATCTTACACATTTTCTGGAACATGGTATAAGAACAAAATAAATATTTTGGGTTAAATAATTATTTTTCAAAAAATGCAGTTTTGCAGCCTTTTGATGGCACACCCACTTTAAATCTAGTTTTGACATGTTTATAAGTTCAATTTCACAAAATAAAATTATTCTTTGGAATCAGGATATAAAATTATACATTGGATAAATTTTTCATATTATTCTGATAACTTTCATATTTTAATGAATAGTAAAAACACGCTATATTTTAATTAAAAAAAACTTTTTTCATCGTAATAACTTTTGTGGTTAAATTATAATATAGAATGGTTTTAAAGTATAAATATAATATATTTTTACCATTTAATATAATTTATGTCATTAGCATTGATTTTACCTTGAATTCGTTTGTTAAATCAATTTAATCATTTTCAATGTTTTAAAGAAAAACTCGTTTTCTTTCGACAACGGGATTAATTTTAATGTAATTTCTGAAACTTTTATTATAAAATTTTGAAAAATGGATTCCATATTTAGAAACAGTGGGTCCAAATTATGTTAATAAGATAATTTTTAATTTTGGGAATTATGAATAGTAACTACGGTACATTTTATTTACCATAGTTAAAGGTAAATCAGGTAATTAAGGGTTAATATAATATTATAAAATTACCCTAAAACATGACAAAATTCTATTGGATGGATTAAAGTACACCCATATCACCTAAGGGTCGGATTAGATTCATTTTATGGGATTTTAACCATGAAAATAATTTAATTATTATTAAAACCAAAGAAAGTGACAACATGTCACTCTCTTAAATCTTATAAGTATAATAATTTTAATTTAGTGATAAACATCATAAAACTTCAATCATGAATAGTCTTTAGAAATATAATAAAATTATCTAAATCATGTTAGTTTATTTATAAATTTTAGGTATTAAATAACTGTCATTAATGGTGATACATTAATGATGTTGCAATTATTTATTAAGTGAAAAATCAGTAATATAGTTTTTATTGAAATAATAATACCCATTAAAATGCCCAAAAACCTGACCAAAACTTATTTTTAGTGTATATCTATACCATAATAATCCAATTACCTAATATATAACCATTTTGAGTCTTATAAAAGTGATTATGAAATTTATATTATTTTATTTTAAATGATGCCAAAGTTGTCACCTTCATAATTTAATAAATATAAAAATATAAATATTGTGATTTTAAGATGATACGTTCGAGTAAAATTATTATTGTGAAAGGTAATAGATTTATCTTTATCATAGGATTGTATTTGTAATTTTTATGCAACAAATAAGTATATTAAATAATTATACAAAAATGTTGTAGTAATTATTTTATTAAGAGATAAACCAAATACATGGTATTAAAAATAATAAAATAAATATTATATGAACTATTTAATATTATCCACTAATTTTCTAGATACATATGACCTTTTAGGAATCTATTAATGCTTTTATTCTGAACATATCTTCTTTATATGTTTTATTTAAATTCATATAAATGAATAGTGTCAAAATTGACAGTATTGTTATTTTATAAAAATAACATATTATAATATTGTTTAAAAATCACAAAAATATATAAAAATTATAAATTTAAATTTATATGGTCTTAAATGTGATAAATTATCCAATTATGGATAATTCACAAAAAATAAGTAATTATTTGTTAAAATTTAATATTTAGAATGTTATTACCACAAATAAAATTAAATTGATTAAGTAAGGATAAATGAAGTTGATAGTGTTTAAAATAATTTCCTAACATGTCAAAATTTTATTGGTTGATTATATTACAACCCTATTTCATCTAATATTCTAATTTAGTCATTTTTTTAGGTTTTTATGTGGGGTTTTAATTTATATTAAACTAATATTTTTGAGGATTCCAAAGGGGCCCCTCTCCTCCCTTATAAAAGGGCACCTCCTCCCTCTCTTCCTCACACCACTTTGAGAATTAAAACTCGTCCAACCCCTGAAAACTTCTCTTCAGAACTTCCCTAGAAACATCCTAGTGGTCCTAGTATTCTTCAAATACCAATTTTAGTGCCCTAAGAGGAGGTCTCAAAGAGGCACTTCAAAGAAGAGGTAATGTCCGTTACCGATTCTTTCAACTTTATTTCTTCTTCTACTTATTCTTATTTAGTTGTTTCATTATTAAAAAATAACATCAGTAACACTCATATACTGATATGTTATTATAAGTATGAAAAAACCCTATTTCACCATATATCCATCCTACGGAAAATGAAATCACCGCGCGTGCGTACCTACGGAATACAGTCTCCACACCGTGGTGTAATCTGTTTTTCCAACACCACCTTATTTGGATGGGTATAATGGTATAAAGAATAACTATACATAGTTATTATAACATAATACTGATTGTGATATATTGTATCATACTCTCCAATTCAATTCAATAATTATGGGAATGATATCATCGATCGTGCGTACGTACGGACTACAATCTCCACGACGCGATGAGATTCATTCTCTATGTTAACCATTTAAGAATGATTATAAAGTATATATAAACAATAATAATGAAATATATGACATTATAAAGCTACTGGATTTATGTATAGAGATATATTTATTTCATCTAATTAATTCCATTCAACTCAATAAGGAAACAAAAACAGCGTTCATGCGTACGTACGGCCTACCGTCTCCATGAACGGTGTATTTCCTTCCACTTATCTATCTATTATATATATTTATATTCTGAATATATATTATATATAAATCAAATTTTATATTATTTAATTAATTAATCATGATCTAATTAATCATATGAATAATTACAAGTCAAAACATGAACGACAAATGAAATGGTTTTACCCAAAACACTACATTAACATGGAATTTACAAAAGAATGGGTAATATAAAGTCATAAGTGAAACATATATGATATCATAACAAATGAATATGATTATTTAATAAATCAATGACATTAGTTAAATCATTATACAGGAGTTTTGGATCCATACGAAGCATATCAGACCTAAGGTGAGGGATAATTTATCAATCTCATTTTTATCCCAGATTGTTTATTCGTAAGTATTTACAGGGGTTATATTTATCATCCAAGACCATGTTTTCTAAAAATGGTTTCATGTATGTTTAATATAATTTTTACCCATTTTTTTCTTTTACTACACGGTATGTAAGGAATCATTCTTTTTTCTTACGTTACAAGGTATTTTTTGACTTTTCTGGCAAAAGTACGAGAAGAATGTTTTTTTAACGTATATGGCATGAAAGGATTTTTACGGTTTTATAGAGAAATATTTTCATGAAGCTCCCTCAAAAATATTTCATTACTATTTTAAACAAAATCTTTTTCTTTTAAAATTTCAGGACATTTTGTGAAAATAAATTGATTTTGAAAAAGAAAGGATATTTTCCTCAAGAATTCATTTCAAGTGTTTTATCAAAATCATTTTACATCTATGATGACATTATTTCATATGTGTATGTTTCAAGTATAATGTCTCTCTGATTTAAATGGTTTTACTTTTCTTATGATGAAATATAAATTTCTTTTATATGGATTATGTGATGATGGGATGATGTTTATGTAACCCATTTTATTCGTTGAGTTATTTTGAATGATATATTTTTATATTGTGGCACAAGTAAGAATTATTTCATCATGACATGGGTGGGACCTATATCTCCCTCCAATGAATTGGTTAATGATTTATATCTCATTAGATAGACATGGCTGGAATGGTAAGTTAATCCGGTTCAGTATTACAGGACTGGAACGAGGAGTGAACTAGATTCTGAAAGGGACTTTGTCCACTATGATGGTCTTGGCAGCAATGCCTTGGATACTATGGAAATCATTACATGTTCTTAATGCATGCCACAATTACATGTTTTATTCCCATGCTATGTTATCATTATTTATGTTCCATTATGATTTATGCCTTATGTACTTCCATGTTTTAAGTCGTTGCTCAAGATTTTGATGTTTAAACATTATGTTGATGTTTTTAAGTCATATGTATATGGTTTGTTTTATTTTATCCAGGCGTACCCTTACTGAGAATATGAGCTCACCCTTTTTATGTTTTATTTTCCCCCAGGATTAAAATAAAGGTTTTAGGTAAGGAAATAAAAAGTGGAAGATCTTTATGGGAGATGTTGAAGATCTTTCACCACGATTTTAAGATTACGTTCCAAGTTTCCAAAGACACTAAACTATTACAGTCCTTGTGTGTCTGTTTTTGTTATGTATTATGTATTCTGCAAAAGTAATGTAATATCTATGTACGTCAAGCTAAGGGTCTCTACAGTTTGTATCAGAGGAATGGTTTAGTCAACCTTTGGAAACTAAGATAGAAAAATGTTAGTGAGATCCCTAGAGATATTTCTAATGTATGTCTAGGGATGTCCCTATGGATAAGTATACATATAGGATATAGTCCTAGAACTAAGCTAACGATCTTAAAATTTAACATAAGATGTTAGATATTGAGGGTACTCCCCATTTACTATGTTGTTTTCTCTAGAATGATTTTTGCCTCTCACAGAATTTGTTTTGTGTTTTAGTCAATGGAGGGAACCAGAAGGAATTCAGGTAACATTGAATCCAATGGAAAAATTCATGACTATGAGCAACAAAATTGTTTAATGCCTAGAGAGAAGGATATTGTGATTATGTTGAATCAGTCATCGCGATACATGATTAAAAAGGTGAAATTTAGTGGTATTCCTAATTCATCAAATAAGAGGAAAATAGACTTTTATGCATGTTCGCAAGTTGAGGAGCATAAAGAAAGGAAGATTGAGATTTCTAAAGAAGGGAAGAAGAACCTTGAGGAATACCTAAAATGGATGGACTGATGTTATCTGTTTGGAGAAAAGGGTCATAGAGTGAAAGACTGTTATGAAGTTCAATGTCTTATTTGTGGAGAACATGGGAATTACCCAACTCAATGCCCTGACCTAAAAAGTTACTTCTAAATCAAGGAAGGACTTATTCCAGGACAATCATTGAAGAGGATGGATTGAAGTTTTAATGTATTGGTATTCAAGAATATTCTTGTTGAAGTACTTTTATGGTGTATTAGAATATTTTTGTATTAGTCTATTGTGGTTTTCAATAATTTTATGGTACTGGTAACCATGAAAAGTGATTAAAATATTTTAGAAAGTAGATGATATGCGCATAATGAAGGGATAAGAAGATAATGAGATGTTTGATTGCATTCATGAGATCATGATTGATATAAGGACTAAGTGATATCATGGTTTGCGTATATAGAATTTTGAGTATTTTGGAATGTGGAAAGTGTTAACTTTTAATAGCATTCATGTTTTGAATAAAGTTCAATGGGTATTCATTTTTTTCAAGAGAATACATGATTAAGGTATTCACATGATTGGAATGTGACCAACAAGATATATGAGGGATAAATGATAGTATTCACATACTTGTTATATGACATTTTTAGTAATCATTCTCTTTATACTATGAGTTTAGAAAGAAGTATTTTGGATAAGCCTAAAGATTGGAATGGATTATGTTGGACAGAGGATAGTATTGTTTAAGGATAGACCTTTTTTCGATATTATTGATGGGATGTTATAGTAATAGAAATAGGACAACCTGCAGGATGGGTGACATCCCATCGCGTAGGACAAGGCTATGGGAATCGAACCCACAACCGAAGTGCGACTAGCCTTTATCGCCAACCACTAGCCTATAAGAAGTCCCTGGTTAGTATAAAGTAGTATTATTTTATTAAGTGGTATGATAAATGAAGTATAAGTAAGTTTTTGTAATGATATAAAATAGATGGACTTATGTATATAACTATTGCTAACCTTTTGATTAAGACAGATGGAGTGACCCATCATTCTATCACATGATCCGCTAACACTTCATAAATGACAAATTCAACATCATTTCTTTATGAGATGAAGTGGAAATTGTTCATGGCACGAACAACAGTGAGATTATATCGAAATAAAGTAAGTATTTCATCTAATTAAAATTATTCAACTTTAGAGAAATGATCTTGAAAATAAAAAATGTTGTCCTAGTTCCCTTATATATGAGGAATCAGATTCTACCATAGATCATCACAAATTTTGGATTTGTGATTGTTGGTGTTTTTATAGCCATGTTCTCTACCACTCTCCATCAGAACCTGATGGTTAGATTTCTCTTCCATATCCATATTTTCACCAATGTTCTTCTACGTGGAAACCCAGTGATGAGTTAATTTGGGTAACCTTTACATTTCATACTTTAGTTTTTAAAGTTATGTTTTGGTATTCCTTTTTACGATGTGGGTTCAATTAAAGAAACTTTCATGTATAAAACCATTTATAACCCCGATGAATTTCGATGGAGAAATTCATTTTAAGGGGGTAGAATTTAATAACCCGAGATTTTATAAGATATATTCATTTTAATTTCTTTCATATCTTCTGTTGTACGCTACACCAAGATTATCTTGTACTATACGCAACACCGTATTAGCGTGTAGTATACGTAACACTATTCTTAGATTGTGTTACACACAATTTCAAGTTCGTTTGATAATAGTAATTCTATGAAACATTGAGTATATATATATATATATATATTCAATGTATAAATAAAAAATGGTTGGATTCTGTTATAACAAAACAACAAAGGAGACTTGCACTATACGCAACCCTGACTTGGCTTGCATTACATGAAATCACGACCTTCTTTGATAGCGTGTGTTGTACGCAATACCGGGTTTTACTAAACGATGATATGTTATTATAATATTATTATGAACTAGCCGTTATGAATATTATTAACTATATTTTGAATTTTATAACAATATAATTCATCTTACACATTTTCTAGAACACGGTATAAGAACAAAATAAATTTTTTGGGTAAAATAAGTATTTTTCAAAAAATGTAGTTTTGCCACCTTTTGATGGCGCAACCACTTTAAATATAGTTTTTGAAGTGTTTCTAAGTTAAATATTACAAAATAAAATTATTCTTTTGAATCAGGATATAAAATTTTACCTTGGATAAATGTTTCATATTATTATGATAACTTTCATATTTTAATGAATAGTAAAAACACACTATATTTTAATTAAAAACAACTTTTTTCATCGTAATAACTTATGTGGTTAAATTATAATATTGAATGGTTTTAAAGTATAAATATAATATATTTTTACCATTTAATATAATTTATGTCATTATCATTGATTTTACCTCGAATTCGTAGGTTAAATCAATTCAATCTTTTGTAGTGTTTTAAAGAAAAACTCGTTTTCTTTCGACAACGGGATTAATTTTTATTTAATTTCTGCAAATTTTGTGTATTGAATTTGGAAAAATTAATTCCATATTTGGAATTAGTGGGTCCAAATTATGTTAATAATATACATTTTATTTTTGGAAATTATGAATAGTAACTATGGTAAATTTTATTTACCATAGTTAAAGATAAATCAGGTAATTAAGGGTAAATATAATATTATAAAATTACCCTAACACATGCCCAAATTCTATTATATGGCTAAAAGTAGACCCATACCACCTAAGGGTTGGATTAGATTCATTTTAGGGACTTTTGACCATGAAAATAATTTAATTATTATTAAAACCAAAGAAAGTGACAACATGTCACTCTCTTAAATCTTATAAGTATAATAATTTTAATTTAGTGATAAACATCATAAAACGTCGAACATGAATAGTCTACAGAAATATAATAAAATTATCTACATCATGATAATTTATTTAGAATTTTTAGGGACTAAATAACTGACATTAATGGTGATACATTAATGATGCAGAAATTATTTATTAAGTTGAAAATCAGTAATATAGTTTTTATTGAAATAATTATACCCATTAAAAGGCCCAAAAACCAGACCAAAACTTATTGGTAGTGTATATAAATACCATAAAAATCCCATTACCTAATATATAACCATTTTGAGTATTATAAATACGATTATGACACTTATATTATTTTATTTTCAATGATGTCAAAGTTGTCACCTTCATAATTTAATAAATATAACAATTTAAATATTGTGATTTTAAGATGATAAATTCGAGTAAACATATTATTGGGAAAGGTAATAGATTTATCTTCATAATCGGATTTTATTTGTAATTTTTATGCAACAAATATGTATATTAAATAATTATCCAAAAATGTTGTATTAATTATTTTATTAAGTGATAAACCAAATAAATGGTATTAAAAATAGTAAAATAAATATTATATGAACTATTTAATATTCTGCACTAATTTTTTAGAAACATATGACCTTTTATATATCTATTAAAGAATTCATTTCGAACATATCTTCTTTATATATTTTATTTAAATTTATATAATTGAATAGTGTCAAAATTGACACTATTGTTATTTTATAAAAATAACATATTATAAAATTGTTTAAAAATCACTAAAATATATACAAATTATAAAATTAAATTTATATGGTCTTAAATGTAATTAATTATCAAATTATGGATAATTCACATCAAATTAGTAATTTTTTGTTATAATTTAAAATTTAGAATTTTATTACCTCAAATAAAATAAAATTGATTATGTAAGGATAAATCAAGTTGATAATGTTTAAATTAATTTCCTATCATGTCTAAATTTAATTGGCTGAGTAGATTACAACCCTATATCATCGAATATTATAATTTAGTCATTATTTGAGGTTTTTATGTGGGTTTTGAATTTATATTAAAATAATATTTTTGAGGATTCCAAAGGTGCCCCTCTCCTCCCTTATAAAAGGGCACCTCCTCCCTCACTTCCTCACACCACTTTGAGCATTCACGCTCGGCCAACCCCTGCCAAATTATCTTCTAAAATTCCCTAGAGACATCGTAGAGGTCCTGGTCTTCTTCAAAAACAAATTTTAGTGCCCTAAGAGGAGGTCTCAAAGAGTCACTTCAAAGAATAGGTAATGTCCGTTACCGATTCTTTCAACTTTATTTCTTCTTCTACTTATTCTTATTTAGTTGTTTCATTATGAAGTAATAGCATCAGCATCACTCATATAATGATATTTTATTATAATTATGAAAAAACCCTAATTCAACATCTATCCATCCTACGGAAAACGAAATCACCGCGCGTGCGTACGTACAGAATACCGTCTCCACGCCGTGGTGTAATCTGTTTTTCCAACACCACCTTACTTGGATTGGTATAATGGTATAAAGAATAACTATACATAGTTATTATAACATCATACTGATTATGATACATTGTATCATCCTCTCAAATTCAATTCAATAATTATGGGAATGATATCATCACTCGTGCGTACGTACGGACTACCGTCTCCATGACGTGATGAGATTCATTCTCCATGTTAACCATTTAAGAATGATTATAAAGTATATATAAGCAATAATAATGAAATATATGACATTATAAATCTATTTTGTTTATGTATATATATATTTATGTCATCTACTTAATTCCATCCAACTCAATAAGAAAATGAAAACAGCGTTCATGCGTACGTACGGCCTACCGTCTCCATGAACGGTGTATTTCGTTCCATTTATCTATCTATTATATATATTTATATTCTGAATATATATTATATATAAATCATGTTTTATATTCTGAAATTAGGAAATCCTGATCTAATTAATCATATGAATAATTACAAGTCAAAACACGATCGACAAATGAAATGATTTTACCCAAAATGCTACTTTAACATGGAATTTACAAAAGAACGAGTAATATAAAGTCATAAGTGAAACATATATGATATCATAACAAATGAATATGATTATGTAATACATCAATGACATTAGATAAATAATTATATAGGAGGTTCAGATCCATACAAAGAATATCAGACCTAAGTTAATGAATAATTTACCAATCTCATTTTTATCCGTGATTGTTTATTCGTAAGTATTTACAGGGGTTATCTTCATCATCCAAAACCATGTTTTCTAAAATGTTTCCATGTATGTTTAATGTAATTTTTACCAATTTTTGACTTTTACTACATTGTATGTAATGAATCTTTTTTTTATGTTACGAGGTAATTTTTGAATTTTCCGTCAAAAGTATGAGAAGAATGTTTTTTTAATGTATACGGCATGAAAGGATTTTTAAGGTTTTATAATTCCATATTTTTATGAAGCTTCATAAAAAAGATTTCATGACTATTTTAAACAAAATCTTTTTCTTTTAAAATTTCATGACGTTTTGTGAAAATAAATTGATTTTGAAAAAGAAAGGATATTTTCCTCAAGAATTCATTTCAAGTGTTTTATCAAAATAATTTTACATCTAAGATGACATTATTTCATATGTGTATGTTTCAAGTATAATGTCTCTATGATTTACATGGTTTCACTTTTCGTATAATGAAATATACATTTCTTTTATATGGATTATGTGATGATGGGATGATGTTTATGTAACCCATTTTATTCGTTGAGTTATTATGAATGATGTATGTTTATTTCGTGGCACAAGTAACAATGATTTCATTATGAGATGGGTGGGACCTATATCTCCCTCCAATGCATTGGGTAAAGATTTATATCTCATGAGATAGAAATGGCTGGAATGATAAGTTAATCCGGTTCAGTATTACAGGACTGGAACGATGAGTGAACATGATTCAGAAAGGGACTTTGTCCACTAAGATGGTCTTGGAAGCAATGCCTTGGCTACTATGGAAATAATTACATGTGCTTAATGGATTCCACAATTACATGTTTTATTCCCATGCTAGTTATCATGATTTATGTTCCATTATGATCTATGCCTTATATACATCCATGTTTTAAGTCGTTGCTCACGATTATGATGTTTAAACATTACGTTCATGTTTTTAAGTTCAAATGTATATGGTTTGTTTTATTTTATCCATGATTCCCCTTACTGAGCATTTAAGCTCACCCTTTTTATGTTTTATATTCCCCCAGGATTAAAATAGAGGTTTTAGGTAAGGAAACAAAAAGTGGAAGATCTTTATGGGAGATGTTGAAGATCTTTCACCACGATTATAAGATTACGTTCCAAGTTTCCAAAGACACTAAACTATTACTGTCCTTGTGTGACTGTTTTTGTTATGTATTATGTATTCCGCAAAATTAATGTAATATCTTTGTATGTCAGGATTCGGGTCTCTACACTCTAGTCTCCATGGGTTATATGTATTACCTGATATATGTTCCATAACATGGATTATATAGGCATAGGGGTATGTTTTTGAATTTAAAACATAATAAATAATTACATTAATTAACACCAAACCAATGGGAGAAAAACCATAAACATCTTGTTTCATCCAACCTTATTTCATGTCTATTGTAAAACCAATTTTCTGGAATCAATCGTAATCTCAGATCTTCCATTAAAGATACTAAAAAATTGTTAAAACCCTTTTTGTTGAAATTATGTTCACAAATATATATATATATATAACTTTAATATATTAAATTCTAGGTCCCAATACACCTAAACACATTTCTTACTCAGAAAAAAAATATTACGATATATATAGAATTACTAAAAGGAATAAATCTAAAAAAACAAGATCCATTCAAATACCTACTAGAGTAATCAAAATCCACAACTTCCCATGAAACAATCTTCCTATAATATATATTAGGAGTTTATATGTGACTCATAAACCCTCACTGGACATACCACATTGAGGGCGATGAAACACTAGGGTGGTCTCTTTTGAGGATATCAATCATGATATATAATATGAACACAAATATATTACCATTATCCACCTAGGAATGTTAGAAACGATATCCCCACCTTCAGGATAACCATTTACGATTTTCACCTAAAAATGTATGGACACATGATACATAGAGTGACCTAGGCTTGACATAAATAGATATTACCTCATTTTAGATGAATATTTAGTTTATTAAAAAAATACATACATGACCACCATAATTGTATAGTGTCTTTAGAAACATGGAAAAAATAATCAATCCTGATGAAAGATATTCCACATCTACCATAAATATATAAACCATTAGTACTTCTCCTAAAAACATTCTTTATAATTTGTGGAAAGGAAACATATTAAGGGGTGAGCTCAGACGCTCAATAAGGGTAAACAAAGGAAATGTGTAAGAATAACTTGAAAAAAGGGTGTCTAACTTGATCATATTATTTTAGTATCATACCATACATATTAGAGATCATAATAAGTATAAGACGATCATAAAACATTAATCATATGTAAATAAATTACATAATCCTTGAAAACATAACATAAGAATAAATCATGGAATTGTGGCCAACACATAACAATATAATATTATTTCCATTGTATCCAAGGCTTTTATTCCAATACCATATTAGTAGTATGGCTTCACTCCCCATACCATATTGGTATTCAAAGATCATTCTTATGTCCAACTTAGTAGAATGTGTTCAGTGCTCATACCATCTTGGTAGACATTTTTCACTTCCAGGGCCATGTTAGTAATCAATGTTCATTCCTAATACTAACCTAGACTATCTCATGAGATATAAATCTTTACCCAATACATTGGAGGGAGATATAGGTCCCATCCATCTCATAATGAAATCATACATAAATATTCCTCCAGACCATAAATCATAACACCATAACCCATGAAATGAAATAGGTACTATAAACAAGTAAATATATAATAATATATGGAAAAGGAAACGTTTCACAATAATTTATCCAAATAGAATAGACCATGATCGAGAAATTGAATTCATAAACATATAACTCAAGAAAGTGAAAATTATTTCATAAATATATAACCTAGGAAAGAGAATCATGTTTAATAAGGACAATGACATTAATATTAACCCATTCATATAAATAATAGAAATTGAACTTATAAATCATTTCCTAGAAGTGTAGGAGTAATGTCAATAGATTTCATCATAGATGGAAAATTGTTTTGGAATATCCTTTAAAAAAATTCTTGATGAAAATATCATTTCTTTTTTTGAAATGTTTTTTAATACATAAAACCATATGAAAATAATTTCTATTGAAAATAACATGAAAACATTTAAAGAAGT
This sequence comes from Viscum album, assembly GCA_963277665.1. Classification (NCBI taxonomy): domain Eukaryota; kingdom Viridiplantae; phylum Streptophyta; class Magnoliopsida; order Santalales; family Viscaceae; genus Viscum; species Viscum album. Next base: position 716,494,930 of record OY728152.1, read on the forward strand.
CTTGAAATCATTTTGAAAACCTTTTTCCTTGAAAACATATAAAATAATTTTTAAAACATTTAAAAATCATTTTTATTAAAAAATATGTTGAAAACATATAAAGAGTGTTTGAAATGTTAATAAAACATTTCAATGTATATAAATTGAAAACGTATAAATAAGTTTTGAAAACATTATGAAAACCATTTTCCATGAAAACATATAAAATAATATTCAAAACATTTTGAAAACCAATATCATTGAAAACATATGAAATAATTTTGAAAAGGATTTGAAATAAATTTTCCATGAAAATATATTTTAAAAATATTATTTTAAAAATTATCCATTAAACATGAAATGAAATATTCAATGCATTAATAGCTGATAAATTTGTATATGCTATATGAGGTAAAAAGACCATTCATTTTTCAGGTTAAAATGGTTTAGAAAAATTTCTTCTTCCAAAATTGACAAGAAAATTAATTTTAATAGATTTATAAAAAAAATTATGGTAAAAATATACAAAAATATTATATTATAATTCTAATATTTTCAAGGAATCCCTATTTAAAAACATATTTTTAATGGAACATTTATTTCCGAAGGAAGAGAGTGAAAAGTTTGGTTTTCTTAAAAAAAATTTAAATATCATATGTACAAAAGAGTGGAATAAATGGTACCAAAATATGAATTAATCATTAATAACAGTAGAATAAAATCATGAATGTTATAAATATATGAATTATATGATTTCATCAATGAAAGAATAAAAGTATAGAATCTTAAAAAGTGATGATATTGTCTAAATGAATTCGTATAATTTGAAAACATGGGATAATACAACACTTTTAAGAAAAATAAATTTAACTAAAAAATAAATGTCATGAAAATTTGGAAATATATTATATAACATTTAAAATGGAAATATTTACACCCAAAAATAGAATTTAGGTGCATAACGAAACATGAGTCTCAAAGAAGGGAAATTGAGAAAAAACAATTTCACTAATTTAGAAATTTTTGTATATTAATAGAAATGAATGAAAGAGCATAAAATGGATATATTAATAACCATTGATGCGTGTATTGTATAAATATAATATAATCATGGGATGTAACTACACCACATATAAGGAATGATGGAAATTCATAGCATGTATCTCACAGAAATAAAATTTGATATGAAATCCAATTACTATGTGTTTTAATTCTCGTATTACTCATTCAATCCACCTATATAATAAAAATAAATTTATTATAAATAATTTACACAAGCATATTATTTAATATAATACCATGTATGGTATGATTGCGAACCTATACTATCCACTTGTTTATTGTCCTATATTTAGGTTTCACTTTAGATAATATACATTTGTTTCTCCGCAGGTGTCTTTATTAATTAAATATTTTGTCCTTATACTTGTATCATGATTCCTTACTGTATAAAATCATTTAAATATAATATAAATTTAGTATATGAGTATTATAATAGTCTACAAAATATAGAATTCTAATATTGATTACACCATTCATGGAGATAGTAATCCATACATATGCATGAACATTGTTTATGTTTTTTATTATCGAAATGAATGAAAGAAATAAAATAATATATATTTAGACATTTATATAATATCATTAAATTATCATTATAAATTTATATATATCATACAATCTCAAAAAACTAATCCTGAATACATTCCATGTAATATGTAAATGAATTACATCACTTTGAGGGGGATGTAGTCCACACATAATAAAATGAATTTGTCATATTTACACCAAATAGAAATTTAGAATATATATGTTGTAAAAGGAATAATAAATCATAATGAAAAATTAAATAAAATATATAATATTTATAAATTTATTGACCATCATAATATCCACCATGATAGGCAGTATATAAAACTGAACTATCATCGTTTTGTGAGGTGGAAGTTCTCTGCACGCATAAAAAATATGTATTTTTCCCATTATATGGAGGTTTTTGTGAGTGTAGGTTGTAACAAACCAAATATTTCATATTATGTTATCTATTTAGTGTAATTCAAAATATTGCGCTATATGAAACATTGAGTTAAACTGCATCACAACCTATCAAACTAGGCGTTTAAAAAGCAGTTGTGAATAGTATTAAACACTTTTATTTTTTATATATAGCCTATATAATTTTAAAATTAATGTTTTGTGTTAATTAGATATAATATAAGGACATATTCAATTTTTCAGATAAAAGAAATATTTTTTGAAAAATGCAGTTTTTCTGCCTTTTAATGGAGAACCCTTTTTAAATCCAATATTTGACACTTTTATATATTAAATTTAGTGAAATCAAATTCTTCTTTTAAATGTATGAAAAAAATTTAGTTTGGATAAATTTTTGGTACTTTTTTTATAACTTCTATATTTTGATGAATAGTGAAAATACTAAATTTTAATTAAAAACGTCTTTTTAATCGTAATAATTAAACAGTAAAATTATAAATTTTAGTGGTTTTAAAGTATCATTAGATTATATTGTTATCATTTAGTATAATTTATGTCATTGGATTTAATTTCACATTTAAATTTTACACAAACACAAGTGAATATTTTGATAGTTTTTACTTCTCAAAAACCCACTTTCTGGTTTTGACAACAAAAATTAAATTTAAGTTAATTAATGAAACTTCAATGTATTGAATTTGGTAAAATTTTCATCATTTTTAAATTTATAATATCAAAATTATATTTGGGTGAATTTTTGGTATTTTTCTAAAAACATTATATTTTTTATGAATTGTTAAAAACTCTACGTTGTAGATAAACATCAAATTTTTATTTAAATAATTATTTTAATTAAAAATTTATCTTAATATAAAAATAGATAAAGAATACATATATTAGTCCAATGTAATTAAATGGAATCATTTTATAATAATATTAAACATATAAAATTTTATTGATCTTTTTTAACGTCTTTTACCCACCTTCTAGGCACATTTGCAAATCTTCATAAAACATAATTTTACCGCTTCTTAGAATTGAGTTTCAAATATCTGAGATACATGGTTGACATCAGTAAGTAAACTGTGGTTAAATAAGATGAATTTTTTTGGTGAATAATAACTTTTTAATTTTGTTTACCACGGTTAAAAATTAATAGGGTAATTAAATGTAAAAATGATAGTATAATAACCCTAACACATGACCTATATAACTCCCCAACCCCAGAAGACCAGAGTTGGTGCATTATTTTAATACATTTTCATGACTAAAAGGAATCACGTCCCGAAGGACCGATCATTTTAGTAGTCCTAGAAATATATTATATACGTGAACATTACATTACAATTTCTAACATAAAATATAACATAGATAATACTTTTAGAATTCCATTATTATTCTATCCTAAAACTCCAAAAAAATCATAATACACTTTTTCACATCCTAGGAAAATAAAACCTAATAAATGGGTGAGCTCAGATGCCCAGTAAGGGAGAATAATTGAGTAGAAGTTATAAACATATTTTGAAATAGGTGTAATAAAAACAACATCCTTTTTAAACATAATATGGTACATAATATGGAAAAAATAAATCAAAAATTACTATATAAATATGTACAAGGATATTCAAGTATTCAAATAATCACAAGAAATAATTATTTTCATAATGAGGGAATACATAATGTCTTGCATCATAATCACATAGTCAAGGCCTCATCCCAATACTACAAATAAACATTTTCTGAAGGCCTTGTTCCAGACACATCTTTGACTCATTAGACCTATCGATGCATCGAGAAGATATATCAGGCTCCACCCGTCACTTACTAAGTCGAATACATTCCACATATTTAAATTTTGAAACATAAAATAACCATTCGTAATAAAACTAGCATACAAAATTTCAGTACTTGATAATAAATCATGAATGGAATAAAAATAGAACATTCATAGTCAAATATATCATAACTCATTCAATAAATTATTGTAGATTGTATTTATAATAAACCAACCTCCATTAGAAATAATATCCAAAAAGAATTTTGACATAGTTGAAAATGATTAGTAAAACTCTTTGAGAGAAATATCAACTTTTCATGAAATTATTTAAAAGACACAAAATTTATAAAGGAAGTCATTTCAAAGAAATTTTTGAATCAATGTTTCCCATACCACTTTAAATCTTTTAAAAGGAATTAACATTTTAAAACATTTCTGTCCTTATAAATAAATATGTAAAACCCCATTTGGAAAACATGGGCATTAATGAGAATAATTTAGAAAAATAAATATTTGAAGAATTTAAAATTATGTTTTTGAGAAAGAGTCCCTTAAAAATAATCCTTTTGAGAAATCCTTTATGAAACATGGACATGAATAATAAATATGTCCCAGTAAATACTTACACATAAACAATCTTAGATAATAATGAGATTGAGGAATTAACTTTTACCTTGTACTTTCCTTTGGTCGAGGGTATGTTTTACCTCCTGTATAATGACCATATCAAGTTATTAAGTTATACCATAATCATATTCAAATTTAATATTTCATAATTCATTCATTTATGACATTAGGCTACCTATTTAATCACAATTCCATGTTAGAATAACATTTCGCGTAATAATCTATTTCTTTATCGTACATGTTTTAACTTGTTATTCTAGATCGTATCACTTATATCATGATTTAAATTCTTTCAAAATATTAATATTTATTTATTTATTGTATATATTCATAATATATATATATTTATAAATGATATATATATATTAAAAGGAAAATACTGGTTATGGAGACGGTAGGCTGTATGTACGCATAAACGTTGTTTTCGTTTTCATATCGTATTGAACGAAAGTAAGTGAATGAGATATATGTAAATTCACACACACACACACATATATATATTTCTAGTAGAATTATTTTTTCATTTATGACATACTTATTAATAATATATATTTTTATAATCATTTTTGAATGGTGAACATGGAATGGAATCTCATCACATCGTGGAGATGGTAAACCGTAAGTACGCACGAGCACCGATATTATTATATTGATTGTGAAACCCTATGTAATTAGATGATATATTATATATACAGAATAAATAAAATTTTATATTTATTATTTACATCAGTAATAATTATTATTATACCCATCCAAATAATGAAGCGTTGAATAACAAATTAAACCACGACGTGGAGACGGTAAGACGTATGTACGCATGCATGGTGACTTTATCATTCATATGATGGATAGAATAATGAATATGGTTGTACCATATTTATAAGTACATCACATTATGTATAAGGTACTATATTTATTATTTTGAAATGTAATCAATAAAGAAAGAGAAAGTGGAAGAAGAAAAGAACATTGAAAGAGGTGATGAAATAATTACTTCTTCTTTGGGTGCTTCCTTTTTATTTAAACAAAAGGGATCCATAGGTTGGATTTAAGATCAAATTACAGACTCTAGGATGATATTAGGGTAGTTGACACGATATTTGAGCAGGTTTGGGTTGATCAAAATGGCTTTGGAGGTGTGATTTTGAGAGTAGCGGAAATACCCTTTTATAAGAGTGGTGACAACCATTTTAGGAAAAGCTTGAAATATTATTTTATTATAAAATAATTAGCAGTTTCTAATTTCTCCAAATTTGTTTATTTTGACGATTATGTGGGGATGGTTCGAAATCCTCTCACCCAATAGGTTTTATAAATGATTAGGTCATTATATTAACCTTATCATTTACATTTAACTCTTAGTTAATTAGTTTAACATTTACCATGCCTTCTTGTATTTTTATATTAAATAGTTAATTAACGTACTATAAAATGGCAATTGAACATCAAGTGGTTCATTAATGACATATCTATCATTTTATAAGTCCTTTTTATGATCCATATATTTTTACAATTATTATATCATTTAATAATATGGTATTTGTTTTAAAGACTCATGTATGTCACTTTTGACACTATTTAGTGTTCGGTTTTTGTGAAAGTCAACAAATCTTGATTTCTTTAAAAAAACATTACATAGCCCAAAATATTTCATTTTATCCTTTAAATTTTTTTGATACATCAATATCTTAAATTTACATTTATTTCAATATTTATAATATCAATTATTTCAATATTTCATTAATATGTTAATCATTGCATCATCATTGTGTCATAAATATATTCAATTATATAATGTATAAAAATTATAAATAAAATACCATTATGAAGAGATATTTTTATCTTTCTAATTAGTATTTATAGTCTAATGTATCTTATGTATAACCCTATATTATAAATGGTTTAGTTATTAAACATTGAATTTATCACTTTTTACTCGTCTTTAAATAAAATATAATAAGTGTGCTAATCTAATCCAAGTGGACCAAAAGGAACATATTTTATTCCAAATGTTGATTTTGGTAGAAATACACTTATCCAATATAATTACGTCATGTGTTAGGGTAATTATAATATCATTGTTACCTTTAATTACCTTATTTACTTTTAACTATGGTAAATCAAATTTAAAATTTACTATTCACCAAAAATTATTTTCATCCTATTACACAAAAGTATACTTAATGATTTCATCTGCATGTCTCAGATTTTTGTCATTCAATTCACTGAATCAGTGAAATTATGTTTTATGCAAATTTTCAAATGTCCCTTGAAAGAGGGTAAAAGACGTTAAAAAATCAATAAAATTTTATACATATAATCATATTATAAAATGACTCCAATAAATTAAATTTAAATAATATTGGTATTATGTATCCATTTATACTATAAAATAAATTTAAAAAATAATAATAATTATTTAAGTAAATTAAGGTTTTAAACAATAATGTAGTTTTTTTCACAAATCATCCAAAATTGAATGATTTCAGAAAAATACATAAAATTCCCCATAAGAAAATTTTCATATTAGGAATACAAAGACGATTTATATTTTAAAAAATTCAGAATATAGGAGTTGCATTTATTAATTTGAAATTAATTCTCGTTGTCGAAACTAGAACGCGGGTTTTTAAGAAGTAAAAACTAACAAAAGATTGACATGTTTTCATGTACATTTAAAATATGAAATTACATCTAATGAAATAAATTATATTAAATGATAAAAATATATTCTAATTATTCTTTATGACCACTCAAATTAATAATTTAACACAAAAAATTATTTTGATTAAAAATGTTGTTTTTAATTAAAATTTAGTATTTTTCACTATTAATCAAAATATGAATGTTATTAGAAAAAGCACAAAAAAAATTTCCATATTTTTTTTATGTCCCTATTCGCATTAAGAATTTATTTTAAATAAATTTAATTTATATACAAGTCAAATATTGGATTTAAAATGGGTTTTATTTTAAAAGGTGGGAAAACAACATTTTTAAAAATTACTTCTTTTGTCTGAAAAATTGAATTTATCCTTATATTATGTCTAGGAAACACAAAAGATGAATTTTAAAATTATTAAGGTTATATATATATAATTTAAAAATTGGTTAATACAATTCATAACCACTTTTTAAATGACTAGTTTGATAGGTCGTGACGCGCTTGAACTCTGTGTTGCGTGTAGCCCAAGAAATTAAATTATTTTAAAGAGACAACGTACTATGAAATCTTGGGGTATTACATCCTAATAGTATTGAATAATTTTATTCCAACCAAAATCTATGTTTGGACAAAAATATAATCCTTTTTGAACCACATGGATTAGATTAGAACATTTATTCTATTTTATTGAAAGAAGAGTAAAAAGTGTGAAATTAAAATTTTAATAACTAAACCATTTTTAATATAGTGTTATACATAAGATAATTTATACTATAAATATTAATTATAAAGATAAAATTATTTCCTAAAACATTGAATTTTAATTATAATTTTTAGACAATAAATAATTAAATTGTTTTACGACACAATGATGATGCAATAATTACCTTATTACTGAATGATTAAAATAATTGATGTTATAAATACTAAAATAAATGTTAATTGAGACTTATGATGAATTAAAGTAATTTATATATGTTAATATGAGATTTTAGGATTTATTCTATGATTTTTCTTTGAAGGAATTATATATTTATGAGTCTCATGAAAACCAAATACTAAATAGTGACAAAAATGAAAAAAATGAGTTTTTTTAAAAAAAATTCCATTTTATTAAATGATATAATATTAAAAAAAATATAATGTTCCTAAAAAGAACTCAAATAATGTTATATGCTTCATTAATGAACCATATTATGTTCATCTAGATGTTTATAATATGTTTATTAACCATATGGTGTAAGAATATAAGAAGACATGGTAAAAGTTAAACTATTTAACTTATAGTTAAATCTAAAAGATAAGATTAATATGGTGACCTAAATTTTTTAAAAACCTATTGGTTGAGAGGATTTCGACTCATCCCGACCATATCCTAGAAATAAATTCTTTTTGAGCTATTATAAGTAGATAATTATTTGATAATAAATTTATATTTCAAGCTTTTCCTAAAGTTTCCCCCAACCCTCTTATAAAAGGATACTTACCCTTCTCTTAACATCACACCTACAAAGCCATTTGGCTTATCCAAAACCTTCTCCAATATCCTCCTAACTACCATAAATTCATACTAGAGGCCTTACATTGATCTTAAATCCAACCTATGGATCCCTTTTGTTGAAATCAAAAGGAAGAACCCGAAGAAGAGGTAATTATTTCATCATCTCTTTCAATGTTTTTTTCTTCTTCCACTTCTTCTTTCTTTGTTGTATCCTTAATAAAATAATATATATGGTACCTTCTACATGCAGATATTTTATTATAAATATAGAACAAACATATTCATTATTATATCTATCATATGAATGACAAAGTCGCCGTATGTGCGTACGTACGGCTTACCATCTCCACGTTGTGGTATTTTTTGTTATTCAACTCTTAATTCTTTGGATGGGAATAATAATGTGTATAATTGATTTAAATAATAAATATAACATGTAAATTATTATTTATATATAATATAACATCCAATTATATACAATTTCACCATCAATTGAGTGATATCGTCGCTCGTGCGTACGTACGACTTACCGCCTCCACGACGTTAGGAGATTCATTTCCACGTTCACCATTCAAAAATGATTATAAAAATATATATTATTAATAAGTATGTAATATATGAAATATTAATATTATTATATATATATGAATATATCTCATTCATATACTTCCGTTAAATACAATATGAAAACAGAAACTACGTTTAGTAGGTATGACCTACCGTCTCTATAAACGGTGTTTCCATTTCATAAATATTTCTATTATTAATATTTATATTTGAATATATATATTATATAAATTATTTTTTATTTTTGTGAAATATTTAAATCACGATGTATTTGATATCATCAAGAATTATAAGTTAAACATGTATGATAAAGAAAGCGATTATTGCCCGAAATGTTAATTTAACTTGGAAATTATTATTAAATTGTTAGTATGAAGTCATAAATGAATCATATATTATATCACGAACAATAATATTTTTCAGGTATTATTTAATAACATACTATGGTCATTATAGCGGTGGATAAATTTACCCTCAACTAAAGGAAAAAACAAGGTAAGGGTTAATTCCTAAATCTCATTATTATCGGAGATTGTTTATGTGTATGTATTTACTGGGAAATTTTTTATCATCCATGTCCATATTTCATAAAAATGAATTCAAAATGAATATTTTATGTTTTTGTGGAAGGTATTATTTTTCATGGTCATCATTTTAAATGTTTTAATTATTTATTTTTTCAAATTTTTTTAATTAATTACAGTGATTTCCAAATGATTTTAAGGATTTTTTTATATTGACATGATTGTTTTAGAATTTTAATTACCTTAAAAAGTTTCAATGTTGTATGGAAAACTTTGATTAAAAAATATATTTTAAATTTTTTCCTTTATAAATTTTTTCTTTTAAATGATTTCACAAAAATGGATATTTCTCTCAAAGAGTTTTATTGATCATTTTCAACCATGTCAACATACTTTATTGGATATTATTCGTGATTAAGGTTGATTGATTACAATAGAATATTATATGTTGTATTGAATGACTTCTGATTTGTTTGAGTGTGGATATTATATTTTATACCATTTATCGCTTAAGGTTAATGTATAGACATTTCGTATGCTCGTTTTAATACGAAAGATTGTGTTATGTTTCAGCATTTTCATATGAGGAATGCATTGGACTTAGTAAGTTACAAGAGGGGCCCATTATAGCCCTGTGATGCAATGATACATCTCATGAGAAAAAATAGTGTCTTGGTAGAAGGCCTTGATTTTTTTTTTATTTTTAGTCTTGGCATGAGTCCTTGACTGTGTGGTTATGATGTTTGTCATTATGCATTAGCTCATTTTGAAAGTAGTTATTACATATGATTATTCGACTAGTATAATATCAATGTTCATGTTTATATGGAAATGTTAGATTCCATATTATGTTCAAGTATATTTTTAAAAGGCTATTGTTTTTATTACACATCTTTTCTTAAAAGTTTATAGGTTCCTCTACATTATTTACCCTTATTGAGAATCTTAGCTCACCCCATTATTATGTATTGTTTTACCAAGATTTCAAGAATTTTATTGTGATTAATTTTCAAGGTTAATGTAGTAGAATAATATAATTCTAAAATGATAATCTATGCTTTATTTTATGTTTGAAATTATAATGTAATATTCATATGTGTAATCTATTTTCCAAGACTACAAAACTGATCGGTCCTATGGGACATGATCTCTTTTGATAATGCCAATGTTATGTAATAATGCACTGGCTCCAAGCTTTTGGGTCGGGGTGTTACAATTAGTATCAAGGATGTTTAGTAAAAACCATGGAAACTATATTTAGATATACAATAATTAGATAACATTACCCTATGATAGAATTTGAGTTTTAGGATAGAAAAACATTCCAAAAATTTGTTACTGTAAATATTATGTAGGTTTTCCATGAAAATACATCCATATCTGGATAAAAAAGGTAGAGTTGTCTTTGACAAAAATGTACATAGTAGTGAAAACTCCGACAAGGAGTTTTGGGCCTAACCCGCGGTATCATTATACATGCAAATGACCATGCTGCACTCTTGGTATTGACACTCCTAGGGGATATGCTAAGGATAATCCACATTTTTTTCAAAAACCATTTTGATGGATTTATGTGTAAATATATCGGCAAAGAAACCTATGTTATGATAATGAGACTAGATGTGTGTAAATATTAAATTAATGATGAGAAGATTAATTGTTTTTAGATTATACAATATGATATGATCTAACCTAGTGCATGTCTTCATTTATAAATGGTGCCTGGTAGATGGAATGTAAATTCCATCAATACACAAGATTCAAAGAGGAATAAGGATAATATATTTTAGGGTATAAATCCATCATTTATTAGGGAAATAGTATCCTATATATCTGCATCATATGAAAAAATATTAACATGTGTTAATAAGATAAGTAATGAATTATTTGAGTCCTATAGATTTTAATTGACGTAAGAAAAATAAGAGGATAGAAAAAAAAGATGGATAAAGTGATGAATGGAAATAAGGATTTTACCACATGTGTTAACTGTGGAAAGAATAATCTTGGTAAATTATTGAAGGTAATGGGAGTATTTTATAATTCTAGAGAAAAATAACACCACGTTCTTGATTTCAAGGATATGAAAAAAAAGTTTCAAATCTGCAATGCATCATCTGTAAGGACTTGTCACACTATGAGAATAAATGCCCAAATCATCAGAGTATTCCTCAAATGATGCTATTGGAAATTAATAATTTTATGATACTACCACTGATGAAGAGAAATGACTAGTGTTTTTATGTTTTTATTAATGAATTATGTCAACTGAGTGTTGTATCAATGATGTACTAGTTATATTAATTATGGAATTAAATTTGGATTTTACTGCAACAATATTTCCTTGATGATTTTAGATTATATGGTTGTAAGAACAATGGATCAATAACAAGTAAAACGTTTTGGAAAATATATGGTTAAAGGAAAGATATGCATTACTATGGTTCTGATACTAAGGAAGTGATTTTGGAATAAGATATGGTTGATTTGGATAAATTATATTGGATATTTTTTACTACTTTGAAACGAATTAATGGTTTGTTTATACAATCATTGTTGGAGATTACAATATTTTTGGATTTATATAGTATATCCAGTATTATATGTTTTACAGAAGGAATAATGAAATACCTACCTATTTAAATAAGGTTTTATGGTAATATATGTTATTTCCATGTTTTAATATATTACATGATGAAGGTATTCACAAGTTTTTATGTGATAAAAGATATATTAATTATGTTATGTTTATGTTCCTTATAAATTTTTGTACTGTGTGTTTGGACACTAGTATTTTGGATAAGTCTAAATGTTTAAATTGAGTAAGTTGAACACTTGATATTTTTTTCATGTTAGCATATGATTTATTGAATACTTTAACCTAACCTTTTGGTTTTCAGCAAACATTTATAGTATTATGGTAATACTTTAGGACCTTATGATTAATCAAATGTTCTTCGGGCATAAAAAAATCATTTTTGAACATTCATTTTCTAGTGTAAGGGATGAAGTGAAAATAGATTGAAGCACTACAAAATGAGTAGAATACGATTATGACATGTGATGAAATAAAGTATTTTTTTCATGAGTTCTTATCATGATAGTATATTAATCCCTCCTTTTAAAAAATATAGTGTATCTTAAAAAATGTGTAATCATAATACCATATGTTTTGTTGAACCGATGATACTTTAAATCATCATAGATTGATGGCTTTGAGGCCCTCATTTTTACATTTATTGTTCACTTGTTTGTGATTGATGACCATAATCAATCCCTATAAATATTTACATTTTCCCTCCAATTATGTGTCTCTAATTGCACCCAATGATATCATATTTGAAATCCATATTTGGTGGGACTTTTCCCTTTCCCTTTCCCTCTAATTAAAACATAATTTTATTAACCCTATTTCTAATGTTGGTTTTCCAGAAAGGTATTTTTAATTTTCAACCATTTATTTTAAAAGAACACCTTCAAGTTCCGAGGACTCTATTTATTGATGAAGGATAGAATGTTACACCCCAATATTTCATAGTACATTATCTCATTAATGTAATTCAATAGCTTGCATTACACACAACACTGAGTTCTAGCGCATCATGACCTATCAATATAGCCTTTTAAAAAAGATGTTATGAATATTATTAACCAATTTATGAATTATATATATTATATATAATATTATACATTATATTTTGTGTATATAAGACAAAATATAAAGACAAATTCATTTTTCAGATAAAAGTAGTATTTTCAAAAAATTTAGTTTTCTGCGTTTTAATGGAGAAACCATTTTAAATCCAATATTTGACAAATTTATATTTTCAAATTAATGAATTAAATTATTATTTAGAAGGAGGACATAAAAATTTAGTTTGGATAAATTTTGGGTACGTTTCTGATAACTTTTATATTATGATGAATAGTGTAAAATACATAATTTTTATTAAAAGAAACTTTTTAATCGAAATAATTTATGGTGTTAAATTATAAATTTGAGTGGTTTTAAAGTATCATTAGATTATATTTTTATCATTTAATATAATTTAGGTCATTGGAAGTAATTTCACATTTAAATTGTACATAAACATTTGTCAATATTTTGATAGTTTTTACTTCTTTAAACACCGCTTTTTGGTTTTGACAATAAAAATTATTTTTAACACTATTAATGAAACTTCTATGTTTTTAATTAGATAAAACTAACATCATTTTTAAATTTTTAATATCCAAATTATCTATTGGTGAAATTTTTGTATTTTTTGGAAAACATTCAATTTTTTATTAATAGTTAAAAACACCGTGTTTTAGAATAAAAATGACTTCTTCATTTAAATAATTAGTTTCATTAATAAATTATATTAAAGATAAAATAGATAAATAATACATATATTATTCCAATTTAATTTATTGGAGTCATTTTATAATAATATTAGACATATAAAATTTTACTGAACTTTTTTAACATCTTTTACCCACCTTCTGGGGATATTTTGTCACAACCCATCCCTCTAGGCCTGTGCCGTGACTACCACAAACCCGCCTTCCATATTCAAGGGGCTGGAGAATAGAACCGGAAAGGAATATCCCTAATATTGGAAGGAATTTCCATTTTACCGTACAGACACACAATCCAAGAACACAACAAGAAGCAATTGTGAAGTAAATTGCTATAGTAAAGGAGTGATGAAAGTAAAAGGGGACGAAATACAAGCCCAACTATAAAGGAACAAGTAAAACTAAAAATAAAATAAAACTAAAATAAAATGAAAAATATCCACTCGGTCATCCTCTGAGGTTCCAACCTGAAGGGTAGGTATAGATCGCCTCCATAGCACTCCATGCCCGTCTTTCTCCTCCACGTCACATCACGTCGAATGGTCCACCCAGGGGCACCGTCTAGTCCTGGATCCCTCAGCCTCGATCAATGTTGTACATCATCAACACAAGACCCATAATTGTTTGGGTGAAACCCCGTGTAGGGGTGAGTATAAGGATTCTCAGTAGGGACCCCGAGACCCTGTAGGCCTCCCAATGTTAAACAACAAAAAATTGCAAAGCAAGACATCAACTCTACTTAGGTATATGCCCATACATATACCTAATTTATTGATATATATTCATATCATACATGAGGAAAGTATACCTCAAAGGTAACACCATGAAGGTAGAAGTACTACATAGGTAAAACAATGAAGATATAAGTACCACACATGTATCACCATGAAGATCATACAACGAAAGTAAAAGTACCACAGAGGTATCCCCATCAAGATAGTACCATGAAGGTAAAAGTACCACACATGTATCACAATGAATATCAGACCGCGAAGGTAAAATTACCACATAGTTATCACCACGAATATCCTACCACGTAGGTAAAAGTACCACACAGGTATCACCAAGAAGATAGTTCCACGATGGTAAAATTTTCACACAGGTATCACCATGAAGATCGTACCGTGATGGTAAAAGTACCACATAGGTATCACCATGAAGATAGTACCACAAAGGTAAAACAAGTATTTCAAATAGAGTCTCAACTCAAACCAGGTTTTAAGAGAAGTACAGAAGTACATATGATTAGTCGTGAAGATAGATAATCTTATTCTATCAAGAGGTACTGCTTCTAACTATACAAAGGTTGACCCTCATTGGATCGAATGGTACTAACCCCTGAAATGATCCACATAGAATCTACCCACCCACAGTGGATAGGTAACTAACCCCCGCTGACCTATATAGGATCTGACTCACACAATATTGGTATGCGTTGAGCCACACAGGATCGCTGAGTGTCGACCCACACAGGATCTGACCCACATAGTATCGGTATGCGCAGACCCACATAGAATCGCTGAGTACTAACCAACACAAGATCTAACCCACACAGGATCGGTATGGGCTGACCCACACAGGATCACCGAGCGCTGAACTCTACATGATCTATATTCAACCTCCGCCTCACTTCCCGGAACTGGATTCCACTCACCCAGTGTGCTCGAGTTCCATAAAATCTTCCCTCGAGATATAGATCATACCTATACCATCAAGAAGCTCTAAAAATGAGTAACCCATAGGACCACCTTGTCGTAAAGGATTCAACGCAACTGACGGGGAGTCAATCAGAAACCCGGTCTATGAGGTACATGCATTTTAGCTCCGGGGGCCCAGTTGGATTCGAGTTAGATCAAACCCGACCATAAACCAACAATCTCCAAAACTCAAGAGGATTATACCAAAAGCACAGTCTCGATCCAAGTATCCCAAATCCATGGATGGTTCATCAAACTGACGTCATGTTCTCAAGATATGGGCTTTTATGTAATTTCGGTCCCGGTTGTGCCCGGGTTTGGTCCAACCTAGTCGGACTGACGTGGCCCGACCCAATCTGGTCGAGGCTACAGCAGAATTGGCCTAGTAGGATGAGGTCTGGCACGACCCTCATGGGGGCAGCCCGAATAGAATAGGGTGATCTACAAAGGGGTGGCCCGACCCGCGTGGGGCGGCGGCCCGGTCCAGGGGTGGCGGCCTAGTCTGAGGGCGGTGAACCACACTGAGGTTGGTGGCCCGGTCGAGGGTGGAGGCCCACTCCGAGGGTGGCAACCCGGTCAAATGCAGCGGCCCGGTGGAAGGCGGTGACCCGATCAAGGGCGACAGCCTGACTAAGGGTGGCGACCCATTCGAGTGAGGTGGCCAGGTCAAGGGCGGTGGCCTGGTTCTAGCCGACGTGGGGGAAGGGGGGTGGAACAAGCTAGGTATCCCGGATTCCCAAAACTCCCAGAGGCCATTAAGTTGGTGAAGAGCCGGCGCTGTGAGGGTTCCACTCGGTCACTGTGGAACCAGCCAGAGGCGGTTTTAGCCTTCATCGTAGCTTCAGTCATGGATTTCGTTCACCAGCAGTGCGGTGGTGCGTCACCTCCCTTCCTGCGCCTGACCATCATACCAGTTGCCTCTTCTGTTCACCACTGTTGATGAGCCACGACACTCCTCTTGTGGCATGAGTCAACGTGCTCATGGTCTTCCATGGTGGTGCAAGGAAAGAAAGATAGCATAGGTTTTGGTCCGGGTTTGTTAGGCCCACCCCCTCCATGTTAGCTCATAATAAGGAGAATGTCAAAGGAGTTCAATAAAAAAATTAATTGAACACATGATTAACCCTGTAAAGATATCCTGGATCAACCTTATACAAAGATGAATGTATCATGGGTCAACCAGTTAGTTGGTTGACTAGAATTATTCATATAATTTCAAGAACACGGATGTGAGAATCATAAATGCTCAAACGAAATAACCCCTACTTGGAAGAGGAGTCTGCTAACGACGGTCGACAGAACCTCCTTCATCATTGTCATCAGTTCGTGACTCAGTGGCACTCATCACCGGTCGTTGGAACTAGTCTCATCCTCCTAGTGGTTAGCGTCGCGGTACTTACCCAAAGCTTTTTCTCTTGGTGAAATCGTGCGAACTCCCCTCCCCGAGCATCATATAAATATGAGAGGAGAAGTAGTGTGCAACCCTTGGGGAATTAATGAGGTTAAACTAATTAATGAACCACGTGAATTACCAATGGTGCGGTTACAGGAAAAGAAGTGTCAAGCCATTTATTGGCTTGACACATCTCCAATACTGCCATCATTGTTCATCCGTTGTAGGAATGAAATAAAATATAATAAAGAAACATGTTATTTTTTTAATCGTTCAAATGTCCAAAAAATTAACTTTTCCACCCGACCTACTGCGGTCGAAGTTATGCCTCCCTTGAGAGAATACCAAATCTGCAGATTCAGTGATGCCATTGGATTTCTAATTCGAGTTACTGTTTGTGAGTTATAAGAATTTGAAAAGTAAAATAACTTTATTTAATTATTTTATTTACTGTTATGCCATTTTCGGGTTTTCCAATAGGAGGACCGCACCAACTAAACTTAAGTCGCGCCTAGGGTAAACGAGACATCTAGAGCGCAACGGTGACCTCAGAATTACGATCTGAGTAACCCTTTAAGAGTTCATACACTTTTTCATTAAAAATACTTACGTGTGCTTATTAAAACTTAAAATAAACTTCGACGGGTCATTCTGGGCACGCTGGGCCTCAGAATCGCACGTCATCATATTTCACGATATTGAAATAATTCCATAAAATTAAAAAAAAATATACAGAATATCTGGGACATTAGATTCTCCCCAACATAGGGATTTACATCCCCGGATTCCAAAATATAGACTATTGAAACCAATGGGGGTACTAAGCATGGATCTGAGCCTCCTGCTCTAATGTTCTCTCAAAGATTTTCCCATGCTGCCAGTGAACGCACACTAGAGGTATCGAGTACCCACGAAGGACCTGCTCCTACTGATCCTCAAACACCACTAGTAACTCCATAAAAGTCACCCCATTGTCAATGTACAACTCACTCATGTTAATAACATGCGAAGGATAATGAACACATCTCTTCCTCTATGACACAAGGAAAACATTATGCACCCGGTGCATCTGTGGGGAAAGAGATAGATGGTAAACCACTTTTCCCTCTCTGTTAAGTATCTCGAAAGGATCAATGAACCTCATAGATAACATTCCTCCCTGGCCAAATCTCCACAATCCTTGTCGAGGTGAGACCCGTAGGAATACATGGTCTCCCTCCTCCTATCGGCAAAAGACTTCATCTGGCGCTGAGCAGTTTTCACTTGCTAACAAGTGAGGCATCGTGATACAAACTCTACAACTTCATACTTCATCCCAGGCCATCAGTACTAACATCGTAGGTCCTGGTACATCTTCGCCACTCCAAGATGTATTGCCAGAGGGTACGTATGGAAATCAATCAACACCTCCTACTATAGCACTACCAGTACCATGGTACGCCCTCTGTTGAGGATGGCGTGTTCCCCACCTTCAAAAATCCCATTAGGTGCCTGGCCTGAGGATATCTAAGAACGTCGAGCCTCATAGTTTGTGTCACCAAGATGCACCTCCCTGTCATGCTGAAGGAGTGGTGGTGTGACTGTCAAAGACTAGAGGTATGCACTTCCATCACTATCCACGAAGGATATCTGCAACATGGCTTTCTTCTCTATCTCCTCACTCAACAACGGCAGACCAGACCTCCTACTAAGTGAATCTGCTACCATGCTCCCCTTCCTGGGAGTATATACTATCTCAATGTCATAGTTGTAGAGGAACTCTATCCATAACCATTGTCTCATGTTCAGGTTCTTCTGAGATAATATATACCTGAGACTCTTGTGATTAGAGTAGACTGTCAAATGTTTACCTATCACATAGTGCCTCCACATATTTCGCATAAAGACCACTACTGCTAAATCTAGGTCATCAGTAGCATAGTTCTACTTCATAGTTTCTGTCTCAGCTCTTGAAAGCTCTACTGAAAATTCTCCATCCACAAGAAAGGATCCCCCTTTTTCGTCAAAACATACAAGGGTGATGCTCCTCTGGAGATGTAGGTCACAAATATCTGGTAGTACCTAGACAATGAAGGTGGCCCTCTCCCTTCGGGGAGGTAATCCAGGAAACATCTTTTTAAAAGATGTCTCCCTACTCCACCACTCCTATTTGGAACTGAAAAATCAAAACTCTGGCTGCCACAAGGGTAATTGTGGACAACTCAAGTGTGATCGGCTACACCCTCTTATGCATGTGTTTATCTGGTGCTGCCTGGGTTTTCTATTTCACTGACCAAGGAGAATCCCATTCAAATGTTGTAGGTAAACACAAATCTTTTTCCTAATACAGTCAATCTGATATGAACTGTGGATGTCCAGTCCATACCCAAACTAATGTCTTAAGGCCTTGATGTTTCCACCAAAAGGTTCCAACTGAAAATATCACCTCAGTGGTAAGATCTAACCATCGGCGTAAGTGTGATTATCGAGTCTCCTCCCAAAGGTATCTCCAGACGCGAGGTTCAAATCAACGGTCTAATTGGAAACTCTTGTCCTTGGATAGGATTTGTGGAAGGAAGGAATGATTGGTACCTATGTCTATTCATACGGCATCTAGTACTACAAATATATCGTTCATAGAATCATTCCGAGATCCCTTTGGTCGCACTCCATGACCATAGGTAGCTACTAAATTTCCATGTCCTCCAACTCCCTAATCAGGGTGGTGACCACAAAGAGGGGTTTTTGTAACATGTCTAAATGTACAACACCTCATGCTACTATCCAGGCTCTCCTTCCACATTTGCAGCCCTACAGATTCATCTTTTCATAACACTTTTTCATTCCGAAACATTTTTACACGCCCATGTCTCTAAGACTGGTGCCAGTTTTCTGTTTTCCCACTACTAACATTCACTGGCTGTATCCTCTCAATAATAAGTTTCAACCATAATTTCTCTCTCTAGCACCTTAACATAGGTAGGAATGTATAGAAGAATAGTGATGTCTCAGAAGTCCTTAAACACACTGAACTCAGAAGTATGATCCCCAAAGAACTGATCATATCGTATTCATCGAGTACCAAGAATGGTCAGTATGCATCATGGAATACTAATCTACCAGCTTGTCATCCTTCTAAAGCTGTAGAAGCACTATAAAACTCTCATCCACCTCCTCAAGCTAGTCCTCAGCTGCCTGTGAGTCGGGCTTTCCTCGGAACCTGAGAGGTATCTAATGCTGAAGCACGTGTAAGGCACTAAGACTAAATGTGTCCTCTACCGGTACTGCCAGTTTGTAATATGTTCCAACTGGTGTTGGTGCAACTACTACACAACCCAAAGGTTCCACAGTCCTTACGTTATACATGGTGAGCTTTTTCCAGTGAAAACAAAAGAAAAAATATTAAAAAACACATGCAATCGATGTTTTCATGTGCTGAGTCAGATATTAGAATTTAGGGTCTTTGTGTATGGATACTTCAACTGCTACACCAACACTGGATTCCGAAAACTGAAAACCACACTCATAACACTGAACACAATTTCCCCAAAGAAAATATTAGAGTCCTAGTTCTTCGATAGAAACGAAATGCTCGGATACCACCTTTTCACAATCCACCCCACACAACTTGTGTAGTCACTACCCCTAGCCTTCCATCCATAAGCCAGGGGCTTGCGAGAAGCACTGGAAAGGAGTATCCCAAATATGGGAAGGCATTGAATTTTTACCGTACAGACACAGAGTCCAAGAACACAACAAGAAGCAACTGTGAAATAAATTGCTCTACTAAAATAGTACTGAAAGTAAAAGGGGCCGGAATACCAGCCCAACTATAAAGGTTCAAGTACAATTGAAAATAAAATACCACTAAAAGAAATAGAAAAATAGGTAATTGGTCTTCTATCGAGGTTCCTACCTGAAGGGTGGGTACAAATAACCTACTCAGCACTCCACGTCAGTCCGTATCCTCTACGCCACATCACACTGAATGGTCCAACATCAGGCACAGTCCAGTACTAGCTCCCCCTACCTCAGTCAATGTTGTACATCGTTTGTGCAAAACAAAAAATGGTGCGGGAAATGCTCGTGTAGGGTTGAGTAAAACGACACTCAGTTGGGACACCGAGACCCCATAGGTCTCCTAATGTTCCACAAAGGAAAAAACCGAAAATCTATACATCAAATCTACATAGCTATATGCCCATACATATAACTAGGTTATTGAGATAAATTCATCTCATACATTAGGGAAGTATACCACAAAGGTAACACCACAAATGTAGAAGCACCACACTGGTAACACCATGATGATAGAAGTACCACATACTCAAAAGTACAATACAAGTATCACCATGAAGATAGTACCCCGAAGGTAAAAGTAACACACAGGTATCACCACAAATATAGTACCATGAAGGTAATAGTACCCCACATGTATCACCATGATGATCATACCACGATGGTAAAAGTACCACACAGGTATCACCACAAATATAGTACAATGAAGGTAAAAGTACCACAAAGATATCACCATGACGATAGTTCCATGAAGGTAAAAGTACCACACAGGTATTACCACAGAGATCATACCACGAAAGTAAAGCTACCTCACAGGTAGCACCATGATGATAGTACCACGAAGGTAAAGGACATAGTTCAAACAGAGACATAGCTCAAACTAGGTTTTTAGTGAAGTATAGAATTACAAATGATTAGTCGCGAAGCTAGATCATATTATTCAGTCATGAGGCACTACTTCTGACCATAAAGCGTTTGACCCACACAGGATTGAAAGGTAATAACCCCTTAAATGATCCACACATGATCCGACCAGCCCAGAGTCGATAGGTAACTAACCCATGCTAACCCACACCATATCTGACCCACACATGATCAATATGCGCTGACGCACACTGGATCGCTCAGCACCGACCCACACAGGATCTGACCCACATATGATCGTTGTGCGCTGACCCACACAGGATCACATAAAATTGACCCAAATATAATCTGACCCACACTCGATCGGTATGCATTGACCCACATAGGATCGCTGAGTGATGAACTCCACATGATCTATCTCCAACCTCCGCCTCACTGCCAACCACTGGATTCCTCACATCTAGTGCGCTTGAGTTCCATAGAATATTCCCTCAAGATATTGGTTGTAACTTGACCATCACTAAGATTGGCAAAAAAGTAACCCATAGGACCACCATGTCGTAAGGGTTCCAACACGATAGAAGGGGCGTCAATCAGATGCTCGGTCTGTCAGTTATAAGAATTTTTGCTCCGAGGGCCCGGTTGGATTTGAGTTCGATAAAATCTGGTCGTACACTAACTATTTTCAAAACTCAAGAGCAGTAATCCTAAAGGACTGCCTCAATCTGAGGATCCCAACATCATAAATGGTTCGTCAAACAGCCGTCTGGTTATCAAGATATGGCCCTTTATGTGATTTTGGGCCCGGTTTCGGTCCAACCTGGTCGGACTGACCCGGCCCGACCCGCCTAGGCTGGGTTGCGGCAGACTTGGCCCACTAGTCTGAGGTATGGCCCATGCTGCAATTGAGACCCATCCAGAAAACGGAACCTCACAAAGGGGGGGGGGGGGGCTAGCCCGTGGGGGGGGCAGCGACACGCTGGGGCGGCGGCCTACTGGGGTAGCGGTCGACTTGGGTAGAGGCCCACTGGGGCGGCGACCCGCTAGGGCAGCGACCTACTAGGGATGAAGCCTGGTCCAAAGGCGGTGGCCCACTCCGAGGACCAGGGCCTAATCGAGGGCGGTGGCCCGGTCGAAGGCGGAAACCCGGTTGAGGGTGGCGGCCTGGCTGAGGGTGGCGACATGGTCGAGGGACGCGGCTTGCTCCGAGGGTGGCGACTTGGTCGAGGGAGGTGACTCATTCGAGGGTAGTATCCCGGCTGGGGATGATAGCCCCGTCGAGGGTGGCGGCCCGGTTCGGACTGATGCTTTGGGGGGTGTAACCCCCCGAGTCTCCAGGATCCCCAAATGTGCCGGAGGCTGTTCGGTTGGCAAAGAGAAGACACCGCTAGGGCACCGCTCGGTCGCTACGGAACCCACCGGAGGCAGGTTCGGCCTCCACCACGGCTTCTTCATGGCTTTCATTCATTGACGGTGTGGATGTCATGCCGCCTCCCATCCCACGTCCAGCCGTCGTGTCGGCTGCCTCCCCCATTCGCAAGGGCTGACAAGCCACGACCCCCCTCTTGTGGTGCGTGTCGATGTGCTCACAGTCTTCCAAGGTGGAGCAAGGAAATCAAGATAACAAAGGGTTCGGGATGGGTTTTTTAGGCCCACACCCTCCGCGTTAGCTCGTAATAAGGATGAGGTTAAGGGAGTTCAATATAAAATTGAATTGAACACAAGATTAACCCCAAAAAGATTCCCCGCATCAATGCCCCGCAAAGATGAATGAAACGCGGGTCAACCAATTAGTCAGTTGACCCGTGCTCTATGTGTAATTTCATGAATAGGGAAGAGGGAATCAGAAATTCTCAAACGAAATAACACCTACCTAGAAGATACATCCATGGACTATAGTCGACGGAACCTCCTTCATCATAGTTGTTGGTTCGTGACATAGTGGTGCTCGTCACCAGTCATTGGAACTGGTCTCGTCCTCCAGGTGGTTGGTGTCGAGGTACTTTCCCAAGGCTTTGTATCTTGGTGATTCTGTGCCAACACCCCTCCCTGAGCTCCTTAAAAATAAGAGAGGATAAGGAGTGTGCAATGCTCAGGGAATTAATGGGGTTCATTTAATTTTTGAACCTCACGAATTCCCAACGGTGTGCTTACCAGAAAAGAAGAGTCTATCAAATTATTATCTTGACACGTCACATGTCCCTCCTTCTTCATTCATTCTTCAGAGGAAATATTGAAAATAAAATAACAAATCATCTTATTTTAATAATCTTTCAAATGTCCAAAAAAAGTACTTTTTCACCTGACCAACTGCTGTCGAAATTACGCCTCCCATAAAAAAATTCTGGTGCTACAGATTCAGCATTGCCCTTATATTCTTTATCCGAGTTAGCGTTTTTGAGTTATACTCATTTGAAATTTAAAATAACTTTATTTAATTATTTCATTTATGGTTATTCAATTTTTGAGTTTTCTCACAGGAGGCCCGCGCCGACTAATCATAAGCTGCGCCTAGGGTAAACCCACCATAATGAGAACAACGGTTCCCTCAGATTTCTGATCAGAGTAAAAATTTTGAAGTTATTCAACATCTAATGAAAACTACTTTCACATGCTAAATAAAACCTAAAATAACTTTGACAGATCATTTTGGGAACTACGGGCCTCAGAATCACGCGCTGTTAGATTTCACGTTCTCAAAATAATACCATATAATAATAAAAATTATACGAAATTTTCAGGATATTACACATTTTCAAACACTACTGGAATTTGGTCTTTTCCCAACGGTAGTATACCAACGGTTTTTTTAAACCGTTGGTATAGTGAGCCTTTTCCAATGGTTTATTTAAACCGTTGGCAAAGGGAATTTCAGTGGACCCTTTACCAGCGGTTCACTGGAACCATTGGGAAATGGGTGCTAAACTCACACGTTTCCCAACGGTTCCAATGAACCGTTGGGAAAGGTGTGCCTTTGCCAATGATTTTTATAAACCATTGGCAAAGGTTTTCCCCAAATTGAAGATCGCGATCTCCTCTCCCCATTCGGATAGAGCCCTAATCTATTCGCTCTGTTGCTCTCGTGAACCCCATCCGAATCTCTTTCGCTCCACTGCTCTCGCGAACCCCCCATCTGAACACCATCACCCACCATCACAATAGGTACACCCCCATCTGAATAGGTAAAATTTGATCTCAACCATATTGTTTTAGTTGTTTTAATGAATAGATTTTTTCCAGGTGTTGGTGGTTTACTTGATTATTGAAATTAATATCTAAATAGGATATTGTTTGTGTTTGTGAAGACTTATTTAATGTTTTTATATTCTATGTTTTTAAGGAGAGTGTTCAAAACATGTAAATCAGAGTTGGGGGAGGCTATCGTGAACGTTTACATGTTTTGGATAATGGATTGTGGGAATTATGGATTGTGTTCAAACCAATTTGATATGTTTTGGATAATGGATTGTGGGGGTAGGGGGTGTCCACGGGGGTGGGTGGGTTGTCCACGGGGGTGGGCGAGGCTATCCACGGGGGTGGGAAAGGCTGTCCACAGGGGTGGGCGGGGCTGTCTAGGGGGTGTGGGCTGTCCTGGGGGTCTGGGTGGGGTGTCCTGGTGGGGGAGGGGTGTGTGGGGTGTCCAGGGGGGTGGTATGTCTAGGGGGTGGTGGTGGGGTTGCAGGGGAGGGGGTGTGGGCTGTTTGGGAGGGTGGGAAGGGCTATCTAGTGGGTACGGGGTGTCCATGGGTGTACGGGGGTGGGAGGGCTGTCCACAAGGGTGGACGGGCTGTCCACGGGGGTGGCTGGGCTATCAAGGAAGGGTGGGCGGGCTGTCCAGGGGGGTTGGTGGGCTGGCCACGGGGGGTAGGGGTGTCCAGGGGGGTGGTCGGGCTATCCAAGGGGGTTGGGGATTGTCCATAGGGATAAGGGGTGTTGAGGGGGGTGGGTGGGCTGTCCACGGGGGTGGTTGGGCTGTCTAGGGGTAGGGGGTGTCCACGGGGGTGGGCGGGGCTGTCCAGGGGGTGTGGGCTGTCCTGGGGGTCTGGGTGGGGTGTCCGGGTGGGGGAGGGGTGTGTGGGGTGTCCAGGTGGGGTGGTATGTCTAGGTGGTGGTGGTGGGGTTGCAGGGAAGGGGGGTGTGGGCTGTTTGGGAGGGTGGGTGGCGCTATCCAGGGGGGTACGGGGTGTCCAGGGGGGTACAGGGTTGGGAGGGCTGTCCACAAGGGTGGACGGGCTGTCCACGGGGGTGGCCGAGCTGTCAAGGAGGGGTGGGCGGGCTGTCCAGGGGGGGTGGGTGGGCTGGTCACAGGGGGTAGGGGTGTCCAGGGGGGTGGGCGGGCTATCCAAGGGGGTGGGGGCTGTCCATAGGGAGAAGGGGTGTCGAGGGGGGTGGGTGGGCTATCAACGGGGGTGGTTGGGCTGTCTAGGGGGTAGGGGTGTCCATGTGGGTGGGTGGGTTGTCCACGGGGGTGGGAAGGGATGTCCACGGGGGTGGGAAAGGCTGTCCACGGGGGTGGGTGGGGCTGTCCAGGGGGTGTGGGTTGTCCTGGGGTCTGGGTGGGGTGTCCTGGTGGGGGAGGGGTGTGTGGGGTGTCCAGGGGGGTTGGTATGTCTAAGTGGTGGTGGTGGGGTTGCAGTGGAGGGGGGTGTGGGATATTTGGGAGGGTGGGTGGGGCTGTCCCGAAGGGGTACGGGGTGTCCAGGGGGGTATGGGGGTGGGCGGGCTGTTCACAAGGGTGGACAGGCTGTCCACGGGGGTGGTTGGGCTGTCAAGGAGGGGTGGGCGGGCTATCCAGGGGGGGTGGGTGGGCTGGCCACGGGGGGTAGGGGTGTCCAGGGGGGTGGGCGGCCTATCCAATGGGGTGGGGGGTTGTCCATAGGGAGAAGGGGTGTCGAGGGGGGTGGGCGGGCTATCCAAGGGGGTGGTGCTATAGTGGTTTTGGATTGTTTGAGGTACTATTAGTGTATTATAAACCCTCATTTGTTCCATATTCATTTAAATTGATTTAATATCATTTTTTTCACACACACCATTATATCCTCTCAAACTATATTTAGATTGTATTTTCATTAGTATGGTGTTAAATATTGTAGTAAAGGTTCCTACTAGCTTCTTTTATGTGTTCTAGGGGTTTAGACTAATGATAGGGCTGCATGATTATTTTGGGGGTATTCTTTTCATATAAATATACCTATACACCCCGACCCCCTTGGACAACCTGACCACCCTCACGGACAGCCCGCCCACCTGGACACCCCGACCCCCCTAGACAGCCCCCCACCCCCTGGACACCTCCGACCCCCCGGACGGCCCCACCACCCCCTAGACACCCCGCACCCCCTGGACATGCCACACCCCCCTTGGACAGTCCCACCACTCCCATGATCCTCATCCTACTCCTCATCCTAATCTACTTGAAGAAGTTAAAGTATAAAACTCATATACTCCCAACAAGACCCTTAAGGATTTTGTATTCCTTGATCCACTTCCAATAACTTACTGGTCAATCCGTGAATATAGGCATTAGAAATTTTGTATCTTATTTTCTTATATACATTTTATTTTGTTGTATTTCTTAATATTATTCTCATATAGAGTAATGTGTTAGTTATGCTTTTATATAGTGTAAACAATTGTCATTTACGTAAATATTTTTTTGATTAAACTTTAATATTATTTAATTGCTTTGAAATGACTTATTGAGATTTTTTTACAGAATGGATAGAAGTTGGATGTACGAAACTGATCGGATTTCAACCGATTTTCGAAATAATTTGAACATTTTTCTGGATTTTTCATTTGACAAGGCTTTAGATAGTGGTCGCATACAATGCCCATGTTTTAATTGTGTTGGAAGACCTTGGTTGAGCCTTGAATCAGTTAGCTATCATATAACCAAATATGGTTTCCAAACAAACTATTATGTGTCATATCACAATGGAGAGAAAATGGAATCCCAAAATGTTGATGATCCAAATGATAGGACTGAATTGGAGAGTTTGATATATGATCGGTTTCCATTTATTGGACATCATGAGAAGGAAAGGATGTCCAGCCAACAAGATTTCAATACAAGCACACATGATGCGTCCAATGAAAATGATGATGTTGATAGGGTGAAAAAATTGAATGATGATGCGACGACTCCAGTATATCGGCAATGTGATAAAATGAAAAATTTGTAATTTTTAATCCGATTGTTTCATGGGAAAACAATGTATGGGATTTCAAATACTATAATTGATTATATTCTTACCTTCTTGAAGGACTTACTTCTAAATGATGCAGATATTCCCTCAAACCACTATATGGCATGGAAGTTGGTTGATGAACTTGGATTCTCAAAAAAAAATTCATGCTTGCCCGAATGATTGCAGCTTATTTTGGTAGGAAACTGCTGAACGAAATGATTGTATAAAATGCGGAACCTCCCGATGGAATCCAAAAGATGCTGGAACACCATCTTTTGTGCCACAAAAAGTAATGTGGGACATTCCATTGATCCCCATATTACAGAACCTTTTCATGTTTGATGAAATATCCGTAAAAATGCGATGGCATGACACCGAGAGAAAAACGAATAATGAAGATTTGGTTCACCATGCATATGGATTTTCATGGCAGAGATTTGATGCTCGATATCCTGAATTTGCAGCCGACATGCGTAATGTGAGAATGGGTCTTTCATGTGACGGTTTTAATCCATTTGGGCAGATGCTTACTTCGCACATCACAAGGCCGGTTTTCATACACATTTATAACCTTCCCCCTTGGTTGTGTACGAAAAAGATTTACACTTTCTTGAGTATACTGATATCTGGCCCTTCTGTTCCCGGTAATGATATAGATGTATACATGAAAGCTTTAATAAAAGAGTTGAAACTTATTTCGGATGTGGGTGTTCCCACATACGATGCATGTTCGAAAGGCATATTTCAGATGCGTGCTGCACTTATGTGGACTATCAATTATTTTCCTGCTTATGCAATGATGTCTGGATGGATCACAAAAGGAAAATTGCCATGTCCTGTTTGTATGAAGAATACTCGATCAAGAAGACTGAAATATCGTCGTATTTTTAGTTTTATGGGACATCGATGATTCTTGCCAATGAACCATCCATATATAAACAATCGTCGAAGATTTGGCAATACCATGGAGAATGACGATCCACCTCAGCGTATGTTTGGAACTAATATGCTTAATGAATTGAAAGATTTCAGTTATTCATTTGGGAAGAGTGTAATGAAATCTAGAAAGAGGAAAAATGTTTCCAATGATACCTGTTACAATTGGAAGAAGAAGATTATATTCTTTGAGTTTTCATATTGGTCAGCCAACTTGTTACATCATTGCTTAGACGTAATGAACATTGAAAAAAATATATGTGAAATTTTTCTTTCGATTCTTCTAAATGTCAAGGGGAAGACAAAAGATGATTTACGATCTCGACGTGACTTGGTAGATTGGGAGATCATACCGGAATTGCATCCTATCTGTATGAGTGAAAATAAATGGCAAGTTCCATGTGCTTCTTATGTGATGACTCCTGCTGAAAAAAATCAATTTCTGGAAGTGCTAGAGACTTTTAAAGTTCCTGATGGCTATTCAAGCAATATATCAAAATGGGTCAACAGAAAAGAGTTGAGGTTGAAATCTTTGAAGACTCATGATTATCACGCCCTTTTGCATGAGTTGATTCCAATAGAAATCCGTCATCTCTTGTCCAATAATGTTAGAGTCTCATTTATTCGGTTGTGCTATTTGTTTAGAGATATTTGTGGTAAGAGGTTGTCCAAATCCCTCATGCAAAAACTGTTGGCAGAGACACCATTAATTTTGTGTGAGTTAGAGAAAATATTCCCTCCATCATTTTTTACATGCATGTTGCATCTGACTGTCCATATTCCGACCAAAATACTTCTTGGAGGACCTGTTGATTTCCGTTGGATGTATCCAACTGAAAGAAACGTGTGCACATTGAAATCATATGTTCGGAACAAGAATTATTCCGAAGGTTCTATTGTGAATGGTTACATGGCTCAAGAATGTATGGATTTCTACTCAATGTATTTGTTTGATTATACTACGACAATAAACAGACCAATGAGAAATGAAGAAGAACAGTATAGGAAAATTGAACCCAGTTTTCCATCACTTCCTCAGACATGAGGAATTCTGGGATCATATACATTGACAACAATAAGCCTTGAAGAGCGATAGATGGCACATCGCACAGTGTTGTTCAATTGTGATTTGTTCGATGAGTATATAAAGTAAGTTAATTGTACACGTATCTCTTATCTTATCTCTTGTAATTTTAAATATTTGTTAAAATATTATTATTTTTATCTATAGGGAACATAAAGAATTGATATATAGAAACCATATTTCTTTATATTTGAGAAAGAAGGAGACTTTTCATAGCAATGGGTTTTCTTCTTGGTTGAAATTGAAGGTAAAAATATTTCTGTAATAACTAAATAAAAATAATATTTAATTATGTTTACTATTTGTTTATATTTTAGGTATCGATTTTGCCTACTGACTCTGTTTCTGAGGAAATAAGAGCTTTGGCTTTTGGTCCTAATACCATGGTTTGCGCTTGTAAATCACTTGTGATCAATGGATACAAATTTGTTATCACTGAAAGAGCAAGAAACATGAGAACACATCATAATGGTGTTATGCTAACTACCACAACAGACTGCTATGCCAGTTCATCGGACACTAGACCTCATTCTGAAAATGTTTCTTATTATGGTGTCGTGGAGAAAATAATAATTTTGGATTATTACTCGCATGGTCGTGTCACGATGATGAAATGTCAATGGTTTGATTCAATTACAAGGCAAGGCACCTTTATTGATGATTGTGTATTTCAAGTTATTGACATGACTCACACTCTTGCCACCGATGAACCATATGTATTGGCATCAATGGTGAAACAAGTTTTTTATGTCAAAGTTCATCTTCATCCTAAATTCGGTGTAATTATTGAAGTAAATCCCAGACATGTTTTTGATGATGGTGATGATGAAGTTGACACTATCCCTACTGCAATTGGAAGCAATCCGTTTATTACTTATGATGACCCCAACATCTCAATTGTCAGAGTTGATTGTGAACCCGAATTTGTGGTGGGAAATATATAGAATCATATAGTCATGTTCTCACCTACATGTTTCACCTACGTCATTCAGAGTGTGTATCCTAGTACTTACCTTCATAAGACCATAAACCTTCTGTTTCATTATGTTATTTTTATCATAATGGTTTTTCTATATTTTGTTTTTTGGGTTACACATTAGTTATCTGTTTCTAATTAATTCTATATTTGTTTTCATTGTAGGAAATGACACCCATTGAAGAGAGGTGGCGGAAAAAGATGACAGATAATAATCGTTGCATGGTATAGATGGGTGTTCCTCCACTCATCTCTGTTGTGAGTATTCTATTTCAAATATAAATATTTCAATAACTTATAATATCATGTGTTTACTTTTCTGTCAAACTTTTTTTCAGGATCCACCCCCTAGACGACAGATATCTGACGAGGTGCATGATATTGCTCCCAATAGAGTGGTTGGTGGTACGAGGGCTCGTGGGGAGAGAGTTAGACGATCCACTACCACAGACGTATCTTCTACGCCCTATTTTGATCCTGGCATGTCTTTAGGGACATATGAGATATTTAGACCTCTGATGTTTACACTACCAGCTGGCCAGACGTCTATGCCACCATCTTTTTCTTCTGGTTCATTATCTCCTGGTTATTATATTCCACCTTCTTCGACTCCTGCTGTGACACAGTATGTGGCTGAGGAGAATACACTGAGGGACACTCCACCTGTACAGGATATTCCTTCAGCTTCTGCACCCATTGATCCGACTACCACAGGTATATTTATATAACTCTATCAAATTTTTATACCAAAATTTATTTTTCGTATAACTTGTATTGATATTATTTTTCTTTAATAATAGATTCATCTAAAGATAGGAGGAGGGGGAGGGGGCATACTCGCTTGCGTGCGGTATGGATCCTCCAGACATAGTTGATGGTAGAATAAAATGTTGATGGACAAATGATTGAGAAATCTGGGCAGCAATGTCGGGGTTTTTTGGCGACGCTAGCCAAATACTCTGATATCATTCCGGTCAGCCCTCTCTCTTGGAGACATCTGCCACCCGATGTCAAGGATAACGCGTGGGCACAAATATGGGTAAAAAATATATTGGATTTAATGTAGTATATTTTTGTATTTAAATGAACTAATAAATTTGGTTTCAACTTCGGTTTAACTTCCCTGATGGCGAAGGTGCATGACCAGCGCGTTTAAAAGAGCTAGGAGAGAATTGGAGAGCTTATAAGCATGAGCTGTATGTTGGCTGGTGTGATAGAGTGGGCACGGAGTTAGAGACATTACCTATCATGGATGACTGCCCAATAGAGAAATATCGCCAAATGATTACCCATTGGGCGACTGCCAAATTTACGGTATTAATCTCATTTGAGTTATTTAAATGAGAGTTTTCATAATTTGCATTAATATAATTTTAATAATTATTAATCATTATTTAGGAATCTTCTGAAAAAAACAAAAAAACATTGATTCAAAGAAATACATCCACACTTTGGGGCGCACAACAATGTCATATCATGAGAGGCAGCAGGTACGATATAGATGTTTATAATATTTCTTTAGGACTTTCCCTTTTTATTGGATCCTACTTAAATTATGTGATTTATTGAATAATAAATATATGATTACACTTTCACTTTATATTGTTTCAATGTCATTACAGAAGCACAAAATGAATATTGAAGGATGTATCCCTCGAGCAAAATTGTTTTGCTCGAGTAGAAGAAAAAAAGATGGAACTGTGGTAAATTAACCGACCCAAGAGAAGATTGTATGTCTTAATTTGTTTATTTCAAAGTATAATGTCTAATTTGAAATTTATTAATCTATTAATATTTTTTACAGGCTACTTTAGAGGCTCTTGATGCCCCGGAGCCTGACAATTTTGGGCCACACGATCATTTATATCAGGTTTTGGGAGATGAGCACTCTGGTCAAATACGCTGCCGACCTGGTAAGAATATAGTCCCAACGAGGTATTGGTCGTCTCCAGGTATCCATTCTAGTACCACCGAGTTGGAACAAGTCAAGGAGCATGCAAGACAGTCTGATAAAAGGGTCACAGAGTTGGAAGTACAAGTTCAAACAAGAGACAGAGAATTTATGAAACTAATGAGAGCTTTATCTTCATCACTTCCACCAGAGGCTAGTGCGGCTTGTCAAACATTTATATCGTCGATGGGTGCATCATCCAGTGCACCAGGAGGTATCTCTAGTGTCGATTGAGATGATGACGTTCCTGGTGATGACGAGGATGATGAAGAGGTAGAGGGAGAGGATGAGGAAGTGGACGAGGGAGAGGATGGGGCCGAGGGCGAGGATGGGGCCGAGGGCGAGGATGATGCCGAGGAAGAGGACGACGACGAGGACAGAGATGGCGGCGAGGATGAGGCTGATGATGATAGTAGTGATGGTGATGGTGATCAGAGGCAGATTGATCCATTACATTTTTCAATTCTGTATAACTCTTTATTTTTGAACATGGTTTTCCACTTTGGGGTTTTCCTCTGCTTCATAGGGACGTTTCATTCAGATTCTGTTTTTTGCACTTGATTCTTATTGTATGATTAGTCTACTACATAGACCTTTAGTATTCCTTGGTACTGTGATGCTCATTTTTCTATTTTTTTACTTATCTTTCTTTGTTAGCCATTTATTTCATGTTTATGCATGTGGAAGATGATATGGAAAATGTGCTTTGAAGTAGTGGTCGACACCACTCAAATTGTCTAACATTTATTTGAAATGGACATGATTTTACGTGAAAACAACAACTGGCATACGGAAAATAGACCAAACGCATTTGGATTCTGTTTAAACTATAGGACAAAGATTCATGGGTCATATGTGACGTGTACGAGTTAACCCCGCCTCAATCTGAGGTCCAGTGTGGCCGGTACCACTCAAAGTGTCTTTCTTTTGTTTAAAATGGATGCGCTTTTAAGTAAAAAAACACATACGGAAAATGGACCAAACACATTCAGATACTGTTGATACTTTTGGACATGTATCCATGGGTCATTTTTGGTGTGTAGGAATCAGACCCGCCTCAATCCGAGGAGCAGTGTGGCCGGCACCACTCAAAGTGTCTAACTTTTATTTGAAATGGACATGATTTTAAGTGAAAACAACAACTGGCATACGGAAAACTGACCAAATACATTCAGATACTATTGATACTTTAGGAAATGTATCCATGGGTCATATGTGACATGTACGAGTCAACCCCGCCTGATTCTGAGGGCCGGTGTGGCTGGGACCACTCAAAGTGTCTTTCTTTTGTTTAAAATGGATGCACTTTTAAGTAAAAAAACCACATATGAAAAACTGACCAAACACACTCGTATATTGTTGATACTTTAGGAAATGTATCCATAGGTCATTTTTGACGTGTACGAGTCAACCCCACCTCAATCCGAGGCGCGGTGTGGCCGACACCACTCAAAGTGTCTAACTTTTCTTAAACATGGACAACAGTTTAAGTTAAAACATCAACTGACATACGGAAAACTGACCAAATGAATTCAGATTCTATTGAAACTATAGTAAAACGATCCATGGGTCATTTTTGACGTGTAAGAGTCAACCCCACCTCAATCCGAGGGCTGGTGTGGCCAGGACCACTCAAAGTTTGTCACTTTTCTTTGAAATGGACAATGGTTTAAGTTAAAACAACAACTGACATACGGAAAACCAACCAAACGCATTCGGATTCTGTTGAAACATTAGGACAACAATCCATGGGTCATATGTGACGTGTATGAGTCAACCCCGCCTCAATCTGAGGGTCGGTGTGGTCGGGACCACTCAAAGTGTGTCACTTTTCTTTGAAATGGACAAAAATTTAAGTTAAAACAACAACTGACATATGGAAAACAGACCAAAGGCATTCGGATACTATTGATACTTTAGGACATGTATCCATTGGTCATTTGTGACGTGTAGGAGTCAACCCCGCCGCAATCCGAGGGTCGGTGTGGCTGGTACCACTCAAAGTATATTTCTTTTGTTTAAAATGGATGCGCATTTAAGTAAAGAAACCACATATGGAAGACTGACCAAACGCACTCGGATACTGTTGATACTTTAGAAAATGTATCCATGGGTCATTTGTGACGTGTACGAATCAACCCCTCCTCAATCCGAGGGCCGGTGTGGTCGGTACCACTCAAAGTTTATTTCTTTTGTTTAAAATGGATGTGCTTCTATGTAAAAAAACCACATATGGAAAACTGATCAAACGCACTCGGATACTGTTTATACTTTAGGAAATGTGTCCATGGGTCATTTTTGACGTGTACGAGTCAAACCCGACTCAATCCGAGGGCCGGTGTGGCCAGTACCACTCAAAGTGTCTTCCTTTTGTTTAAAATGGATGCACTTTTAAGTAAAAAACCACATATGCAAAACTGACCAAACTCACTCGGATACTGTTGATACTTTAGGAAATGTATCCATGGGTCATTTGTGACATGTATGAGTCATCCCTGCCTCAATCCGAGGGCCGGTGTGGCCGGTACCACTCAAAGTGTCTTTCTTTTGTTTAAAATGGATGTGCTTTTAAGTAAACAAATGACATACGGAAAACTGACCAAACACTTTAGGATTCTGTTGAAACATTAATAAAATGATTTTTGGGTCATTTGTGACTTGTACGAGTCATCCCCACCTCAATCCGAGGCGCGGTGTGGCCGACACCACTCAAAGTGTCTAACTTTCATTTGAAATGGACAAGATTTTAAGTGAAAACAACAACTTGCATACGGAAAACCGACCAAACGCATTCGGATTCTATTGAAACTTTAGGAAAACGATCCATGAGTCATGTGTGACGTGTACGAGTCAACCCCTCCTAAATATGAGGGCCGGTGTGGCCGGGACCACTCAATGTTTGTCACTTTTCGTTGAAATGGACAACGATTTGAGTTAAAACAACAACTGACATACGGAAAACCAAACAAACGCAATCGGATTCAGTTGAAACTTTAGGAAAACGAACCATGGGTCATATGTGATGTGTACAAGTCAACTCCACCTCAATCCAAGCGCTGGTGTGGCCGGGACCACTCAAAGTGTGTCACTTTTCTTTGAAATGGACAACAGTTTAAGTTAAAACAACAACTGACATATGGAAAATAGACCAAAGGCATTAGAATACTGTTTATACTTTAGAAAATGTATCCATGGGTCATATGTGACGTGTACGAGTCAACCCCTCCTCAATACGAGGGCCGGTGTGGCCGGGACCACTCAAAGTGTGGTACTCTTCTTTGAAATGGACAACTGTTTAAGTTAAAACAACAACTGACATACGGTAAATGGACCAATGGCATTCAGATATTGTTGATACTTTAGGAAATGTATCCATGGGTCATTTTTGACATGAAGGAGTCAACCCCTCTTCAATCTGAGGGCCTGTGTGGCCAGTACCACTCAAAGTGTCTTTCTTTTGTTTAAAATGGATGCGCTTTTATGTAAAAAAACCACATATGGAAAACTGACCAATCACACTCGGATACTATTGATACTTTAGGAAATGTATCCATGGGTCATTTGTGACGTGTACGAGTCATCCCCGCCTCTATCCGAGGCACGGTGTGGCCGACACCACTCAAAGTGTCTAACTTTTCTTTGAAATGGACAACAATTTAAGTTAAAATAACAACTGACATACGGAAAACCGACCAAACACATTAGGATTGTGTTGAAACTTTAGGAAAACGATCCATGGGTCATATGTGACGTGTATGAGTCAACCCTGCCTCAATCCGAGGTGCAGTGTGACCGGTACCACTCAATGTGTCTAACTTTTCTTTGAAATGAACAGCAGTTTAAGTTAAAACAACAACTGACATACCGAAAACCAAACAAACGCATTCCGATTCTTTTGAAACTGTAGTAGAACGATCCAGGGGTCATATGTGATGTGTACGAGTCAACTTTGCCTCAATCCGAGCACTGGTGTCTCCAGTACCACTCAAAGTGTCTTTCTTTTTTTTAAAATGGATGCGCTTTTAAGTAAAATAAACGACATACGGAAAACCAAAAAAAAACTTTTGGATTCTATTGATACTTTAAGAAAATAGTTTATGGGTCATTTGTGACGTGTACGAGTCAACCCCACCTCAATCCAAGGCACGGTGTGGCCAACACCACTCAAAGTGTCTAACTTTTATTTGAAATGGACAGGATTTTAAGTGAAAACAAAAACTTGCATACGGAAAACCGACCAAATGAATTCGAATTCTGTTGAAACTTTAGGACAATGATCCATGGGTCATATGTGACGTGTACGAGTCAACCCCGCCTCAATCCGAGGGCTTGTGTGGCCGGGACCACTCAAAGTTTGTCACTTTTCTTTGAAATGGACAACGGTTTAAGTTAAAACAACAACCGACATACGGAAAACGGACCAAAGGAATTCAGATACTATTGATACTTTAGGACATGTATCCATGGGTCATATGTGATGTGTACGAGTCAACCCCGCCTCAATCTGAGGGCCGGTGTGGCCGGGACCACTCAAAGTGTCTTTCTTTTGTTTAAAATGGATGCGCTTTTAAGTAAAAAAACCACATACGGAAAACTGACCAAACACATTAGGATACTGTTGATACTTTAGGACATGTATCCACTGGTCATTTGTGACGTGTACAAGTCAACCCCGCCTCAATCTGAGGTGCGGTGTGGCCGACACCACTCAAAGTGTCTTTCTTTTGTTTAAAATGGATGCACTTTTAAGTAAAAAAACGACATACAGAAAACTAACCAAACGCTTTCGGATTCTATTGAAACTTTAGGACAATGATCCATGGGTCAATTGTGACGTGTACAAGTCAACCTCGCCTCAATCCGAGGCGTGGTGTGGCCGGCACCACTCAATGTGTTTCACTTTTCTTTGAAATGGAAAACAGTTTGATTTAAAACAAAAACTGACATACGGGAAATAGACCAAAGGCATTCGAATACTGTTGATACTTTAGGACATGTATCCATGGGTCATTTGTGATGTGTACGAGTCAACTCCGCCTCAATCCGAGGCGCGGTGTGGACGACACCACTCAATGTCTCTCTTCTATTTCAAAAGGAAATCATTTTAAGTTAATACAACTGAAATTTACACTCACCATCGACTCTTTTTCATGAGTTTGGTAGTTTCACTCATGGGGTCATAAGTGAAGAGACTCCTAAGAAAATATATTTTCACCATATATTATAAACAATACAAGTTCAATGCAAAATTCATCACAAATCATTACATACCCAAACCTAGTATCACAAAAAAAGGGATTTGAGTCAATTTGAATGTCTTATTCAACTCTAATAGATATTTATCAAAGTATTTTGCCTATTAGAATTTGATGGGTGAGGTGAATTACCATCGGATGATTGTTGTCATATGTATTTTTGGGCTATTTTAGGTGTTTTTTATACTGTTTGAAGTCTGTATGTGGCTTTTGTGATATTTTTTATGCAGGTGTATAGTGGAGGGTATACTGAGGGCTATTGTGCACTGTTTTTTTATGCAGGTGTAGCTTCAGGGGGGGCTTCTGGGCACTGCTGTGCAGTAGTTTTGGGAAACTCTTTAGCAACAGTTTTGAACTGTTGGTAAAGATTTTTCCAGAAATATGGAAAACTTATACCAACGGTTCTAAACCGTTGGTAAAATGTTTTCCAGAATTCTCGAGCACCTATACCAACGGTTTAAATGAAACCGTTGGTAAAGGGCTTTCTCCACGCCTTACTGGCCAACGGTTTGGAAAACCATTTGTATACCCTATACCAACAGTTTTCCAGCCTATAGCAATGGTTATAAACCGTTGGTATATCCTACTTTTCCAGTAGTGAAATTTCAATAAAACATAATTTCACCACTTCTATTAATTGAATTTAGAAATTTTGAGAGGCATGTTTGACATCTGTAAGTAAAATGTGGATTAATAGGATGAACATAATTTTTGTGGAATAATAACTTTTTATTTTTATTTACCACAATTAAAAGTACATAGGATAATTAAATTTAAATAGGATACTATAATTACCCTAACACATGTCCTTATTCTATTGGATATGTTTATTTCGACCAAAATCAACCTTTGGACAAAAATATTATCCTTTTTTATCCATTCAGATTAGATAAAGATATTTATTATATTTTATTTAAAGAAGAGTTAAAAGTGTTAAATTAAAATTTTAATAACTAAACAATTTTTAATATAGGGTTATAAATTTGATAAATTTGACTATAAATATTAAATAAAATCTAAAAATATTTCCTTGATCATGCTATTTTATTTATAATTTTTTGACATTAGATAATTAAATTCATCTAAGACACAGTGATGATGCAATAATTACCTTATTAATGAAAGATTAAAATAAATGATATTATAAATATTTAAGTAAATGTAAATTAAGACTTATGTTGAATTCCACTAATTTTATAGGATAATATGAGATGTTAGGGTTTATTCTCTTATTTATTTTTTAATAAGTTATATTGTTATGACTTTCATGGAAACCAAATACTAAATTGTGTCAAAATTGACATTAATGTTTTTTTAAAACAATTACTATTTTATAAATGATATAATATTCCTAAAAATATATGGTTAACAAAAATTACTTAAATAATGTTATATTTGTCATTAATTAATAACTTGAGGTTCTCTTGGATGTTTATATTATGTTTATTGACCATATAGTGTAAGAATAAATGAAGTCATATTAAAAGTTAAACAATTTGACTAAGAGTTTAATTTAAAAGATAAGGTTTATATAGTGACCTAAACTTGTATAAAACCTATAGGTTGTGAGTATATAGACCCATACCTTCCATATCCTCGAATAAAATACTTTTGGAGATTTTATAATCTGAAAATTATTTTATAATAAAATAATATTTAAAGCTTTTCCTAAAGTTCCTCTCACCTCTCCTATAAAAGAGTACTTCTTCTTCTCTTACAATCACAACTCCAAAGCCACTTGGATCGGCCAAAACCTATTCTAATCTCCTTAAAACTACAATAAATTCACTCTAGAGGCCTTAATTTTATCATAAATCCAACCTATGATGCCCTTTGGTTCAAATGAAAAGGAAGAACCTGAAGAAGAGGTAATTATTTCATCACCTCTTTCAAAGTTCTTTTCTTTTTCCACTTATTTTTTCATTGTAGAATCCATACTAAAATATTAACTCAATTACCTTCTACATACTATGATGTGATTATAAATATTTTACAAACTTATTCATTATTCAATCCATCCTATGAATGAAATAGTCAACATACGTGCATACGTACTGCTTACCATCTCCAAATCATTGTGTAGTTTTTTATTCAACGCTTCATTGTTTAGATGGGTATAATAATGAGTATAATTGATGTAAATAATAAATATAAAATATTAATGATTCCATATATATAATATACCATCAAATTACATAAGATTTCACCATCAATAGAGTGATATCATTGCTCATGCGTGCGTACGACTTACCGACAACACGACGCGATGAGATTCATTTTCACGTTCCTCATTCAATGATGTTTATAAAAATATATATTAATAATAATTACATAATATATGAAATAATAATTCTACTGTAAATATATATATATATATATATTTGTATATATGTATGTATTTACATATATCTCATTCACTTACTTCTGTTCAATGCGATATTAAAAAGGAAACAACGTTTATGAGTACGTACGACATATTGTCTCCATATATGGTGTTTCCATTTCTTATATCTATCTATTATAAGTATTTATATTATGAATATATATTTTATATAAATCATGTTTTATATTTTTTAATTATGTAAATCCTGACCTCTGTGATATGATCAATAATAACAAGTTAAACACATACAATAAAGAAAGCGATTATTACCCGAAATGTTATTTCAGACTGGAAGTTATTATTAAATGGGTAATATAAAGGAATAAATGAATCATATATGATATCATAAATATTAATATGGTTTTTTTATAATTTAAAAACATCATATGGTCATTATAAATGAGGCTAAACGTACCTTAAACTGAAGTAAATTACAAGGTAATGGTTAATTCCTCAATCTCATTATTATCTGAAATTGTTTATGTGAAAGTATATAATGGGACATATTTATCATCCATGTCCATATTTCCGAAAAATGTCCTTAAAAGGAATATATTATGTTTTTGTGTAAGTGACTCTTTACCAAGGTCATAATTTTAAATATTTTAATTATATATGTTTCTAAATGTTTTTAATTAATGTCCATGTTTCCAAAAAGATTTTAAGGATTTATTTATATGGACATAATTGTTTAAAAATGTGACTTACAATCAGTAGATTCAAAGTGGTATGGGAAAAATTAATTAAAAATATCTTTTAAATGTATTCCTTTTTAAATGTGTTCTTTTAAATGATTTCAGGAAAAGGGATATTTCTCTCAAAGGGTTTTACATATCATTTTCAACCATGTGATCATCCTTTACTAGATATTATTCTTCATTGAAGTTAATTTATAATAATATAATCTTCTCTCTAGTATTAAATGATTTATGATATTTTGGACTGTGGATGGGATATTTTTATAATATTCAGGGTTTAAGGTTAAAGTATCAACAATTTGTAAGCTTGTTTTAAAATGAATGTTTCTCTTATGTTTCATCATTTTTATAAGAATAATGAATTGGACTTTTTAAGTGACATAATGGGCCCACTATATCCCATATATGCATTAGTAGGTATAATGTGGAAAATTAGTGTCTTGGCACAAGGACTAGAAAAAAAATTATTTGTAGTCTTGGAATGAGGCCTTTACTATGTGGTTATGATGTCCAAAATTGTTCATTCCCTCATTATGAAATTAGTTATTACATATGATTATTCGACTAGTCTAATATCCATGGGCTTCATTATATGGTCATGTATGATTTATTTTTTCCATATTATTTTCATTTTTTTGTTTAAAATTATATTCTATTTGTTACAAAAATTTCCTTAAAGTTTTATATCTTCTACTAATTTATTTACCCTTAATGATAATATGAGATCACCCCTTTTTTATGTTTTTTTCCCAGGATTGCAAAAATCGTATTACGATGGATATGCAAGGTTAAGCTAACGGAATAATCGAATTATCAATGTATTATCTATGCTATATTTTATGTATGGAATTTTAATGTAATTTCCATGCATGTAATATATTTTCCATGACCTTTAAACTGAACGGTTCTTCAGAACATGATCTCTTGATATCTTACTAATGTTATGTAATAATGCACCGGCTCTAGCATGTTACAGTTGGTATCAAAGGATGATTAGTACAATCCATGGAAACTATATTTAGATAAACACTGATTAGAGAACATTACCCTATGATAAACTTTGTGGAATATGTTAGAAAAACAATCAAAAAAATTCGTTGTATAAATATTTTGTTGTTGTTCGAAGAAAATAAATCTATTTCTGGATACAAATAGGTAGAGGTGGCTCTGGCACAAATGTACCTAGGAGTGAAAACTTCGACAAAGTGTTTTGGGCATGACTTAGGGTATCCTAGTATATGAAAACATCCCTTGCTGCACTCTTGGTATCGACACTCCCAGGGGATATGCTTAAGAAAATTCAAATTTTCATTACAAACCATTATGAAGGATTTATGGTTAAATATATCAGCATAGAAACCATTTATATGATTATGAGGAAAGATATGCGTAAATATTAAATTAATGCAGATAATTTTTATAATTGTTGGATTATACATTATGATATTATATAACCTAGTGTATGTCATCATTTAGAAATTGTGTCCTGTAGAAGAAATATAAACTCCACCAATATGCATGATCCAAAGATTAATAAGGATAAAATATTTCATGGTCTAAAGCCATCATTTAGAAGGGAAATAATGTCCCAACTATCTACATCATATGAAGAAATATTATCATGTGTTCATAAGATATGTAGCGAATTCTCTGAGTCCTATGTCTTTGAAGGGATTTACGAAAATAAGTGGATGGGAAAAAAGAATGATAAATGGAAGAAGGGAAATAAGGGTTTTCTGAAATGTGGTAACTGCGGAAGGAATCACCTTGGTAAATGATTGAAGGGAATAAGAGTATGTTATAAGTGTGGAGAACAAGGACACCAAGTTCGTGATTTCCTTGGTATGAAAAAAGTTTCAAATGTACAATTCTTTATCTGCAAGGAGTAGGGACAGTATGCGATTCAATGCCCAAATCATCAGAGTATGCCCCAAATGATGCTATTGGATAAAAATTATGTTTTGATAATACCATAGATGAAGAGGAATGAATATTGTTTTTTATATTGTGATTATAGAATTATTTAGTTTGAGTTTTGTATCAATGATGTATAGGTTATATGATTTATGAAATAAATATGGACTTTACTGCAGTACTATTTCATGGAGAATTTGAGATTATATCATTTTAAGAATAGTGACTCAATATTAAGTTAAACATTTTGGAAAATACATTGTTGATTGAAAGATAAACATTATTGTGGTCCTGATACAGTTGTAGTTATTTTGGAATAAGATATGATTTATTTGGATAAATTATATTGGATATTCTTGACTACATTGAAACTAATTAATGTTTTTTTATTCAATAATTGTTTCATATTAAAACAATTTTGGAATTAAGGATTATATCCAGTATTCTATGTTTTACAGAAGGAATAAGGATGTACATACCTATTCAAATAATGTTTCATGGTAATTCAGGTTGTTACTATGTTTTAATACAATAAATGATGAAGGTATTCACATGTTGTTATTTGATAAATCAGATCTTTATTATGTTATGTTGACCTTCCTTATATGTTTTTGGACTCTGTGTTTGGACATAAATATTTTGGATAAGTGTAAAGGTTGTAATTGAGTTAGTTACACACTATATATTTTGTTTGAGGTTAAAGTAAAATTTATTTAATAATTTGACATAAACTTTTGGTTTTCAGTAAATGTATAGAGTATTAAGAGAATACATTTAGACCTTATGATTTATCAAATGTGCTTAGGCATAAAAAATCATTTCTGAACATTCATTTCATAGTGTATGGGATGAAGTGAAAATAGATCAAAGCACTACCAAATGATGAGAATATGATTATGAAAGGTAATGAAATCAAGTTTCTTTTCTTGAGTTCTTATCTTGATAGTAAATTAATCCCTCATCTTTTAAAAAATAAAGTGTCAAAAAATGTGTTATCCTAATACAATATGTTTTGTTGAATCGATTATACTTCCAATCATCATAGATTGAGGGATTTGAGGCCATACTTTTTACATTTATTGTTCACTTATTTGTGATTGATTACTTAAATAAATCCCTAAAAATATTTAATTTTTTACCTATAATTATGTTTCTATAATTTCCTCCAATGTTCACTTATTATAAATTCTAATTTCGTGGTACCTATTTTATTTCCATCTCCCACTTATTAAAACTAGATTTTATAAACCCTATCTCCAATGTGGGTTTTCCAAAAAGGTGTTTTCTATTTTCAAAATGTTATTTTCGAAAAAAACATTCAAATTGAGAGGAAATAATTTAATGAATTAGGGGAAATGTAACACCCCAATATTTCATTGTATGTTATCTCTTTAAATTAATTCAATTGGATGTGCTACACACAACACCGAGTTTAAGAGCACCAAGACCAATCAAACATTCCATTTAAAAAGACGTTATGAAAACTCTTAAACACCTTTTGAATTATATGTATATATATTCTATATAATATTAAAATTTATATTCTGTGTTTCTTAGACATAATATAAGGACAAATTCAATTTTTCTAATAAAAGAAGTATT
This sequence comes from Viscum album, assembly GCA_963277665.1. NCBI lineage: Eukaryota > Viridiplantae > Streptophyta > Magnoliopsida > Santalales > Viscaceae > Viscum > Viscum album. The sequence continues at coordinate 716,539,630 of OY728152.1, forward strand.
TTTAAAAAAATGCAGTGTTTCCTCAATTTAATAGAGAATCATTTTGAAATCCCATATTTGAAACTTTTATATTTTAAATTTAATTCAATTAAATTATTCATTAGAAGAGGGACATAAAAATTTAGTTTTTGGTAAATTTCTGATAACTATCATATTTTGATGAATATTGAAAAATACTAAATTTTAATTGAAATAAATTTTTATTCAAAATAATTTAAACTATTAAATTATAAATTTGAGTGGTTTTAAAGTATCATTATAATATCTTATTATCGTTTAATATAATTTATATCATTGGATGTAATTTCTCAATTAAATTGTACAAAAACACATGTCAATTTATGATAGTTTTTTACTTCTTAAAACATTGTTTTATGGTTTTGACAATGGAAATTATTTTTAACATAATTAATAAAACATTTATATTTTGAATTTAGTAAAATAGAAATCATTTTAGAATTAGGAATATCAATATTATCTTTGGGTGAAATTTTGGTATTTTTTTGAAAACATTCAATTTTTTATGAATAGTGAAGAAAACTCTGTTATAGAAAAAAATTGACTTTTTCATTTAAATAATTATTTTCATAAAAAAAATATCTTAATTTAAAAATAGATACATAATACAAATATTATTCCAATGTTATTCATTGGATTCATTTTATCATAATATTAGAAATATAAATTTTATTGAACTTTTTAAATGTCTTTTACCCACCTTCTAGGGACATTTGAAAATTTGCAAAAAAACATAATTTTACAGATTCTATGAATTAAAATTAAAAAATACAATAGAAACAGTTGACATTAGAATGTAAATTGTGGTTCAACCAGATTAAAATAATTTTGGGTGAACAGTAACTTTTGAATTTTATTTACCATTGTTAAAAGTAAATAAGGTAGTTAAAGTTAGAAATGGTATTGTAATTACCGTAACACATGTCTTAATTCTATTGTATATGTTTATATCAACCAAAAGTAACCTCAGAACAAATATATTATCCTTTTTGATCCACATGGATTATATGGGGAAATTTAATAAATTTTCTTTAAAGAAGAGTTAAAAGTGATGAATTATAATTTTTATAAATAATTTTTTTTAATATTGTGTTATATATAAGATAAATTCGACTATAAATATTAATTATAAAGAAAAAAATATTATCTACATAATAGAATTTTATTTATAATTTTTAGACATTAAATAATTAAATTAATTTATTACACAATGAAGATGTAGCAATTGCCTTATTAAACAATGATTAAAATAATTGATATAATAAATATTAAAATAAAAGTAAATTAAGACTTATGATGAATTCCACGAATTTTATAGGTTAATATGACATGTTAGGGATGATTCAATGAATTTTTTTCGAATAAATAAGATTTTTACGACTTTCACAGAAACCAAATACTAAATAGTGTCAAAATTGACATAAATGTGTTTTTAAAACAAGTACCATTTTATTAAATGATATAATATTCCTAAAAATATATAGTTTGGAAAAACAACTTAAATAATGTTATATATTTCATTTATTAACTACATTAGTTTCCCATGTAAGTTTATAGTTAGTTTATTAACAATATAGTGTAAAAATAGAAGAAGACATGTTAAAAGTTAAACTATTTAACTAAGAGTTAAATCTAAAAGATAAGATTAACATGTTGGCTTAACATGTCTAAAACCAATTGGTTGAGAGAATTTCCCCCCATAGCCATCTTAGACTAGAACTAAACCTTTTTGGATCATTTATAAACCGAAAATGATTTTATAATAAATTAATATTTAAATATTTTCCTAAAGTGCAACTCACCTCTCTAATAAAAGGTTACTTCCCCTTCTGTTAACATCACTCCTCCAAAACCATTTTTCCTAGCCAAAATATTATAAAATATCCTCCCAACTACCCTCACATCATCCTAGAGGCCTTACATTCATCATAAATACAACCTATGGATCACTTTTATTAAAATCAAAAAGAAGAACCCAAAGAAGAGGTAATTATTTCATCACCTCTTTCAAAGTTCTTTTCTTCTTCAACCTCCACTTAATTTTTTGTATTCATACTAAAACAATAACTCCATTACCTTATAAATACAGAGATTTTATTATAAATATTGTAAAACCATATTCATTATTCTATCCATCCTATGAATGAAAAAGTCACCATACATGCGTACGTATGTCTAACTGTCTCCACATTATGGTTTAGTTTGTTATTCAACACTTCATTCTTTTGATGGGTATAATAATGAGTATAATTGGTTTAAATAATAAATATAAAATGTTAATGATTTTGTATATATAATATACCATTAAATTACATCTATTTTCACAATCAATATAGTGATATTGTCGATCGCGTGTATGTATGCCTTACCGTCTCCACGACGTGAAGAGATTCATTTCCACGTTCACCATTCAACGATGATTATAGAAAAATATTATTAATTATTGGGTAATATATGAAATAATAATGCAGCTGTAAATATATATATACACATATATATATACATATATCTAATTCACTTACTTCTGTTCAATATGTTATGAAAATGGAAACGACGTTTTTGCCTACGTACGACCTATTGTCTCTATAAATGGTGTTTCCATTTCATATATATATTTATTATAAATTTATATAATATGAATATATATGATATATAAATAATTTCTTATATTTTGGAAGTATGTAAATCATTATCTATGTGATATGATCAATAATAACAAGTTAAAACACGTACGATAAAGCAAGAAATTATTACCAGAAATGTTATTTTAATAATGAATTTATTTTTAAATGGGTTTTATAAATTCATAAATTAGTCATACATGATATAATAAATATTAATATGGTTTTCGTATAATTTTAAAACCTACTATGGTCATTATATAGGAGGCTAAAAGTACTCTCGACTAAAGGAAATTAAAAGGTATGGGTTAATTTTGCAATCTTATTATTATCTAAGATTGTTTATGTGTATGTATTTACTAGGACATGTTTATCATCCATGTCTATGTTTCATAAAAATGTTTTCAAAAGGATTATTTTATGTTTTTGTTTAAGGGACTCTTTATGAAGTTCATCATTTGAAATGTTTTAATGATTTATGTTTCTAAATATTTTTAATTAATGTTCATGTTATCCAAATAATATTATGGATTTATTTAGATGGACATGATTGTTTTCAAATGTTAATTTCCATTAAAATTTTCATAATTGTATGGAAATATTTGACTAAATGATATCTTTTAAATTTCTTCCTTTATAAATTTGATATTTTAACTGATTTTACAAAAAGGGATATTTCTCTCAAAGATTTTTACTGAACATTTTCAACTATGTCAACATCCTTTACTGGATATTATTTATGATTGAGGTTGATTTACTATAATAAAATATTCTATATTGTATTGAATTATTTATGATATGTTTGACTATGGTTGTTATATTTTTATACCATTCATGTTTTATGGTTAAATTAATAACATTTCATATGACATTTTTAATACGAATGTTTATTTTATGTCCCAAAATTTTCATATGAATAATGCTTTGGACATAATATGTGACTGGTGGGGACCTTTATAACCCCTCAATGAATTGGTATGTCTCATGAGACAAATAAGTGTCTTCTCAGAGGTCCTTGAAAAAAATTTAATTTGTTGTCTTGGCATGAGGCCTTGACTATGTGGTTATGATGTATGCCATTATGCGTTCTCTCATTATTAAATTAGTTATTACATGTGATTATTGGACTTGTATAATATCGATGTTCATGTTTATATGGTAATGTTTGAATTATTGTTTCCATATTATGTTCATGTTTATATTTAAAAGGATGATTTTTTACTGCACATTGTGCCTTAAATGTTTATAGCTTCCACTGAATTATTTACCCTTACTGAGGATCTGAGCTCACCTTTTTCTTATGTTTTGTTTTCCTATGATTCCTTGAAGTGTATTATGATTGATATGCAGGGTTAGGCTAGGGGAATAATGGAATTATCAATGATTTATCAATGATTTATTTTATGTTTGAAATTGTAATGTAATGTTCATTTATGTAATCTATTTCCAAGAATGCTAAACAGATCGGTCCTTCGGGACTTGACCACTTCTGATCATGACAATGTTTTGTAATAATACTCCGGCTCCATGCTTATGGGGTAGAGGATCTATATAGTTAGAATCTATACCACAAAAAAATCCTATTATATTTAGGATACTAGTTTTTTATAAAAAAAATTAAATAAAGTTAGTTGTGGGGGTGGTGAAATAAAATAAATGAAAGGGATTGAGAGAAGATGTAACCTCTTAATTGAGTAACACCTTTTGGTCTTTTCTATATGGCTTCATTGGAAGACATTATACTAAAAGGGAGTCTTTAAGGATATAAGTATGGATGTTTTTAAGTATGTTAGGTAGATCATGGATGATCCTATGAGGTTTGGGAGGTGTAATTAAGAGGGAGAGGTTGTTGCCTTTTATATGTATAGAAATTGAATGACTTAGAATTTCTGGAGAATTGTAAAGTGTACACAAGTAATTACTAAAAAAGACATAAAAAACTAACCTAAATAAATAATTAATCGTTTATGAAATATATATGGCCATAAAAGTCCATTTTGAAATTATGAGAACTCATTTTGTTTCATAAATTTAAGGTTTAGTCCTTAATTAGCTTTATTTTTCCTTAATGGATGTTATTAATTTTAATTACATTCACTAATATTTTTGTTAAAAAAATAAGATGAACATATTATAAATAATGAATTTTTATGATTAATAATATTTAATTAACTATTCTATATTCTTATAAAATATATGGTAGAAGTTTATTTAATATTAATCGTGCAGACAGGTCAACAATGCGAGTTCTTAAAATAAAAAATTTAAATGATTGATAAGCTTTTATATTAAATTTAAATGTTAAATTTATTACAGTGACATAAATTATAATAATTTATTAAAATTTTATCTATTTATTCTTTTTAAAAAATTTAAAATACTATTTAACCATATACATAAAATTGATTAAACGTAGTTTTGAATTAAAACCATGTATTTTAAACTATTCATTAAAAAATAAAACTATACTGAAAAATAACAAAAATTTATCCTAAACTTAATTTTATAATTATATTAAAATTTTAATGTTTATTTTGATATATTAAATCTATATAAATACAATTTTATTAAATGGATTCTTCATTAAAATTTGTGAAAAATACCATTAAAAAATATTGGTGTTGATGAATAAAAATAGGTTTGTACTAATATTATGTTTATAAAATATATACTATTAAGAAAAAATATATTTAACAGACTATATATAAAATTTATTACATTAATATAAATCAGTTATTGTAAATATTAAATTTATTCTAGAGAAATAGTTTTGTGACCCTAAAAATATTAATATTTTCGTTTATATTCAATCGATTTTCATATTTTTTTTCTTATTAATTGATAACCATTGAATTCCAGATTTATTTTTTAAAACCGTATATTTTCATAAATTATATAATATTGTTCATATCTATAAATTTAACTACTACGTTATAACTTATTATATTAAATAATAATACTTTACTAATATATTATTGTTTGGTAAAACATGGTCATGTGTGATATGAAGGACATCGAAGAAATACTTTTTTCAATGTAACACAAGAAAACCTCATTGATCCATGTGGATCAAGTTAAAATTTATGTTTTGTTTAGTGAAATATTAACATAGTGTTATGTATAACACAATTCTAATAGATTGATTTAATATAAAATAAACTATTTTTAGAGTTTTTTTAAATGAAAAATACTGAAATGGATAACTTAATTTGAAATCCTAATTCCAAAAATATGGTGGTGTGACATTACACCCCCCTTAAAAAGATTTTCAACCTAAGAATTAATTTTTTATAAATGGATTAACAGTTGAATGTTTAATTCAAATAAACCAACATCATAAAAATGAATAATAAAATATCCCTTAAAAATGAAATTTAATTCCATAATGGTTACACTAAATAACATATAACAGGGATTCAACATAGGAGAAAATAGGTTGGGAGTAAATATTAGATATAGAGAAAAAAGTTATATATTTATATGGAGTGATTTTGGTCATCAATAAAAAATAAGTGAATGATCAAATAGATGTTGAGGAACTCAAAGTCATAAATCATGGATGACATAAAATTTAATGGCTCAAAAAGGTTAATGTATTTAGAAAAAAAATATTTTTATCATTTTTTATTGTTGATTAATTATTTTATTGACCTAGAATATAAGGAAATATACTTACTTGATATATTACTATAAACAAAATTTCATTTTTTAGTTGTGCTTTTATAAATTTCTAATCCTTCCATTACATTGTGTAATGGAAATCTATAAATTTACATTGAATTCTGAAGTAAAAAATATACCTTTTGATGATCTTCAGGCCCAAAAAATAATGAATTGTTAATCTCTTTGCCTCTAAATATTCATCAAAATAAAAATGGTTAATACACTAATATGACATAATAAAAATAAAATCTACCAGTTCATCATCAATAATTATTCCACAAAAAATTTAAACATTAACGAGGGTTTCAAATATGCCAGTGGTAGGATTGAAACCATTATCATCTTTTATTCATGGGTTGAAGACCCACTAGCCTTGCCTGAAAAGATTGGTTCTCACCCGAAATATATGATATCCTTTTCTAAAACATCACTAAAATAATTTTCAAAATAAATAATGTGAACTTGGATGAAATAATGTTAATCACTATATAACATTTTTACCAAAGATTTCAACACCAAAACAGTGCATAAATACTTCTTATGAAGTTTAACATAAACTTTTCATGAATGGTTAACCACATGACCCATTTCAAATATGAAAATCCATAACATTTGAAAGAGATTCATGAATTCCACTTAACATTTATTCCCTTGTATATCAAAATGTTTCCCTTTGTTGTCAATTCCATTCATGTGAATACCCCCATCATAAATTCTATTGAAACATCATAATAACATGAATTACCATAAATCCTTATTGAACAAATGAATTCTTCCTTATTCCAATGATTACTAGATATATTACACAAATCCATGATGATAAAAACCTCATCAACAATAGCATAAACTACATGTCAACATGTCCTTAATTAGTTCCAAGGAAATAAATACCATCGTCTTTACTTATTCATATCCCACATATATATATTCAAATATATTTATCATAAAATAAGGAAAATATCAAGGGTTATATTTCACTTAATCATCTGTTTTATTTGGAAATCACCATTCCATTATATCACTTTTCAATTCATTTATAACTAATCAACGTATTCTTGTAAATCCGTATGAAAATATATGAACTGAACAATCCTTATGTATTTCAACATTCATTATACAAAATTACTGAATACTAAAATATGTATTTATTTATTATCCATCTTCATCATTATACCATTAGAAGGTATTCCTATTCCTATTACACAATACCTCATTTCCTTTCACATCAATATGTTGTCTCTACACCATCAGCATTGTAACTATTACACTTGATGGTCATCCAGAAGAGATTTCCTCTTTTCACATTGAGTTTCATTATAACCGTTTATTCCACACGTAAAACACTTAACCTTCCTTGATACCTTAGGGAGGATAATATTCTCACCAATTCAATTAACTAATCTCTTCATTTTACCCTTTAGTCACTTTCTTTGTGTCCTTCTTTACCATAGTCAAAATATCTTCATGTTTTTCTAATACACTCACCTAGGTGATTATATTCACATTAATGACATAAAGTAAACTGAATATTCTTTCCTCCATGGTTTCCATTAATGGAAATCTCATTGAACCCCTTATTTCTATCCCTTGATGAATTTGTGAGTTGTTTACGTTATACGTTGTTACTCAATTTTTGTGAACCCTGATTAGACAAGATCACAACATATCTCTCTCGATTGATCATCCCACTTGACTGCTCATATGAAAATAGGGCATCACATTTAATGATAATACAGTTCATTCTGGTTTCTTCCTTTGACAAAAACTAGAAGAATATTGTGAGTATTTGTTATTATTGTAGAAATCCGCTTAGACTATTAAAATAATTACATATAGTATGTCTAAATCAAGACCCCTTCCATAATATATGAAAACCTAGGGGAATAATAGGTTATTCATAAAAAAAGTATATATAAATCATTCATGATGGATAATGATGATTTTTTGAATTTTCAAAGCATGCCCCCAGGAGTGTCAAACTATGTGTGTTGCAAAGCCTATTGTCATGTACCAGACTACCCTGAGTCAGGCCCATAACAACTTTTCATATTATTTACCCCAAGGTGAATCTATTCCAGATTGAAATCCACATGTAGAATCAATATATGAATGAATTTCTAAGAAACCACTCACTCTATCAATTTCCAAAATTTCATGACATTTTCATAAATGTAGACTCATCCTTACACATATCCCTATTGACATCCCTATACATATCCTCAAAAATATACCTTGGGATATCACTAAATATTTATCATCCTATTTTATAATGGTTGGCTAAACATTTCATTTAATACCGAATATTGAGACCCATTCTTTAAATATATGGATTTTACATCCTTTTAGATGAATATTCATTACATTACAAAAATACATGTTAGAGGATTGTAATAGTTTAGTGTAATTAGAGAAATGGATACAAAATATTCTATCCTAGAAAAAGATATTAAAAATATACAATAAATATTTCCACCTTTAGTGTATCTAAAAAATCATTATTCATAAATGGATAAAGGAAACATAAGATGGGGAGATCTTATATTGTCATTAATGTTAAATAATGGAAATGTTTAATCATAACATGAAAAAAAGGTGTGGAACATGATCATAATATTTGAAGATAATACACTTCTTATTAGAGATCATAATAAATATTATATGTTCATAAGAAATTAATCACAAGGAAATAATGAAAAGAATCCATTAAATCATAACATAGGAATAATTCAGGGAATTTTGGCAGACAAATAAGTATATAATATGATTTTCATAGTGGATAAGGCATCATTGTAAAAGAAACATTTGTAATATGGGTAAACTACCCATACCATCTTGGAGATCATTGTTCAATCCCATAGACATAATAGTTTCATGAGTTCACTCTTTATTCTATCTTAGTAGTCAGGGTTCACTCACATGTCCATCATTATATTCAAGGTTCCTACCCAATACCATCTTTGCCTATCACTTGAGATATAAATATTAAACTAATGAATTGAAAGGTGTTATTGTTCCCATCCACGTCATAATGAAATCATACATACATGTTCCACAAAATAATTGCTAATCATATCATAACCCATGAAATGAAATGGGTATTATAAACAAGTTGACATATCATAACCTTTAAATAAGGATGGTTTATAATAATTTCAACAAAAGAAAACTCGTGAAAGATAAATATATTTCAAAAATCTATATCTCATGATAGAGAAATGAATTTAATAATCATATAACCAGTGAACGATAAATAGGTTTCATAAAGACCTTGACAGTATGAACAAACCGTTAATAGAAATAATACGAATGGAACCTTTAACCATTTTCTAAATGGGAATGAGTAACATCGATTGATGTCATTCTATATGGAAAATAATTTTGAAATATTTTCCCAAAAATGTGTCTTGGGGAAACATCCTATCATCTATGAAAAATAATTTTTAATACAAAAAACCATATGAAAACAATTTGCAAAGAAAATATCATAAAAATTTATAAAGAAGGCATGAAATCATTTTGAAAATCCTTTTCCTTGAAAATTTATAAAAAAATCAAAAAAAAATTGAAAAACATTGTTCTTTGAAAAACTTTGAGAGTTTATAACAAAATATTAGTTATGTTTTTTAAAAAAAATACATTGAAAACAAATAAATAAGGTTCGAAAACATTTTGAAAACCATTTTCATTTAAGACATATAAACTAATCTTGAATAAAATTTACCATGAAAATATATTTTCAAAAAATTTATTTAAATACTAACCTTTAATCATGAAATGAAATATTCAAAGGATTAACTATGTATAAATACATATATTTCGTATGAGGAAAAAAGGAACATTCCTTTTTTTGGTCATAAAGGTTAAAAATTAACTTTTTCATAAAGTGAAGAGATAATTCTTTTGAAAAAAATTTTAAAAGAAAAATTGGTAAAAATCTATTTAAATATTAATAGATAATGGTAAAATATTCTTGTAATACCATTTTAGAACACATGGTTTTGAAGGATCATATATTTAGTATTGAGTAGAGGGTAATGTCGGGAAATAATAAAAACAATTTTATAATTATGTTATTTACAATATAGTCAATGAAGGGATACCAATATATGAATAAATAATTAATATACAATGGATAATTAAATTAATGATTTCTCTTGAGATATGGATAATATTATTTCATCGAATGATGCATAAACATATATAATATTGAAAAGCGATGAGATTTTCTCAACAATCTTTTATAACAAGGTAACATGAGATCATACTCTCAATGTAAGAAATGTAAATCTCATTAAACATAAAATATAACAAAAGATTTTAATTCATGATAAAAAATTTAAAATGGACATATATACACCCCAAAGGATAATTTAACTGTAGAACAAAACATGAGCCTCAAAGAAGTAAATCTGAGACAAAACTATATCACTGATTTCAAAACTTTTGAAACCAAATCCCCATGAAAGAAAATTAAAAACATTCTATGAAAATATCGATAAATTAAATTATGATATACATAAAATATAATCATGGGAAGTACATACACCACCCAAAATGAATTATTGTTGAACATAGCATGTATCTCATGAAAATAAAAAGTGAGATGAAATCACAGTACCTTGTGTCTTGACTCTCATTGTACCCATTCAGAGAACCAGTATAATAAATATAAATTAATTAAACATCTTTTACAGAACAATATTCTTATATATAATACCATATATGGTTTTTTCAACCTTATATGACCCACTTGTTAACCATCCTATGTTAAGGTTTTACTTTAGATAATATATGCTTTGTTCTTTTCATGTGTCTTACATTGATATATATTTGGTCTTTATACTTATATCTTGATTCTACAATGTAAAGCATGATATAAATGTAATTTATAATTAGTATATGTGTATGATTAAAATCCACTGATTATATAATTATGTAATGAAATACACAATTCATGGAGACGGTAATCCACATATACGCATGAACAATGTTTCTGCTTTTTATTGTCACATTGAAAGAAAGAATCATAATGACATATATGTATATATGTATATAATATCATTAATGTTGTATTTTAACATTTATAAATCTTAAATTTTCAATAAAACCATCATTAATACATTCCATGTAGTCTGTAAATGAATCACATCACTTTGAGGAGGTGGTAGTCCACACTTCCTAAAAAAAGAGAATATTAACTCAATTTGGGAATTAAAAAGAAATCTTTTATAAAAGGAAAAAAATACTAATTGAATAATAAATATAATATGTAATATGTATAAAAATAGTGTCCATAACAATTTACACCATGAGAGGTGGTATATAAAATTGAATAATTATCATTTTGTGAGGCATAAGTTTGTTGTACAAATAACATAATGTTCGTTACCCATTAGATGGAGGTTTGTGTAAGTGTGTAAGTTCTTATTCAGGATAATTTTATCATTGAGAGTGGGAATAGTGAATTAGTAATACTTTTAATTTTTATATTTCCTTGGAATTGAAATAACCTTCTCCTCCTATTAAAGATTCTATTCCTCATTGAAATAAATTCCAAGACACATATACATGAAGACATGTATATATGAGGGTCACTATTAAATAAAAATTTCTACATCATTGGAATGGTATGGAAGTGATACAGTACCAAAAAATACACTAGAAAATAGTCTTTGGTTTATAACGAGTAAGATATACCCTTTAACTTATGTGGCACTATGTAAACAATTCCAATACTACGTGTTCACCCTCTTAGCTCAAATAGGTTACTACAATGTTTCTAAAGCAACTCATTTAACTAGTGCATATTTTCAATTCCAACAATGTATTATATTGGAAATAATTCATCAAATTATTTTTCAGAAGAATATAAGATCATTCTGTACAATGATAAAAAGACCAAGTCCAATTTTCCTAGTACGGTTTTCTAGGTCAAATTCATTCAAGTCTAATTCCCCCCGATATGATTCCTCTCGGTATGATTCTTCCAGCAAAATCCTTCTGAGTCTGATTATACCCGGTATGATTTCTCAGTATAAATTGATATAACAATTCTTGAGTACATTATGAAATTTCAAAACCTATTCTTTATAAGTATTAAAATCCCAGTATGGTAATCCCTATCAGATATTCTACCCTAATAAGATGATCATATTAATAAAATTGACAAGGCAAATATGGTAATCAGATAAGTATGATAATTACTAATTACAATGATTGGTTGAATACATTGTTTCAATAATGTCACTTCTACACTCACTTATTTCCTTGAAACAAAATCAACAAAATATCATTAGGAAAACTTCTTCTTTTCTGTAATAACTCATATCTTCTCTCTCTTTTTCTATGAATAATACATTATTTGTGAAAAGTGAAGAGTTCAATTCTCCTTTTATTCATAAACAATGAATGATTTTTTGGGTATAAAAAAAACTACAACTCACTTAAATTCACCCAAATCTCAATTTCCCTAAAATCTTGAATGCATTTATCACTTTTTCAATGCTTCTCAAAACTACTCTATTACTATAAAAACATCATCTCTTATACATAAATTCAAATTTAATTCCCAATCCTATTTTAATTTCTCAGTCCGATTTTCTAAGTCCAATTTCATAAAAAAGATCTATATCAGTGTAATATAAATGTATGAGGAAAAAAATATCAATATGATTTCTATATAATATTATTTGTATCAATTTAATACAACCATTATTTAGAAATTTCAATCTACCCCTTGACTAAACATTCAAAAATTTACTCCTTCTATTCTCTCAATCCACTTTTACTTCTTCATATTTTCTCTTAACCCACTTGAGAATTCACATGAATAGAAAAACTTTATTCAACTCTTAACCATCCTGATGAAAACATTTGAAACAATTTGGAGTTAATCTATCTCTTCCTTCACCAATTCATTCACCTATCATTATTTGTTGACTAAATTATTTATTATTCTCTATCGTTATGATTTTCATCAACATTAGCTGAAATTATTTTCTATTGGTCTTTGTTGGGAGTTTTTTTCCAGATTTTGACGTACTGATGCCAATAACATTCAATTCTTCTAGAGAACATTCTATTCCAACTTAGTATGAGTGTGATTATCCAGAGTATGATCTTTCTGAGTAAGATTTATTGGATATTATCATCATGATAATGATATTTTTGGATATGATCATTCTGAGTACTATTATTCTGAGTACAATCATTCTGAGTACGATCATCAACAATAATTTTCTTATCTTCCACCTTGAGGTGATAAACTTGGCTGTGATTCCTTTTCGATCAACAACATCTCTTTCTTCTATTCTAATTATATATGATAAATCCAAATATGATACCTTTTCAATCAATAGATTATCTTTTTTCTCATCTATCTAGAATCGATTAATATTGATAATGATTGGGAACACATATTTTCATTTCTTTCCAGGTCTAATGAATCTGAAAACAGTTTTACTCATATCTTCCACTTCCCATTTCTTTCATAAATCATGAATCATAATTTTTCACAACATAAATACGATTTATGTTAATTATAAATAAATAAATAAGCATTAAATTTAATTAATATTACTCATGTAGAATAAGATTCCCCCTCATTATAATCATTTTTATGATTCTAGATATAGATTGAATCCCATAAAACAATTATACAATAACATTGCTTGAAAATAATAATTGAAAAATAATCACCTTATTTATCATCATGATACTAATAATATTCCCCTTTTTATTTTTTTTCAACCATGTTTCATAAATCTGTATAATATATAACCTTATGCATTCTACTTTTGATCAATAAATCTAAGCCTACATGGGATAACTCAATGTAGGAAACCTGAATCATTGACAGAAAAACCATGATGTCCAAATGTAGTGATTATTACATAATTTTTCTTCTTTATTCCTCATATCTTCTCCAACATTCATGGATTACAAAACAACATTTCTCCTACAACCACTATAAAAAAATTTATAATAGTTCACTCCAAAAACAATTTTGAAGTCAAAACTTACCAACAACACCCACATTTTACAATCAAAAGGATTGATTTATGAAACGAAATTACCCCCCTTGATAATAAAATCCAATTTAAATATGAGAGGGGGGGTTATAAACACAAAAATAAACCTTGATGAGAATGAGGTTAGATTCCCATGTTCATCCTCAATCTAGAAAATGATTCACTCAATAAATGATTTATTAAAATGTCAAAAACGTTTTCTGATGATGGAACATACTCAATATTCAATTCATTCTTACCCACATACTAATTAACGAAATAATTTTTGATGTCAATATTTTTGAATGATAATGTTGAACTTTATTATTGGTGAAATTTATTGTGCATTTATGGGAAAATCATAAGAGAAAGGGCATCTTCACTTCAAAGAGTAAATATTCCAATTGAGTTTTAATCAACATAAGATAAGTATTGGAATGAGATGGATTAATGTAACGCCCGACCCTAGAAGCCCAGATTCGGTGCATTTTTTTAATACATTGGAATGATTACATGGAATCATGTCTTGAAAGTCCGATTAGTTTAGTAGTCTTTGAAAATAGATTACATACATGAATGTAACATTACACATTAAAAAATACTACATAACATAAATTATCCTTTGGGAATGCCATTAATCAGCTAGCCTAATCATTCTTATCAATCATAAATACTTCATGGAATCATAGAAAAAATAAAACAATGAAATCGGAGAGATCAAACGCTCAGTAAGGGTAAGCAATACAACAGAAGATATCATAAATATTACGCATGGTGAATAATTGAAACCACATGCCTTTACCTATTGTACACATGAATACTTTTATGGAAGGAATGTTATCTGAGTAAATAATTACATAATAAAACACAATAATGGCTATTCTACTAGTCGAATGACCACATAAACCATCAATATTATTCTCATAATGAGAGAAAGTATAATTCTAGAAATTAGGAAACATTTTGTCAAGGCCTCATCCCAGACGTCTAAAAATGATTAAGGCCTCGGCCAAAACCATATATCAAATTTGGAAAGGCCTTATCCAATTCAATGTCTAGTTGTCTCAAGGGACCTACCGATTCATCGAGGGGCTATAGCGGGCTCCACCCATCACTTACTAAGTCCAATACATTCCTCATATAAAAATGTTGAAATATAACATAAACATTCGTATTAAAACTAGAATATGAAATTTAAATAGTTTAACCATAAACCAGGAATGGTATAAAAATATCACATCCACAATCAAACATATCACAAAACCTTCAATTCAGTATGGATGTTTTGTATCATAATAAATCAACTACAAATAAACTTAAAATCCATCAAAGGATGTTGATATAGATGAAATAAAAACTTTTTTTAGAGAAATATATCTTTCTATATTGAAATAATTTAAGAGTCACATAATTATACATAAAAAAATTATTTTGAAAATATTATTATAAGCTTATAGGGGAATCTTAGATGATTTTATAATGGTGGAAAATAGCTGCACCCACTGTATAAGTAAAAAAAATCATTCTTACCTTAATTTTGTCGAAAAGGTTATAAATGACCTTGTTTGGAAAACGATGGAATGATTCCTTTAAAAAACATATAAGGTCAAATAAAGGTATAAATGTCATTAAACCATTGTCTAGTAAATAGTAAGAATGTTTTGAAATATATTCAAAGAAACATGGATGTGGATGATAAAGAGGTCCCAGTAGATAATTACGTATAAATAACATCAGATAATGAAGAGATTGTAGAATTAAGTCTTACCTTGTACTTTTCCTTGAACGAGGGTAGGTTAACCTCCTGTATATTGGTTAAATAATTGTTATTAAATTATAAAAGAATCATATACATTAATATGATGTCATATATGATCTTTTAGTATTGCTTTGTTAATAATATCTTAGTATTATCATCATTTTGGGTGTTAACTCATTCGTTTTCCTTTATATGCTTTGTTAAATAAGTAATTTTTGTAATGGATAGGATATATATTTTTCAAATTCATAATGATATTAAGTCTTTAAACATTATTTTTAATCCTCTAAGGAAAATTAGTCTTGAATGGATACGATGGGGAACGAATCTCATCGCATTCGTGGAGACGGTAATCCCTACGTATGCATGAGCAACAATATCATTCTTTTGATATTAAAATAACATATAATTGGATGGTATATCATATATAAAGAATAATTATCATGTTATATTTATTTTAACATCCCAATATTTCATAGTACGTTAGTTCTTAAAAGTAATTCAATAACTTACACTACACGCAACATTGAGTTCAAGCACACCATGACTTACCAAACTAGCCGTTCAAAAGCAGTTATGAATAGTATTAATATAATTTTGAACTTTATATAACCCTTATAATTTTAGACTACATTTTATGGGTTTCTTAGACATAATGTAAGGACAAATTCATTTTTTTCAGATAAAAGAAGTACTTTTTTTTAAAATGCAATTTCACTACCTTTTAATGGAGAATCCTTTTTAAATCAAATATTTTAAACTTATATATATATATATATTCAATTTGTCAGAATAATCTTCTTCTTTGGGATCGGGACATAATAATTTAGTTTTAATAAATTTTTTGTGTTTTTCTGATAACTTTCATATTTGGGTGAATAGTGAAAATAATATATTTTAACTGAAAACAACTATTTTAATCAAAAAAATTTATAGTGTTCAAAAATACAAATTAATGGATTGTATTTATAATTAGATTATATTTTTACCATTTAATTCAATGTTTGTCATCGGAAGTAATTTCACTTTGAAATTGTCCATAAACAAATGTCAATTTTTAGGTAATTATTATTTCATAAAAATATGTTTTTTTGGTTTTGACAATGAGAATTAATTTTAAACTAATAAATGAAATTTCTATGTTTTGAATTTGATATAATATAATTCATTTTAGAATTCAGAATACCAAAATTAGCTTTTGGTGAATTTTTTGTATATTTCCCAAAACATTTAATTTTTGATGAATAGTGTAAAACACTGAGTTATAGTTTAAAACCAAATTTTGTTAAAATAATTATTTGTTTTATTAAAATTTATTTTAGGTCAAAATAGATATATAATACCTTTATAAGTTCAATGTAATTCATTGGAGTCCGTTTATAATAATTGTAGATATATAAAAATTTTATTGAACTTTTCACCGTCTTTTACCCACCTCCTAGGAGAATTTGAAAATATACATATAACATATTTTACCACTTATATGAATTGAATTTTGAAAATCCAAGAGACATGGTTAATAACAAGGATTAAAATGTGGTTCAATAAGGAAAAAATAATTTTTGGTGAATAGTATCTTTTTTCTTTTATTTACCATGGTTTAATGTTAATAGGGTAATTAAGGGTAAAATGATATTATTATTAACCTAAAATACATCCTAATTCTATTTTAAAATTATAATTCGACCAAATAGAAACTTAATAATAAAATATGTACCGCTTTGGTCATCTTAGATTAGATTAGGACACTTAATATTATTTAATTCAATGAAGAATTAAAAGAGTTAATATCAATGTTTAATAACTAAATCATTTTTAATATAGGGTTATACATAAGATAAATTGGGTATAAATTTTCCTTAGAAAGATAAAAATATTACCTACATAATGGTATTTTATTTATATTTTTTAGACCTTAGATAATTTAATTTATTTATGACACAAAGATGATTCAGTAATTACCTAATTACTAAAATATTAAAATAATTGATATTATAAATATCCAATAAATGTAATTTGAGACTTATTATGAATTAAACTAATTTAATAGTATAATATGACATATGAGGGATGGTTAGATGAATTGTTTTATAAGTAATAATTTTTTTATGAATTTATCAAAAACAAAATAGCAAATAGTGTAAAAATTGACATAAAAGAGTTTTTAAATCAAATATTATATTATTAATTGATATTATATTCCTAAAAATATAAGGATCAGACAAAGGACTTATATAAATGTAGGTGTATAATTACTGAACCACTTGTGGTTCTCTTGGAAGTATATAGTATGTTTATTAACCATATAATATAAAAATACTAAGAGACATGGTAAATGTAAAACTGTTTAACTAAGAGTTAAATCTAAAAGATAGGGTTAATATAGTGACCCAAACCTATATAAAACCTATAGGATGAGTGGGTTTTGAACCATACCCACCTTATTCTCTAAATACTCTACTTTGGATCCATTAAAAACCGAAAATTATTTTATTATAAAATAATAGTTTATGTTTTTTCCAAGGTGCCCCTCACCCCTCTTATAAAAGGGCACTTCCCCTTTTCTCATGTTCACACCTTCAAAGCCTTTTGGCTCGGCCAACCCCTGACCAAATGTCCTCTAATATTCCCTAAATTCTTATTAGAGTCCCTAATTTGCTCATAAATCCATCTTAAAGAGCCCTTTTTGTCAAATCAAAAGGAAGAACCCGAAAAAGAAGTAATAATTTGACCACCCTCTTTCAAGTTCTTTTCTTCTTCCACTTCTTCATCCTTTGTTATTTCTATTCAAAAATAAAAAATCCAGTACATTCTATATTCTGTGATTTAATTATAATTATGTTACAACCATTTTCATTATTCTTTCCATTCTTTGAATGACATGTCACCATACATGCATACGTACGAATTACCGTCTCCACGTCATGGTGTAATTGTTATACAATATATTATTATTTGGATGGGTATAATAATGATGTGTAATTCATGTAAATAATAAAATATAACATGATAATGATTCTTCATATATTATATACCATCCAATTATATATTATTTTAATATCAAAGGAATGATATTGTCACTCATGCGTACGTACGGATTACCATCTCCACGAACGCAATGAGATTCATTCCCCATCGTATCCATTCAAGTCTAAATTTCATTTGATAATTAAAAATTAATTTTAGAGAACTGATATCATTTTGGATATAAATAAGATACATCCCATCCATAACAAATATGTCTCATATAATAAACAATTTAAAGTAGAATGAATCTGTTAACACCCAAAACGATGATAATACTAAGATTTTATTAACAAATGAATGTTAAAAGATCATATATGATATCATATTATTGTATATGATTAATTTATAATTAAATAACAAATATTTCACCATTATACAAGAGGATAACCAACTCTCGACGAAGGAAAAAGTACAATGTAACGGGTTTCTTATCTCACTTTTAATTCCGTGAGAATACAATTGTTCACCAAATATTTATTGCAGGTGGTGTGTGTACAGCCTATGAATGTATTGATTGTGTAATATACATTAATTTATGGATATCTACATAATAATTTTATGATCATTCTTTAATTTTTTTTATGTTTAGTAAGTTACCAAAATGATAAGGGAATTTGAAATTTCTATTTCCACTCATTCGGCTTTACGCATACTTCATTTATTATTTTACTCCAAGAATATGTGTGGAATCACTATTCATTTGCTTATATCATAATTTCCACTCCCCTTTCTGTGGATATAATTAATATACACATAATCACTCCATTTATAATTTCTCAAGTCATCGATATGAACTTGATAAGAGGAATTTTAACTCAATCTCTTGAGTTAAATATCTAATTCATTGGTGTTGTCTTTAGAAGAATATGTGTCAATGACCTCTGATTGATTCACACTGAATATTCCATCATATTGAGTGTATTTATATTTTTCACACATAATTATGTCATTGATTTATCCTTGACCTAAGGAAATGGTCATTATAAGATATTTCATCTCAAATTACATTCCATTGGGACTTCTTTGTTGTTATACACCAACGCACTTTTATATGGTGTATATCATGTACTTTGACATAGTATATGATGAATACATTTATTCTCATGATATTAAATTTTTTTATTGCCTCAATTATTTTTATCCAAGTGTCTCTCTTTTGGTTAAAAACTCTAACTAATATATCATTTTTAAATGTTTTAAAGATTTATTCTTCTAAATCTTTCTCATTAATGTCCATGTTAAAAAAATGGTTTTAAGGATTTATTTATATGGGAATTAATATTTTAAATTTAAAATTACTTTTAAATTTATCAAAGTTCTATGGGAAACATTGATTCAAAAATCTCTTTTTAAAACGGCTTCTTGACATGTAGTGTGACTTTTAAATGTATTCAATAAAAAGGGGGTATTTCTCTAAAATAGTTTTGGTGATTATTTTCATCTATGTCAAAATCCTTCATTATTCTCGATTGAGGTTAATCTGTTACAACAAAATAATCCATATTATATTGAATGAGTAATGTTTGACTGTGGATGTGCTATTTTTATACCATTCATGGTTTTTGGATAAAGTATTGACATTTCATATGCTAGTTTAAATATGAATGTTTTGTTATGTTTCAAACTTTTTATATGATGAATGCATTGGACTTGGTAAGTGACGGGTGGATCCCACTATTTCTCCTTGATGAATCTGTAGGTCTCTTTATACAAACTAGTGTCTTGGCATAAGGCCTTGACAAAATCTTATTTGTAGTCTTGGTACAAGGCCTTGACTATGTGGTTATGATAGTTTGGCATTATGCATTCCATCATTATGAATGTGGTTATTGATATTTCATGTGATTATTCAGCTAGTAGAATATCCATGTGAATAAGTAATAAAATTATTTCATTTTATTTTTTATATATTATGCTTAAGTTCAAGTTTAAAAGGCTTTTGTTTTAGTTATACATGCCTTAAATGACTATGATTATTTATGAAAGTTTCTACTATGTTGTTATCCTTACTGAGCATCTGAGCTCACACCTTTCTATGTTTTATTTTTCCCAGGATGTGAAGAAGTATTTTATGACTGACCGATAGGGATAGTCTAATGGGATATGAGTGTGGAATATAGAGACTATGTTGTTGTAGTTTTCCATTTTCTTATGTAATGTAAGACTTTTGAATGTATCTAGTGTTTCCAAGGCTACTAAACTAATCGGTCTCTCAAGAGTTGATCTTTTGGAATCATGACAATGTAATGTAATAATGCACAGAATATAGGTAACTGGGGTCACAACATTATAGTTTGTATCAGAGGATATCTAGTACAATCCTTGGAAACTATATTTAGATAAACTCCGATTAGAGCACATATCCCTAAGATAGAATTTTAGGATTAGTATAGATGAACTTACTAAAATTATGGTATTGTAGTGATTTTGTGAGTTTCCCAAGCTATAAATCCCTATCTGGATATGAGCAGGTAGAGGTGGCTCTGGCACAAATGTGCCTAAGGGTAAAACCCAAAAACAATGCTTTGAGCTAGACACGAACGAAAACTGGTTTACGACAATGGGCCTTACAAGACTCTTGGTTACGACACTCCTCGGGGATATTTTTAGAATAATTTACATTTTCTTTATAAACTGATTTGATGTATTTAAATATAATATGAGAATAAATGACCTCGGTTTATCCTAAGGTCTTTTAAATTGAAAATATTTTGTAATGATATTCTCTAAATTATTTTATGACTACTATTACTCCCACAATGCATTCTGGTTTTATTCAATGGCTGGATTCAAAGGAAGTCATAGTAACATTGATCATGATGTAAAAGGTTGTAATGGTGGTGGAAATGAGCAAAAAAATGGAATGTTGATAGGTGTAAAATATATCGTGTTCATGCCAAATCAGTTTTCCAAAAATATGATCAACAACATATATATTAACTAACTCCCAGACTCAGCAAAGAAGAGAAAGGTGATGAATGAAAAGAGCTCCAGTAGTGGAGACCAAGGAGAAACGAATCATCAATTTCCATCATGCAGGAAATGTGGAAAGAGACACCATGGAAAGTGTCTCAATGGAATAATTAAATGCTTTACGTGTGGGAAAGAGGGACATAAAGTGAATAATTCCTGAGGATAAATGAATGGTACTATGGATGAAAATAAAAATGGTCCCAAGAATCCATTTACCGTAATTTGCTGTAAATGTAGGGGACCTGGCCATTACCCGAGAGAATTCCCTATTCTATAGGATATTTTCATGGTCAAAAGAAGAAGATATAGGGAAATAAATGGTTGGAAAAATGTTTAAAAGTATTAGTGCTACTTGTTGATGGGATTACATTGGAATAATTTTATCTGGTATTTATAACCCTGCAGTTGTCATCTAAAAATGATATTTAAGGAAGAATTATATTTTCTCTTGTGGATATAGTTATAAATAACCATTTGGTTTTATATGATCATTGGCTTTGAGGCAATTACAAGTTATTATATTTTGGGATGAAAATGCAAGGTATGAGATAACATTTGTGATTAAATTATTTTATGGTTATTTTGAGGAATTTATCATATTTTGGTAATGTTATAAAATATAGTTTTTGATAAAGGGCAACACACAGACCGTGTGACAACCCGTCCTTTCGGACAAAGCTGTGGGAATAAAACACATAACCAGGGTTCAATTGAGATTTATTGCCAACCACGGGACTACATGAAGTACCATGTTATTGTGATTAATTATTTTTAGTTAAATGACATTATTGATCAACAATAAGTTGATTTGGTATCTTATGTCTTATCAAATTAATACCCTTAGTATAGGAAAATGATTTGGCGTTTAAGTGATAATTGTTATTTTGGAAGATGTTTTCTTTGATTGGAACACTATATGACCAAGGAAAATAGAATACTGTGGGATTTCATTTGAGGAGTAATGATGGATTTTATCTATGTTTTAATTGTGGATTTATAGTGATATGGGTTATTTATTGAAATGATTAACCTATAATAGAGAATATGTGATTAGGTTAATTAATTTTAAGTATGTGACTTTAAGATTAGTTGATTTCATTTGGAGATACAATTTCACGTGGAAGACTACATAACCAAATTCTTTTATGTTTTGGGTTTCAATATTAATTTGGAATATATTCTAGGATTTTAAGGACAATTTTTTATTTAATGGTATTTATTTAACTTTGGGGTATTGTTGGTTTAATTTTAGAAATTAATATTAGTGTTTATTTATATAATGGAATATCCTTTTGGGGCATCATCAGATCTTGTACTAACTTTTTTGGTTTTGATTTATCTCTAATGACAAGGTAAATATATAGTTTATCCTTTGTGGACCATGTGATTCTATAGATGTTTATTCTATCTCTTCTGGCGTGACCAAGTATTCTTGAATACTCATCATTTAAAAAATGATTTTGTGGTAGAAATTTATTAATGAATGAAACACTACTCTAAAAGAAAGTATATCTATTTATGTCCATATTCAATGTAATAAATTAATTCCTCATCTTTTTGAAATGTAACGTAAAAAAATGTTGTCAATTACTCTTCCTACTAGGAAACTAATGACTGTTTGTCCCATCAAATGTTTGTGGTTTTCTTGTTGTTGACTTTCTCATAATCATGTTTTCTATCCCTCTCCATTAGAACTTGAAAATTAGTTTATCTTCCATATCCATGTTTTCTTACATGGAATCCTAGTATGAGTTATCTTGGATGACCCTTGTAATTATCTTTATTTCTTTTAAAGTTATAGTTTTATTGACTCTTTCTACAATGTGGGACTTTCCATTATATTCCCAAGACAAATTTTAAATATTGCGAGGATGAAATTTATTGAAGGAGGGAAGAATGTTACCCCCCAAGATTTCATAGTACACTAGTTCTTAAAAGTAATTCAATAAAATACACTACACGCAACATTGAGTTTAAGCACACGGTGACTTACCGAACTAGTTGTTCAAAAGAAGTTATGAAGAGTATTAACATAATTTTGAACATTATATAACCCATATAATTTTTGAATCCATATTTTGAGTTTCTTAGAATTAATTTAAGGACAAATTCATTTTTTCATATAAATGAATTATTTAAAAAAAATGCAATTTTACCTCTTTTTAATGGAGAACCCTTTTTAAATCCAATATTTGAAACTTTTATATATATTAAATTGGAAAAAATAAACTTCTTCTTTGGGATAGGGATATAAGAATTTAGTTTCAATAAAATTTTGTTGTTGTTCTGATAACTTTCAAATTTGGGTGAATACTTAAAATAATATTTTTTAACTGAAAACAAGTTTTTTAATCAAAATAATATATAGTGTTAAAAAATACATATGAATGGTTTGGATGTATAATTAGATTATATTTTTACTATTTAATCCAATTTTTGTCATTGGAAGTAATTTCACTTTTAAATTGGAAATGAACAAATGTCAATATTTTGGTAGTTATTATTTCATAAAAATACGCTTTTTGGTTTTAACGGCGAGAATTAATTTTAAACTAATAAATGAAATTTCTATGTTTTAAATTGGGTAAAATAGGATTCATTTTTGAATTTAGAATATCAAAGTTAGATTAGGGTGAATTTTTGGTATGCTTCTGAAAACTTTTAATGTTTGATGAATCGTGAAAAAGACTGAGTTATTACTAAAATCCGAATTTTTATTTAAATAATTAATTTTTAATTTAAATTTTTTTAGGTAAAAATAAATATATAATACCTATATAAGTTCAGTGTAAATAATTGGAGTTAGTTTATAATAATTTTATATATATAAAAATTTTATTGTACTTTTCACAGTATTTTACCCACCTCCTAGGAGAATTTTTCAATTCACATAAAACATAATTTCACCGCTTCTATGAATTGAATTTCGAAAATGAGAGAAACACGTTTAATATCATGGAGTAAAATGTGGTTCAATAAGATAAAAATTATATTTTTGTGAATAGTAACTTTTTTAATTTTATTTGCCACGGTTAAAAAATGGTAATTAATGGTAAGAATTATATTATTATTACCCTAACACATGTCCTAATTGTATTGAATAAGTCTAATTAGACCAAAAACAACCTTAGGAATAAAATATGAACCTCTTTGGTCCATTTGGATTAGATTAGGACACTTAATATTACTTAATTCAAAGAAGAGTTAAAAGAGTTAAAATCAAAGTTTAATAACGAATACATTTTTAATATTGGGTTATTCATAAAATAAATTCGACTATAAAAATTCATTAGAAATATAAAAAGATTTCCTACATAATGGTATTTTATTTATAGTTTTTAGACATTAAATAATGTAATTTATTTATGACACAATTATGATACAGTAATTACCTAATTAATGAAATATTAAAATAATTGATATTATAAATATCCAAATAAATGTAATTTTAGACTTTTTATGAATTAAACTAATTTTATACTTTAATATAACATATTTGGGTTGGTTAGATGTATTTTTTTCAAAGTAATAATGCTGTTATGAATTTATAAAAAACAAAATACCAAATAGTAACAAAATTGAAATAAAATTGTTTTTAAATAAAATATTATATTATTAATTGATATTATATTCCTAAAAATATAAGGATCGGTCAAATGACATATATAATGATATTTTTATAATTAATGAACCACTTTTGGTTCTCTTGGAAGTATATTGTATGTTTATTAACCATATAATATAAAAATACAAAGAGACATGGTAAATGTCAAACTATTTAACTAAGAGTTAAATCTAAAAGTTAATGTTAATATAGTGACGCAAACCTATCTAAATCAAATTTTTTGGGAGATTTTCGACGCATACACACATTATAATTTAAATAATTCACTTTGGAGCCATTAGAAACCGAAAATGATTTTATTATAAACTAATAGTTTTAGTTTTTCCTAAGGTGCCCCTCACCCCTCTAATAAAAGGGAACTTCCCTTTTCTCAAATTCACATCTTCAAACCTTTTGGCTCAGCCAAAACCTACCAAAATATCCTATAAACTTCCATAAATTCATCCTAGATCCCCTAATATGGTCAGAAAGCCAACTTAATGATCCCTTTTGATCAAATCAAAAGGAAGAACCCGAAGAAGAGGTAATAATTTCACCACCCTCTTTCATGTTCTTTTCTTCTTCCACATATTCTTTTTTGTTATTTACATTCTAAAATAATAACTCCAGTATCTTCTATATACTGTAATTTTATTATAAATATGGTACAACCATATTCATTATTCTATCCATCCTTTAAATGACATGTCATCATACGTGCGTACGTGCGGATTACCGTATCCACGTTGTGGTGTAATTGTTATTCAATACATTATTATTTGGATGGATATAATAATGATGTGTAATTCATGTGAATAATAAAATATAACATGGTAATTATTCTTTATATATGATATACCATCCAATTATATATTATTTTAATATCAAAACAATGATATTGGCACTCGTGCGTACGTACGGATTACCGTATCCACGAACGCAATGACATTCATTATCCATCGTATCCATTCAAGACTAAATTTCATTTGATGATTAAAAATAATTTTTAGATACATGATATCATTCTGGATATGAATAAGATACATCTGTTCCATAACAAATATGGATCACATAACCAAGAATATAATGGAAAACGAATCTGTTAACACCTGAAACGACGATAATACAAAGATATTATTAACAAACAAATGTTAAAAGATCATATATGATATCATATTATTGTATATGATTCATGTATAATTAAATAAAAATTATTTCACCATTATACAGGAGGTTATCATACCCTCTACCAAAGAATAATGTACAAAGTAAGGGGTTTCTTATATCACTTTTAATTCAGTGACATTTCCATTGTTCACCACTTATTTATTGCATGTGGTGTGTGCACTGCCTATGATTGTATTCATCGAGTAATATAATTAAATTTTTTGATATCTAAATCATCATTATATGATCCTTCTTTCATGGTTTTATGTTTTGTATATTACCCAATCTATATGGGAATTTGAAATTTCAATTTCCACTCATTCGGCTTTACCCATACTTCATTGATTATTTTACTCCAACATTATGTGTGGAATAAATATTCATTTGCTTATGTCATAATTTCCAGTCCCCTTTCTGTGGATTTACTTTTGATACTCATAATCACTCCATTTATAAATTCTCATGTCATTGATATGATCTTGATAAGGGTAATTTTAACTCAATCTCCATTTGTTGAGTTAAATATCCAATTCATTAGTGTTGTCTTTACAAGAATATGTGTGAATGTCCTCTAATTTATTTACACTGAGTAACCTATAATATTGAGTGTATTAATATTTGGCACACATAATTGGGTTATTTATTTATCCTTAACCTAAAGATACAGTCTTTATAAGAGATTTCTTCTCAAATTACATTCCTTTGAGACTTCTTTGTTGTTATACACCAAATCACTTTTATGTGGTGTATATAATTTACTTTGACATAGTATATCTTGAATCCCTTTATTCTCATGATATTACATTTTTTTATTACCTAAATTATTTTTCATCAAGTTTCTCTCTTTTGGATAGAAAATCTAACAAAAATATCATTTTTAAATGATTGAAAGATTTATTATTCAAAATCATTATTATTAATTTCCATGTTTTAATAATGGTTTTAAGGATGTATTTATATGGACATTAATGTATTAAAATTAAAATTCCTTTTAAAATATTCAATGTGGTATGGGAAAATTTGATTCAGGATTATATTTTTAAAACGTCTTCATGACAAGTAGTGTGATTTTTATATGTTTTCATGAAAAAGGGGGTATTTCTCTCAAATAGTTTTGATGATTATTTTCATCTATGTCAATATCCTTCATTATTCTCGATTGAGGATAGTCTGTTACAATAAAATCTTCCATATTGTATTGAATAAGTTATGTTTTACTCTGGATGTGGTATTTTTATACCATTCTTGGTTTGTGGATAAAGTATTTACATTTTGTATGCTAGTTTTAATAAGAATGTTTATGTTATGTTTCAAATGTTTCATATAAGGAATTCATTGGACTTAGTAAGGGATGGGTGGAGGCCGCTATAGCTCATCGATGCATCGGTAGGTCTAATGATACAAACTAGTGTCGTGTAACAAGCCCATGACAACATCTTATTTGTAGTTTTCGTACAAGGTCTTGACTATGCGGTTATGATAGTCTGGCATTATGCATTCCAGCATTATAAATGTGGTTATTGATGTTTCATGTGATTATTAGACGAGTAGAATATCCATGTGAATAAGTAAATGGAATTATTTTATTTTATTTTTTCCATATTATTCTGAATTTCAAATTTAAAAGACTTTTGTTTTAGTTATACATTGCCTTAAATGATTATGCATATTTATGAATGTTTCTGCTATATTGTTATCCTTAATGAGAATCTGAGAACAGCCCTTTGTATGTTTTATTTTTCCCAGGATGTGAAGAATTATTTTATGACTGACCTGTAGGGATAGTCTGAGGGGATATGATTGTGGACTAGGGAGACTATGTTGTTGTAGTTTTCCATTTCATCATGTAATGTTAGACTTACGAATGTATCTAGTGTTTCCAAGGCTACTAAACTAATCATTATTTCGAGACATGATCTTTTGGGATCATTATAATGTTAGGTAATAATGCACCGGCTCTGGGTAACTAGGGTCAGGGAATTACATTTATTATTTACATCAATTACACATCATTATTATACCCATCCAAATAATACTGTATAGAATAAAAATTACACCACAATGTGGAGACGGTAAGTCGTACGTATGCACGTATGGTGACATGTCATTCAAATAATAGATAGAATAATGAATATTGTAATACCATATTTATAAAAACATCAGAGTATATAGAATATACTGGAGTTTTTATTTTTTAATGGAAACAACAAAGAAAGAAGAAGTGGAAGAATAATGGAACATGAAATAGGTGATGAAATATTTACCTCTTCTTTAGGATATTTCTTTTGATTTGATCAAAAGGGCACCTTAGGGTGGCTTTATGATAAATGAAGGCCTCCAAGATATAGAGAGGATAGTTTAGAGGGTATTTGGTCAGGGGTTGAGAGATCCAAATTTCATTGAAGGTGTGAATTAGAGAGAATGGGAAGTGCCCTTTTATAAGAGGGGTGAGGGGCACCTTAGGAAAAGTTAGAAATATTATTTTATAATATAACAATTTTTTGTTTATAATGGCTCCAAAATAAGTTATTTAAAGCATAAGGTGGGTATGGGTTGAAACCCACCCAACCAACAGGTATTAGAGGGGTTTGGGTCACTATACTAACTTTATCTTTTAGATTTAACTCTTAGTTAAATATTTTGACATTTACCATGTCTCTTTGAATTTTTATATTATATGTTTAATAAATATACTATATACTTCCAAAAGAACCCCATGTTCTTTATTAATGACACAACTATCATTATATAATTCTTTTGGATGATCCTTATAATTTTAGGAATGTAATATCAATTAATAATATAATATTCGTTTTAAAATCTCTTTTATGTCAATTTGGACACTATTTGGTATTTTGTTTTTGCTAAATCCATAAAAACATTATTACTTCGAAACAAATTCATATAACCAACCCTAAAATTTCATATTAACCAAAAAAATTAGTTTAATTCATAAAAAGTCTGAAATTACATTTATTTGGATATTTATAATATCAACTATTTTAATATTTCATTAATTAGGTTATTACTTCATGATTATTGTGTAATAAATAAATTAAATTATTTAATGTCTACAAAATATAAATAAAATAGAATTATGTAGGAGATATTTATATATTTCTAATGAATATTTATAGCCGAATTTATCTTATGTATAACCCTATATTAAAAAATATTTAGTTATTAAACATTGATTTTAACTCTTTTATCATTTCTTGGAATTAAATAATAAAAAATGTCCTAATATAATCCAAGTGGACCCAAAGGGTCATATTTTATTCTTTAGGTTGTTTTTGGTCTAATTACATGTATCCAATATAATTATGACATGTGTTCAGGTAATGATAATAATATCATTTTACCATTAATTACCCTATTTCCTTTTAACCGTGGTAAATAAAAGTAAAAAGTTACACTTCACCAAAAATTATTTTCAACTTATTGAACAAAATTTTACTTTCTTATGTAAATGGTATCTCTTGTAATTTTGAAATTCAATTCACAGTAGTAGTAAAATTATTTTTTATGCAAATTTGCAAATGCTCCTAGGAGATGGGTAAAAGACGGTAAAAAGTTCAATAAAATTTCTATATATCTAAACTTATTATAAAATGAATCCAATGAATTAAATTGAACTTATATAGGTCTTATTTATTTATTTTTTCCTAAAATATATTTGAATAAAATGAATAATTATTTAAATAGAAAGTTGGTTTTAAACAATAACTTAGTGTTTTTCACTATTCATCAAAAATTTAATGTTTTTAGAAAAATACCCAATGTTCACCCTAAGCTATTTTTGATATTCCAAATTCAAAAATGAAGTCTATTTTATCAAATTCAAAACATAAAATTTTAATTTATTAATTTAAAATTAATTCCCATTGTCAAAACCAAAAGGTGTATTTTTATGAAATAATAAGTATCAAAATATAGACATTTGTTTATGTCCAATTTCAAACTAAAATAACATACAATGAAAAGTATTGGGTTAAATGGTAAAAATATAATCTATTTATTCTTAAAACCCATTAAAATATATAATTTAACATTATAAATTATTTTGATTTAAAAAGTTGTTTTCAATTAAAATACAGAATTTTTCACTATTCAACCAAATATGAAAGTTATCAGAAAAACACCAAAAATTTATTGGAACTAAATTCTAATGTACTAAATATAAAGAAGAAGTTTATTCTGTCAAATTTAATATATAAGAGTTTCAGATTTTGTATTTACAAATGGTTCACCATTAAAACGCCGTTAAAGTGCATTATTTTGAAAAATACTTCTTTTATCAGAAAAAATGAATTAGTTCTTACATTATGTCTAAGAAACTCATAATATGGATTATAAAATTATAAGGATTATATAAATTTAAAAATTCAGTTAATACTATTCATAACAGCTTTTGAAAGGATAGTATCGTAACTCATGGTGCGCTTTAACTCAGTGTTGCGTGTAGTGAACATTATTGAATTACTTTGAAGAAATATTGTACTATGAAATTTTGGGGTGTTACATTATTACCTACTTCAATAAATTGCATGCTCACAATTTGAAATTGTTATTTGAAAATAGAAGGTTAAAAATAGAATATAACTTTGTGGAAGAACCCACATCATAAATTGAGTTAATAAAATTTAGTCTTAATAAGAGGAAAAGGGAAATGAAAGTGCCACCACCAAATTATGATCTCTATTAGGAGAACATTGGTGGAAATTAGAGACACGTGATTTAGAGGAAAAGTTAAATATTTATAGGGAGTGATTGAGGTCATCAATCACAAACAAGTGAAAATTTGAGGGCCTCAAATCCATCAATCTATAATAGTTTAAAATACCATTGGTTCAACAAAACATAAGGTATTCGGATAACACATTTTTGGTTTTAAGATCCCTTTGGTAAAGATTAATAATTAAATTACCCTTTGAATGAGAAGAAATAAAAATTATATATATATATATATACTTTACAAGTAGAGTTTCACCCTTCAACTAATTCCTACCACAAACACATCTTCCACTCCAAAAGATTTCAAAAAATATATTCTAGTTATCCTAATGGTATAGGGTTACAAAAATAATTAATTTATAATTAACCTATTAGACCCTTTAAAAACCAAGATTATACAATCCATGGACTTCACATAGTCCAGTGGTAGGCGATAAAACGCAATCGCACTGTGGTTGTGGGTTCAATTCCCGCATCCTTGTCTGACGTGAAAAATTGTCATAGGGTCTGTGTGTTGTCCTTTTTATAACAAACAAAAATAACCTCCAAAATGGTATCCAATTTTAAACATAATCTATTCCAAACTTTACACTTTTCCAAAATACTTCTATCCAAACTCACAGTCCAAAATTTATAAGGAAGTTAAACACAATGAAAATCCTTTTTTCCACATAATAACATGCAAACACCTTCATCATGTACTATTTTAAAACATGGTAAGACCCTGAGTTAGCATAAAACCTTATTTATTACATTCATTCTACCTTGTCATTTATATAAAACTGGTTATATTCCTTATATCCAAAAATTTTGAATATTCCAACAATGATGAAATACAAAAACTATTAATCAGTTATATGGAAGTCAAGAATATCCAATATAATTTATCCCAATCAACAATCTCTTATTCCAAAATCACCACCTCATTATCAGGATGATATTGAGGATCACCTTTCCTTCAACCATGTATTTTCCAAAAAGTGTATCATTCTTTTAAGTCTCTTTTCATAGAACCATATAATCTAAAACCCTCAATAAAATAGTACCGCAATACAATCCTTATTTATCTCCACAATTCATATAACCAGTATACTGTTGATACAACACTCAAATGAAATAATTATATAATAAAAATATAAGAACACTAGTCATTCCTCTTCATCTGAGGTAGTATCATAACATGATTATTATCCAATGGCATCATTTGCGGTATACTTTGATGACTGGGACATTGATTCACGTAGTGTCTCAACGCCTTGAAGATGAAGCATTTTACATTTGAAACCTTTTTCTTACCCTTGCAATCACGTACTTCAATTCATTTTTCTCCACACTTATAAAAAACTCCCATTCCCTTCAAACATTTACCAATGTGATTATTTCCACATTTATCACATATTGGAAAATCCTTCTTTCCCCTCGTCCCTTTATCTATCCTTCTCTCTACCATCCTTATCGTCTCTTTCTTCCCTTAAAATCCATAGGACTTAGAGAATCCTTTAATTATCTTACTAACACATGATATTATTTCTTCATATGTTGAGAATATATTGGAACCTATTTCCCTTCTAAATGTTGGATTAATATGATGAATGATATGACCCTTCTTACTCTATGGATCATACATATTGCTGGAGTTCTCATTCCATCTACTGGGTGTCATTTATATACAATGTCATACTCTAGTTAGGTTTATGAATTCCAATTTGTATGTCCAAACATGTAAAATACCTAACATAAATTGAATAGTTTATGGATAAAATCCATAATCAAAAAAAAATTTCTTTGAAGAGGTATATACTTATAAACCCTTCATAGATGTATGTAATGAAAATGAGAATTATCCATAGAATATCCCCCGGGAGTGTCGTAACCAAGAGTCCAGCAAGGCCTGTTGCCGTGCACCAATTCCCGTTCGAGTCTACTTAAAAGCGGTATTTTTTGGTTTTACCCCTAGGTACATCTGTTCCAGAGACACCTCTACCTTCTCGTATCAATATAGGGATGTATTTATTGGAAAAATCACAAAATCTATAACGTACAAAAATTCTAAAAAGTTCTTCTATTCTAATCCTCAAATTATTTCTTAGGGTACTATTTTCTAATCAGAGTTTTTCTAAATCTAGTTTCCATGGGTATTGCTAAAAATCTTTTGATACCAACTGGAACGCCCCGAGACCAGAAGCCTAGAGTCAGTGCATTATTTTAATACATTGGCATGATTACAAGGAATAAAGTCTTGAAAGACCTATTGGTTTAGCAGTCTTGGAAAATAGATTACATACATGAACGTTACATTACACTTTAGAAAATAAAACACAACAAAAATGATCCTTTGAGGATGCCATTAACCCCCTAGCATAATTCTGCAAATCAATCATAATTCCCTTCTTGGAATCCTAGGAAAAATAAAACATAGAGAGGGGGAGATCACACTCTCAACAAGGGCAAAATATACAGTGGATGATAACATAAACATTAATCATAGTGAATAATTGAAGCCACAAGCCTTTACCGATAGTAAACATGAATACTTTTATGGAAGGAATATGAGCCGGGTAAATAATTCCATAATAAAACACAATAATGGGTATTCTACTAGTCGAATGACCACATGAACTATCAATATTATTTTCGTAATGAGGGAATGTATAATGTCGTATATTCTAAATCATTTTTTCAAGGCCTCGGCCACGAAGTCTAAAAATGATTAAGGCCTTGTCCAAAACCATATATCAAATTCGGAAAGGCCTTGGACAATTCCATGTCTAGCTATCTCATGAGACCTACTAATGAATCAATGAGATATAGTAGGCTCCACCCGTCACTTACTAAGTCCAATACATTCCTCATATGAAAAGGTTGAAATATAACATAAACATTCATATTAAAACTAACATAAAAAATGTCAATACTTCCACCATAAACCATGAATCGTATAAAAATAGAACATCCACAGTAAAACATATCACAAAACCTTCAACACAATATGGATGTTTTGTATCATAATAAATCAACTAAAAATAAAACATAAAATCCATTAAAGGATGATGACATAGATGAAATCAGTACTTTTTTTTAGAAATATCTCTTTCTATTTTGAAATCATTTAAGAGTCACATAATTATAATGAACATATTTATTTTTAAAATATTCTTATAAGATTGTAAGGAAAGTTTCGATGATGTTATAATGGCGGAAAATAGATGCACCCTCGGTATAAGTTAAAAAAAGACATTCATACCTTAATTTTGTCGAAAAGGATATAAAGGACCCTGTATGGAAGACGACGGAAAGATTCCTTTCAAAAAAATATAAGGTCAAATAAGGGTATAAACAACATTAACCCATTGTATTGTAAATAGTAAAAATGTTTTGAAATAAATTTTATGAAACATGGATGTGGATGATAAAGAGGTCCCAGTAGATAATTACATATAAACAACCTCGGATAATGAAGAGATTGTATAATTAACCCTTACCTTGTACTTTTCCTTGGTCGAGGGTACATTAACCTCATCTATAATGGTGAAATAATTGTTATTAAATTATACATGAATCATATAAATTAATATTATATCAAATATGATCCTTTAATATTTCTTTGTTAATAATATGTTAGTATTAACGTCATTTCAGATGTTAACTGATTCGTTTTCCTTTATATGATTTGTTACATAAGTAATGTTTGTTATGGATAGGATATATGTTTTTCATATTCATAATGATATTAATTCTTTAAAAATTATTTTTAATCATCTAATGAAAATTAGTCTTGAATGGATATGATGGGGAATGAATCTCATCGCGTTCTTGGAGACGGTGATACGTATATACGCACAAGCGACAATATCATTATTTTGATATTAAAAAAATATATAATTGGATTTTATATCATATATAAAGAATAATTATCATTTAATTTTTATTATTTACATCAATTACCCATCATTATTATACCCATCCAAATAATAATGTATTGAATAACAATTACACCACGACGTGGAGACGGTAAGCCGTATGTACGCAGGTATAGTGACATGTCATTCAATGGATGGATAGAATATTGAATATGGTTGTACCATATTTATAATAACATCATAGTATATATAATATACTAGAATAATTATTTTATAATGGAAACGAAAAAGAAAACAGAAGTGGAAAAAGAATGGAACATGAAAGAGCTGATGAAATATTTACCTCTTCTTCGGGTTCTTCCTTTTGATTTGATCAAAAGGGCTCCATAGGTTGACTTTATGACTAATGGAATGCCTATAGGATAAAGGGAGGATAGTTTAGAGGGTATTTGGGAAGGTTTTTTCCGATCCAAATGGATTTGAATGTGTGAATTAGAGAGTAGGGGAAGTTCCCTTTTATAAGAGTGGTGAGGGGCACCTTAAAAAAATCTAGAAATATTATTTTATAATAAAAAAATTTTCGGTTTCTAATGGCTCAAAAATTAATTATTTGAAGCCTAAGTTGGGTATGGGTCGAAAACCACCCATTCAATAGGTTTTAGAGAGGTATGGTCAATATATTAACTTTATCATTTAGATTTAACTCTTAGTTACATATTTTGACATTTACCTTGTCTCTTTGTATTTTTATAGTATATGTTTAATAAACATACAATATACTTCCAAAATAATCCCATGTTCTTAATTAATGACACACCTATCATTATATAAGTCTTTTTACCAAACCATAGATTTTTAAGAATAGAATATCAATTAATAATATATTATTTGTTTTAAAATCTATTTTATGTCAATTTGGACACGATTTGGTATGTTGTTTTTTATAAATCCATAACAGCGTTATTACATCGAAAAACGTTCATCTAACTAACCATAACATGTCATATTAACCTAGAAAATTAGTTTAATTTATAAAAAGTTTGAAATTACATTTATTTGGATATTTATAATATCAACTATTTTAATAATTCATTAATTTGGTAATTATTGCATCATCATTGTGTCATAATAAAATTAAATTATTTAATATCTTAAAAATATAAATAAAGTAAAATTATGTAGTAAATATTTTTAGATTTATTATAAATATTTATAGTCTAATTTATCTTCTGTATAACCATATATTAAAAAAGGTTTAGTTATAAAACGTTGATTTTAACTCTCTTAACTCTTCCTTAATTAAATAATAATAAATGTCCTAATCTAATCCAAGTGGACCTAAAGGTTCATATGTTATTCCTAAGGTTTTTTTTGGTCGAATTAAACTTATCCAATAGAAATAGGACATGTGTTAGGGTAATAATAAAATCATTTTTACCCTTAATTGCCCTATTTACTTTTAACCGAGGTAAATAAAAGTAAAAAGTTACTATTCACCAAAAATTATTTCCATATTATTGAACCACATTTTACATACTGATATCAACCATATCTCTCTAATTTTTTAAATTAAATTCATAGAAGAAGTAAAATTAAGTTTTATGAAAATTTACAAACGCTCCTAGGAGGTGGGTAAAGGACGGTAAAAAGTTCAATAAAATTTTTATATATCTAAACTTATCATAAATTGAATTAAATGAATTACATTGAATATATATAGGTAATAATGTATCTATTTTGACCTAAAATAAATTTAAACAAAATAAATAATTACATAAATAAAAGGTGGGTTTTAAACAATAACGCAATGTTTTTCACTATTCATCAAAAATTTAATGTTTTCAGAAAAATACCCAAAATTCACCATAAGCTAAATTTGATATTTAGAATTCAAAAATGAATTCTATTTTACCAATTTCAAAACATATAATTTTCATTTATTAATTGAAAATTAATTTCCGTTGTCAAAACAAAAAGGCCTATTTTTAAAAAATAATAACTATCAAAATATTGACACTTGTATACGACCAATTTCGAAGTGAAATTACTTAAAATTACCAGCATTGGATTAAATGGTAAAAATATTATCTATTTACACATCCAAAACCATATGATGTTTAATTTAACACTATAAATTATTTTGACTAAAAAAGTTGTTTGTAGTTAAAATATTGTATTTTCACAAATGACCCAAATATGAAAGTTATCAGAAAAACACCAAGAAATTATTGAAACTAAATTATTATGTCCGAATGATAAATAAGAAGTTTATTTTGTCAAATTTAATATATAAAAGTTTCAAATATTTTATTTAACAAGGGTTCATCATTAAAAGGTGGTAAAAGTGCATTTTTTTTGAAAAAAAAAAATTTTATCTGAAAAAAATGAATTAGTTCTACATTATGTCTAAGAAACACATAATATGGATTATAAAATTATAAGTATTATATAAAGATCAAAATTTAGTTAATACTATTCATAACCTCTTTTAACGGCTAGTTTGGTATGTCGTGGTGTGCTTGAACTCGATGTTGTGTGTAGTGAAACTTATCGAATTACTTCGAAGAAATAACATACAATGAAATCTTGGGGTATTATAATAAACATTCCTACCATCATCTGTATAGAGTGTTATTGAGTTTTATTTCATAGAATTCTAAGGAACCAAATTATTTCAAGGAAAACAATACACCACTAGGTGTGGATCGTCTATCATCAACATTTCCTACCCAAACTGCATCAGAATTCCTAATGAAATCAATACTCTCTAAGATTTCATAACTGATTCCAAATTCATTTGTTCCTCTGATGTATCTGTGAATTATTTTTCCAGTAAGTAAAAATGATTTTTTTAGGGAACATTGATATCATTTACATATGGTAATAACAAAAACAATTTCGGGTCTTTAGAGAGTAAAATACAAAAAACTGACAATCAACTTACGAAATTATTTTTGATCAAATTCTTTTCATTCTCCAACATTGGGCAACATTGTTCCCACTAAAATTTTTATGTAAATAGATTTTTATTTTTCCACTCTGAAAATCTTAAAAATATCCTTAGCATAATATTATTGACAATGAAAAATGAATTCCATCATATATGTGTCTGTAAACCAATAAAGTATTTCATTTCCGTGAGAAAGAACAATTCAAAAAGATTTTTCATTTCATCAGAAATATTTTCACATCTTCTATAATAATTCCTAGAAAGGATGATTTCATCAACATAAAGAATTATAATGTGGGAACACTCTTTAAATTTTATTATTTTGTGTTATTATTCACTCAACATTCATAAATATCATCTTACTTGTGCATTGATATAATTTGTAATACCATGCCCATAGAGCTGTTTTTAGCCTATACAAGGATTTTTTTCAATCTTAACACTTAACTTTCATCATTCCCAATAAAAATTCTACATGGTTGTTCAATTTAATCATCTTTATGATTATTAACATTAAAAAATACAGATTTATAACCCATTTTAAATATCGTGTATCCTCATTGTGTAGTAATATCATGAAATATTCTAGTTGTTTCCAAACTGAAAACCATAGAAAATGTTTCATGATAACTGATACCTTATATTTGTGAATTCCATTTTCACACAAATCTTGTTGGTTTCTTATCAATTATCATTATTTATTCATCCTATTCCCCAAAACCAACTTTGGGCTATTAGGATTTGGTTTAATAAATTGGGTACAAGATTCCTTTTATCATTCCTTTAAATCTATTCCAATTATTCTTTCATGGATGGAACCCATTTTTGATACACAAAATATTCCTTTACATCATTCTACTCCACTTTTGAAAATAAAGAACATTGTGTAAAATAAATGGTAGTTCCTATTTTTTTAACTTTCTAATGTTCATCACCATTAATGTTTTGAGTTTCCACTTGGTTCCTCATCCTTAGATGAGATTTTATAGTGTCTTCATCATCACTGGAAATGGATGATTCTGAGTCTTCTTCTTAAGTAAGAATAAAATTATATGTATCCTTATTAGAATTGTTTTCATTAAATTTTCCAACTTATTTTTTTTCTTGAATATGTTTTTATTTCTCGACTATTTTAATTACATTCACATAATTATAATCAATAGTTATTTTTTATCATTATTGAAGAATATATATCAACATAATTCTTAAGAATATCAAATATGGATTTCATCATCA
This sequence comes from Viscum album, assembly GCA_963277665.1. Taxonomy (NCBI): domain Eukaryota; kingdom Viridiplantae; phylum Streptophyta; class Magnoliopsida; order Santalales; family Viscaceae; genus Viscum; species Viscum album. The sequence continues at coordinate 716,579,251 of OY728152.1, forward strand.
TCTTTTCTTCTCAAAATTTCAAGAGTTTTCTCATTTCTTATTTATAAAATATGGACTCACGAAATCTCTATAGTGTTTCAATTATGGATTTTCTCCAAAACCCTATTCATGAGGAGTAATATCTTATTGAGTCCTATAAAAACAACAGTTATGAATATAAATAGTAGTAATCATGACTTTCCACCAAATTAATGAGAAAGACTATGTTCATGTAACATAGTTCTTCCCATTTCAACAAAACATCTATTTTTTCTTTCAGAAACCCAATTTTGGTGAGGATTCTATGGAAAAATATACTTATTATAAATTCCATTCTTCCCAAGATAAAATTAATATTCTTAAATTCATTATTCCCCACCATTGCTTATTATAAACTTCTTCACTGAATACTTATATTATTTATCACCTTTCCTTCTGAAAGTTTTTAAAAAATTCAATGCTTTTGAATTGTGTTTCATTTACATGACACAATTGATGTGAGTAATATAGTAAATGAAAGTGGTGATTTAATTATTTCCATTTTATGGTTGTTATATAAATGGCCCCCAAATACTGGAATGAATTAGCTTTAGGGGTTCTTTTGAAAAAATATCAACATTATTATACACTAAGCTGGAAATATTTTATTTTCGATGGAAAGTGAAAAACTAATATCATCATCTTAGAAAATAATGAACGGATCATATCCCATACCTTTTAGTTAATTTCTTTATGTTTATTTTACACATGTGTCTCATCGTTTTTGCAACAATAGATTATCTTCTAACATACTCATGTAAAAAGAGTTTTATTTCACCAATATGAAACAAATTTCATTTCATATGTGGGCACCTTGTAACAATCCACAAATCCTTTTCTCTTTTAAAAATAGCCCATGTTTTTTCTGGATAAATTTTTTATCCTCATCACACAATTATGAATCACTTAGCACATTATTTTCAACCCTTCAATACAAATGTTTTCATGGATTTATTATTTTCTTTATCAATGATGTCTAATCCAACACCATTGATTTTAAAAAATTCATCATTTCCAAATTTCAATGTTCCTTATTTAAAATATATCAAATATATAAATAATTTCAAATCTCTTGTCATATGAGAATAATTCCCACCATCACGAATCCATGTTTATTCTCTTTTTTTAGCTATGAACGTGGTTTCAACAACATTATCATTTTCTTCTTACTTTTCATTCTTCCTCTTAGGATATTGAAAATTGTTAACAATAATTTGTTTTTCTGGTAAAAAAACACATCATCATTTTCAGGGATTCTAGGTTTTTCATGACTTTTAAAAATTGTTTCCAATGGTTGGAACCTATTTTCAATTTCCACTTAACCTTTCTTTAGATTATTCAGAAAAACCTTCTCATACTTGTTCTTTTGAGGGTATTGAATCCACCCCACCTTTTCCATTCCTGACATATTGATTAATAGTAATGATGTCAGTTAAACCATGAAATATTTTCTGTATGTCAGAGTCCACCATAATACCAACAATATCCAAAAAATTATTCCTTGCCTCCGTAACATACATACCTAATGTAATTATGAATATGTTTCTCACCCATATTAATTTATTTATTTTTTGAGCCCCCAAACATTCTATTATAAACTTGAGTACTTTTATTTTATGCTTTACCAGAAATACTTTTATTATAATCTTTTCTAATTCATATTATTTCAAAAAATTTAAAACACAGGGTTCCTTGAGACTTCTGAATTACCGTATTTGTTAGTCTTAGACACATACATAACTTTACCATATTTCTTATTTTTAGAAACAATTCCACAATTATTTTAAAACAATGAAGATATATTTTATTGATTCTTCTTAGGTTTATCCGTCCGAGAACATTCACCAGATTCAGTGATAGAATTTTTGAAACTATTATTTATTTTTTGATATTTTGAATGTTTTTTGGGACAAAATATAACTCTTATTATTTTTTCATGAGATTCTCCTCTAGATATTTATTAAGATTTGTTTCTTCATAAAGATATTTATTCAAATAATTAGTCTCTTTTACTAGACTTACATTACCATCAGAAAAAAAAATTTGATTTATTATTGAGAAACAATCATCTTCTATTTTCTTCTTTTCAATCCTTCGGATCTTTCTCAGACATTATTTCAAACATTCTTTCAAATGATGCTCCTGTCAAGTCTCTTATTATTTATAACCGCTACATCAGAATTCTTTATCATTCATTATTTAGATAAAAATTATTTTCAATGAAATATTTAATTAAATTTGTAGATATAACATATCTGCCTTTATTTTCTTCATCTTTAGACATGAAAATTATTCTTTTGAATTTGAATAATTTTTTCCATTCCGTACAAAATTCAATTTTCCATTATCTATATTTTTAGTTATTGATATTCATGAATTTCTTTCTTGTTCTTCATAGTATTCTTCCTTCTTTAATTTTGGTCAATTGGTCACGTTGTGTCCAATAGCTCCATATTGAAATCATTTCAAGGGATTTGTACGTTTATATTTCCCTATACCTTTTTTAATTTTTTAAGAAAACAAGGACAAAATATCATCAAAATTTTTACATACGACACTTTTGGATTCAGAATCACCACTTTCATCTTCAAAAAGATTCTTATTTTACATTTCATTCATAGCATCCTTGAAAGACATTTATCTATAATGTTCTATTTTTATTTTCATTGATTTATTTCTTATAATTTCATAAGTGGTGAGAGTTATAAAAAATCATCAAGATATAATGTTTCAGGATATATTTATTTTAATGAAGAATTATTTTCATCAAAAAATTTGGGAAGGATTATCAATATCTCATAAAAACTATAATATAATCTAATTTTTCACCAAGACATCTGATAATAACCATATTGTCCTTTACATTTGTAAAGATGTCCCTAACATATTCATTCTCACCCATCCTCAAATAATCATATTCCAATATCCATATTTTTAACATTTCATTATTCACATTTGGATTTTACTCGAATATTTTTTTTAGTTTTTCACATATACCTTTCACTATGGAAACACCTTTTTCTCTTAAAAATTCACTTTCAGAAAAGGATGATAATATATATTTCTTGTCCCTTCCATAATTCTAAAAATTATTTTTTTCAATTTACATAAGAGGATATTTAATATCAATAGGAGGTACCTTATTTATTGCATCTTCAACAACACCATATACAATAGACATAAGATAGGAAAACATTAAATCAGTTCAGATATGATAATTCGTTCCATCGAAAAATGGAATTCCTTTACCTTATACACAATTCATTTAATCTATCTACAATGTATAAGTGAAGGGAACTTGGATATAATAATAGTAATACATTCACAATCAGGATAATTATATCAAAGAGAGGAGTTGGGGGTGAAACAATGATACATTTTATTTTTATATCTCCCTATAATTGAAACAAACTTCTCCTCATGTTAAATATTATATTCCATACTAAAAACAATTCCAACACACACCCACATGAACACAAGTATTTTCAAGGTTCTCTATTTAGGTAAAAATTCTATGTCCTTGGTATGGTATAGAAATGATCCACTACAAAACAATCCACTCAAAAAAATCCATGGATTACAATGAGTGTGATATAAGAATTCACTCGTATGGAACTATGTAAACAATTCCAATTTTGCAGATTCACCCTCTTATCACAAATAGGGTAATTAAATGTTTTTTCAACAACTCATGTTACCTATGTTTCATCTCTATTCCAAAAATTTATTCAATTAAAAACAATTCATAAACATATTACTCATAAGAAGGTATGAACATCCTGGAATTTGATAAGGGGAAAAGTCTTATTTTCCTCGTACAGTTTTCCTAGGCTGATTCCTCTAGTTCCGATTCTCCCTAATATTACTCTTCTCGATATAATTCTCTCAACCTGGGTCTTCCATGAATGATTTCTCCCCATAGGATTACTCAATACGAAAAGGTATAATAATGGATGATTATGGTTGAGATAATTCAAAACCTATCTTTCCTCTATCTAGAAATCCCAGTACTAAAATAATGATCAGTTAATCCATACCAATACGATGATCATCCAAATACAATTGATAAGACAAATACAATATTCTAATGAGTACAATAATTAAATATTATTATGATTATTTGAATGAAACATTGTGATATTCTCTCTTATCATTTCACTTCATTCATTTAAACTTCTTCAAAAAGAGATCATTATGAAAATGTATTCTTCCCTATAATAACTCAACCTTCTCTATCCTGTTCATTGAATTTAACATTAGTTATAAGAAGTGAAAAGTAAACATAGCCTTTTATTTGTGACACATTATCTATTTTTCGTGAACCCAAAATATTTTCTGTCTAACATAAATTCATACAAATTTTAATTTCCCTTAAACATAGAGTGAATTTAGGACATTTTCAATGTTCTGTGAATATTATTCCTTATTATACAAACATTATCTCATATTCATACATTCATTTCAATTGGATATCTGATTTCAATTTTGGATTCTGATTTTCTCAGTATAATATCTTCAATAAAAATCTCTGTATCAATTGAATGTAAAAGAATAAAGATATGGATACCACTATAATTACTAAAAACAATACCCTGTATCTATTGGAAACAATAATTATATGGGAATTTCAAGATCCCCATTGAATGAATAATAAAAATAATAATTTATCTCTACTCTCAACCCAAATGTAAATTTTCACCTTTTTCCCATGAGAAACTGGAGAATTCAATTGAAAAAAAAACATTATTCAGCTAATGATCATCTTGATGAAAATATTTGAAAACAATACAAATTTTATCTATCACATCCATAAAAAATACATTTATCCATCTTAAATGGATGACTATATTATTTATTGGTATCTTTCATTAAAATTTTTATTGGCTTAAGCTATATCCATTTCAATAATTCATTATTGAACAAATACGATATTTGAGTATGATTTACTGATTCCAACACCATTCAAATCCCCAAAATATTTTTCTTTTCTAACTCGGTATGAGTACAATTTTCCGGAGAACAATCTTTCTATGTGGGATTTCATAGATACAATCTTCCTGACGATGAATTTTCTAGATATGATCATTCTAGGTACTATGATTTTGATTAATATCTTTAACACACTTTTTCTTCTCTTGCATCTAGAAAAGATAAATCTCGGTATGATTCATTTTATATCAGTTGCAATATTTTCTTATCTTACTCATGAATATGAACAATATGGGTACTATTAATTTTCATTCATCATAATATATTTATTATTTTCTACCCATATACGATTAATCATTATAACGACTGAGAACATCTATTTTCTTTCATTCCATGTCCGATCAATATGAAAATAGTTGGACGCATATATTTCAATCCCCCTTTATGTCATCAATATTGCATCATAATTTTCAAAACATACATATGATTTATGATAATATCAAATCATAAAATCATCATCACATTTAATTAATCATATTCATGTGGACACAAATTATCCATCAAAATAAACTTTTTCAATCTAAATCCATAGTGAATCCAATCCAAACCATTAGTTCAATAACATTCCATGACAACAACAAAAACATGTGAAAACAGTCACCATTATTTTATACTTGATACTAACAATCTCCCACTTTGGATTTTGTTGTCAACCATGTTTCATAAGTAACTAAAAATTGTAACCACAATCAATGGATTACATATCCATAATTCGATGACATTGTGAGCTAACAGATTTTAGAAAACCAGAATAATTTTCAAATAAACCATGTAATCTATAAGTAGTGATTTGGACAACCATGTTCTTCTTTCTTCCTAATATCTTCTTTATCCATTCAATAATATAAAGCATGATCTTTTTTAGAACCACTCCAACAAGAAATTAGAATATTTCACTCACAAAACAAGGTTGAATTCATACCAAAACCATAAATACCTCGTTTAACATTCAAAAAGATTAATATATAAAAACAATTCTCCCCTTCACAATAAAATCCAATGGTATGATGAGATGGTGGATAAGAACACATACATCAACCTTTATTAGAAATATATTGGACACTGATGTTATTACTCAATCAAGAAAATGATTCATTTAGTAAAGGTTTTATAAAAATATCTGGCAACTTTTTCCGATGTTGTTACAGACTCCAGCATCAATTCATTATTCTCCACCTGATATTTGATAAAATGATATTTTATATCAATATATTTTGAATGATAATGTTCAAAATTAATCCTTGTGGTATGGATTTTCTTTTTATTTTAAAACCCCACAATCATGGGTAACTTCACTTCAACAATTAAATCTTCTAATTGAGTATTCTTCCAAATTACTTAAGTAGTTTTTTGAGTTGCACTAACATAATCATCTTCAGCTATAATGAAATTTATTGCACTCTATTTTTTTAATTCCATATAACAAAATTATTTCTCAGAAAAAATAATCTACGAGATGTGGATCTTCTATCATCAACTTTTTATGCCCAATCTTCATCTAAATACCCAAAAATATTAATACTATTTGAGCTACCATACCTGATTCTTATTTATATTCTTCCTTTCATCTATCTAAGAATTATTTTTCCATAAAGTATATGTGATTAGTTTTTATCCCGTTGAGATAATTCACATAAGGTAACAACATAAATAATTTCATGTCTTAAGACAGACAAATTCAAAAAAAAAACCAATAAAATTCGGAAATTTTTTCTGGTCAACTTATTTTCCTTCACCATAATCTGAAAACAACACTTCCACAGAAATTGGTGTGGAAATAGGTTTTAAATTTTCTATTACAAACCATTTAAGAATTTCCTTATCATACATTTGTTAAATAATAAAATTTTATTCCTTCCTTTTTGTATTTGAAACCCGAAAAAGAATTTAATTTCCCCAATCATAGAAATTTCAAAAACTATTTTCATTTCATAAAAAAACCATTCACTACTTATTTAATCATTCCTTGTCAAGATAATTCCATCAACATAAACGATTACAATGAGGTAACATTCTTTACTTTCTATGATTTAGATATTTCCATCCACTCTTCCTTTCTTAAATCTCATCTCCCTTATGTATGTATGTAATTTGGAATACCATGACCTCAGAGATTGTTTTATCCCATAAAAGTCTTTCTTTAACATCTATGAATAAGATTCATTATTCGAAAAAAAATCCACACATTTTTTTAATCAAAACATCCTCATTAGAATCACCATACAAAAATATATGTTTTACATCCATTTGAAAGATCTTGTTACCTCACTGTATAGCTATTGCAAGAAAGATTATAATTGGTTCCAACATTGCAACTGGATGAATGGTTCAATCAAAACCAATAACTTTTAATTTTTAATACCCTTTTCATGATAATGTTTCTATGTTTCTTATCAATTCACCTTCTTCATCTAGCTAGTTTCGGAAAACCCACACTATGCCAATAGTGATTTTTTTTCTAGATTGGGTATGAGTTCACAGGTATCATTCTATTTAATTTGATCCAACACTTCATTCATGGCCTCAATCCATTCCAGATACTCAATTGATTAATTTACAAAATTCTACTCCACTTTTGATTACAGTGAATCATGTGTCACGGAATTGGTGTTTCATCTTGTTTGAACCATATGATATTGATCAGTAATAATTTTATGATCTTGAACATTTTTTCATAGCCTTGAATGATATTTTCAACTATATTACACATAACAATAAATTTCTGACTCCAATTCATCATCTTGACTTTGAATACAATTTTATGTATCCTTATCATAATTGTTTTCTTTCTCTTTGTTAGCTTCCTTTTCGTCCTAAATATGATTTTGTTTCTCCCTATTTAAATTACATTAATATCAATAGAATCAGCAAATATTTTTTCACATTGTTGAAGAATTTATATCCTCTTCCTTCCAGATCATAGTGAAGAGAGACTCATTCATCACCTTTATGCTCAAACATTCCACAGGTTCCACCTTTATTATTTACAATACATGGAATCCAGAATAGTTAAAAGAATATAAAACCTTGATTTTTCCCATAAAATAATTCATTTAGAGTTATATCTGATTGATAACTATTGAAACAATGGATATGAATATAAAAAATAGTAATCATGCATTTCCTCCAAAAGTAATAAGAATGACTATGTTTAAGTAACATAATTCTTCCAATTTCCACAAAACATCTATTCATTCTTTTATAAACCCCATTTTGTTGAGGAGTGTGTGGACAACTACACTCATGCCAAATTCCATGATTCTCTTGATAACATTCTAATTAATCACTTCATTATTCATGACTATTTTTTATTATCATATTCTTTACTGAATACTCAAATTTTTTCTCATATTTTATTCTGAAACATTTAACTATTTTCAAGTCTTCTAACTTATGTTTGACATAAATAACACAAGTGATGCATGTAAAATAATAAATGAATGTGATGAAGTACTTATCTTTGTTTTTTTATTGTTTTTTCATTTCCCACAAACATCATAATGGAACATCCATAATTTTTTTCTTGAAAATATCTCAATATTTTAATAAATTGAGTTAGTAATCACTTTTTTATGACAGATAGTTCAATAAAAAGCACTTATTCTAGGAAAATAAGTAATTTCATAGACACAATCTATTTTAGATTACTTTATCTTGTTTCATTGACATATGTGTCCCAAAATTTTATACCACAATATATTCTCTTCGACAATAATCATGTAACAAGACTTTTATATTTCACCAATCAGAAAAAAAAAATTCATTTTGTACATTTTCCTCTTGTAACAGTCATTCCAACTACTCCAATTTTCATAAGAAAACAAACAAATTTAAAAGATAACATGGTTACCATTATCACACAATTTTTAAATACAATGAAATCTATGATTCATCCCATAAACATACAAATCATTCTTGGATTTCATATCTTCTTTCCGAATGATGGATGACCCAACACCTTTGATTTTAAAGGATTAATCCTTTTCAAATGTAACTATACATTCATTGAAATATTTCAAATTCATCAACAATTTAGAATATTTTTTAATATGTGTTGAACACCAACTATCAAGAATCAAAGGTTGTTCTCTTTTTGATGCTTCCAAAGAGGTTTCAACAATATGTAGATTTTCTTCTTCATTTTCATTATTCATATTTTTCTTATGAGAATTGTTATGAATCATTTTTTGTCAGTAACAAACCATGACATCATTTAGAAAGGTTTCTAGGTTGTTCACATCATTCAAAAATTATATCCATATTTTGGAACCTATTAAATATTTTACTACACCTTTGTCCGTTTTCATCAAAAAACACTTCTTAAAATTATTATTTTGATGGAATTGAATCCCTGTAAACAATTTACTTCCATAATATGTTGATTAATGGTAATGTTATTTGTTAAAACATCACAAATTTTCTATACCTCTGAATCCAAAACAATACTGATAAAAACCGTAAAATTAGTATTTTTTGAAGCTTCCATAATGGCCATACTTTTGAATACATTTTTCATCCATAATCATCTATTTATTTTCTAAGCCACCAACCTTTCTATTATAAATCAGATTATTACTCTTATTTTCATATTTATTGGAACTTGTAGTATCTGAAAATATTTGAGATTCATATTGGTTGAAAAATATTTTAGATTCAGGTTTCATTGAGGCTTCTGAATTGCCACCTTGTTGGCCATGGTCATTTACATGACATTCCCAGAATTATACATTTATGAAATAGTTCCACCATTATTCAAAATCATTAATGATATATTTTTTTGATTTATCTCAGGATTATCATATCATGAAGTTTCACTAGATTTAGAGAATGTTTTTTTAAATCATTTATTTCTCTCTTCATCTTTTGAATGTTTGTGTTGGCCTTGTTCCAAATCTTCTTATTTTTACTTTAGCTTCACCTATTTATACTCATTATTATTATTTTCATATCCAAGATATTTCATCAAATAATCAATCTCTTTTATAAGAATTAATTTTTCATTTGAAAAACAATTGGTTGCATGGTAAGATACATTCATCTTCAAAAATTTTGTATTTCTCATCAAGCCTTCTGATCTTTCTCATAAATTCTCTCAACTCTTATTCCAAAATATGTTAATGCTGAATATATTCTTCTTTAGAAATAAGAATTATTAATTTTTGATCATTCAATATTTCAAAAAATGAATTTTAAATAACATGTTGAACTGATTTTTTTTATAATCAATGCCTTCTTCTTCTTCATCTTTAGACAAGAAACTTCTTCTTTTGGATTTGAATAATTTTCTTTCATTCCCTGTAGATTTCAATTATCATTTATCTCCTGAAACCTTCCAAAACTTTCATTTCTTTTTTTCTGCTTCATCATTGTATTCTTCCTTATTTTTATGTCAACAATTGGCAGCAAAGTGTAAAACAGCACGACATTAAAAAAAATAAAAGAAGGCTTCTCTTTGTATTTCAATGTAACACTTTTAACAGTTTTAGAAAACAAGGATAAAATATGATCACTATTTTTTCATACCTCATTTTTAGATTAAGACTCACCAGCTTCATCTTTAATAAGAACCTTCTTCAAAATTTCATTCCTAGGAGCCTTGAAATACCTTTCTCTCTCAAATATTTTTTTTATTTTCATTGATTTCTCCCTTATAATTTAATAAGTGGTGATTGAGGTATAAAAAACATAAAGAGGTATTTTTTCATCATATTTGTCTTCAAATAAGGAAATTTTTACACCATACTTGTCAGGAAGGATTCTTAATATCTTTTCAGAAACTATAGAATCAACTAAATTTTTTCAAAGACTTTTGATTGTACTCAAAATTTTATTTTCCCTAGTAATGAAGTCATAATAGATTCATCTGAACTCTCTTCAATTTTTCATATTTTAATATCCATATTTTTGTCTTTTCCTTCTTCACTTTTGGATTTCCTTCTTATATGATTTCCTACTTGCCTCATATACCATTGGTTGTGGAATCTCCTTTTAATATTAATAATTCAATTTCATAAGCTGATGATTATATACCATTCATGGTCGTTCCATCATTATCCTCATTCTTCTTATCAATAGATGTAATAGGAGATTTAAAATCAATAGGAATAATCCCATATGTTACAGCATAAAGAACATCATATCCAATAAACAATTGATATGGAAACATTCTATCATTACAGATACGATCATTAATTTCTTTGAAAAATGGAATATGTTTATTATTCACACAAGTCATATTCTCCATTAGAAAATAATAAGTGAAGGGAACCTAGCTCTAATACTAGTTGTATATTCCTAATCAGGATAATTGTTTCACTAAGAGGGGGAGGCTGGGAATCCATAATACGTTTTCTTTTTATTATTCTTCAGAATAGAAACAACCATCAACTCTGGATAAAGATTATATACCATTCTGAATAATATTTCAACACACATCCACATTAACAATATTTTTTTAAAGGGTTCACTATTATTTAAGAATATCTAAATCTATGATATAGTATGGAAATGATCCAATACCACACAATCCATTAGAAAAATATACTTGTATTACAACGAGTATGATATACCCCTTATCTCATGTGGCACTATGAAAAAATTCCAATAGTTCATGTTCACCCTCATAAGACAAATAGGGTAAAAAATGTTTTTGTAAAAACTCATGTTACATGTTATTATTTTAATTTTAAAAATGTATTTAATTGAAAAAAAATCTTAAACATCTTACCTAGAATAAGATAATAACTTCCATCATGTGGACAAGGAAAAACCAAGTCTTATTTTCCAGGAATGATTTTACATGTCTTATTCCTATGATTTCAATTATTCTTAATGAAATAATTTTTTATATGATTCTCCCTACGCAATTCTTCTGGGTACAATTCTTCCTACTGTCATTTCTCAATATGAAATGATATAATGATGGATTAGTGTGGTTCATACAATTAAAAACATCTTCTTCCTCAGTCTCGAAATCCATGTATGGAAATTCCAATATCATAATCATGCCCAATACGATGATCACTAAATACAATTGACAAGGTGAATACTATATTCATCTATGTATGATAATTTCTGAGTTAGGTGATCAACTGAATACAACATTTTGTTACTTTCCCTTCTCTATTCACATCTTTTTTCAAAAACTATTCCACAAAATCCCAGTAAAAAATTATTCTTCAATCTCATAACTCAAAACTTCAATCACTTATATGGTAAATAGTACATCTATTTGAAAAAATTTAATGTACTCATCTCTTTTTATAGGTTCCCCATGAGAGATTTTTTTGTAATCCCAAAAGTTTTCTCACTCAGTAAAATTCACCCGAATATCAATTTAACTTAAATCTAATGTTCATTTATTACATATTTTAATGATTCTTGAATTATTTTAATTATTCTACAAACATCATATCTTCATCAGAAATTTATTTCAAGCTCCAGTCCAACTTCTATTTCTGAGTCTGATTTTCTCAGATCCACTTATTCAAAACATTGAAAAGTATCAATTGAACATAAATGTATGAATAAATTGATACCACTCTTATTACTGAATATTATGCTCTGTATCAATGGAAGACAATCATTATTTCTTAATTTTAGTATCCCCCTAGATTGAAAATTTTGAAAACTAATTCATCCCTACACTCAAACCACTTTGATTTCTTTACAATTTCTCTTGAGCTACTTGCAATTTAACCTGAAATGAAATCAAAGTGATTCAACTCATGACCCTATTATGAAAACATATAAAATCAATTTGGAGTTCATCAATCAATTCCTACAATAATTCATTCAAACATAATAAATGGTTTATTACATTTTTAATTAGTCTCTGTCATTAAAATATTAATGGGATTCATCTCAAATCCTTTTCAATCCGCAATTTTTTTTAAAAATATCTACCTGATTATGATGGAATGATTCCAAAAACATTCAATTCCACAAAATATATTTCTTTTCCTACTTAGTTTGGGTATGATTGTCCAAAGTTTGATCATTATGAGTAAGATTTCCTGGATACGATCACAGTGAAATGATCATTATAATATGATCATTCTGGTGCTATTATTCAATGTAATATCATAAACACCATTTTTTATCTTCCACATGGATATGAAAATTTTAGCTATGATTCCTTTTCATTCGGTATCATCTATTTCTTTTATTCTACTTGAATACGATAAATCTGGGTATGATACCATTTTGATCAGAAGCATCTCTTTCGTCTCTTCTACCAAGATATTATTAATAATGATAATGATTGGGAATACCTATTTATTATTCTTTTGAGGTCTAGTGAATATGAAAATAGTTTACTACATCTCTTTCCCTCCCCCTTTATTTCATATATCTTGCGTAATAAGATTCACAACACACATATGATTTATTAGAATTAAAAGTTAGAAAATAATTATCACATTTAAGTTATCATAGTCATACAAACAATTATTCTCCTTCAAACAATTAGCTTTTTCAATTTGGATCCAGATTTAACCCAATGAAAATGTTTTCTTCAAAAATATTCTTGGACAAAAAAACCCTCGAAAACAATCACTATCATTATAAACTTTGTCCTCAGAAAGTGTAGGTCATATCCATTTGATAAAATCATCCTAGTATATTGAGGATACTACTATTATGATAAAATAATTGAATAATGATAAGGGAGAGGGTGGATAATGAACATAAAAGAAACGAAATTTGAGAATTCATTGCCTCTTAATCAGGTAAGTTGTTATTGTTTTTGAAAAAGGCTTCTTTATAAACTTTTCTTCACAAAGGTAGGCTTCAAGGATAATTGGGGGAGTTTGGGAAGTATATTTTGTAGATCATGGCTAATCCTATGATGTTTGGGAGTTGTGAAGAAGAGGGAGAGGTGGTGACCTTTTATAGGGATGGAAAAGGACTCACATGTATTTTTTTAAAACAAGTTAGGTTAATACGTGTTCGTACCCAACAAAGGTCATGCCAAACCAGCCCTAATAAATAATTTGAGGATCATGGAAAAAATATGACCATTGAAATGATTTTTTACAAGATTATAAGTCGTTTTGTGTCTTAAATTTAATACTTAGTCATTAGTTAATCTTTATTTTACCAAAATTGACGTATGTAATTTTACTAACATTCACGAACAGTTTATATAAAAAACTATGTTGAACATATTGGAAAATATAAATTATGGTGATTGAAAATATTCCATTCATTTTTCAAAATTTCAATAAAAAAAAGTGGCAAAAATTTATTTGAAATTAATCATGTAGTTGTGTCGGCAATGTTAGTTTTTAAAACCAAAACAATAAATAGTTTAATATGATTTAATATCAAATTCTAATTTGAAATTGATTCCATTCTCCGAAAATCTATTAATAGATAAAAAAATTTATAAACTTTTAAACTAGTTTAATATATTATTTATTCTAATAAATAAATTCAGTGATGAATTATTATTGACTGAAAATACAATATATTTAACAATTAATTTAAAAATGAAACCTTACCGAAAAATAGAAAAAAAATCCTCACTTAATTTTTATGTTTTTATTCAAAATATAAATTTTATTTGTACATCTTAAACCTAATAATCATCAAAAAATTCGTTTAAAATGGGTAATCTATTAAAATGTGTTAAAAGGGCCCTTATAATAAATATAGGTTTTTATGCATCAAATTATGTTTTGGTGTATCTTATGTATATCCAATCTATTGGATGAATAATATAAATATTAAATTGAATATATTAAATTTATATTATATTAATATTGTAACACCCTGACCCTAGTTACCCTGAATTGGTGCATTATTACATAACACTGGCATGCTCACAAGAGATCAAGTCTCAAAATATAGATTAGTTTAGTAGCTATGGAAGTACTATATACATACATAAGTTTTACATTACATCATGAAATAGAAAAACATTGGGACCCCTTTGAACACACTCATATCCTTTGTCCAATCCCTATACGTTAATCATAACATACTTCTTCATATCCTGGGAAAAAACATAAGAAAGGGGTGAGCTTATATGCTTAGTAAGGATAATAATATTGTAGAATCTATCATAAATAAGAATAAAAATTTTAAGGCAACATATAAGACTAAAACGCAATACCTTTAAACATAAAATTCAGAATAATATGGAAAAGATAAATCCAATAAATCCAATTACTTATTCACATTTATATTATAATGGTCGAATAGTCAAATGTAATATCAATAGCTAATTTTAGAATGATGGAATGCATAATACCAGACATCATAACAACATAGTCAATTCCTCATTCCAATACTACAAATAAGATTTTTTCAAGACCTTGTGACAAGGCACTAGTTTGTATCATGAGACCTACTAATGCATCAAGGAGCTATATTAGGATTCACCGACCGTTTACTATGTCTAATTCATATCTCATATGAGATGTTTGAAACATAACATAACCACTTGTATTAATAATAGCATAAGAAATGTTAATGCTTTATCCATAAACCATGAATGGTATAAAAATAACACATCCACTGTCAAACATATCACAAAACCTTCAATATAATATGGAATTTATTATCACAATAAATAAACATCAATCAAGTGTAAAATCCATCAAAAGATGTTGACATTGAAGAAATAAAAAATATTTGAGAGAAATACCTATTTCTATTTTAAAATAATTTAAAAGTCACATAATTATAAAATAAAACATTTATTTTGAAAATATTCTTATAATCTTGTAAGGGAAGCTTTGAAGGTGTTATAACGGCAGTAAATAGTTGTACATGTCGTATAAGATAAAAAAACATTCTTACCATAGTTTGTCGAAAAGGTCATAAATTACCTTTTTTGGGAAATGATGGAAATATTCCTTTCAAAACATTTTGAAAGAAGTAAAAAATGTGATAAATGAATTTAAACCATATTCTAGGAAATAATAAAAACTTAATGAAATGCATTTTTAAGAAACATAGATGAGGATGATAAAGAATTCCCAGTAGATTGTTTTGTATAAACAACCTCGGATAATAAAGATATTGTAAAATTAACCCTTACCATGTGAATTTCATTATTATAGGGTACCTTAACCTCCTGTATAATAAATAAATAACTGTTATTAAATTATACAAGAACCACATACATAAATATGATATCATATATGATCTTCTAATATTCCTTTGTTAATAATATTTCAGTAGTATCATTGTTTCAGGTTTTAACTGATTCGTTTTCCGTTGTATGTTTTGTTAAATAAGTCTGGTTTGTTAAGGATAGGATTTATATTATTAATATACTAAATTATATTATGTTCTTAAACATTATTTTTAAACATAAAATTAAAAATTATTCTTGAATGGCTACGATGGGGAATTAATCATATTGCATTCTTGGAGATGGAAATCCGTACGTATGCACGAGCGACAATATAATTATATTGATGGTGAAATAGATTGTAATTGAATGGTATATATTATATACAAAATCATTATCAAGTTATATTTATTATTTATATCAATTATACTCATTATTATACACATAAAATTAATGAAGTGTTGAATAACAAACTACACAACGACGTGGAGATGGTATGCCGTGCGTACGCACGTATGGTGACTTTATCATTCATTGGATGGATAAGATAATTAATATGGTTGTACCATATTTATAATAACATCAATGTTCTTATAATGTAATGGATTTATTATTTTGGTATGGAAAAAACAAATGGAGAGGAAGTGAAGAAGAAATGAACTTTGAAAGAGGTGATGAAATAATTACAACTTCTTCGGGTTCTTCCTTTTGATTTGAACAAATGGGATCCATAGAATTTTTTATGATCAAATTAAGGCATCTAGTATCAAGGGAGGGTAGTTGGGATGTTATTTTAGTAGGGTTTGGCTGAGAATATTATATTATAAGGTGTTATTTGTAGGGAAGGGTAAGTAACCTTTTATAAGAGAGGTGAGGGTCACTTTAGGAAAAGTTTGAAATATTATTTTATTATAAAATAATTTTCTGCTTATAATGGCTCAGAATGGATTAATTTCCAGAATAATGGGAGGATATGTCTAAATACTCTCATATAATTGGTTTTAGACATGTTTAGGTCATAATATTAAACTTATCATATATATTTAATTCTTAGTTAAATAGTTTATCTTTTTTAATGTGTTGTTATATTTTTTATTACATGGTTAATAAATATACAATAAAATGCCAAGAGAACCTCATGTGGTTAATTAATGATAAATATATCATTATGTAAGTCCTTTTTCCAAACCTAACAATTTTATGAATTTTATATCATTCAATAATATAGTATTTGTTTTAAAAACTCATTTATGACAATTTTGACATTATTTAATATTTGGTTTTTTTAAAATTCATAAAAATATTATATATTAGAAAAAAATAAATTTAATAAACCCTAACATGTAATATTCCACAATATAATTTGTGTATGGCATCAAATGTTTCAGTTTACATTCTCTTAATATTTATAACATCAATATTTGTAATGGTTCGTTAATAAGTTAATTACTACATCATCATTGTGTCATAAATAAATTTAATTATAATATTTATAAAAATTATAAATAAAATAACATGATGTAGGAAATGTATGTAAATTTATATTGAGTATTTATAGTTGATTTAATCTTAGGTCTAACCCTATAATAAAATTTTTTAGTAATTAATATTTGAATTTAACACTTTTAACTCTTCTTGAAGTAAAATAAAAATTAATGTCCTAATCTAATCCAAGTGGATAAAAAAGGATCATATTTTATTCCTAATATTTATTTTGGTCAAAATAAACTTATCCAATAGAATATGTACATGTTTTAGAGTAATTATAATATCATTTTTACATTTAATTACAATATTTACTTTTAATCAGGTAAAATAAAATTTTAAAGTTTCTATTCCCAAAAAAATATTTTCATCTTATTGAACCAAATTTTTCTTATAGATTTCTACCGTGTCTCTTGGATTTTTGATATTAAAATAATGTAAGCAGTAAAATTAATGTTTATTAAAATTTTCAAATGTGCCTATAAGGTGGGTAAAAGATGTTAAAAGGTTCAAAAAAATTTATACATCGAATATTATTATAAATTGACTCCAATGAATTAAATTTATCTATTATAGGTATTATGTAACTATTTTGACTTTTAAATAAATTTAAATAAAAATTATATTTATTTAAATAAAAGTCGGTTGTAAAAAATAATGTAGTGTTTTTCACTATTCCTCAAAAATTTAATGTTTTTAGAAAAATACCAAAAATTCACCCTACTCTAATTTTGAAATTCTGATTCAAAAAATGATGTCCATTTTGAAAAATAAAATTTCAAAATTTTCAAAAAGTGGGTATTAATATTCAAAATGGCTAGATTTATTGGTCATGGTGTGCTAGAACACAAAGTTCTGTACAACACATGATGTGGCATTATTCAAAGAAAAGTGTACCATGGAAGTTAGTGGTGTTACATTCTCCACTCCTTTAAATAATTTCATCCAAGAGATTTAGAGAATATTACTGCATAAAATTATTCAGGTGGTACTTCATCATATGTTCCTCAAGTTCCCATGTTCCTTCTTCCATCTTATACTTTCTCTATTGAAATTTTAACGGATGAGTCATCTGGTTTCTCAACACTCGTTCTCTAGTATCAAGAATCTTGAAAGGATCTTCACAATAACACATATCACGTTCCATCAATATTTCTTCATAGGTGAGGGCATGCATTGGTTCAGGCATGTATTTTCTCAACAGTGATACATGGAACACATCATTATATTTTGATAGACCCGGAGGCATTTCCAAATGGTAAGCTGCAACTCCAATTCATTCTAGAATTTATAAAGGTCTGATGTACCTGGGACTAAATTTACCCATCTTACCGAATCATATAACACCCTTCCATAGAGATGCATTCAAGAAAAAATGATATCCTACATGAAATTCCAAATCCTTCATTCAGTTATCTATGTAGCTCTTTTTCCTACAATGAGCTAATTTGATGTGGGTTTGGATAATTGTCACCTTTTACATTGTTTTCTCAACATTTTTGGGGCCTACATATTTTCTTTCACCAACATCCTCCTAACAAGTTGGTGTGAAACATCTATTTCCATATAATTCTTCATATTGTGCCATATGAATACTTTAATGGAATCTAATATTATAGGAAAATTCTACCAGTGGTAAATATGGATCCCATATACCTTGAAAAAAATGTGAGAAAGATCTCAATATTTCTTCTATGCCTTGAATAATCCGTTCTTATTGTCCTTCAGTTTGAGGGTGGTAGGCAGTGCTCAAATGATGTTCAGTGTCTAGGGATTTATAAAGACTTTTCCAGAATCTTGATGTGAAATAGGGATCACATTCAAAAATAATCGATAGGGGTACCCCATAAAGTTGTACAACATCATTAATATATATTCTTCTTAAAGGATCAAGTAGTAAATCATCTCATATGGAATGAAAATGTGCTGAATTGGTAAGAAGAACTACAATGACACATATTGCATCATTATTTCTAGGAGTCTTCAGTAGCCCCATGACTTAATGTCCATTGTATCATCATCCCATTTCCACTCAGGTATGGGAATAGGTTTCATGACTCCTCTAGGATGTTTTCTTCTAGATTTCATAGGTTGACAAACCATACATCTTGACATATACTCAGAAATCTCCCTCTTCATCTTGTCCCACCAAAAATGTTCTTTCAAATCTCAATACATCATACGTCTCAGAGGTTGTATAGATAAATTGGAGCTATGTGAATCATCAAACAATTCAACTTTTAAATCAAGTATATCAGGAACACAAGGTATCAATCCAAATTTCAAAATTTCATCTCATTATATGAAGTAATATTTTATCATTCATGGAATTAATTCTCTTTGGAAACTCCTCATAATCAATCTAAGAAATGTTTATCCTTTCTATTGAAGATGGTTTGTAAAACACTTTAAAATGTATTGACATTTCATTTTCCACGATTATTCCCATATACCACATTACTGGATCCATGAACATAGGATCCCTTTCAACTCTTATATTGTTCAAATCTCCATGATCATTTCAACTCAAAGAATCGACCACCATATTTTCTATCCCCAACTGGTAGTGTATAGTGAAATGATAATCCTTGTGTATTTCAAGCCATCATCTTTGCCTCATGTAGAGTTATTTTTGTGAGAAACTATACTTTAAACTCATGTGACCGGTATATGTTGACAATTTTTCACCATAGAGATGGTGTCACCATATCATTAAAAAAATATTACAGCTCCTAACTCAAGATAAGGAGTTTGATTGTTTTTTTGTGATTTTTTTGATGTCATGATGCATAAGAAACAACTCCATCATTCTGTATAAGAACACACCCAAGTCCTTTCTTTGAATCATCATTATAAATAAAAAACCCACCATTCCCTGATGGTGGAGTCATTATAGTAAAATTGACTAATATTATCTAAATCTCATCAAAAAATTCTTGACACTCTTTTTTTATAACAAATTTAACTCCTTTATGTGTGAGCTAGGTTAATGGGGTAGTCAATCAGGAAAAATTTTGGATGAAATGTAGATAATGACCTCCTATAACAATAAAACCACGTACCTTAGTTATACTTGTCAGTGCTGACCATTCTTGAATTGCCTTTCTCATTGAAGAATCAACAAAGATTCAATCCTTAGAGATAATATGGGCATGAAAATAGATATCCTAAAGGAATAATTCATACTTTCAAAACCTCCCATATAATTCATTTCTTCTAAGAGTTTTTAGAATGGTGTGAAAGTGATTTTCATGATCTTCATAGATTTTGGAGTATACCAAGATATCATCAATAAATATTACTCCAATGTCATCATGATATTCCTTGAAAAATCTATTCATTATATCCATGAAAACATAGGTTTCATTAGTCAGTCCCATTGGTATTACTATAAACTCTCAATGCCCATATATGGTATGAAATTATGTCATTTCAAAGTCTTCCTTTCTCACACACAACTGATGATATCCAAATCGAAGGTCAATCATTGAAAAATATTGAGCTCCATTAACTGATAAAATAAATCATCAATGCGAAGTAGGGGATACTTGATCCATATTGTTATAGAATTGATCACCCTGTAGTCAATGAAAAACCTCATAGATTCATCTTTATTTCTTAACAAAATGAACTGGGGATCCCTGGGGATTAACATTAGGTTGATTAAATCCTTTATTACTAAATTCCTCTAGTTGATTCTTTTGTTCCACTAATTCCACAGTGGCCATTATATAAGGGGTCTTTGATATGGTCCTAAAACTAGGAACTAAGTCAATAGAAAACTCAATTTCCAATTCAGAAGGATGTCCAGGTGAATCCTATGGAAACACATCAACATATTCTTGAACAATAGGTAAATCCTCTATTTGTACATTAATTTCCACACCCTTAGTTATTTCTTTTTCTTACTCCCCAATAATTGATTTTAGTAGAGCTATTGGGGTGGATCTAGATAAGAATCAGATGGTTTCGTTTCTGCTCTAACGATAAAGAACTCCTTATCATCATCAAAAATTATAACCTCCTTATTCTTACAATAAATTTTCTAATAATGGTATGAAAGAAAATACATACTAAGGATTAAATAAAATTCAATCATGGGTATAATAATAAGATCAGTAGATAAAGCACGTTTATATGCCATAATGTTAACTGATTTACAAAACCTTTTTGCAATGATACTTCCCTTAGGATTTTTGATTGACAACTCCTTTGTTAAGTCAAATTGGAAATATCTAATTTTCATGGCCAACTATAAATATATGAAAGAATTTTATGATACAGAATAAGATAAAGCATTTCCTAATTTTTAGGAAATGATTAATGTACCTACTACTACGTCATTTAGAACTTAAACCACTGTAGTTGTGATCACATAAGCCTGGCCTTGATCCCTTGGCCTTTTCTGGGGTAAGTTTCCTTGATGCTTAGGAAAATAATTTTCATAATTACCCATTTATTTACAAATTAAGGATTCAACATTGACACACTCTTTCTTCTCTTTGCAATCACGATCATTGTGGCATTTTTATCCACACTTTTAACAGACTCCCATTACCTTCAAGCAAGTACCGAAGTGTTTCTTCCAACATTTACTGCAGGATGGAAATGAAACTTTTCCCTTATTCCCCTTATTTCCAATTCTAGAGTGTTCAACAGATCTCTTCTTCTTTTTCTTTTCATTAATGTCATAAGTCTTTGAGAATTCCTTTTCTATCTTGGTAGCAAATAAGAAAATATCTTTGTACAATGAGAAGGATTGTGAGACTAATGCTCAACAGAGAAATGGTTTTAACCCATCAATGAATAAATCAATATTACTCCTTGGGTTACGTATATAATTTGCATCATGCCATTATAACCTTGTAATGTTAGCCTCTTACTTTTCAATATTATCATCCTTCTTTTTCCTTAGACTTAGAAATTTTCTTTCTATATCTACTCCATGGTCACGAAGAAAGTGATTTTCTACGAAAATATCATTAAACACCCTCCATTCCATATTTTATACTTCTTCATCCTCCTTTGTGTTTTTTAATTAATGACCACCATTGATCTGTATCTCCTGTGAGGTGATAAACTTCCATGTCAACATCTTCACTTTCTCAACTATATAACGGATGAAATATTTTTTTTATCTAAGTATCTTATCCAATTTTAGATAGAAATGGATTTTTAGTCCCATTGAATGTTTGTGGTTGTTTCCTCATTAAGCGGTCTAACATTGATCCCCCTCATTGTGGATCTGGGTTCTCAATATGGGTAAGTTTATTATTCATAACCTGAGTGAGTTTTCCCAGTATGGTTATATGTTTTTTAACACCAGTCGCATCACCATATCCACTATAATTATCTTTAGTAGTAGAAAAATCCATAAATGGATAATCTGTGTCGATATGGTTTCAATTCTGTCCACTAGGTGCAAATTCCAAATAATGGCATACACTATATTTCTTTATGAATCGAAATACATAATTCCAGACTTGTAAAATAACTAACATAAATTTACTAGTTTATTCATATAATCCATAATCATAAAAAAAAGTTTTCTTTGAGAAATTATGTTCCAATAAATCATTCATATTGGTTTGTAAAGAAAATATGAATTATCTGATGCATATCCCCTAGGAGTGTTATAACCAAGAGTGCAGTAGGGCCTATTGTTTTTCACTAGTTCTCCTTCAACTCTAGCTGAAAGATGGATTTTTGGGTATTACCTCTAGCTTTATCTATTCCAGAGACTCATCTACCTACTCGTATCCAAATAGGGATGTATTTCTTGGAAAATTCATATAATCGCTACATTACCAAAATTCTAGAAAGTTCTTCTATACTAATCCTTAAAGTCTATCATAGGGTAATGTTCTCTAATCAGAGTTATTATAAATCTAGATTCCAAGGATTGTACTAAAATTTTGTAGATACCGAATGTAATGCCCTGATCCTAGTTACCCACTGTCAGTTCAATAGTACACAACATTTTCATGATCTCGTGAGGTCAAGTCTCGAATGGTTAATTAGTTTAGTATCCTTTTAAGTACTAGATACATACATAAGTTTTACATTACATCTAGAAATAGCAAACAACCTTGTGTACCATTTGAACACACTCATATCATTTTGCCTATCCCTGAATGTTAATCATAATATACCTCAACATATCCTGGGAAAAAGAAAACATAAGAAAGGGGTGAGCTCAGAAGCTCAGTAAGGATAACAATATAGCATAGACTATCATAAATAAGAATAAACATTTATGGAAATGTATAATACTAAAACAAAAAACTTTTAAACATAAAATTCATTATAATATAGAAAAGGAAAAACAAATAATTCCATTTACTTATTCATATGGATATCTTACTAGTTGAATAGTCACATGTAACATCAATATCAAATTTCATAATAATGAAATGCATAATGTTGGACATCATAACCACATAGTCAAGGCCCTATTCCAAGACTACAAATAATATTTTTATCATGGCCTTGTGTAAAGTAAATATTTTTTCTCATGATACCAACTAATGCATTGAGGAGATATAGTAGGCTCCACTCATCACTTACTAATTCCAATGCATTCCTCATATGAAAAGTTTAAAACATAACAAAAACATTCATATTAAAACTATCATATAAAATGTTAATACATTAAATGTAAACCATGAATGTTATAAAAATAACAAATCCATAGTCAAACATATTAAAAAACTATCAATACAATATGTATGATTGTATCAAAATAAATCAACTTCAAACAAGTGTAAAATCCATCAAAGGATGTTGACATAGATGAAATAAAAACTATTTGACTGAAATATCTCCTTCTATTTTAAAATCATTTAAAATTTACAAAAATTAAACAATAAAACATGTAATTTGAAAATATATGTATAAAATTGTAAGGGAAGCTTATAAGGAGTTATAATGGGGTAAAATAGAAACACCCACCATAAAATTTTAAAAACATTCTTACCATAATTTGTCAAAATGGTCATAATGAACTTTTTATGTAAAATGATTGAAAGATTCCTTTCAAAACTTTTTATAAAAAGTTAAAAAAGGGTATAAATGAATTTAAATAATATTCTAGGAAATAGTAAAAATGTTTCTAAATAAATTTTTAAGAAACACGGATGATGATGATAATGAATTCCCAGTAGATGCTTACATATAACCAAACTCGAATAATAAAGAGATTTTAAAATTAACCCTTACCTTGTACTTTTCCTTAGTCATGGGAACATAAACCTATTATATAATAGTTAAATAAATATTATTAATTATACAAGAATAACATATCTAAATATGATATCATATATGATTTTCTGATATTTCTTTGTTAATAATATTTCAGTAGTATCATTGTTTCCGGTGTTAACTTATTCATTTTCCTTTATCTATTTTGTAACATAAGACAGGTTTGTTATGAATATGATGTATCTGATTCATACCCAGAATGATATTAAGTTCTTAAACCTTATTTTTAATCATAAAATGAAAATTATTCTAGAATGGTTACGATGGGGAATTAATTTCATTGCGTTCGTGGAGAAGGTAATCCATATGTATGCACGAGCAACAATATCATTATATTGATGTTTAAATCATATGTAATTGGATTTTATATCATATATAATAAATCATTAACAATTAATATTTATTATTTACATAAATCATACTCTTTATTAAACTCATCCATATAATGATGTGTTGAACAACTAACTACACCATGACGTGGAGACGGTAAGACGTACTTACGCCAGTATGGGGAATTTCTCTTTAATAAGAAGGATAAGATAAAGAATATGGTTGTAACATATTAATAATAACATAATAGTATGTGTAAGGTATTAGAGTTATTATTTTGGAATCAAAAAAATAAAGGGAGAGGTAGGGGAAGAATAAATGAGTTTTGGAAGGGGTGATGAAATAATTATCTATTCTTCGGGTTCTTCCTTTTGATTTGAAAAAAGGGCACATTATGATGTATTTATGAACAATTTGAGGCCACTAGGATGAAGTAAGATTAGTTGGGAATATATTTGATCAGGGTTTGGCCGATCCAAATGGAAATGGAGGTGTGATTTTGAGAGAAGGGTATGTACCCTTTTATAAGAGAGGGGGGTCACTTTAGGAAAAGCCTGAAATAATATTTTATTATAAAATAATTTTCATTTTATAATGTCCATAAATAGATTTATTTAGAGTAAAGGGTGGGTATGGGTCTAAATACTCTAATCCAATAGGTTTTACACAAGGTTATGTCACCATATTAACCTTATCATTTAAATTTAACTCTTAGTTAAATAGTTTAACTTTTAGAATGTCTTCTTGTATTTTTATATTACACGGTAAGTAAATTTACTATAAAATTCCAAGAGACCCTCTGGTTGTTTATTAATTACATACATATCATTATATAAGTTCTTTTACTAAAACTTTTATTTTTTTGAAAATTATATCATTTAATAGTATAATATTAGTTTTAAAAACTCATTTATGTCAATAATGAGTCTATTTATTATTTGGTTATATTGAAAGTAATAATATTATTATTTCATAGAAAAAATAAATTTCATCTACACTAAAATATAATATTCAACTATAAATTTTTCCGATGGCATCAAAAGTTATAGTTTATATTTATTTTAATAGTTATAACATCTTATATTTTGATCATTCATTAATGAGATTATTACTGCATCATCATTGTGTCATAAATAAATTTAATTATTTAATGTCAATAAATTATAAATAATATACCATTATTTTGGAAATATGTTTATTTTAATAATGATTATTTATAGTCGAATTTATCTTATTTTTATCCCTATATTAAAAATATTTGAATTATTGAAATATGATTTTAACACTTTCAACTCTTCCTTTAATAAAATAATAATGATTTTGATAATCTAATCCATGTGCAAAAAAATGGATCTTATTTTATTCCTAAGGATTGTTTTGGTATAAAAAAACTTTTATAGTAGAATTATGGCATTTTTTATGGTAATTATAATATCATTTTTACCTTTAATTACCCTATTTACTTTTAACATAGGTAAATAAAATTGGAAAGTTTCTATTCACCAAATTTTTTTGGATCCTACTGAACAAACTATTACTTATTGACTTCAACTGTGTCTCTTAGGTATTTGAAATTCAAATCATATAAGTGGTAAAAATACATTTTAAGCAAATTTGAAAATGTGCCTAGATGGTGGGTAAAATGCGTTTAAAAGCTAAATAAAAATGTATAAATCTAATCTTATTATACAATGGCTAAAATGAATTAAATTGATCTAATATAAGTATTATTTATCTATTTTTACTTTAAAATAAATTTAAATAAAAAAATAATTATTTAAATAAAATTTGGTTTAAAAAAATAATGTCGTGTTTTCCACTATTCATAAAAAATTGAAATTTTTCTGAAAAACACAAAATATTCACCCTATGCTAATTTTGATATTCCAAATCCTAAAATGAAGTCAATTTTGATATATAAAATTTATAAAATTTCAAAAAGTGGGTATTACTATTCATAGCAGCTATTTTAATTGTTCATGGAGTGATGGAACTCGATGTTGCGTACAATACAAGCTATTGCATTATTCAAAGAGAAGCGTACCGTGGAATCTTGGGTTGTTACAAATATCACTCACTAATTAAATTAATTTAACATAATAGGGTACAATAACTTCATGTCAATAAAAGAATTAAAATATTCTTGTATATTCAAATAATTTTCATATTCATTTCTAATTAATTGATAGCCTTGGAATTCATATTATGGTTTTTTAAACTATATATATTCATAAATTAGTTAATACTATTCATATCCTCTAACATAACCAATATGTTATATATTATTATATTAAATAATATTATTTTTGTAATATATTATTCTTTGGTAAAACTATGTGGTGTTGGTTATGCAAGACATCGCAGAAAGTTATTGTTGCATGTAAATCCAACTAACCTCCGTGTTCTATGTGGAACAAGCTAAAATTTAGGTTGCGTGATTTGAACGATTAAATTGATTTTTCCTATAATGGAGGATAAACATAGTGATTTAATATAAAATAAACTATTTTTACTGTTATGTGAAATGAAAAATATCGTAATGGTTAAATAAGTTCAAAACAAATTCACTAAAGCTCTGGATGTTACAAGAATATTAATTATACATCACCACAATGTTAATTTTTTATATAAGTAAAGATATTTAGGACACCATAATTTGTAAAAAAGGACAAAAATATCCATATTTTCATAAAAATTTCAACTACATAGATATTATTTTGTCAATATATTGTTCCATCATAAGATCATTGAGTCCCTTGTAGGAATATTCAACTATAATTTTTTGCTACCCAACCAAAACATCATAATCTACCATGTGATCAAATTCATAAGGCCTAAAAGTAACTCCTAGGATTCTAAATCAAATACTATGAGATTATACTACATATATGGAACACACATTGGAATTTAAGGGAAATTATTATGAAATCCTAAAAGTCTTGACAATGAACCTATCCCTAGAATGGTTTGTTCCACATGCTCTGTTAATTTTATATGGTTAGTTATCATTCCAAACTACAATACATAAAAACTAGAACCAAAATGCACATGATCCATAGCCTAGTTGGTGAGGTATCTAGAAGTGTATCCATGAGACCCAGGTTTGAAAACAGGTAGAGGTATATTTCTGAGGTACTGTAGCAGTACTTAAGCAGGAATATTATCAGCACTATAGAAGTACTGTAGAAGGCACTCTAGTAGCACTGTAGCAGGTACTGTATAAGTACTGTAGCATGAACTATAGCTTTCAATGTAGTCTGCACTCTAACAGGTATTTTTTGGTATTGTAGCAAAAAGAACTATTAACCTTTAGAAACCAGTTTGGGCTTGGATTCCTTAAGGCCTTCTGGACACCTTTAAGGAATTCGGGCCACCTCAAGGCCTTCAGGTCACATGCAGTTTCCCCAAAAAGACTGTACAAAAAGGAGTAGACAAAGAGGAGGATTTAGAGAAGGCACACTCACCAGAGAAGAACCAATGGATTTGGAAGAATGAGAGGGTATGACTATTCCACTGGGATAAGCCTGTAATATCATGGGAAGCTTAGCAAGATGACCATGAAAAGGTAGAGATCTACCATCATGATGAAGATGCTGGGGAGGGGACGTTCTTTTTAGTTATTGTCTATTTGAATTCCCTAAGACCTTATGGTCATGTAATGTCTCTTTATCCTATGGTCTATGTAATCACTAAGCCTACGAGCCTTATAAGGTTTTCCCTTCATACCATGATAGGGGGTTAACAAATATCCATAAAAATGAAGGCCTCTGAGCCATTCTGGCTATAACCAAAATACAAGTCAATGCTTACATCACCATGATTTGGGTCACTATTTAAAACCATATTCTCACACTTCAACAATCACATGGAATGAATATCTCATTCATGGATATCCACTACATCCAATCGATATACATCATCACCAACAAGAGGCTTTTCTCCACTCTCAACACCCATAGGGTGAGAATTCTAACAAAAACACATCAGTGACCACTTATCACCCGATAACTAATATTTATTTATGGTATAATAGAGTTAAACATTTAAATCTAGACTAAATTGTAACAGCCAACCTAAATAGATAAACATGATTATCTGAATTCACTAGAATCAGTTGGTGAAATATGACCACCAACATTGAAATCTATCTTGTTCACATGGGTTAGGATAAGGGTTCTACTAGAAATTTCCCATCCAAAACCATAATTATAGGAGGAGTAATTAGATCCTACACTAACTAATATAAAGGTACATGAAAATAGAACAAAAATCATATTCTAAACTGCACCTAATGATTATTTTCTGCCATCATCCATTATTTACATATTCCCAACAATTTATTTACCATCACCTTACCTTCCATGAACTAACATAATATTGAAGTTATGGTTAAGATCCTTAGAAATTATCATCCCCATATACACATGAAAATACACTACCCGTCGTAGAAACACTAGTATTCAACAAAACCTACCATCAGTAGGTTACCATTCTCATCACCATCTTCATCATTGAGGTTTATCGATGATACCAAGAGCTATTTAATGATATGATATTGAATTATTCTTATAGAAATTGTGTATCTCACAATGAATTACCAATGGAATAAATCACTCTGATTTCTCAAAAATTAGTAGTCTTAAATGAATGCACAACCAAAAACACATTACATTGACCTTAGAGTCTCTACCCAAACCACTAAGCCTAAAAAATACCATCAAAAGACACACCCATGGTATGAACATTGTGGTATGTGACCATTATAATGTAATAAAAAATAGTGTAAATACCATTAATTTGATTCAATATTCTCTTATGAGACTCATTCATGGAAAAAATCATAAACATCATTCATGATATAACAGTTTCATCTGGAGATCGTGAAAATAATAACTTGTTAATGGATCAGTATGTTTTATAATGAGCTCATCCTGAAAATATCAATCTTTTTTATGAACATCTGAACCAAATATAAACAAGAGTATCAGAGTCCGTCCAAAACTATATTTCCCAATGATTTTATGTCATTTTAAATACTAGAGTTCTCTTTCATTAGAAAGAATGATGAATACTCAGTCAACAAGTTTCCTCATATAACTCAATGAAAATTTCCATTCTCTATTATTGAAAGATAAATACTCATGGAATAATGGAGAGAGAACACATTAGTTTGAGGAAAGAAAATTCAGTCAACTGCGTATTAGAAACAACACCACATCACTCATCTAGAATCAAAAATTATAACGTACACATTATCAGATAGCACATAGATGAAAAGGGTGGAACATAGTAATTATGTAAATGAGGGAACATAAAATATGATATAACATGGTACATTAGGGAATATAGTAATTTAGAGAGATTGATTTCGGACCCCATAATGGAATCACCATCACTCAAGTATTATTTAAAATATAGAACATTCATAGAAAAGAGTATATCTATAGAATTCATCATAATAATAGTTGGAAGCCTCTTTGGTGGCTTCTAATAATTTAACAACATTAACCATTGTAAAAAAATCATAAATGTGAAGATGAATCCAGAAGGTAATGGAAATAAATAAGACACTATTATATGATACATGCCCATTATTGTCTCATGTATCCATCTACTTGGTGTACTGATTCAATGAGGTGGTTATCAAATCCCTGGAGAATTGATATTCCATTTTTCACACCATCACAATATTATTCGGGTTGAAATCCAAAATTGAGACTGCTTAACATCTTTTCCCAAAATTTGCATCCATCTTCACATGACATTAAAACACCAAAATCCATCACTAGGAAACACCCTTGTTTAAAAATCATTAACAAAACCAGACCAAGTAACACCCCTCCAATAATGAATCTGGAATTTCAAACCTAGATATTACATATTTTTAAATGAACATCCATTCCATTACACAAACAAATGAATTAGTAACATAAAAATATTATTCCATTGGTAATTTCAAAACATATTTAAAAAAATTATATTAGATATATATCATATCCCACTCAATTACTCATAACTAGAGTACTTCATAGACACATCACACATATTTCCTATCATCATAACTTGGGGATATAAAACATGAGAAATGATGAGATTAGAATCTCATTATGGGTAAAATATTGTAATATGTAAACATAGTGTAATGTCTTAGATTTTCCTAGTATTTTTTGTTCAAATATCATATATATTTATTAAGAGAACAAGTGTGGAGACGACACATCATTCCGAGGTGTAGTGTGCCCAAAATGGTGGTTTGAACCTTTTTATGTTATGTTAGTCGGTGCATGTGCGTGGTTGTGGAAGTTTCCGAATAGATTCTAGGATTAAAAAGATTGGGGCACCGTTGCATCCTGCACGATGACATTTCCTAAGAATGGGTGTAACCTCTTCCGACACGAGGTTGGAGAAAAAGTTAATTTTCAGACATTTTTAGTAAAATAAAATAAAAAATTCGCAATGCTTATTTATTTTATTTGGAAACATCTGCTATAATGGAATGACATGGAATCTTTTTCAATAATTAATTCCATCCCACAGTCACTATGAAATTGCAATGATAACTCATTAATTATGTAGCATAATGACAACGACTCAATGTAATATAACGTTGAAGCATGTTCCCTCCATTATATGGGTTAATCGAATGTTTCTCGCTGGATGAAGGTGGATTGAAACTCTATATAATTTTTAGATATTTGGAGAAAAATCTCAGTGACAAATGATGATGAATCAACGATGTGAATAGTTGCACCAACGAAGTTGAAGGATCTCGGTGATGACAGAAACACAACCCCTTCATCAGCAATCGGTCCCTTCTTGAGGTAGGGGTTGTTATTTCAATTATCCTTCCCCATTATGGGATTAAACGTCAAACGCGGACCAACTTACAAATAAGTTGATCCGTAGATTTCCCGTTCCTACCAGAGGGTTTTTATTAGGATGATTTTGGGGATTAATCCATGATGTTAAAAATCTATGTTTCAATTCCTTCTATTTAATCCTTCCAATGGGAGCAGATCAATGCCATGATGAATGAAAACAAAGGTTTGTTCCTATTTTTTGCTTTGGATTTCATCCCCCTCTTCTTACCCCGCATTCTTCACATTTTTCATTGGGAAATGAACAAAAGATCATTTTCACCCATTTGGCAATGCAATAATCTAATACTAGAGACACGACACAAAAAAGACTATATGGAGGTGTGACAGAAATGGTGGATGATGAATTGGCTCGGATCGGAAGAGAATGTTCTTCGAGTTGTCATCACATAGGAGGATCGATGCGTGTTTTTGGGGCCGATTGGAGGCCTGAAAACAAAGAAGACAATTTCGGGAAGTCGGGGTGACCAAGAATCTAGAGTATCATGGAAATCGAATTGTCAGAACGAAGATCAGAGCATCATGAGCGGTGCACTGATTAGAAGCGTCATTTCGGGAAATTTCCACAATACAATACATGTGCCCTGATGAACACACCATGTGTTATCGGCGATAGTGGATAGGGTTTCAGGTGTCAGACAGGTATCACACAACGTGTGACCCCGGTCACACGGCGTGTTGGACCTTCCCCGCAGCCCGGCGAGTAATATGGAAGGTACATGGACACAAGATGATCCACACGACTTTGGAACATGGAATATAGACCATACACGACATGATAGAGGCGACTACGTGGGACCCGACATGTATCCAAGGGATATGCAGACACGAGGTGGAGTATACGGACAGGTGAGGCCAGTAACATGGGTTACCCCATGTTCCGATTACACAGGTTGGAATATATGTATAGAGTTCGTGTATAGGCACATGGATAGTGTACACGAAGTAGACCCCAGATAATTTTATAGGGTGTGTGATCCTTTCTACATGTCGTGTAGTTTCGTTTCACACGACAAGCCTTACGATAAGGGCCAACATACATGGTCAGTACCCGAGGTCAGAGGAAACGGCATATGACCTATCTACATGACGTGTAATTTTTAGTAATGGCTTGATCTTCTTGCCCACTGTATCTTGGACATGCTTCTTTTGGGTTTGTTCCCTTTCTTCTCATTCCCTTGAAGGTTAGGTATCATTTCCAACTACACGAATATGGTCCCTTCAGCAGGACTTTCTGAGATAGAATCAGGTGTCCCTCCAAGAGTCCCAGAGCGAGATCCTCTATCCATCTTTTGACCCTTTGTAGAGTCAGGTATCGACGTGACTATCCCCATTGGGCATTGATCCTCAACATAGAAGGTGAATCCAGATAAGTCGCGATATTCGATAAGACCCTCGTAGTGATCCTTATCTATGTATCATGATCTTTCCCACTCAAGAGTGTGTTCTACCGTAATGAGTATATCGATATATCGTGATTTTTTCAGACTAAAAATACTTATTAGATGGACGTCATCAGAGATATCAGGAATGTGGAGTGAGTTCATCCAGAATGAGTGCGTTGTGGAATCTTGGAACTGAAACCCTTGTGAGGGTATGCAGTTTTGTGACTTTTCTCTAGACCGTGGGTCTGGGTTTTAAGTATATATGGATTGTGTTCTTATAGTTTCATTAGAAATATTCTGGGTTGAGCTGACTGTACTTTTCCTTTGTGTATTTCTTTGTGACTTTTTGGGGCCTCTATTATGCATTGTTATACTCACCGCTGCACGGGATTTTCACACATGTGTCATGTCTTGTGAAGAAAAGCAACCTTTTGATAGATTTTAGGGCAGACCAGAACATGACTGAGCTTTTTGAGTTCCCCATTGGTTGAGGGGTTCCTATGGTTATGAGCAGTAGTCCCAGTGCCTCTTTTTGTTTACAAGTTGGAATTTGTAGTCTTCAAGCTTTTGTTTTTGGTGGGCTTCTATTCTGGCCCAGTTTACATTCTATACATTACTTTCTGTCATACTCTGTTCGTTGGATTTAGTTTTATGAATGAATTTTGTTCCTTAGAGATTAATACATTTCAACATTTTTGGGCTGTGATATGGGTAGTGCCTCCAATATTATTAATATTACTACTATGTTATTGTCACCAGCCCCTGGACTATTGGAGGCGGGCATGGGGAGTCGCAGAGTGGGCCTCACAGGGATGGTTCATGATAGAGTGTTATCAGAAGAGGTTGGTAATACCATAGGACCAAGAGACTGTGAGATTTTTTGGGGCAAACAGTGTTATGTGTTTCGAGCATGTCTTTCTGGATAGGGACTCCAGTGTTGGTGCGGGCGGCCGACGTATCCATACACCAGGACTTTGAGAACCTTCTTTTTGACATGGTACATGAAAACACTAGTTGAAGGTAAATAAAACGAATGGTACATGAATCATATGGGAATGGATTTTGTTTTACATTTCCTTTGAGTCATCTATCCAGATATACTAACAGTACATCTTGTTTCTTTATAGGATGCCTTCGTGATGCATACATGCTAGGATTCAGCAAAATGATCACGAGGATGACCCCCTCAGTGATGAGGCTTCGATACGTGGACCAGTTCTCCATGTTTTTTCACCAGGGGTGCCCCGTCCATACCACCACCAGTAGAGTAGCCCATGGTACTAGCAGTACCGACCAACGAGGAGCTCAGGGTGAGTGAACTCCATGAGTTCCAGTGATAGATACCCATCGGGTTCTTAGGAGAGCCCAACCCTCAGGCCGCTGAGGACATGCTTGAGGTAGGGAACAGTGTTTTCTGTCTAGTGAGGACACCAACAGACCAGATGGTGATCCTAGGAGCGAGCCTTCTTCCAGGTTTGGTGGGACTATGGTGCAGTCTGACCACACAGACTCACGATGAGGAGACTCTTTCATGGACGATGTTTGAGTGAATCATCAAGAGGAGTTCTCTCTTGTTACACTAAGAGTAGTGGGCATCCATGAGCTTCTCCAGCTCCAGTATGGTTGTTTGACAGTATCAGACTATTCATTGAGGTTCACCAACCTCGTATGGTACACGATGGATATGTTCAGGTATCGGTACTTCAGATCTTAGACCATTGAGTGAGTTCTACGATGAGAAATCTGAGCTAGTGTCATGCCTCTATGCATTTTGACTTCCGATTGAGTGCTCAAGTGGGCCTTGGTGATCGAGAGAATCTTGGTAGAGCAGAGATAGCTGATGGAAGTTAGTAGCAGGCAGATAGGCATGGATACCTCAATAGCGAGGATCCAACTTCAGGAATAGGGATCAGGATGTGGGAGACGTCCAAGGAGGACCCAAGAGAGAGGATCGATAGTCTTGGGCTCTCTGGCGGGATCCATTCAGCCTAGGTAGAAGTGGTTCTACTCGTGCAACGGTAGGGGACATCTCACTAGAGATTGTCTTACCCATAGATCTACTGACAGGGAGGCGGTGGATGGACTACTGAGGCAGAAGTAGAGAGTGGATCAGACAGACCCGCCAGGCGGAGGATGTGGCATAGCAGCCGGGAGAGCTGTAGGTAGTGGCAGACACTTCGATTTACTTCCACCACCACCCCTAGAAGGTCTGCACCAGGCTCGAGGGGCTGGGGTAAAGTGGTGGGGATAGCGGCATGGGGTCGAGGCATATGAACCAGGGACTCCAGGAATGATTTGAGGTACGATATGGGTCTTCTCTACCTTAATTGTCGTACTTATAGGCACAGTTTCTAGTCATTCCTTCATCGGCGCGTGTCTTGTGCGAAACCTTGGGATTACGTTAGAGTCATTGACTCGATCCTTACTCTTGGAGACACCTATGGGCGGAGAATTGATGATCACACACCTTTGAATATAGTTTGATCTTACCCTTTGAGGAAAGAGTTCCAGTTGGAACCTATTGGTGGTAGCGTCAAGGCCTTAAGACGTCATTCTCGGTATGGATTCGTTATCTTCAGCCCATGCCTATATTGACTGTTCTGGGTGAAGAGTGCAGTGTGTCTGTAGTAATGTGATGAGATTTTCCATTGTTGGAGAAAAGGAAACCCAAGCATAAGAGAATAGGCCCACACATAGGAGTGTGCAACCGATCTCTCATGAATTGGTTGGCCTAGCCCCCAGAGCAATAGATGTTATGAGCTCTCAGTTCCCAGTAGTAGTGGTGGAGTATGAGGACATCATTCCAGAAGATGTTATTGGACTACCACCCCCATGGAGAAATCGACTTCTAAATTGAACTACACCCTGGGATGACACCAATTTCCTCACAATCATATCAGATGGCTCTCGTAGAGGTTTGTGAGATGAGGGTGTAGTTGGAGGATTTGTAGAGAAATGGTTTTATGAGACCCATCATTTCACCCTGGGAGGCCCTAGTCTTGTTTTTCAAGAAGGAAGACAGGGGTTTGAGGTTTGTTTGGATTACCGGTGCCTGAATAATGTAACATTGAAGAACAAGTATCCACTACCAAGAATCGACGTCCTCTTTGATCAACTAAGAGGGGAACAATGGTTCTCAAAGTTTTACCATTGATTAGGTTATCACCAGTTATGAGTACGGTATGAGGATATACCGAAGACAGCTTTCAGATGCCGCTACGGTCACTATGAGTACTTGGTGATGATTTTATGAGTAAAAAACTCCCTCGTAGTGTTAATGGGACTGATGAACTGGATCTTATAGTCATACTTAGACCGGTTAATAGTTGTCTTCGTCGATGACATCCTTGTGTACTCGGTGTCAGAGAAGGAGCATGCGAGTCACCTACGGATAGTTCTAGACCTACTCCAGGAGCACAATATTATGGGAAACTCTTGAAGTGCCAATTCTAGATTCAAGATGTCCACTTTCTAGGACATGTCATATCAACAGATGGAGTAGCTATGGACCTGGACAAGGTGGAGGCAGTGTTAGAATGGGATCCACCACGAAGTGTGATGGAGGTACAGAGATTCCTTGGGTTGGCAGGATATTACCATATATTCATTCCTAATTTATCCAGAATATCAGCACGAATGGAAGCCTTGATCAGGATATGAAAACCCTTCATATGGATGGAGAAGTTCCAGCAGGCTTTCGAGCAATTGAGACAGAGTTTAACGAGCACCCCAATCTTGAGATTACTGGAGGAGGGTTTCGAGTACATAGTTTTTTTCAATGCATCAATAACCTGGCTTAGTTGTGTCCTAAATCAGAGACAGGCAGTGATTTATTAGGGTTAATACCAGCTTAGGACACATGGGTAGAACTATGCGACCCATGATCTCATGTTGGAAGCACTGGTCTTCGCGTTGAATATGTGGCGACACTACCTTATGGGTTAGAGGATTATAGTCTACTCTGACCAAAAAATACATAGTTACATCTTCTCTCATAAGGATCTGTATCTCAAGACAAATAATTGGCTACATTTCCTCCAGAACTATGATTTCGAGATCATATATACTCATGGGAAGGAGAAAAAGGTGGCATATGCTCTTAGAGGATGGTCGAGCTTGTAGTTGTTGAGTGAAGGGACAGAGTAGTTAGTCACATTGCAGATATCCTTCATGGATAGAGAGGATGCTTCTTAACATCATTCAATGGTTGTCACCCATCCACTCTTACAGTGAGTTAGGGAGGCAGATCTTGGGGATGTCGACTGTGAGTCTTTACATGCAATGTTATCCAGAGGAAATGCTCCAGGTGGTTATTCACAAGGTGGGGAGCACATAGATCTTTTAAGTGGATGCATTGTTCTACCAGTGGCGTTGCGAGAGGAGTTCCTTAGGGAGTATCATACATCCCCACTGCTTGTACATCCTAGAGTGGTGAAGATATACAAGGATCTCGAACGACAGTTCTGGTGGTCATGCATTATGAGGGTAGTAGAAAAGTTCATTTCTCAATGCCTTACATTCTAGTAGGTGAAGGATGAGCACCATGTTCCAGATGGATTAGCTCACCCCTGGAAGTTCCAGAGTGGAAGTGGGATGGGATATCGATGGAATTTGTGACAGACATACCATGAACATTCAAGGGGCATGATTCCATCTGGGTGATCGTTGAATGGCTCACCAAGTCAGCCCACTTCCTAGCTATCAGGGAGCAGAGTTCCGTAGAAATCTTGAGACGCCTCTATGTGAAAGAGATAGTTCAGATTCATGGATTCCCTTCGACCATAGTCTCGAATATAGAGGCCTATTTCACATCCTGATTGTGTAAGGGATTATATGTGGCTCTTGGGACACAGCTATGCCTGAGCACGAAATTCCACCCAGAGAACGATGGTCAGATGGAGTGGACCATTCAGTTTTTGGAGGATATGTTGGGGGCCTGTATCATGGACTTTGGTTGCAGTTGGGAGGACCATCTACCACTGGTGGATTTTTCATACAACAATAGCTACCACTCCACCATCGGTATGGAACCTTTAGAGGCATTATATGGGAGACCTTTCCGGTCACCTCTTTGTTGGACCGACCCCAGAGAGTCTGCACTCCTGGGTCTAGAGTTGGTGTGAGCTACCACCGAGAAGGTGCAGGTCATCCGGGAGGGAATGAAGACTACATAGAGCTGGTGGAAGTCATATGCTAACAGATGATGGAGGCCTCTGGAGTTCGAGGAGGGAGACCACATCCTTCATCAGGTCTCACATTGACGAGGGTTATGAATATTTGGTCGGGTGGCAAGATATCTCCAAGGTTCATTTGACCTTTCCTGGTACTGTGAAAAGTTGGCAAGGTGGCATACCACCTTAATATACCACCACAGTTGTATCAGGTACATGATGTATTCCACGTGTCTCACCAGAGAAGGTATGTTCATGACCTGACACACGTCATTGATTGGGGCGAGTTGGATATCGAGGATGGGGTTACATTTACTAAGTACCCAGTGGAGATCGAGGATCGACATGAGAGGATCCTTCTTGGGTGATCGATTCCCTTGGTACAATTCGGTGGCAGCACGGGAATCTTCAAGAGGGCACGTGGGAGTGGGAAGCTCAGATCTATGCCTCGTACCGACATCTTTTTGAGTTGCCCTTTCTTTGGATTTTTGGGGACGCAATGCCCCAAGGTGGGGAGAATGTAATGTCTCAGATTTTAGGGTATTTTTTTGAAATATCATATGGAATTATTATGAGACAAGGCTCGGAAATGACACATCATTATGAGGCTCAGTGAGCCCAGAATGGTGGTTTGAACGTTTTTAAGTTAAGTGAGTCGGCACATGTCTGTGGTTGTGGCAGTTTCCGAATGGATTCTTGGACTTAAAATATGGGGGCACCTTTGTGCCCGGCATGATGACTTTAACGATGAATGGGTATAACCTTGACCGACGCGGGTCTAGAGAAAAAGTTAATTTTCAGACGTTTTTAGTAAAATAAAAAAAATAATTTGCAATTTTTATTAGTTTTATTTGGAAACATCCGCTGCAGAGCATGGGCGGGGAAGTTATATCAACAATTAGTTCCATTCCTTAATGACTCTGAAATAGCAACATTGACTCATTAATGCAGCAGCGTAATGATAGTGACTCATCGTAACAGAACGCTGAAGCGCGTTCCCTACTTTTTATGTGTTGATAGAATGTTTCTCACTAGAAGAAGGCAGAGAGAAACTCTAGAGAATTATTAGATCTTTGTATAAAACTCTCGGTGAAGAACGACGATGAATCAAAGTTGTGAATATTTGTGCCAATGATGTTGATGGATCTCAGCGATGACAGCAGTGTTTCCCCTTCATCATCAATTGATCCCTTCTTGAGGCAGGGTTTATTGTTTATATTCTCCTTCCCCATTCATAGATTAAATTTCGAACACAGACCAACCTATGAATAGGTTGATCCATGAATCACACATTCTAAGAGGAGGGTTTTTATTGGGATAATTTAGCAGAAAAAACCACGATGTTAAAATCCATGTTTTGATTCCTTCTGTTTAATCCTTCTAACATGAGTGGATTAATGTTGTGACAAATAATAGAGGAGGTTTGTTCCTCTTTTTGGGATTTGATTTCTTCCCCCTATTCTTACACTGCGTTCTTCATGTTCTTGACTGGGTGATGAACAATGGATCATTGTGCCTCCTTTTGGAAATGCAATGATCCGAAAATAGAGACCCGACAATGCAATGACTATATAGAGGTGTGATGGCAATGGTGGATGATGAATCAGCTTGGATTAGAAGAGACATATCTTCGAGCATTCTTCGTGCGGGATGACCGATGCGTATTTTTAGGGCTGATCAGAGGTCTGAAAATAATGGAGACGACATTGGGCAATGGGGAGACCTAGAATCTAGAGTTTCATGGAAATAAGATCGTCAAAACGAAGATTAGAGCATCATGGGTGGCACGTTGGCGAGACGCGTCGTTTATAGAAATTTCTACAATACATGACGTATACCCCGATGAACACCCTATGTGGTATTGGTGGTGGAAGATTGGGTTTCAGGTGTAATTTAGGTATCATAGAGCATGTGACCCTGGTCACACGGCATTTTGGACTTTCCCCTGAGCTCAGTGTATAATGTTGAAGGTACATGTACTCGGGATAAACTACATGGATTCGGAACACGTCGTGTAGACCCTATGCGGCATAATAGAGGCGACTACATGGGATTTTGCGTGTATCCAAGGGATACATGGACACGAGGTGGAGTACACAGCTGTGTACTCCACCACACGGCCAGGCGAGTCTAGTAATGCGATTCACCCCATGTACTGATTTCATGGGTTGGCATACATCAGTTGAGGCTGTGTACCGGCACATGGCCAGCGTACAGGAATCAGACCCTAGATACTTCAACACGGCGTGTCTCTAGACTATGGGTCTGTGTTTTAAGTATATCTAGATTTTGTTATCCTATGTTTAGTTGACATATACTGTGTTGAGATGACTTTAATTTTCCTTTTTTTATTGCTTTGTGGTTTTCGGGGACCTCTACTAAGTATTGTTATACTCGCCCCTGCACGGGCTTTTCCCACATGTGTCGTATCATGTGCAGATGAGTAGCCTTTTGACAGAGTCCAGGGTGGACGAGGATAGGACTGAGCCTTCTGAGTCTCCCATAAGCCAAGGTGTTCCTACAGCTACCAGTACCAATCCCAATACTGTTTTTTGTTTAAATGTTGGACTTTGATGTTTTCAGACTCTTGTTTTGGTGAGATTGTATTCTAGCCCATTTTACATTTTGTACTTTACTTTCTATCGTACTGTGTTGGTTGTGTTTAGTTGTATGCATGAATTTTGTTCCTTAAGGGTTTTTACATTTCATAATTTTGGGCGTGGAGATGGTTGCATGTGTACAAGTATATAAGCAATGCCTCCCATGTTAGTAATTCTCTGACTCGATGCTAGTCACTTGCCCCTGGCATATTGGAGGCGGGCTTGGGGAGTCACAGCGTGGGCCCCACTGGGACGGCCGTGACACAGAGAGTGAATATAAGTGTTTGAGAACATGATAAAAATATATTAAAACCATACCCTTTATATTAATGATCTAAATATTGATCCAAGGAATAATAATTGGATGTTCCTATGAAATGAATAATAATGGAATAAAACAATAGAGTTCATGAGAGGATAACATTGGAATAAGACATAGATTACTGTAAAAAACATAAGCACATAAAACATTATGTCAATGTTACCCACCTAGACAATCATAACATGTTAGGATTGGGATAACCACCTTTGTACTTGTTTTTCCATTATGATACCCACATGTGAACCCTCTTTTGGGGGTTGGGAAAACCTTTAATATATCCCCGGATCTCATAATATATTAATCATTATCCCATTCATTGTAGTAATACATAGCTCAAACCAAGAACATAATATATTTATTTTAATTATATAGGATCCTAAAACAATCTTTAAATTATAACTAATGACATGAAATGGGAATGATAAACATTTCATTAATTCCAAATTCATTGTAAAGAAACTAGTTTTATAAGCAATTATTCAACATAATAATAAACCATTTAGACAATGGTTAAGAAATGTATGATTGGATCATATCCTCTGTAAATAATAATTGAAATCAAAGGATGATAACATTG
Source organism: Viscum album (assembly GCA_963277665.1). Lineage (NCBI taxonomy): Eukaryota > Viridiplantae > Streptophyta > Magnoliopsida > Santalales > Viscaceae > Viscum > Viscum album. The sequence continues at coordinate 716,621,349 of OY728152.1, forward strand.
ATAGAAAATTACCTTTAAAATCTATTTAGAACATTTCTCGAGGAAAATAACATTTCATTAAAAATAACATTTTAATAGTAAAAAGTCACAATTTTTTTTGGAAATCCAATTTTCTGGAAAATAATATTTGAATCTTATAATGGTAGATTCAAAACATTTATTTTTCATGACTATGGGAAATGTATTAAATATTAAAAAAAATATTACTTTCTCATTTTTTGAAAAATCCAAATAGGTCATATTTTTAAAACAACGTGAATATTAAATATATTTTTTTTAAAAAAATAAAATAGGGTTAAAAATTAAATTGAAAAGCCTAATTGGAATATTAAAACATTTTTTGAATCATTTTTAGAAATCATGGATATGGATGAAAAAGGGGTTTCAAACAAATATAGAAATAAAAATGATTTAAAAAAATAGTTTCGTTTATTTTTTCCATTAAAATTTCAAATGTAAAGTAGAAAATATATTATTTAGAAATAACATTAGGGGAATAAATGTTCTGATTTTATTGATAGATAGATCATAATATTTCATCATTGGAAGAATAATCAAAATAAATCCTTATAAACGATGATATTATAACATAAAACTCTTACCACTTTGGTATCTTTAAATTGTAAGCCCCATGAAAAATTAATATTAAATGAAATGTATAATATCATGAGAATTAATAAAATCATGATATTAAATTTCAATGGGTATGTATATACACCTCATAAAAAGATATCTTCAAAACATAACAACTGTTTGAAATGGTCAAATTGGGGAAAAAATCCCAATCCACTTTGGAAACACTGAAATCATAATACTAATTAAAGGTTAAAATGAAATGAAACATTATATTTCATGAAAATAAGTTGATTAATGATATAACATTTCATGTGCTCTGTATATATAGCACATGAAAGAAACATGTGTTTAATATGGAATGTGGCTCATAGAAAATAAAAGTGAGACGAAAATCTCTTACCTTAATTCTCTACATACTTCATGCACATTAGAACCTCATATGTAAAAAATATATATGTATATTTTGAATATATAAAATAACCATAATTATATATATAATTCCATATAATTTTTATTTATGACCTTTTAATACATTTTTCATATCAATTCAATGTTAAAATCATGTTTCAAGACATAACAACATTGTTTTTGTGTGAGTATATTTTCATTTACTATTTTTGGTCATAAAAAGTTTATAGGGGTTTCATAATCTCCATAATGTAAAAAAATGATATAAATATTACATATATACATTATATATGTATTTATAGTACTCCAATCATGTTATAGATAGAAAATAAGTTACACCATTCATGGAGATGGTAGGCAGTGTGTACTCGTGAACATTGTCTCCATTTACATTGAATAATGAAATGATTGACTGATAAATAATATATTAGCATTAAATAATAATTAATATTTCATATATTTTATATATAAAAAATTTACCCATAATACCATCCATGAATAAAATTAATGAGAAATGAATTACATCACTTCGTGTGGTTGTAGTGTATCATACACTCAAATGATATTACAATACCACACAGCGAATGGAATATAAGAAGGAATATTTTATAAAATAATTATAGATGTATAATTGGGTAAAAAAATATCTTATAAATTCCTTTAATCTATCCTTATTATCAACCATGTAAAATATAAATGAAAAACACATCACACCGGTTCACAAGGCGGTAGTCCAACATACACACGAGCGACATTATAAATTTCAAATTTGATAGAATTTGATAAGGATAGGGGATATTACATTAAATTAATAAAATATAATTATATATGGGAAATTGTTTTATTTTATTATAGTATTTTAATATTATTTAAATTTTGTGGAAGAATAAATAAAACTAATACACTAGTTTATGAATTTAACCACATCTTCAGATAACCTTTTTTAGTTTATTTGAAAAGACTTATTAAGAGGTATTGATTATTTATGTAATGACTCTACGATATGGGGAATTATTTAGTGAATTTTTTTTTGTATCTATCACATCCAATCCAAATGGTTTTTGGATGTGTGAAGAGGAGGGGAGAGGGGTGGCCCTTTATAAGTGGGGGATAGGACAGACCCAAATTTGTTTAATAAAATAAATTGATTCCCATTTATTTCTCATGAAACACCACAAAAATGAAACATTATCAATCCATAGAGGTTTTGATTTATGAATATTTCCATTAAATTGTTGTTGTAAATGTTTCCATTATCTTTTTAGTTAACCCCCACCCTTTGGTGAACATGTTTTATCATTAACTACAGTAAATAATTTTAACTTATTTTTATATTCATTTTGAAAAATAATGAAGATGGATTTTTTAAAACAATATTAATTATTCCAACTCAAATAATAAACAAAATATTTATAAATTTCAATCATAGTAGTGGAAGAAAATAATTTAACATTTAACCAAAAGAAGTTTTCCAAAGATAATATTTTCAAATGTTTAAAATATTTGTATATAAAATTGATTTCAATTTCCTAAATTTGACATATATATATATATATTTACGAATTTAAAAAAATCATAAATAAATTGTCTTGTAAATACATTGAATGAAATAGGATTTTTAATAAAAACTATTATTTTTCACTATTCACAGAAAATGAAATTTTTCATAAAATATCAAAAATCAACCGCAATATAATTTTTAGATTATGATTTAAAAAATTAATTTTGTTTCTTAAAATATATTTTATAAAAATTTCAAATATTAATTTTAAAATATGTTCTAAAATTAAAAATAACCTATTTTTTAAAAAATAATATAAAATTAGTTTAAATTTTTAATTTATTATTATATCATTCATAGAAGACACATAAGATGAATGTAAATTTTTAGGATTAATATTTAATATAAAAATATTATAAATATAATTCTAAAAAGTATTTTTTTTTAATTTATTTAGCTAAGAAAACTTTTTTTGAATAAAAAAAATTCTAGAAAAGAATTCCTTTATTTTCAAATAGTTCATGGTTTTATTTATATTTAATTAGTCACTAAAGAATTAATATTATCTACATGTGTAAACCAAATTAATTCATTATTTGTTTAATACTTGTGAATCATTGTATTATAATTGGTATTTTATAATTATCATATTAAATAAATATATTTTAATGTATTTTACATTTCTTTACAACTCGATGTTTCTTGTCACAAAAGCTATTAATACATTTGAATTGAATCAAAAAAATTCATAAAATATCTGAGTGTTACATTATACCTGATATAAAATGAATTTAGCAATACTTATTTTTTCACATTAATATAAAAAACTAAAGATACATCTACCTTATTACATCCTTGGGTACCCATGTAGCTTCCTCAGGTTGGAGGTTTCACTAAAAAATCATTGACAAGGTTAATGTTCTTTTTTAATAACACATTATCTACAAGATCTAGAATCTCCATAGGTTGTTCCCTATAAGTGTGTCTTGTCCCTAGTAGAAAAACCTATGAGTGTAGAACATATTATTCAGGATATATACAAGGAAAACATTATATACTTTTTAGAGGTTTTCAGGAATATCCGACTGATATAATACCATCTTGATATGATCATGAATATAAATGGAATCACATACCTAAGGATAATTATCCCATTATATCATAATAAAAATTTCTTCTTTTAGATGTGATTCAATCAATTTGAACTTTATCACCAACTCTATAAAATGAACATGAATTTTTCATTACTGAATCACTAATGGATCACTTTATCCATAATAAAATTATATTTTGTCATACCTATATGAAGTCTTCATCAGAAAAAATTGATAGAAAAAGTTATCCATTATAAACAAATCTTTATATTTTTAATTAATACAATAATATGTAAAACCTCATAAATTATTGAAAAAAAAAAATACCTAAATGATTAACCTTACGACCCTTCCAAAAAAAATTATAAGGAACCTATTTATGTTTCCAAATGTCATCTTAATATTCACCATGGAGATATCATTATGTAGATTTTAATGGTTATATACCAAATCTATGAATAACATGGTGATATATTCTCTAGAGTCATAGTAATAATTATAGTTTCCATAAAACCTCAATGAAAACAAATATTCTACATTTTTTCATAAATAAACCCACATAATTTTTTATATATTTCATAAATCAAAAAATGATGCAAACTCTATCAATAGAAACATATACAACTTTTTTAACAAAAAATTTATCGGTTATAAGGTCGTTAATAAAATCTACATTAAATTATAAATATCCATTGTATATTTCTCCCAAATAAACAATATGTTATCATTACCGAGAGCATATTAATGGATATTATCTCTTAATCATGTGTTTTCAATAAAATATCAGTTTTACAGTAATTCATTTCTCTAGGTCATCAGTACCATTCAACATATTATTGATAAAACATAATGAAAAAATTCTAAAAAATAATCCTTATATATTTCACGATTCAAAAAACATTATTCACAAATTATACTATAAAAAATGTTAAACATTATAATTCATTCTTAAACAATCTACTTTACTAATTCGTTATAATCCCTAATACCAATTTCCTAAAAGATGAAATATGAATCATTCATTATAATTTTATAACATCAATTTAATCAATATTATTGCATTTAACATTAAAAATAATATTAAATTATCTCAAAGATTTCATATAACATCTTTAGTCCCTTCATTATCAGCAGTATAACCATTACTCATATCACCTTGCTGATTATCTTCCCATGATTTCCCCTAAGATAAAAATTTGTATAATTCCCATTGATTGAAAATTTCTTGTATTAATTCATTCATTATTCCTTAGAAAACAAATTATTGTCATCCATTTTTTTCAACTAAAAATTTCATTTTTTTCTCATATTCTCATACTTTTTTCCCATTTCTCAAGAAATAAAACATCTTATCATTCCATTAATATAGTTTAATTATTTAATCTTCCTACATTCTTGACATATATGAAATGTAAAATTCATTCCATCGTGATTTTAATAACCCAAAATTTGAGATAACTCTATCCTTATCTTCATTGAAGAGTGTGTGAGTTGGTTAAGGTTAATGAATTTAATCATATATCCTGACAATTGAATTTTAAAAATCATAATATATTTTACATCATCCATCGTTCATTTTTTTATCATAAACAAAATTACTATAAAATTCAATGTAAACCCACTTATTTTGGCGTACCACCAATGACTAGAACCCAAAATCATAGTGTGAGAAATAATAATCATATAAGGAAATAACAGATTTTTAAAATCAATTATAGGATTTCAAAATCAATACAACATTTTTTAACACCCGAACACCTAAATATTAAAATAATAAATTCAAAATAAACATCTATTAAAATCCTTCATGATGGTTCATAAATATTTTATGAATTTAAAAATCATATCCCCTAGGATTTTCATACCAAGTGTGTAGAAAAACCCATTTTCATATCTCGTGTAACACTAAAGTCAAGCCTAATGATCCTTTTTTAGAGTTATTATCCCTAAGTACACATATTCTACAATAAAATCCATATTTATTATATATAAAGGAATGTATTTATAGGAAAACACTTTACTTATACTTCTCCAATATTATAGGATGTTTTCATATATATAGAATTACCCATAGAAATATCATAATAAATATAATTAGAAATATCCCTATGGATATTAATAAGGTTTTCTAATCTGATTTTCCGAAGGTTGAATAATCCTATCCTTTAATACCAACTATAACGACCTAGAAATTCCATTTATATATAGTAAATGTTTTTCTATGAATATTCATAACATTAAAAAGACACCTACATGATGATAATAAAATTATGACACCTTTAGAAAATTGGAAACCAAAACAAGTTGTTCATAAGTGTTCTATATATTCTCTATATTAATTCATCATAACTATCAACCTTCTATGAAATATCACACACAATACCTATCATCATAACTTGGGGAAAAGAAAAATAAAATGGGGTGATCTCATATGGTTAGTTAGGGTAAACAAGTTAAATACATAAACATAATGTGATAATTAGTTTAAGATAACATTAGAATAACTTCTGAAAACAATACAATTTATATCAAATATCACAATCTTGAGTCATGGGAAAAACCATGGTAGTTCATAAAATATTAATAATAATGGAATAAAATAACATAAGAAATGAGAGTATATCATTGGTATAAAATATAGACTTTTGGGAAACACATAAGGATAGAGAATTGTTTTTCATGGATACCCACCAGGGCATTTAAAACATGTTAGGCTAGGGATAATTCTTGTGTACCTACTTCAAGGATTCGATAACCTCTAGTGTACCCTCTCTTCAAGATGGAGATAACATATCTTGTACCCTCTGATCTCAGTGAAAATTAATCATTATCCAACGAATTATATAGAGATATAGGTCCCTCCTATCAAATAATCCATATGTTTTTGTGCCAAAATATAAAAAAACATTGATCAAATATGAACCCATGAAATGAAATGGGTTTTATTAATATTCTGTCATTTCACAACCCATATTAAAACATTATTTCAATGTATAAATAATCCATCCGAATAAAGGATAATGATGGAATCATTAGACCATATCAATAGTAAATCATAGATAACATCAAAACTTGTCTTTATAAATGAAAAATTATATTGAAAACACACTATAATCATTTCTTGAGGAATCAATTTTATTTGAAAATATCTTCTCTATAACTAAAAAATAATCCTTTTTGGAAAAAAATAATTTTAGAAAACCTATAAAATAATAATTTAGTCATTAAGACACTAGGTGGTCAAGATGATTGGAGTTTTCATAAATTTTAAGACAAATATTTCCTTTATATTTTCGGAAAATTCCAAATAGGCCTTGTTATGAAATTTATATGAGGAATTACTTTAAACAAATCAATGAAAGATAAAATGACTTTAAAAAAAATAATTTAGATGACCATTAAAACATTTTTGATTTTTTTTTATAAATCATGTAATTTGAAGAAAAATGATTTTCGATTGAGGTGATAAATAAGTAATGTTTTACTTAAAAGGTGTCTTTAGGTCTCTTTAATCGTTGAAGAGATGAAAATGATGGTAAAACATCTATTTTCGAGAAATAACCATATGATAAGGAAAAATATGAGTTAATTTAGATATATATTCTGATATTTTGTCATTGGAAACATAATAATAAATAATCCTCATAGATGATGACATGGTAACATAAAACCCTTATACCTTTGGTAAATTTGACTCATAATCCCCATTAAAAGATTAAAATTAATTGAAAATTATTATATCATGAGAATAAATGAATTCATGATATTATATATCAAATGGTATATATATAAAAATGATTAAATAATAGGTGTCCATAACATAACATATGTCCCAAAGAAGACAAATTGAGAAAACAAATATCGCCACTTTGGAAACTTTTAAATAATATTCCCCATTAAGGGATAAAATAAATGAAACTTTATATATTATAAAAATAAATATATTATTATTATTATATTTGAATGTATCTATATATGATCCAAAAATAAATAAATATGTGGTTAATATGACATGTGTCTCATATAAAACTTTTGTGAGGCAAAAATCACTTAATGTAAGTCTTGAAGTACATTATACAGATTCAAACCTATTGAAAAATAAATATATGTTTATTGTAAATATATTAATGATAAATATTTATTCATATTTTAATATATGTTATTTACTTATGAGCTTTTATTACCAATTTATTAATAATTACATGTTAAAATCACATTACAAGTAATAACTCCTTCAATTTTCTATGGTTTTTTATTTTCTCTTTTCAGTCCTATTACATTGATCACATTTAAAAATTATAAAAATATTAAAAATGATATATATATCAAATATATACATTTTATATGTTTTCAGAGTAAAAAAATAAATTTGGAGATACAAAATGACTTAAAATGTCTATGGAGAAGGTAGGTCGTACGTACTTAGGAACATTCAATACATTAATCCAAAAGGATTAAATCAAAAAATCTAAATGAAATATTAAATTTCTATAATCATTTATAAGTAAAATATGTAGATTATATTATATTTACCCTTATTACCTTCCATTTAAAGCATTAGTGAAAATGAATCACATTACTTCATGAGGCGGTAGTCCAACGTACACACAAATGATTTTATCCGACCCCCAAAGAATATAATTAAGAAGATATATGTGAATTAATAATAATATAAGTATAATAATTTTTAAAATAAATATATATTCAATTAATCTATATTTATTACAATCCATGTAAATTTGCAATTAAAAACACACTGTATCGGTTCGTGAGGTGGTCGTACATCAAACACAAGAGAAACACTATTGCATTCTAATTTGATTCCAGTGGAGATGGAAATAGGTTATCCATTAAAAAATTAAATTTTAGTATATAGTTGATAAATATTTAATTAAAATATAGTATTTGGAAATTATTTTAAGGTGTTTGAAGAAGAAATAAAATAAATACTCTCATTTAATAATTTTACATCTTCTTCGGATAGCCTCATTAGGTGAATACCTAAAACCATATTATGTGAAATTTATAACAAAAATAATTCATCTTAGATTTGGATAAAGAAATAAGTAAGATATTTTTTAGGTATTGTCTAGTCCAAATGGTTTTTTATGTTTGTTGAGGAGAGAATAGGGGGTGGAAAATTTTAAATGGGGGAGACGAAACAAATCGAATTTTTGAAAAGATAAAGTGATGTATAATGTTTTATCATGATAAATACTCTTATATCTGTATTTATAGAACCTTAGAGGTTATATGTCCTCAATAGGGACATACATTTGGTGTTGGACATGCTTCTAGGTCATTTTACACTTTATATTCTTAATTTAACCCCCTTCATAAACCGGTCTTAACCTTAACTATGATAATTTTTTTACTATTTTTACTATTTATTTCGACCAAAAAATAAGTTTAAAATATTATATGATATAAATAATGGGGATTAAAATTATATATTTTTTTTTAAATTCTGGTAACATTTTTTAAATAATTTTATCTAAAATTAAACCCCCATACCTGAATGTTTTTTCCAATGCGAGAATTTTTTTATCATTTAAAACGTTTTCATAACAAAATTAAATAAGAAATTTATTCCAATGAAATAAATTTTAATAATAATTATATAATTAATGTAATTTAAATATTAAAAACATATCAAAAATTAATTTTTTCGTCTAAATTTTTTGAATTCAATGACAGTTTTTAACAAAAAATGGATTTTTTCAAAATCCATTGAAAATATTATATTTTTATAAATTTAACATAAATTTTCTCCAATTCAATTGTTGAAATATTTATAAAAAATTTATCCCATTATTAAAATATGTTTTCTAATTATTTGAAAAACTAATAAATATAAAAAAAACTGTATAATGCGAGGATACTAAATTTTAAAAAATACAATTTTTAAACATAAAATTGGATTTTATCTTATATAATATATAAAAAACACATATTATGAATGTTAAATATTTTATTAGATATATAATATATATAAATATTATTAAAATAATCTATAAAAAGTGATATGATTAATTTATTAAGCTAAAATTGGTTTTTTGTGCTGAATTTTTTTATAAGGAAATATATCCTTTATTTTCAAATGGTTGTTTTTTTCATTTATAAATAATTGGTCACCGAATAATATATTTTATATACATATGTAAACCATATATTTTCATAATTTAGTTCATCCTATTCATAACATAAATTACAAAGGCCTCATGATAACTATAAGATTAAATAATAATATTTTAATAGTATGTCATGTTTCCTTAAAACAAAAATGTTTTGTATAGAACAAGATATGTGTGAAATTAATTTAAAGAAATATATTTCCCCATGTTTTTTGTGTTATAGCTCTTTGGTAATGGTCTTTATAGTACCACTTCAATCAAGCCTCCAAAAGGCTAGCCACTGGTGACTAACACCGATAAGGTATATCTCTCATATTTGGATACCATGTCCATATTCACTTATACACAACACAAACAACCCAATAGTATATAATAATACATAAAAAATAAATAAAACTAATATAAATATAAAATTAATAAATGTATAAAATTATAGATCCATAAAGATAAAAAATTATATAACACATATTGATTAAGGGGTGAGATACATTCCCCAGAACCAAAAACGAAAAACCATTATAAACGTATAATATGATGAGTCGTCCCATGAAAAAAAATATATATATGAATGAACATTTCCTATTAATATCATCTCAAGATCCAAGAAGATTCATAAAATCTACATCCACGAAGGTCTCCATCTAGTATCAACTCTGAACTAGCAAAAAGATCTTCACATCCATATAGAACTCCTCTGGGCCATGTATCATCAGCATAGACACAACACATGTGGGGAAAATCCCTTATAAGGGTGAGTATAAGAATTCTTAATATGAAACCCCAAAACCAAAAATTATGTACAATAAAATGTTAACTCAATCCCCCAATATTATATATTAGTTAATTAGAAAACAAGATAAGGTACCGCAAATATTTTGCACGGCTATAATTCTAGGTCAATAGTTAAGTATTTATCTTCTCAACACCAATCCCAAAAGGATATAACACACAATATACTAAGAATTATTGACATACTAAAACTTCTTCATATTCCAATGTATATAGATTGGATGTATGTAACATATCAAATGAAACCATGAGATTTTTACAGAATCACATGTTAATATTTATTTGATCTACTAAACATCTCCAACTTCCACACTGTCTCTATAATCCAAAAAAATTGGACTGATCCTCACTGAATTATGTGTTTTTGATAAAGTAATAGCATATATTGTAGACAAAAAACAATTATACAACATCGCTATTCAATAAATCCATTGTATAAGCCACATCTAGATGGGGGGAAATATTCATCCAAGAGAAATAAATGACCCTAGTGGAAAACATGTCCCCCAACTAGCACAAAAATTACAAAAAAATAGATAGAGGAGACACATAATTTGATGGGAGAAGATAAATAAACAACATTCATGATACATTGGACTCATTCATATTTTATTATTAAAAAATAGACGAGAGATAATACAAGTCCTCATGAACTCTTCAATCATTTCCCATAATCTTCATCATTGGTCCTTCATTTGTAAGTTGTAAATACACCAATCATTACACTAAAATGGACTCATATGATATTACAAAACACACTATTGTGATATATATGGATAAATACCAAGGGTAAGTTATTCATTTGTCTAGATTTTACACCCACTGATAAATTGGTGAAACTTCTATGCATAGTCATATAGGGCCATGTTACAACACCAGTTCACACTATGTGGTGGTCTTGGGAGGGGAAGTTAAAAATTTAGCACATCACACCAAAATTGTGGTGAAACTCATTTGTATTTTTACTCATTCATTCCAAATTCCAGGCACTTTCCGTCCCCACTTAGATTGAGTCATGACGAACCTAACCTAGCCAAGCCATTTTTCCCATGTGATATACTCTGGGTCAACTGAACCTAAGACCACAATATACTGAACCATGATATCTATCCCACCATGGTCGGTCTGGTTAGAAATATTGCACCTCACCTAATAGAATGTGGTGGGAAGGGAGTTTTCTAATCCCTTGATATTATATGGCTCGGTGATTTAGGGTTCTCCCACCCATGTGTCTCATGTGATTCACTTGATGTTCCGACCCACCTATTATACCCTTCACATAGTATTGTGACCAAAATTGTTTTTATAGAATTCTACTTAATTTATCCATGAATCACTACAACCACCATCGATGGGGGCCTTCCTTCTACAATTATCAGCTACAATGTGTAACTGACCCTCCTAGCATCACAATACACACACAATGTCTTAAAAATGGATGTGTAATAAAATATAATAATAGAAGAAGAAAAATTTCTTTAATAATAGATTCAAATTTGACGATTTAAATGTTCAATTCAAGAAGAATGATGAATCCATTTGACTAAATTCAAATATAAATTCCATCTAAAATGGAGTAATATAATTTTATGAGATTCAATATTAATTTCATGAGGAATAAAGCAACAAAAATCACATAACGATATGTCGATAACAGATCACTTAAATATAAATTTTGTGTCCATGTTTCCAACATCCCCATAACCATTGATCTAATGATGATTTCTTTGATTCACACCCAAAATTATCCATTCCATTATCACAATAAATTCCTAGGATTCATGTATCTTCCTTAGTATTTGAGATAAATATAATTATATATATAGTGAATATAGTTTTAGGGGTTTTAATTACAATTAAATAAATAATAAATAATATAAAGACTCCCCTTTTAAAACTATAATTTAATAATCCAATAATATCCCACCACAGAGGTACTCAATGCAATAAAGAGTTACACTTGACCAAGGGTAAAACCCATGTTCTAGATATAAATTTTTTATCAGTTTTCCTTTGTCAAATTCCATTTGGATGTATAGAATTATTCATAAAATTTGATGTCAAATGCTATAAATAATATTTTCATAATTTATATAGTATTACCTATTCTTTTCCATACCAATAATTTGCATCTAGCTCTACTTGTGGGTGAAAACCACACTATAGAATCAATGGGAACATCACCTTGTTGTATCAAGGTCATAAGAAAGAGAGAATTTACCATTATTCCACAATAGATGTCTTTTTATTCTATATAATTTAATTGATCTCGGGATAAATTTGGGAATATTTAAATTACTATAGTTATATTGTAAAATTAATCATGTAGTTATTCTAAATGAACCCTAATCAAACCACAAAATAATAAATATATTTTAAAACGGTCATCTATTAAGGCAATTTAATCATATAAATGAAGTGATAATAAGAAAAGTATATATAAATATAATTTTTATGGACCCATTTTCTAAAGCTATATCTATAATAAATCATTATTATCATGTGAGAGAAAAAATGGGATTGTTAGAAAATGGCTCTAGTGAAACTGAGAGTATGTTGGAGTTGGTTCCATATAACCAAATTTATCATTATCATTATTTTACCACATCATGTATATAGTTTAATCATAGTTATTCAATCAATAGTAACATTTATATGTACAATAGTTTCTCCATGTTGTTTCATTATTATTTGGTGATTCCTATATATAATGAAATGGCTTAAGGACACGTAGTATGGCTCTCCAAACTCTATCATAATCTGGGAAACTAGTATGAGTTCATGATATTCGTATTAGGGATGTTACATAACCATTCTATATTTTTTAAAATTAATAATAATAATAATTGTTCAGTTCCACAAAATGGGAAACATCGAACCATTTAAGGCCATGTGACAAGGAAAATTCCATATAGTCTAACATTATATGTTAAGGAAAACATGGTGAAAGGTTCCTAGAAATAGTTTGTGTGGGACATACACATTAGGGTTCCATGGTTTTATAATTTAAGGGAATATGACCCTATGATATTGGGTTTAACATAAAAATAATAAGACCTAGTGAGGTTCACTCCCACTAGAAGGATGGCCTGATTGTGATGAGTTGATGGGTCCCGGAAGGAGTGTAGCCCTCTTGGTGGGGCTATGAGTTTTTTTGGAATATAGACAGATAGATAGATAATACATGAGGAATATTTCTTTTGTATAGTTGTATAATATATTAATAAATTTGGGTGTGAACCTCATAGAGTATCCAAATGTATCCATCCAAAACATAAATCCAATACCATGTAGTTTGAGTGACATAGTTGAAGGTTGTCTAATAGGATTGTACCATGCAGATTATTTTTGTGTCGTATATACATTGGCCACCAAATATTACATTCTATTGTGGGGATAAATATTACATGAATGTTTTTTTAGAAAAAAATTGGGAAAGGATTATTAATATGAGGCTTCAATAAGATATTATATTTTGAAAATGGCCATTTGAAGGAATGTCCCAAATAGAATATGACCGTTTATGAAGAAAGTAATATGGTTGGGGGCATATAACAAATATAGGGGACATATAAAAATGTGTGTCATGAAAATTGAATGATAAACATATAACTCATATATGGAGTGAGTGTTTATAAATATGGGAAAAAATAATTTAAAAACGATCTAATGTATTACACGGCGTGTGGTACTAGATTGGAATGTGGAATACACATTTAACGATTCACTAAATAAATCGAATCCCAATATTTATATGGAAAAGAGAGGGGATATGGAATCCTATAAGATATTATATGGAATTAAATCATGAGTTATTCCATTTAACACCTCTTTGTGTATTTAAAACTCGGGATCAATGTTTACACACCAATTAATTGGAAAATAAAAGGTAAAAATTCATCCAATATCACATCTCATTTTAGGTAGTAAGAAGGATGTATGTGTCACTACCTAAGATAGAATGATTCCAGCTACATACAATATGAATATGACACTCATTACCATGTGGATTCATGATCTCTAAAAAAATGACGAACCAACTCATAAATAAACAAAATGGGAGAAATCCTTTCTTAATGGTACTTTGTATCAAATTGTTGGTATGCTGAAAATCATGATACCATGACCACAGAATTCTGATGGCTATATATGAGGCCTTGATTTGATGATCCAAGGATTGTGGAATTGATGATATAGGGAAATTTGGACACTTATAAAGGGGATAAAATGAATCTAAATTCCATATGAGAGGTAGAATGTTATATTGGGAGAGATATGAACCGTAATGTACCCCCATCTCGAATAGAGGTCGTTCAATACATAATTGGGAACCATAAGGGGGTCCTTTATGAAGCGCATAATTCATTAAATAGAATTACTACTTCATGAATGAACATGAATTATTATCCTTTTATAAATAATTTAACTGTGAATAGTGAAACACCATAACATTTTATAAAACATTTTTTTAAAATAAATTTATTTCCTTCGATAGTTTGTGATACATGCCACACTGTGTTTCAATGAACCATGTTATATGATTAATATTATTATTTAAAAATTCCAATTATAACCTATAAATTCATCATAACAATAAGAATAGGAAAAAAGTATTTTTAATATTATGTATTATGGTTTTATAAAAATAAAACATATTGATAAAAATAATTTTATTTTTATTAAAGTCTATATAGGTTTCCAAAATAGAATTTTGAAAAAAAATGTTTTTATTACATTTTTAGAAAACCAAATTCAATATTTAGAAGATTTATTTGAAAAAATTAAATTAACTTATATAATCTAAATTTAAATATTATATTAGGGGGAATTTTTGAGAATTTTTTGAAAAGATATATTTTCCAGTTAATAGTGAAAAATACTGATTTTTCTTAAAAGTCACCTTTCTATTTGAATAATTTACAATATGTATTTTATATAATATGGTCTTAAAATTATAATTTGACAATATATATTTTTATTAATCCAATTCAGGTCATTACGATCAATTTCATATTGTATTTTGGTATTAATAGTTTTTAAACTTATGAAAAGTTTATCTTTCGAAAATCGATTTTTCATCACATTAGTGGATTTGATTTTAAATTAAAAAATTTCAATTATAGATATGGAATTTTGAAAAATTTATTCCATATTTAAAATATGAATATTTAATATTATATAAATATTTAAAATTAATATTGGGACAAAATTAATAGTAAGAACAGTAAAATACATTTATCAGGTTTAAGGAAAACACGTGTTTAATGTAGTTTAAACCATTAAGATAAGTAGTTAAATGAATTTTAAACTTTTCCAAATCAAATTTTATGGAAATATATTGAATGTTTAGTATCTTAATATTAATAATGATCCATTTTAGATCCTTGTTGGATGTTTAAAATGTTGTCTCACCATTTTTTTTCAAAAAATTTCATGTGTGCCCCTTCCAGCACTTATAAAAGGTCACCCACTTTCCTATTTTATTCACACTTAATCAATTTTTATCAGCCAATACATATCCAAATATATTAATTTATTCCTTATAAACATCCTAGTTTCCTTGGATTTAATATTAAACCCTCCTAAAAATGGTTTTGGTATAAACCTAAAGGTGTTTTTTAAAGAAGAGATATACTACCTGACCAGGAATTTTCATTTTATTTCCTCTCGAAAGATTTGAAAAATTATTAAAAAAATATGATAAAATAACATAAATTACTCCCATAAAATAATATATTATTATTTTTATAGAACTATCTAAATATCTCTTCTCTTCCATGAAGTGGTAAACGAAAACCTTGATCATGTATATGGCGGATTACCGCCATGCAAACCAATATAGTTTCTTTTACATCACCACCTCTCATGGATGGACATAATTAAGTATTTAAAAAAATCTATATTATATATATTAAAAAACTATACATATATAAATATTTTATCACATATAAAATCTTATATTAAATTTTGTGGAAATATGATAAGGTCGCTCGTGTGGGCTGCGGGCTACCATCCCGTGAAGCGATGTGATTCGTTATTCAGTTAATATTTAAGTGGATGATTATAAAGAGAGTTTAAATTAATATATTTGAAATATATAAAATTAAAATGATTTTATAATGTAAATTTATTATCTAAAATTATTTCATTTAATCTATAAATATAATAGAAACAATGTTTATGCATATGTATGGTTTAAGGTCTCCAAGAACAATATAATTAATTTTCAATCTGTAAATTTATTTAATTACTATAAATTATTATTTTTAATTCATAAGATATTTTTATCATTTTTAAAATCCTTTATATGTCTTATCCCTAATCAATATATAAGTACTTAAAATAGAAAACCAAATCAACCATGAAAAATGAAAGTGTAATTACCCAAAATGTTATTTTAACCAAGAATTGTTAATAAATGAGTAATAAAGGGTGAAAAGTAAATCATATAGGGTATTATATATATATACACAATTATGGTTATGTAATATATTTATATTAATTTTATATTAATTATGCATGAGGTTCAAATCTGTATAAAGTAATTCAAGACTTATGGTAAGGAATTTATAGTCTCTTTTGTATTCATGAGAGACATATGTCATTGTCACCACAGATTTATTTTTGCATGTGTGTAAATAATCATACATTGACATGATATATGATGACTTTTTTAATTATAATTATTTTTAATTTTTAATTTTTATTTATTATTTCATTGGGAATACGATTCAAAAGATATGAAATCTTGTAATGCATTTCCATCACACTTTTATTTCTATGGGACACATGACTTATACACAACTTATTTCTTATGTTTTGTGTATATAATATCCAATAACGTATTTTATGATTCTTATAATGATTTTTATTAGGATATTACATATACATATATGGTAATTTCATTCATGGGGATTATGATACATGAGTTACAATAGTAGTAATGGTTTAATGTAATAATCTCATTATTTATCTAGATTGTTTATAATTATAATTACAATAATGGGATATTGTGATCTATATCTCAAGAAGAACATTGAGATAATTAAACTAAGGTTATTTCATTAATTAAATTTTTTTACATTCCATTTCATCTTTTTATGATCTCAATATTTCAAAATAGTGTTTAAAAAAACCAACATCATTTCTCAGTTCTGTCAAAAATCATAGTTTACATGTACAAGTTTTGTAATAATGTTTTAATGGATGTTTATTAATTTTATCCAATGATTGATTAATGTTATTTTTACCCATTATAAATTTTAGAAAATGATTTCAAAGGAATATTCATGAAATTTTCCAAAAAAATAACCTTTTGGATTGTACCAAAAATGTGAAAGAAGCCTTCAATTAAACAAGTACGGAATAAACTATATTTTATTATGTCAGGACCACACATTTTTATAAGGTTTCCATTATAATTTACCACGTATGTTTTGAAATAAAATTATTTCCATTTTTTTCCAATGTTTTGTTTTAATGAAATAATTTCAATGTTGAAAAAATATATTCTTTAAGAAATGTTTTAAGTGATTTTTAGAAATATTTTTCATTGAAGATGAAATACTTTTATGTTGCGTGATATATACTATAGATATGATCAAATTGTAATATAAATATTATTTATTTTGATGGATTATTATTAAGATGATGTTAATTTATTGAATCCTTTTCCTTTTCTACAATGTATACAATGATTAATTTATATGATGATAATAATGATGTGTTCCTTTTTAGGGTATATATTATTTTGGGGTGATTATAAATAAACATTCATTTATATGGGTTAATCTGTAATTAAATTTTTATGGAAACCATTTCACTAATAGGTTTTATTTTATATTTAACATTTTATATATAGTAATATGTGAAAAAATATATGGATGATGTTATTGGTGGGATCTATAAATCCCTCCAAATCATTACGAAATGTTTTTGTGTTATTTGAAAATGATGGGAAACTATATGATGTTATTGATATCTTATGGGAAACAGAAATATGGGCTTGATCCCATGTAAGAAATAGGTGATGGTTCTTGATTTATTTTGAAATAAGAAACTAGTGTTTATGCCTGATCATTTTTTATTTTTTGCTCTTGGGTTTTAACACTGTTATATGAGATGGTTTCTATAATTATAATGACTCCTCCCATATGTGGAAAGAACATCAGCTTAATGATTTATTTATGATGGGTTTTAAGACTTATAGTTCATGTATTTTGAAATGGTATGGTTTTTTACATAGACCAAGCTTATGAACCATGATATATTGAAGTTCACATATGAGTGTGAATCACTGAGATGGGGAGGGATGAATCAGTGATGCATTTAAATCTTTTTACTAATTGATTATACTCTGTTACACCAATGTGGATGGTTAAATCCTTAATCCATTTTTCTTGGGTCTCTCATCCATATATCGAATGATTTGGTAAATGTAATGGCACTGAACAAAAGTATTTACATGGTTTGGTTCAAAGATGTACTCTTTTCTGTGTTGGTTATTCTCCCCAACACAAATTCTCCAATATAATTCAGTCATTAATTACAATGGAAAATACAGAGTCCCACTTTATCTCTCATGAGTCCCACAGGAGGTTCATTATACTACATCCAAGAGTGTTACCAGAGTCCCACTAGCCTGCTTCAGAGTCCCATTGAAGACTTCTTCTTCCTGGATTTCACAAGAGATGATTCTTGATTCACTATGGATGGATCTTCTGATCTTCTCTCATGATCATGCTGAATCACACTTTCTTGTGAATCTCTTCTTGTAGCTTCAACAAACATTGGTATTTTTTGTTGGTCGTCCTCGATATTTCTGATCACATTCTTGATTAGTGCGTAGTTCAAAAATTCCAATGAAATTGTTTCTTCTTATGATGAAGACCTGACCTCACTAATATGTGTGTGTGTGGTTCACACAACCTATTCAACAATTCAAGAGTGGTTCTTCACAATATCAGCTAGCCCTTCCTTCTTAGACTCTCTATTACTAAATACTAATATTGAAGAACATTTTCAATTCAGTCTTACTTCAGTCTCAGATTTCATTCACTTCATGAATGGATTGAATGGGATCCAATAATTCTTGTATTTGGATATCACAATTTCTTATTCATTAGTGCAACAATTGAATGCACTAAAATAACTCTTTATTTTGATTGAATGAACCACATTCACTTATGGGATTATATACACACTGAGTATCATCTCACATGACATCATATGAATCGATTATGCTTGATGCATGAATTTCAAGACATTTCTTCTTCATGTCTACACACATGCACTAACAATCTTGATTCTTCTTTTACGTGTCTTCACATGTGCATTTGAATGCATCCATGCACAATTTCCTTCTTTACTCTTACTTTTGTGAAAACCCCAATGGGTATAAGTGTTTTAGAACACACACGTCTCTTTCTTTTTCTCACTTAATATCACACACACTCTTTGAATTTGGTTGTTTTCACACACAGATTTTATATTGGGTTCAATAATATTGTATTTTTATTAAAACTTGAATGGGTTTAGTTCATGTTTGTGATCTTCCTCTTTCTTTAGCATTCTTTATATGTGCACACACAATCCTCCCTTGATTTGTTCTATTTTTCAAACTAGAATGGGTGTGTTCAATTTATGACTTGGTCTTGCATACATGGGTGACTCAATTCATAAATATTCATGTATGTACATCGTGCTTTCATTCTCCATTATCCTTGGTGAATAAACAAGGCCTCAGTATTCTTTTTCTTAAAATAGAACTCAGGAAAGATTTATCCATTATGAAACCACCGTCTTTTTCAAATAATAACACCTGCAAAACTATATATATATATTTGTATATAAGGGTGTTCTTAATTTTAGAATTAGGAGGGAATGAGTTCTCCTTCACATCCATGGTTCTTTTTGGTCTCCTTAACAGAACCAAGGAAGTGTTCTTGGTTTCAGTCTTCGTAAGAGCACAACAATGGTGTGTAGAACTGGTTGTGTGTTTGCGGATTATTTTTCATGCACGTAGCACAAATATGGTTCAAAGTAACTTGTGGAATGTTCATATTCCTTCACGAACTAGGGTGGTTCATTCTTCTCCTTCGTTCAAGGGATGTGCGGGACACCATCTTTGCACAAGTGATACGCAGATCTTCTTCTTCGCGTAGTTGGGCTATATAGAAAAGCGTTTTCCAGTACTTTGTTTCAATGAAATAAGTGCTTATCTCAATGTTTTCAATGACTGAGCCTTGATCGAGGGAATTATATTTATAGGCACAGATCACTGTACAAATCTATGTGATATGCTATAGGATTCAAAACATTCAATAGCCAAGATCTTTGGCATTGAATATGTTCAAACACAGGATATAGATATGCACAAATCTCATTTGTTTCCTTTTAAAACACGGGCTCCTTCATTCTTGGTGATTATTATCCTCATGTGCATTCATTTTTAAAGGCATTAAAATCATCTTCCAAATGCATTGAGCTTCATGATGTGGCCTCGCAACTCTGTTTTCTTCGTCCATGTAGTATCTCTTTATTTTGGTGCATGCATGCAAATGAAATTTCATTCATGTGTTCGTTACAAACTAATGATAACTGTGGTCTTGAAATGAGAAATAATGATTCCTGGAGTGATGATGTCTTCATTCATCTCATGTAATGGTTTACAGGTGGAGCTCGTGTGTCTAGAGGTTGAAGAAAACCTCAGTGGAGAGATCAGATGGCGCTAGTTCAAACATGAACTATGGAGATTATATGGACAACCTTGATTTGAATTTGGGACGCAAGATGGATCATGCAGCTATGATCAGGTGCAGTATCAGATGGATGGTGCAGATCACGTCCGTTTCTTTAGAATTCCATCCCACATCGAAACATTGTGGTGTTTTCATCTTCATTAAATAACATTCCATGCTGATAGGAGTTCTTAGTTCTCATACCCCCTCTCTCAGTTCCGCCCCACACCAGTGTTCTGCAGTCGCGGTCATAGAAACCACTCACACCTCCTTAGGCATGCTACTAGCTCCCACTATGGATCCACCACATAGGTTCACCACCGTGCGCACTCCTACAGTCCAATACACGTCCTTTACACACCCTTACTCATGCGGGGATGGGCTTGAGAGCTTCCCTCATGCATGGTTGACCCCTCAAGTTCTTCATGTTCCTGAGGATGAGGTCCTCGGCTGTCCTCCATTGTTGGCCCCTTATTTTTAATGTAAGGTCATATATACTTGGTTAAAAACCAAGTGTACAGTACAAGAAAATTGCATGGACACCTTCTTCATTATCATTAGAATTTAAAACCACCATCATTATTATATTCTTATTTTTATTATTTTGGGAATGAGAATCCCCAATATCTTCTCCAAAACATCATCACTCTTTTCTAAGGATCATGAATCCCAAAGATATTCAATATTCCTTGAATCCAACCAAGGATGAAGAATGGATCATTTCTTCATGCCTCCTGCATTAAAACATAATACATGGCGTCTCCTTGTTATGAGGTATGTGCTATCAATTGACACATATATTGGAAATTGATGACTATCTCAAACAATCATGTGACATCTAAACAACATCCATCTAGATTCAATGGTTGGATCACCAACACTTCATCCCCTTAGTGGCTATGGATGGATCTTTACTTCTTTTCTCATGCAATTGAGTATTTTATGGACTTCATCATGTGTTGTAATAATGTATCACCTTGATTTATGTCTTGGAACATAAGACTTGTTCTAAAATAATCATATTAATATCCACTTGGATAATTGATCATGTATAGAATTCAATGCTTTGAATCAACAAAAAATCCATAAGGCATCAACAACTTCTTCATTAATACCTTTATATTAAATATTGGCTTCTCATTGACAAATTATTGAAAAAAAGTAACACCATGCTCAACAATCTCCCCATTTTATTTTGCTATCAATATTAGTTAAGGAAACTTTGAATGGATCAATACGTGTGCCGATCTTTTCTTCCCCTCATTGGAAACCAAATTCAATGGTATTAGTGGGGTATCTTAAAAAACATGTCCTCTTCCATTTGAATAATATCTTTTGGAATCTTTCGAAGAGAGGGATTATGTCACATTGATCACTGAGAAGAGATACTTTTTTAATCAACTATATTTCAAGTTGGGCTATCCATGGGTAGAAAACAATAGAGATATGAACAAGGTTTTCATTGTTGTCCATAAACAACCATACATGTGAAATCATGATCAGAGTGAATAAATTTTTGACCAAGGTTTTGAAGATAATAAGATTTATCAATTAAATGCTAAATACTATAAATACTTCAAGAAAATATTAAAATGTACAAGGGTAGGATAAATTTCTCCCTTTAATCCCATATTTTAAACAATCACACACTCCCCCTTAATTGAAATGATAAATACAATTAAGAACAAGGGATGAATGTTTTATTGGAATACCTCAGTTATACCCTCTTGAGATGATATCAATTTCAAGATTTCTTATAACATAATTCTTGATATCATATCTTTCATATTTTCTCCCCCTTAGGGGTGAACTCCCGTTGATTTATCATGGTGTAGAATATCATCAAATAAGATTGAAGACATGCATGTTGATAATCTTCCACTATGGATCACTTCAATTAATTATCAAATAATGAATGATGAGTCCAACATGAGTTTATCCACTTTTCTCATTCAACTGTCAACCTGAGAATGAAATTCATATTAAATTCCCTACAATGTCAGTACACATATACAAAAAAAATATAAGGGAATAATATGGAACACTTGTGAGATTATTAATAAAAGCACTGGGGTTTAGAATTTTATCTCTATACAAGAACTCCTTTCCTTACAATGCTAATGTGTCTGGTACTCTTCTTGTTGGTGTTTCCCCTCTATTTGAAATATGAATATTTCTTTGTCATCATGGACCCATTATATTCATTCACCACCAACTTGTATGGATTGTTTACCTTTTCTTCTGTTATTAGTGAAGTATCTTCTATTGGTTCTAGTTTTTTCATTTTCAATATTTCCATTTGGCTTGGTATAATTGTTATAGATTTGTTTGTATGATGTCCATACTTATTTCACCTTATAGTTAGTAGTGGTGAGACACTTGGGAAATTGTGTTATAAAAACACTCATGAAATTCTAATTTTCCTTCATTTTAAATGATAGGTTTTCCCTTTGCCTTGGTTTTAGCAAGAATTTCATATTCTACTCTTTTCTGTTCTCTTGAAATTTTCAGTTGATTATGCCAGATGACTCAATGCCCCTTCTTGGAATTTTCTACCTTGGAGATTACACATGGATTCATAACTTCATTAAAGATTCCTTTCTTAAAAATCATATTCAAATTATCTTTAGGAATGTCTCCAATCAATCATGTCTTCTCCTGGATTGATTCTCATTTCAATTTGAGATTGCTTCTATTCATTTCTCTGGCTTGATTGTAGTGGTCCATGGTATGACCTTTCTTTCCACAATAAAAGCATATTTTAATGTTGAGAAGAAATTCTTTATATCCATATTGATCTTCTTCTTGGGAATAATTTATATCACTATTTTATTGAATTCAGTGAATTGAATATTCCTAATGGAATTCTTTTCAAATCGTTTTTCTTTATCCTTCCTTTGTTTTGGTCTATGATTCTTATGAACATATTCTTGAGACAAGGTAGGACTAAACCAGAACTTATCATAACTACGACCACTTCTATTGTAATTATCACAGAATTCTTCAAGATATTCAAATCTATTATTGATAAACATATTCCTTTTCATCTTTATTTTCTTCCTTTGTTTTTCATTATGCTTCATTTCATCACATCTACATTCCCTGAATATAGGCCTTCCATATTTTACAAATGCTGACATATTATTCTAGAAATCATTGTCCTGATTACAAAACATCCAACAACACCAACAATATCCACCAAATCTACTTATTTTACATATAGTATCTATCTGGCTAGATTTAGTTCATTTTTGTTTCTGTAATTGTATTTCTTCATTTAGAGAACACATTTGGTAGATTAACTTATTAATCATTCCAGTATCCGACCTTGACGTTTTTATGGATGTATTGACATTTTTATCAATCCACATCTTCCCAGATTTAGGAATTAAACCAATACTTGCAAATGGAACTGCATTAGTAGAAACAAAAATAACTAGTGTATGGGATAGCTTCTTCGTGGAGGATTTTTACATTTGATTAGTTGTTTATTTGATATTAATTTTGGAATCATATTCCTCAATGAAAAATTGAGTGGCAACATCTCTTTTTTCATCTATTTAGGAAGTTCCAGCTTGGAGTGATTATTGATTCTTCAATTTCACTTCTAGATCTAAAAACATAATGTTGGGTGATTTCTTCTCATCCCCAACTAATCTCAGCTTTCGTTCCCAATTCATAATTATCATTGTCATTTATTCTTCATGAAAATTTCTTAATTGTTGCAAAGAGATGTCAAGATCCGTTACCTTGTTGGATTTTTCTCCTATTTGAGTAGCTCGAAAACCATAGAAATGTTGTGCAACTTTTCAAATGAATGTAAAGCTTCATCAAATACAATCTCAATGATTTCATTCTCACAAATACATCCTTGCAATTCGTTGGTAATGTCATTATTTAATTCATTTCAAAGGGAAATGTTTTCTCCCTTTTCTTATAAATGTTTTTTGAGAGTTTTGGATATGCCAACAGTTTTATCCAATTCTTCTTCCATGGTATCAGCTTCATATACCACCAGTAATTTTTCATCTTGAATAGAATTAATACTTGTGGAAATAAGTGTTTCCACTTCTCTAGTTACTTTATTTAGATGATATTTGGGTACAGATTGAAGATAACTAACTAATATTTAATTGTCAAAATGTGAACAAGCTTGATCAGAAAAATAATAAGTATTATGACATGTTGTATCTTTTAGATAACCTTTAGTAGAAGGAATCTCCTCAGAAGTAGTAAGCTTATTATTTATCTTCCATGCCTATTTATTCTTTATATTTTTCTATGTCTTGGTAGTAATCTCCATTAGAGTTTGTTCAATCGTCTCCTCAAATCATCACATCATAAATAATCTTGTGGATCTTATAAATGCAACCTTCCTTATGATACCAATTGATGTGCCTAGATAAGCGTGAATCATTGAGAGGGGAAGGGGTGAATAAGTGATCCCTTTAAATCTTTATACAAATTGATTCTTTTCAATTAATCCTATATGGTCAGTTAAAGCATCAATAGACTCTTCATGTGTCTCTCAACTTTACCTCGAATGATGATGAAAATGTAATGGCACTAAACACAAGGATTTACAAGGTTCAGTTCAAAGACCTAATCCTTGTTTTGTTCGTTATTCACCCCAACAAAGATTCTATACTCTAATTTGGTTAGTAATTACAATGGTTGATACAGATTCCCACTATATCTCTCCTGAGTCTCAAAGGAGGTTCTTTATAATTCTTCCCATAGTGTTACCAGTGTCCCACTGGCCAGCTTTAGAGTCCCATTTAAGACTTCTTCCATATAGTTTTCAGAAGAGATGCTTCTTGATTTACTATGAATGGATCAATTTATCTTCCCTAATGATATTACTGAATCACACCTGATTTTGAATCTATTCAAGTAGCTTCAACAGCCTTTGGTATGGTCCATTGTCCTTACTCAAAATTTCTGATAACTTTTTGATCAATTCTTATTTCAACAATGCTCATGAAATTATTTACACTTCTGATGAAATATTGGCCTCAATAATATGTGTGTTTGTGGTTAACACAACCTATTCAAGAATTAAATAGAGTTTCTTCACAATATCAGCTCAGTCTACCTTCTTGGACTCTCAATTATAGAAAATACAGATTGAAGAACTTCTTTAATTCAGTCTAGCTTCAGTCTTAGTTGTCATTCACTTCAGGAATGGATTTCATGGGATCTGTTAATTCTTGTATTTGGATATATAAATTTATTCTTCTTTAGTGAAAGAATTTAATTCACTAAATCTTCTCCTTATTTTATTTGAATGAATCAATTTCACTGATGTCATTATACAAACAATGAGGCTCAGCTCCCTGGGCATCATCTGAACTGATTATGCTTTATGCATGACTTGCATGGAATTGATTCATCTTTTCTAAAAACGTAAACTAACAATATTTATTCTTCTTTTAACTGTCTTCATGTGTACATGTTCATGCATGCATTCAATATTTATTTCTTCACTCTTGATTTTTTGAAAACCGCATTGGGTATGACTATTTGAACTCACACTCATCTTATTTTTTTCTCACTTAATATCACACACACTCTTTTTATTTGGTTCTTTGAACACACACACACACATTAGTTTATTTTCAATATAAGTGTGTTTTTATTAAAACTCGAATGGGTTTAGTTCATGAGTGTGATCTTATTCTTTCATCCTCCTTCTTCAAATGTGCATAGACAATCCCCACTTGATTTGTTCTCTTTTTCAACCCTGAATGGGTGTGTTCAATTTATGGGTTCTTTTTCCACACTTTGGTGTCTCAATTCATGCATATTTATGCATGTGCATCATGAATTCATCCTCCATCCTCCTTTGTGAATACATAGGGGATAAAGTTTCATTTTCTTCAAATAGAACAGACACAAGCTTCAGCCTTCATGCTACCACCTTATTCATCAAATAATAACCCCTAAAAACTGTATATAAATATATGTGATCAAAAGGGTGTAATTATTTGTGAAAATAGGAGAGCATGAGTCTCCTTCACACCTATGGTTTGCATGGGAATCCTTCACAGAACCAAGAATGTGTTCTTGGGTTTTGTCTTCACAAGAGCACAATATGGGTTTCTAGCTCTGGTTGTGTGTTTGCGGATTCTTCTTCATGCACGCAGCATAGTGAGGGTTTGAAGGAACCTGTCATCTTTTCAGCTTCTTTCGCAAACCAATGTGGTTCGCACTTACCCTCCATGCAAGGGATTCGTGGGATTCCTTCTTTGGGAAAGAGTTGTGTGCCTCTTCTTCTTCGTGTAGCTAAGCTATGAAGAAAACCATTGGGAAGTGATTTGTTTCTCATAAACAAGAGATTCTTTCAATGTATACAATGACTGAGCCTTAATCATGGGCTCAAGATTTATAAGAAAGTATCACCATAAAAATCCATGTGAGATGTTGTGGGATTAAAATAATTCAATATCCAAGATCTTCATATTTTAATATTTTCAATATCAGGATAGAGATATGCACCAATCTCGGTTTCATTCTCTACCGCGGGCTCCTTATCTCTCAGTGATTATTATCCTTATGTTCAAGAATTTTCAAACTCATGAAAATAATATCCCAAATTCATCAAGAATCACCATGTGGCCTCGAAACTCTATTTCCTTCATCCATGTACTATATCTTTATTTTGGTGCATGCATGTAATTGAAATTACATGAATATGTTCGTTACATCCTACTGATCATTGTGGGCTTCAAAAGAGCAGAAATGATACCCGGAGTGATGAGATATTCGTTCAGCTCAAGTACTAGTTGGCGGGTGGAGCTCAGGGGGTCAATAGGTTCAAGATAGCCTCATTGTAGAGATCGAACACCACTACTTGAAACCAGAACTAAGAATAATATATGGAGGCACATGAGCCTCATCCTAGTTGGTGAGGACTCCTTAAGTGTATCCAAGAGACCTAGAATCAAATCCAAGTGGGGGCAAATTTTTGGGGTACTGTGGAAGGTACTGTAGTAGGTACTATAGCAGGAACTGTAGAAGAGCTGTAGCAGAGCTTTAGTAGAGCTGTAGCAGGTACAGTAGGGGGAACTATAGCAGGCACTGTTTGGAAATGTAGCAGCTGGGAATATGCCCCCGTTTGGGCCTTCAGGCCACTGATTTGGTCCTCGAGTCCTTTAAGGCCTTCAGACCACCCAGTCCTTTGGGTCAGTAAGGCCTTCGGGCCACCTCAAGGCTTTCGGGCCACCTTAAGTGCAGATAGAAACCAGAAAACCTTCAAGGAACATGCTTCAGAAGGAGGAGGAGAAAGGAGATTTTCACCATAGCAGAAGCTAAACAGATTGCAATAATGAGAGGGTATGGAACTTGCCATCGGGATAAGCCTGTGCATTCCCAGGAAAGCCTAGCTGAACAGCCATGCAAAGGTGGAGAGCTAATTTCACGATGAAGATGCTGGGGAGAAGTAGTTCCAAGTAGTTAGTCTGGGTTTTATGTAATGTTTGAAGCCTAAGGGAAATTAATTCCTCTATGTCCTATGGGCCATGTAATACTTATGACTAAGGGCCATTTAAGGGTTCCACCTCACCCCTTGAAAGGTGGATTATCAAAAATCAATAAAAGATGAAGGCCTTAGAGCCATTGGAGGAGAAGAATAGTTGGAAAACCTTGATTTGAACATCAGACATGAGATGGAGCGTGCGATTGAGATTAGGCAAGGGATCAGTTGGATGACACAGATAATGTTCTTGTTTTCAAAATGATTTCCAACATCAAAATGTTGTGATGTTTTTGGATTCTTTAAATAACACTCTATGGTGGTAGGAGTTCAGAATTCTCCTCCCTCCTCTGCTGGTGCCACCCTACATAGGTATTCTGTAGGCACACTCTTAGTGCCCACTCTTGCCTCCTTAGGCGTGATACTGTTTCCCACTATGCATGTGCTTCATGATTTCGCCACTGTGCTCACACCTATAGGCCTATACACAGCCTGTGCACACACTTCCTCATGCAGGGATGTCGTTGAGGGATTCCCTCATGTGAGGTTGACCCCTTGGGTCCTGCATGGGCATGAGGATGAGGTCCTCGGCTGTCCTCCATGGTTGGCCCCTTATTTTTAATTTAAGGCCACATATACTTGGTTAAAAACCAAGTTCATAGTACATGAATAATTCATGGACACTTTCTTCCTTAAATTTGGAATTACAAACCCCCATCCTTCATCCCTTCATCTTTTTATTCTTTTCGGAATGAGAATCGCAAAGATCTTCTCCAAAACATCGTCACTCTTTTATTAATATCATGAATCCTAATGATATTCAATATCCAATTAATCCAACCATGGATGATTCATGGATCATTTATTCATGCCTCCTGCATTAAAACCTAATTCATGGCTTCTCATTATTATGAGGGATGTGTTATCCATTATCAAATATCATAGACATTGCGGACTAGCTCAAAAAATCATATGATATCTAAACTTCCTCCATCTAGATTCATTGGATGGATCTTCAACACATCATCCACTTACTGACTATGGATGTATCTTTACTTCTTTCCTCATGAAATTGAGTATACTATGGACTTCTTCATGTGTTGTAACAATGTATCACCATGATACATGTATTGGAACATAATAACAGTTCAATAATATTTCGATTTATATCTTCTTGGAGAATTTTTCAAGTGTAGAGTAGAATGCATTTAATCAAAAACATTTCTCCAAGGATTCACCTACATCTTCATCAATACCTTTCATTCACATAGTGACTTCTCATTGAAAACTTATTGACAAAAAATGCAGCAACATGCTCAAAATATATATCATGTGTGAACACTGTATGTCATATCTATTATCTCAAACCCTCATTCTTATCTTATGATTTCATATGATCGTCAATTGATATAATCCATGTTTACCATTATTGAGCTTCTGATCAACCAATTTATTATATTACCATTCTCTTAGTTATGGAGAATGGATTAAGAAGTGTATTTATTTGATTATTACTAAATGGGAGGCTATTTATGGGTTATTTTAAAGATCTTTTGTGAAATAAGATTATTATGTAACTATAATATAATTAATATAAACCATTACTATCCTCAGTCATGTATTCATGAAACATGTTAAATATACATCAATTAAGATGTAATATCTAGGTATGGAAATATAGGGTGTCTATACTTGGTATCATATGAATGTTTTCGTTAAAATTTTAAAAATTTTATAGGTAAATCATTAGTTATATCCCTTGGGATATGTCTAAAGATATGTAAATGTGTAGAAAAATGTCTTGGAATATTTACTAAGCATATAGAGAGTTATTTCTATAAAAATTAATCTTTTTCGGATACAATGAGTAGATGTGGATCTACTATAGTTGTACCTAGGGGTAATAACATTGAAAATGGAGTTATATTGACTTAATAATTTCCATGTGCATGACAACTATCTTTGCTGCACACCTGGTTTGACACCCCATGGAGAGAAGTTGTGGAAATTTATGAAATCATTATAAACCATCATAATATATTTAAATAATGAGCATAAATGAACTAGGTTAAACCTAAGGTTTCATAGATTGAAAATATTTTTTCATGATCTAGTCATAATATAAATGATTTATCACTTTGAGAAATGTATTTTTCATTCATACTGACCATTTTTAGTTTTACTATGTGATTTAATATAGAAAAATAATGTTAAAGTAGTAATAGTAATGCTCTAATATTGAAGTGTCCTTTGTGATCTTAGTCACATTAGTTCATTTATATCATTAATTGTAACTTGGGACGTTCATTTTCATCCTCAATAATGATATGTTTGATTACTATAGAAAATACCTTATTGTAGGATGATCACATTTGATGTCTATGATTCTTATCTAGTTTATGTTTTTGAGAATATACATCAAACAATTTTTTTATTCTCCATCTATTATTATTTTCTTTTATCATAGAAATGGACTGAATTTCTCTATATAAATCCCACATCTAGTGTTTATGAAGTTGTGAAATATTTTATATTCAAATACATCCTATGATCATCAATTAGTGAGATGATAAATATGAAATTACAAAGAAGATCACATCAATTTTATATGTAATGATTCCCATTGGAAAGTGGTCTTTATATTATATTGCTGAGGGAAAACTAAAAATATATGTTATGTATATTGAGTGGGAGTTTGTTGATGAATTTCTCGAATAGTTTCAGTGACATTCACTATAATGTGAATTTCAGTTCTCAATAGAACTCTCTCAGGGTTCCAGACCTTTTTCAAAGACTGTGTATAGCATGAATCAGATTGATTTCTAGGAAATTAATGAGAAAATCATGGAGAAAATTGAAAAAGAATTAATTCTTCCTAGTTTTCCACCTTGGGGTGGATGAGTTGTTTTTGTTAAGAAGAAATATGGATCAATGTGACACTTCATTGACTATCAGGTTCAAAAGAAGATATGTACTTGTAAAAATTATTATATACTCAATGTTGATGAATTGTTTGGTCAAATTCATGGTGATCAATTGTTTTTCAAGATTAACATTCATTCAAGATATTATCAACTACTATAAATAAGGATGGTTTGACCAACATATAATTAAATATGATATATACACACATATGAGTATATAATGATTCCATTTTTTGTTACTAATTTCCCCACTATCATCTTGGATTTAATTAATAGGTTGTTTTAATGTTACATTTGTTAGTTTTTATAGTTTATTGAAGATATGCTTATATATTTGAAGAGTAATGAAGATAATTAAGATATATTACTAATTATGACTACACCTAAATGAATGATAGATTTTATGAAAAAACTATAAAGTGTGACTTTTGGATCAAACAGATTCTTTTAGTGGTCATATAATCTCAAGAAAGTGTATCCTTGTGGATCCAACAAAGACAGAGGCTATTTATCATTATAACAGACCAACCATGGTGACACTGATCCAACGTGTTTTTAGTTTGGATGAATACTAATGATGTTTCTTGTATAATTTATCACATATTTTTAATCAACTCTCCATGATCGCTCAGAAGGGATCTATGTTTCTCCAGGAAAATGAGTTTGTGAGAGAATATAATAAAATTAAAAAAATATTAGTCAGCACACCTATTCATATAATACCCTATAGAGGAAAAGGGTTTTTAATATATAGTTTTTCATATAAGAATTTTTTGGGATGCATTTTGATGAAAAAATATTATACCTTATACCACAATATGGGGTGATGGTACATGAGAAAAAATACCCAACTCATGATTTTGAGTTAGCTGTGGTAGTTTTTTATTAAAGATATGGATAATTATCTATATAGAGAAAAAATGAAGTATATATTAGAAATAAAAGTTTAATGTATATATTCACATAGAAGGAGTTGAACATGAACTAGGGATATTGGTTAGAGATAATTAAATATTATGATTTATTAGTACATTACCTCCCTAGGGAAAGAAAACAAGGTGTTTGATGATTTGAATTGAAATAATCATACAAGGATATCTATGATGAGGATCATAAAATATCCTATAGTTTTTTATTTTAAAATGATTTATATGGAAATCTGGAATTAATGGAAGAAATATTATCTTTTTCAAACTATTATTCAACCATTTATAAAAGTTATTATTAAATATGTGCATAAGGAAGATGTGGTGATGTATAAGAATGTGAGAAATGTTATAGTGTTTATCCTTCAATATAGTGGAATGATAAGGTTCCTGAAATGTGAATGTGTTTTCTGAATACATTATTTGAAGAATGAGTTGTAAGAAGTGGCTCATAGTTCTTTTGCAGTGCTTCGTATGTATTAAATTTAAGGATGAGAGACAATACTCTATGGGGATGTTACAAAAAATACCAATACCATATTTTAAATTGAAAAACATCACCATGTATTTTTTTGGACTCCGAAAAATGTCAAAAGGGAATAATTTTCTATGTTATGTAGTCAATGACGATAAAAATATTACACTTCATAATTATCATAGAGTATTTCACTTTGTATCATATTTTTTGGATATACATTAATTATGTGGTATGGATTCATGGAGTACAACATTTTGTTGTGTCTGGTTAGGATCTGAGGATTACATTGATGTTCTAGAGAATTCTTCAAGGGGCTTTGAATACAAAGTTGATTTTAGTCACATTATACCATCCATACATATATAGTTAGTCTATTACAATAATTCAATCCCAATAGGATATTATGATACCTTTTTCTGTTTATTTATTGGATCTATGGATCCACACCACCATCTATTATAATTTTCGTACAAAAATATAATTCAATCGATCATTCAGATGTCTCCTTATGAGTCAATCAATAGAATGAAATGTAGAACAAAAATTTATTGGAATGAAGTAGGAAAAATATTTTTATAGGGAATTTATCTATCAGAATAAATGTAAGATAATTTTACATCCATTAATCAACACATAACGGATGAAAAAAAGTTAAAATAAATGTTATATAAACCATCACCGAAATGATCTATTATATGAAGTTGGTGACAAGGTGTTTTTAAAAATATATACATGGGAAAATTTAATGATATTTGGAAATAATGGAAAAATAAACCCTATATCTATCATCCTCTATGATATTCTTGATATTATATGGACCCTAGATTACCCATTGGTGCTTTCATTGAACCTCTCTCGGGTTTTCAGTGTGTTCCATATATCTCTCCTGAGTATGTATATAACCGATCCACCACATTTATTGAACTAAAACATCCTAAGATTTGAGTATAATATTTTTGATGAGTAAGAACTAGTATAGATTATAGATTCTATTGATAACATTTTATGAAGAAATATTATTCACTTGGTCAATGTTTTCTAGTGAAACCACAATCTTGAAGAAGTTGTGTGGGAACTTGAGGATATAATGAGGTTGAAGAATCATTAATTTTTTGTACCAATATGATGGAATTATGGGGGTGAAATTAATTTAAAGGGTGATGGTAGAATTTAATCCCCATAATATTATGAATTTTTTATACAAATTTAATTTCTTCGATAGTTTTCATGACTCACACCACCTATTTTTGACAAACCCCAATATACTATTTATACAATTATTTAAAATTGATCAATTTGACCTAGCCGTTTAACTTCGAGGTTTGAATTCTAATAAGAAAATTTTTAATATTAATTAAAAAATATTAAATAAATAAGATATTTTGATAAAAAGTACATAGTTTTTTATAAAGTCAGTACATGTTTAAAAAATATTTTTTTCTCAAATTTTTTTTATATATTTTATTTTTGAAAAAATAATAATCATAATATTTCACAATTTATGAAACTTTATTTGGGTCAACTAACTTAAATTTTCTAATCAACACTTCAAAATTAGAATAATGTTAAATTTTCAGAATATTTTTAAGTAATTATAATTTCTTCCCTGGAGGAAATATAATTTTTTAATTAAAAATTTCATTTTGGTTTGAAGATTTTAAATGATCAATTTTATTGTAATATGGTTTGTAAATAAAGATAGTAAAAATATATATTTATTAATTAAAATTATATCATTGGAATCAATTTGATAATTCATTTTTATATTAATACCATATATATTATTAATGTTTTCTCTTTGAAAAAAAAATTTTTCATCGAACCAATGGGTTTAATTATAATGTTCAATTTTCCAATTTTTTAATATAATTTTTAAAATGGATTAAATATATAGAATAATAATATCTAATATTATATAATAATTTTGTCATAAATAATAATTAAAACAAATAGTTCAAAAATCAAAAATTATCTATTGTAGTTAAGGATAAATCCATTTTATTTTTGGATAAACTAAAATTATAGGAGGTAAAATGACCTATAATATTGTCCAAATACCATTTCATCAATATATTTTTACTTTAAATAATCCATGTTTCTAGAATTATCCATTTTGGATCCTTGTGTCATGTTTAAAATATGGGTACACGTCTGTATTCTAAAAAATTAAATGTGTGTCCAATCCCCCAGTAATAAAATAGAACCCCCTATCATATACTCTTCACACGTTAATAAATGGTTCATATAGTAACAAATAAAATAAATTATATGCATCGCTATCCACTTTCTATAGACATTTTTTATCTTATGATACCCTCTTAAAAGGCTTTAGATAGAAACCTAAAGGGGTTCTCTGAAGAATAGGTATATTGTTCAACCATGTGTTTTCATTTTTTTCATATCTAAATGAAAAAATTATTCGTGAAACATGATGATATTACAAAATAATTATATTACATATACTAATATATTATTATTTTACTTTTATGATCAAAATATATCTCGTATTTCATCATGTGGGAAATGAAACTGTTGAAAGTGTATATAACGGACTACCGCCTTGCTAACAAATGTTATTTATTCTCCATCTCCCCCTATAAAAACAATATATAATGATTGTTTTAATGTAATTATATGATATTTATGACATAATTATACTTCTTTATATATAATATCACATATACCTTTTACTTTCCAGTCTTTGGGTATACGCTAATGTCGCTCATGTGTATAATTGGAAACCACCTTGAGAAGTGATGTGATTCATTATTCACTTATGATTGACATGGAAGATAATTGGATATTTTTAATTAATATATTTGAAACTTATGAAAAAACATTAATTCTAAAAGGTAATATATTATTTTCCATTCTTTCATTTCATCTTTCAAGATAATGAAGAGACCGTTCATATGTATGTAGGGAATACCATCTCCATGAACAATGTAATTAATTTTTTTATATAACATTAATCGATTAAATACATATATATTTTATATATATGATATTTTTAACATATATAAAAAAATATATTATTTAACAATCATCAAAATATAAGGGCTGAAAATACGAAACCAAGACATGCATGAAAAATAATGCATTTATTACACGAAAAGTTATTTTAACAAGTAATTAACAATAAATGTGTAATAAATGGTCATATATAAATCATTTATTCTATGAAATATTTTTTTATTTTTATTTAATATATTTATAAGGAACTTTTATTTTCATATAGTAGTCTCGAATATTTTTTATGGAAGTTCAGACTTAAGGAAAGGGATTCCGAAAATCACATTTATTTTTGGGGGACATATTCCATAAGGACCCCACATTTCATCTGTGTATTTCTTGTCATCCTAATTTGAAATGATATATCATACATTCTTTAATTATATTGATATTTAATTTTTCATTTAATTTTTTTCTTTCAAGGGTTTTATGATTTAAAAGTTACCAAATCAAGTAATGTATTCTTGTCTCACATTGATTTTTGTGGGACACATGCCTTATACACAACTTGTTTCTTATGTGTGTTTCAAATAATAAAAAACAATGTAATTTAAGATTAATATTATGAATTTTAATGTTATATAAATTTCAAAATACTGTTTTTTCTTTTATAGGGATTATAATTCAATAGTTTCCCATGTGGTATGTGTTTGATGTTATTATCTCATTGTTTATCAGTATTTTTTTATTATGATTCTAGTAATTATATTATATAATATAAAACTAAAGAAAAAATTTAAATTTATTACCATTTAGTTATTTCTTGAAATTAATTGTTTTTATTTCATTTTACACTATTTATGTACTCAATATTTCAGAAAAAAATTCAAGGAAACCGAACTTCAATTCTCTCTTCAGGTGAAACTAATTTTTCTTCCATGTCCATGTTTTCTAAAAAATTTAGGAAAATAATTTAATATTATTAATGATATTCTGAAAAAAAAATACCCTTGTTTTACATTTTATAAAATGGGTTAAAAGGAATCTTCATGCCATTTTCCATAGAAGACCCTTTTGACTATTACCGAAAATGTTAAATTAATATCCATTTGATCATATATGATATATATGGTATTTCAAGTCATCATGACAACTATATGATTTTATGAGTCCTTTATATGCTTCGGAAGTTATTTTAAAGTCAAATGATTTCCAGTTTTTTCAGTTTTAAAGAAGTAATTTTATTATATAAAGGCTATCTTTCTCAATAAATGTTCTAAGTTATTTTTCAAAATTCATTTCCATATAAGACGAATTACTTAGTTATTAATCAAAATTTAATAGGTATATTAAAAAATTATAATTTACAATTATTACATGGTATTATATTCATTATTATGAGAAGAGGAAAATATAAACCTCATTTCATTTCCACTTGTTATGATATGATGAAATGATAAGATGATTATGATACCCATTTCTGTTCTTTGGGTTATGATATGATGAGATTTTTATCAAAACCATTTTATTTATATGTCATAATCTATGATTAAATGATTATGATACTCATTTCGATTTAATTTGTTATCCAATGGTGAATGTTTTATGAATATTTGGAAAACATATGTATGGATTATGTGATGTTTGGGACCTATTTAATCGTCCAATTCATTGGTTAATGTTTTATATATCAAGAGATAATTATGGTAATCATTCCTATGTTCATAATATAATATTAAAAATATTCTAATGGGATTGATACACTTTAGGAAATATGTGGGGATTCCTTGTCCATTTTAAAATTGGAAACATCTGTCGGTGCCCGGTCAGTTCTGATTTGATGGTTGTGGATGTTAACCGTGAAATATGAAATTGTTATACATTGGATGGTGGAACACTTATATGTCATGAAAAAAATTAATGATTTATTTGTGATTATTTTTCACTCTTATATTTTATGTACTTTATTTCACAACTTTTTATTCCCTATATTATGATTATGATCCCTGAATTGTTGGCTCTGAATTTTTTGTGTTATTTTTATAACCAAAAAACCATTTGATTATATTATTATTTCATATTATAATCAATTGAAATATTCTAGGTTTAACATTAGTAAGAATCTAAGATCACCATTTATAATGATTCCATTCACATGGTTATTAACAAAGGATTATGTAGGATATGTATATGTTATGTACTAAATTAGAGGAACTTTATGGGAGATGTTGAAGATATTTAATGAAATAAGAAAATTGTGTAACTAGTCTCCAATGTCAGTGATGAATCTCATATTTTCATATATTTTATACTGTAAATCATTGTTTATAATCCCACCATAGTGTTATTGAATGGGTAATTGTCATGTTTTTTGGTTTTAGTGTTATTTTGAACCCAAATGTGAAAAACGACTAATTCTGGATTTTTGAGAGAATTTTACGTCAGGGGAATTTTGGTCATTTAAGGAAAAATAAAATTCCACATTTTCTGATTCAAATTTTTTTAGAATCCTTATTTTATTTCCTTCATTTTTGGAATATGGACCAGGAGCTGATTCGGTCATCTAATGGGTCTAAAAATTCATTGAAGATGGGAATTTTTCCGGGCGGACAGTGTGGACCCACCCAATGTAACAGACATCAAACGCGGCCTACACATATCTAAATGATGGGTTTCCACCTATGATACCACGAGTACAGATAGGTTCGTCTCTACAATAAATTTGGTAGATGTTGGATATCATTAAGTAGGATATTTGATGACATACGTTTGGAGGAACCTTCCTGGAAGCTTCGTCCAGAAACAGAAACCGAGAATGAAAAATTCTTAACTCCTACATCCGGTTTCCAATATAGCTGAACATTTTAGGAGAGACGGCCAAGATATTTATGAACCACATGAATGAAGGGTGTAATACGTGAAAATGTAATTAAAGGGGTCTACAATGCGTTGACATTTGAGGCAAAAATTCTGCCTATAAAAGGAGGAGAGCTCCTCCTCCTCAAAACATCCCATTCTCCATCCATTCCTTCAAGGCACCAAGGAGGAGATCTCCACCGAGGGAGGATGGCCGCAAATATTCCCCATTTCTTTTTATTTTATTTCATTTCTTTATTTTTAGTTTTCAATTTTTATTTAGATTTCTAATAAATTCATGCATTGTTTTTATTTTTATGTCCACCTATTCACCCTCTTCTCTTCCTCTCATCTTACCAATGTGAACTATAATACTCATGATTATGAGTAACTAGTCCGAGGAATATCCCATGGGACTAATTAGGTTCTTGAACCGAAGACCATGTTTTTAATATTCTTTGAGTTAATTCTAAGGATAATTTATAGTGGGTGTAATCCTCGTTGTGGTTGTCTAAAGATTAACTTCTTAATCTACAACCATTTTCCCTCGATTAAGGAGGTTGATGGAAGGTGTGATTGGCGATCGCTAAGTAGAATTTTCATTCATAACTGGTGTAAAATAATGTGTGCACACATACGATGGAGTGTGTACACTAAGAATATTTGAAATTGGCCAATGAAGGTGCTCCCTGAATATTCTCTCGGGAGAACTTCATTTCATCCCTAATTACATTCTGTTTAGCGTTGCATGGTAATTTAGAATTAAATTTTAGTTTCTTCTGATTTATGAATTTCATTTATTTTATTAAATTACATTTATTTCATAAAATATTAAACAACAAAAGAATTAGGTTAGGTGGACTAGAAGTAGTGATTTATTAACCACAAGATCTCTTCAAGAGAACGACCTAGGTCAGCCACTGTACTGTAATTAGTATAAATATTTTTGAGAGCGCACACAAAAACTGTTCATCAAATTGGCGCTGTGTCCGGGGAGCCTACTGGTTTTAATTCACTATTTTTATTCACTTTTTGTAAATATTATTCCATTCATTTAAAAAAACAAAAAATCATAAATTTCAAAAACTAAAAAAATATTCTTCGTTCATGATGTATTCATTTTATGATTATTATGCATGGACTGACCAATATCAAGTGAAAGAAGGTTTTTACAATGAACTTGATGCTCAGTTTCATAGGATTATAGATAAAGTGAAAAACCTGGAGAGCCAAATAGAATTGATTGTAGAATATGTACACACATCCCAGGAGAAACCCAAACCTGAGCCGGAACCTAAGCTGGAACCTAAACCAGAACGAGTGGTGGAAGAGATTTCACCAATCACATTTTATGTTAAAGAACCTGAGGCGGGTGAGAAAGAACTTCTAATGGAACTAATCACATCATCCCGCACTCAACCATTTCTCGAGGAGGTCTCAGAATTACACATTCCAACTGATGCACTGATGGGAGATCAACATTTTTTGGAAGAATCTTGGAATAATGTTGTTGAAGATAAATTGAAACATGATCTTCCCATAATTGATAATGAAACATCAGACACTTTCTACCTCTCTCTTGAATTGGAAGCTAAGGAAGAATATTCACCTGTTGAGATTGAGTTTCCAATGGTCATGCCTGAAGAGATTAATTTCCAACCTAACTTACATGAAAGGGAAGATTTATTTATTGATTCATCATGTTTTAATCTTATTCAAACAGAATTGTTTTTTGACTTCTCCTTTCCTGAAATTTTTGATACAATACAAATTAAGCAGACCATGGATGATATGAAAGAGACCACCAAAGTGGTGGTGATCATGGAAGAAGATCTGGAGAAGGTGGTGGTTGAGCGACTACCTCCTCAACAGATATTTGCATACCATATGGAGGAGGACACCACAGAAGTTAACAGGGAGAATCCATATATTCTATTCCCTCCCACTCTAGATCTTAAATTCTATCTGTATTCTTTATTGGGGGTTGGGAACATTATTATATTCTTTGGGGTTCTCCAATATCAGATTCTACTGATGGACAATTGGAAAACTCACATGTGGTGGTTCATCTCAATGAAACCACACCCACATTCTGATGGGGATAATCTACTGAAACTGCCTGACTAGGGGCAGTAAAAACCTAGCACCCACTTGGGGGTCTAAACCAAGCATTATCTCTTTTCTTTTCCTTTTCTCATTTTTTTTATTTTTTTTTCTTATTTATTTTCATTACATTCTTGTAGTCTTAAAGTGGCTGCTTCTAAGAGCTTAACTCAAGGCATCCACTACTAAAATAATATCTAGTTGTATCGTTCCTTCCCTTTTATTTTCTACCTTTATATTTACATTTTGTTTAGTTGAAATATGGGGTAGTAAAATTTAAGTGTGGGGGAGTGTCAACTTGCTTAGTTCTTCTTATGTGATTCTC
This sequence comes from Viscum album, assembly GCA_963277665.1. NCBI lineage: Eukaryota > Viridiplantae > Streptophyta > Magnoliopsida > Santalales > Viscaceae > Viscum > Viscum album. The sequence goes on from OY728152.1 coordinate 716,662,628, forward strand.
ATTTTGGTTTATTATATTTTTAGGATTTTTGAGCTTTAATGAATATTCATATCACTTTTCACACATCAATTTATTTTGAAAGAGTTGAAATGATTTTTTAAATAATGGATTTTAAATGATTGTTGATGTGAAAACATTTTTCTTGAATTGGATTATCAATCACTCTTATGAGTTTGACTGATTTTTAAAATCCATGCCCATGAAACACTGACTCAAAATAATTTTCCAATCCTGTGAGGTATTCTAACCCACATTTATATATTCTTCCAAATACCCAGACTTTTTGGAGGGAAACTTGAATTTTGTGTGAGAACCAGAATTTGTGAATATTCTCCTTTGAAGCTTTGGATTTCATGGAATGTATTTGAAATGATTGAGGCATCTCTTCGGAAAGCCACATTTTGTCCTGAGACCCACCTTTACATTTATCCTTCGTAATCCCTAAGATTCCATGAACATCCTTATAGGTTTAAGCCACATTACAAGACAATTTTTCCTCACCTACCCGCACTTTAAGTATTTCTTCATGGATATTTCAAGTTTGAGTGTGGGGGAGGGGCCTTTCGTGTGCGTTCATTTGGATGTGTATCATTTATGGGTAATTTGAAGTGTGTGTAAATATTTTGGACTATGGATAATAAGATAATTGGGCATGTGTCATCATTTCATTGTGCTTAATTTGTTTCGTCCATTTCTCCTTAAAAAAAAAAGAAAATAAAAAAAAATGGAGATGAGATTGAATTCATCATTGTACATTACTTTATGACTCATGTATCTATCAAAAATCAAGGGCATGAATTTTCATTCATTCATTTTATTCAGTTTTCATCTCATCCTCCATGAAAAAAAAATAAAATAAAGTTTTGCCTTTCTAGAGATTTAAACAAAAAGAGGAAAACTTAGATGATATCATTCATTATAATCACTTATTAGCTCATGTACCATTTCATAAATAGGGTTGGGGGTTGTTTCTCACATTTACAAGTGGTATTGAGTGAGGAATTTCCTGTGTTTTCACTTTAATTAATCATGCATTGTACTTAAAAGTGAAACCTCCTCTTTCTATCCGGGAAAAAAAAAATTCAATAATTTTCCCACCAACCCTAATCCACAAAATCATTTGAACTTTTAAATAAATCCCTCGTCATTAAATTCATTTTCATGTTTCTGGATGTGGAGAAACTATATTTTTCACAACCCTATGGTTATACATGCGATTTTGAAGTATGAGTATAACTCTAGATTCAATTTCTTTTGAGTGAAGAGTGATATAAAATTAAATGTGAGGTAGGTTGTGATTGGTCCAAGGATTAATTTATAAGGTTGAAAAAATTTTAATCATTTAAATGAAAATGATATTATTATTATTCATATATGAGACATTATGGAATTCTATTTTGGATAAAATCATTGATATTTTATCATTTTTTATTGTTCTGTGGATTTTTATTTGGATGTAAGATTATTGCCCAGGAGTGCAATGTCTAAGTCTAGGGGAGTGATGAATCTCATATTTTCATATATTTTATACTGTAAATAATTGTTTATAATCCCACTATATTGTTATTTAATGGGTAATTGTCATGTTTTTAGGTTTTAGGGTTATTTTGAACCCAAATGTGAAAAACGACTAATTCTGGATTTTTGACAGAATTTTACGTCAGGGGTATTTTGGCATTTCCGGAAAAATAAAATTCCCAATTTTCTGATTCAAAATATTTTAGAATCCTTATTTTATTTCCTTCATTTTTGTCTTCTAGACCAGGAGCTGATTTGGTCAACTAATGGGTCTAAAAATTCATTGAAGATGGAACTGTTTCCGGGCGGATAGCTTGGACCCACACAATGTAACGGACATCAAACGCGGACTACAAAAATCTAAATGATGGTTTTCCACCTGGGATACCACGAGGACAGATAGAGTCGTCTCTACAATAAATATGGTTTATTTTGGAGATCCTTAAGGAGGCTATTTAATGACATAATTTTGGAGGAGCCTTCCTAGAAGCTTCGGCCATAAACAGAAACCGAGAGTGAAAAATTCTTAACTCCTACATCCGGTTTCCAATATAGCTGAACATTTGAGGAGCGACGGAAAATATATTTATGAACCACATTCATGACGGGTTGAACACGTGAAAATGTCATTAAAGGGGTCTACAATGCGTCGACATTTGATGGAACAATTCTGCCTATAAAAGGAGGAGAGCTCCTCCTCCTCAAAACATCCCATTCTACATCCATTCCTTAAAGGCACCAAGGAGGAGATCTCCACCGAGGGAGGCCGGCCGCAAATATTCCGCATTTATTTTTATTTTATTTCATTTCTTTTTTTTTAGTTTTCAATTGTAATTTATATTTCTAATAAATTCATGCATTGTTTTTATTTTTGTGTCCACCGATTCACCCTCTTCTCTTCCTCTCATCTTACCATTGTGAACTATAACACTCATGATCATGAGTAACTATTCCGAGGAATATACCGAAGAAGTAATCTGGTTCTTGAACCCAAGACCATGTTTTTAATATTCTTTGAGTTAATTCTAAGGATAATTTATAGTGGTTGTAATCCTCATTGTGGTTGTATAAAGATTGACTTCTTAATCTACAACCATTTTCCCTCGATTGAGGAGGTGGATGGAAGGTGTGCTTGGTGATCGTTAAGTAGATTTTTCATTCATAACCAGTGTAGAATAAGGTTTTCACACATACGATGGAGTGTGTACACTAAGAATATTTGAAATTGGCCAATGAAGGTGCTCCCTGAATATTCTCTTAGGAGAACTTCCTTTCTTCCCTAATTACATTCTATTTAGCATTGCATGGTAATTTAGAATTAAATTTTATTTTCCTCTAATTTATGAATTTCATTTATTTTATTAAATTACATTTATTTCATAAAATATTAAACAACAAAAAGAATTAGATTAGGTGGACTAGAAGTAGTGATTAATTAACCACAAAATCTCCTCATGAGAACGACCTAGGTCAGCCACTGTGATGCAGTTAGTAGAAATATTTTTGAGAGCGCACACGACAATGATTCGTCAGTCAGTTACCCTTTATGGCCCTCATGAAAGTATTTTTTAAATGTATTGAATATTCATCTATTATATAGTGATATATTTTTATGAAAACAATTGGTAACTATAAATAGGATCTATTCATGAATTAATCATTTATTAGGAGTACCACTTCAATTATGTTGAGATGACTACATGCAATTTATAGTAATATTAGTGTCTCAAGAATCTTAGTGTATGGAAATTTCTTCCTCCCATACAAGCCTTTCTCCTTTTCGTCTCTATCCATTTGTATCCTTATGTACTACTTATTCTCTAAGTGAATGGTTATTTATAAGTGGTTTTAAAGAAACTAACTTCCCAAAATAGATAGTCGCATAAGACAGTATATGTTATTAATGGGGTCACATATGGTTTCCTCCTTCTATGAATTAAATTTTTTCATGGAAGGTAGAAAATAACCACCTCACATATCAAATGAAATATATTTTTAGATGTTGGGGTGCCTCTCAATGCCACATGGACTCTATATACATCGAAGTAATTTAAATAGAAATATTTGTTTTTGAACGAGTCTATATATCAAACAAATTTCAATTTTTTTTCAAAATATACGTTTCTCTTCATATGGTTGGTCTATATTTTGGTCAATAAACAATAAAAATTACATTTTTATTCATTCAAATACTTTTGGCCCTAATATGGAAAATTACATCAACTATAGCTTCTAAAACATAATATATGAAAATTATAGGAATGAAAGAATTATTTATATCCATATGTGACATCCTTAACCATCAAATGAAAGTATCCCCTTACTATTGGACAATTTTAAATTAACCAATGTGGATATAATTGATCCGCGAAAAATTATTCTTTCAAAGATAGACTTCAAATGCAAATATTCAAATAACCAATCACAAGGCAAGGAACCTTGATCTGATACAACTTATAGAATCATTTCATGATTTATATAAGATCACTGAGAGGTAGGTGAATCAATTATTGATATACTTTTAAAATGTCTTGTGAAATAACCCCCTCCAAATGTTAGTGTACTTGTGATAATTTTTGTTCTCTCACCAAAATGGATGCCAACATAAGGGAATACAGAAGATTCAAAAGGTTCAACTCTTAATGAGTGAAGGATCATTTGCTATGTGATATGGAATTATTTGAGATCAGACTACCTACTAGAATAATCATGTATTTAGAAAAATTATGGTCCAATATTGAAGCATACATTTTCATGTCTCAAACTACTATTTGGTGAATCTTGAAAAAACTACTTCCCTCACATTATAGTGATCAATATATTGGAAAAGAACTCGTATGTATTCCTTTGGGTGACAATTATGAAATTATATAGGCTACTATGTACTTATCCACCTTTTTAATTCATACACTATATGAAGACACTATTTAAAAATTCTTGCACAAAACTACATAAAGGTATCATTATTTTTGTCTTCATTTTGAAAGTTGTTATTCTGAATGAGTATATATAATTAGTGACTATTATACTTCTCTATACTATCAACTTCATAGAGAACTCACCTAATATATTTTTTATTAGGTCACTAACACAATTTCTTCTACTAATTCGATGAATATATAAATTTAGAATTTATCATTAGAAACATGATCCAGTATATCCTACATATTTTTATATATCCAAGTGTAAAAATATAGTTAAAAATATTTATATTTTAATTCCATTGAATACTCGGATCATTGTCTTTAAAATTATTTATACATCCCTTCTTCATCGTCTCTCTAATATGAGCTTCATGGCCATATAATCTGTTATATTTTTCAATGTTTCACTAACACTCTTAGTTTTTATTTTAGAAATATATTTTCATCATATATCATATGTATAACATTTCATCATATCCCCATTTTTCTAGTATCCCCCAGTAATAATAAAGTTACAGATATTCAAATTTGAATTCATTTTTAGACTCAGCTTTCAGTCTTGAAAATTCCAACAACATCACTTGATAGCTTCTGAAATAATTTCATATAATAACTATAACATAATATTGTAATTATCCCCCATTCCAACCTCAATATTTGTCATTAAATTAAGACATTATATAAAAATATATATTCATTCATAAATTTTTTATTGTAGTTGTATTGTTTGACCCATGAAATTTACCCAAGAGAAATTCAATCATCCATCTTCTATATACCACATGAATCACGATAAATCAAATCATGATTATTTTTTTATTAAATAAATTAATACCAATAATAATTTAGAATAATATATTATAAATAGTACATTGATATTTTTCCACGATATTCCCCTTCCATAGATACGGATTAGGAATCAATAATTCAATTCCTAATCACATTTAATTTGTGATGTTTTAATCCCTGTAATATGTCACTAAAATCATATAAATGAATTTTTCTTCATTTAATAACTTCTACAAAATTTATATTTTTTACCCATAATTACATCATAAATTCTCAATGTATAAATCGACCATTATGGGACTAAATATATTAATCCTAAATTTTGTACGTTACTCGACTACATGTGTAAACACTGATTATAAAGATTAAAAATGTGATGAAGGAATGTGATCACATCGATAAAACAAAAATATAAAAAAATTCTAATTTAGATTGACCATGATGTGAAAAATAGACTACATGGATCAACTCTATATACAAACCAAGGACCACGTGGATTGACTATCCGAATTTGATTTAATGCATATCATTTTGGAAGGACCATATAAACAAGCCACTCACCGTATAAATCCACTTTGTGAATTAGATCTACAACAAGAAATTTTCAATATATTTTACTTATTGTATCAAAATAGAAATTTTAATTTTACATAACATAAAATTAGGGAATCTGTAAACCATCTTTATTCCTTCTAAAGAAACACAAAATCATTTTCAAAATATTTTATAATCTTTCTCTGTATCTACTGTCAATTTTCCATTAATATTTTAAGGATCAGCTATTCAATCATCACATTAAAAATAACCTTTAAACACCTAATTTTGATTAAGATTTAAATATTGTAAAAAATTCAAACCAGGAAAATCCACTCTATATCAGCTACACTTCCTCTAGAGGCATGGGTTAAAAAAAGCCACATTCATCTTGGATGGGATAAATAATACTGTAAAACCCCCACCCCAGTATCCCAGAATTGGTGGTTACATTATTACAATAGTAAATACTATAAGAAATCAAATCACGAAGGATCGAATAGTTTATTAATTTTGAAAAACTAGATACACACATTAATTTTATATCACAATTGAAAATATAAAAAAGTATAGAAAACAACATTAGTCTCCCTATATATCAGTCATAATATACATATGAACCCCTTGGTGAAGATAATCACAAGAAATGGGTGATCAAAAATGCTTAATATCGGTAAGCATAGAGTGAATGCTATGAATAAATATGGAATAAAAACTATGTCAATGTAAATAACTAAAACACATTCCATTTAAATAATAACATGAGTGGAGAAACTTAAAAACGAATATTATTCTAGATGAATAATCATAAGAAATATCAATAAATAATACCATGATGATGGGATTCATAATGTTGGACACCTGAAAACATAACATTGAGGCCCCATACAAGGCATCTAAAAATAAATTGTTATGGCCTGAGCAGAATCCATATCTGAAAATAAATGTTCAATGCCTCGTCCATGTCTATATTTGATTTGTCTCATGGGACCAACTAATGCATCAAGGGGATATAGTATGCCCTGCCCATCAGTGACTATGTAAAATTCATTCTTCATATGAATGGGGTGAAACAATATATAAAAATTAAATGTAAATAAAAATCCCCAATTAGAAAAAATTATCACAAACTATTCAAAATAATATGGAGAATGGTATCAAAATAGCACACACAGTCAAAATGATCATAATTCATTTATTAAAATATGGTAGATGATATCATAATAGATCACCAAAAATGAAAAATAAAATTTAGAAAAAAGATATTGACATAGTGGAAAATACTCAAATAAAATCATCAAAAAATCTTGAGAGGAAACACCATTTATATTGAAATCATTTATTTATAAGGTCGTACAATATTATAATAAAACATTTTTATTGAAAATAGTATTGATAACTTGTAACAGAAGATACAGAACCATAATGAATCATGACGGAGAAAAAATGATCATATTAAATATATTTAAAAAACATTCCCTTTAGTATTCAAATCGAAAAAGTAATAAAGGACCTCATTTGGAAAACGACAAAAAAGACTCATTCCAAACCATTTAATAAAAGTGAGACAGGGGTAACAATAATTTATACATAATAATAAAAATAATTTCATAAAAAAAATTGAAATTGATGAAAAATATTCCCCAGTAGATAGGTACATATAAATAATAATTAATAATAATGAGATTGTGAAATTAACCATCTCTTTGTACTTTTATTTATTTGAATGTGTTGTCACATCATATTTTTTTCACAGAAATTGTCTAGATCACTTCTTATGGGATATAGGGGTGGAATTTTTGTAATACCGTTATCTCAAAAACATGGATAAGGATATTGAGGGAAGATATAATTAGGACTTAGTAGATATTTAAGGATAAACGTTGTATGAGGAATTGAGGGAGGAGTTTACCATTTAAAATTACGGTGAGGGGAACCTTTGGAATCTCTCAAACAATTTAATTAATATAAATTCATTTTCAATTAAAAATGTATCCATATTGTCTTATTTAGAATATAATATTATATTGGGCAAAAATTATATCAACCAATTATTTTTAGAAATCTTTAGGTCACATTAGTAACCTTATTATTTGGATTTATCCCATAGATAAACTCTTTAACTTTTATCGTGACAAATTAGATTTTTAATCATTATCGGTTAATATATTAACAATAAAATTCCAAATGACCCAAAAATAGATCATGGATGAAAAACCTAACATTATCCAAATAATTTGGTTGATATTTATATTTTTACGAATTATATATCATTTAATAAATGTTTATTTATTTGAAAATATCATTACTAGCAATTTTGATATTATTCATAATTTTAGTTTTTAAAAATATCCTAAAATCATTATATTATAAAAAAATGTTTTTAACATATCCCTAATTTATCAATGTAATGTATAAAGTTTTTAAATGAAATTTCTTCAGTCTTTATTTATATATATTTAAATATTTTTAATATCATTTATTTTATTATTCTATTATTTAAACAATTACTTCGTCTTCATTATGATACCATTTAAGAATTTTTTTTAGTAAAAATTATACATTAATTCCCATGATGTATAGATCATTTTATCTTTAAAAATACTATTTATAGCCGAACATATCCCTGATATAACATCTTATTAAAAATACATCCCTTTTTTAAAACAAAATTATGACAAATTAGACTTTTCTCTGAATATAATTCTAATAAAAGATTTAATGTCAGCTGAGATTTTTAAATATGCCAAAAAATCATTCTAATGATGATTTTGGTGGAAACTAAATTATCCAATAAAATTATTACAAGTTTTAATGTAATTTTATAATAATTATAATATTATTTGTACCTTTATTTACTAGATTTACCCTTAATTGTTGTAATTATAATATTACTAAAATATAAATTCATAAGCAGAAAAAATATAAAAAAAATTACATATTTGGACGCAGTAATTCCAAATATAAAATCCATTTTTCAAAATGGAAAAAAAAATAAGTTTCAATAGTTAATTTAAAATTAATCTTGTTGATGGGCATAGAAAACATTTTATTAATGGTGAAACCATGAAAAATATTAAAACATATTTATATACAAATTCAAACTGAAATTTATAAAAAAAAATTGAAACAATGATAAAAAATAGATATCTAATTATACTTTAAAATCAAATTAATATTTTAATTTAAAAATATCAATTATTTTGATGAAATAAATTCATTATTATTTTTATATTTAATCAAAACAGGAAAATTTTCAAAAAATTACCAAAAGTTCGAAAAAGGTAAAATTTTATATTCCCTTTTAAAATACCCCTTTTATTGAAAAACATTTATTTAGTAGGCCACACAATTTTAAAAATAACAAATTTTAATCAAAACTAATCTTGTAAACTTGTACATAATAATTCAAGACATTATGTTTTTATGATGGTGGAAAAATACCCTCATAAAATATAAGTTAAAAAACAATTTGATTCATATTATTTTCTAATGATTTATAAAGTACCTCATTTGGAAAATGAAAAAAAGAATCATTTCAAACTGTGTAATAAAAGTAAAATAAGGGTAAAAAGACATTAACTGTAATAATAAAAATATTTTTAATGGACATGGATAATAAATATTCACCAATATATATTTACATATAAATTATCACAAATCATAATTATATTGTGAAATTAACACTGACCTTGTACTTTCCTTTAGTTGAATGTGCTTTCACCTCACCGTTTTTTTGACAGGCTTCCTTTATATCTATTCTTATGGTTTCTAGGATTAAAATTTATATAAAACTAGGATCTCAAGAACATGTAGCAGGATATTGCGGGGAGAGATGGGAAGGGATTTTTCGAGATAGAATGATCAAAGTGGTGTGAGTAAGTGAGGGATGATGTGCCATTTTCTAATTTATGTGTGGGGAACCATTGAAAATTCAAAAAAATATAAACTAATATAGATTAATTTTTTATTAAAAATTGATAAAAGGTGATTTATTTAAGATATAATATTGGAATTGGGAGAAATAATTTAATGAAATTATTTTTAGACATGTTTAGGTCACATTATTTACCCTATGTTTTTTCTTTAACCCTAAGTTAAACCCTTTAACTCTTATAATGACAAAATAGATTTTTACTCTTTAAGGGTTTATGTAGTCAATATAAAATTCCAAAAAACACAAAGTAGATAATTTATGCAAAACTAAACCCTACCTAAATATGTTTACCAAATTATATATTTTTAGAAAAATTATATCTTTTAATATAATATTTTTTGTTTTAAGTTATCGTAAGTGTCCATTTTGAATATATTTATTAATTGAGATTTTTATAATATCATAGAAATATTACATCTTCTAAATAACTATTTTAAATTATACCTAACATGTCAAATTAACATATAAAAATTTTGTATGACATTAAGTATGTAAAATAATATTTATTTTAATATTTTTAATATCATTTATTTTATACATCCATTAATTAAAAAATTACTCCATCATGATTGTTCCAACATTTCTGATAATTAAATTAAAACTAAAAATTATAAATAAATTACAATTAGTTTGTTAAAAATTTCTTTTTCAAAATATTATTTATAATAAAATATCCCTTATATAACCTTATATTAAAAATATTTCTCTTGTTAAACAAATTATGAAAAAAATTACATTCCTGTGAATATAATACTAATAAAAGAATTAAATTCATACATATGGATTAAAGAATCCATTAAATCTTTCCAATGTTGTTTTTGGTCAAACTTACTCAAATAATAAAATTTTTACAAGTCATAGTATTTTTTATAATACTTATAAATTTATTTTTACCCTTGTTTTTATGATTTACCATTAACCGTGGTAATTAATATATTATTAAATCTACTATTCATATTCCAAAATATAAAATAATTCTATTTAACTAATTTTTATGAACTTAGTCAAAAAAATAAATTAAATTTTGAAAATTCAATCATAAAATTTGTAGGAATTAATTTAAAACTATTTTCATTGACAGGGTGAGAAAATTGGTTATTAAAGTTTACAACATGCAAAAGATTAAAATGTTTTATATCATAATAAAATGTGATATTTATTCTAATGACATAAAATTTATTTACTAATAAAAAATTATAGAATTAGAATTTAAAACCTACAAAAAATTATAATTTTACGCTATAAATTATTTTGTTGAAAAATGTTGGATTCAATTAAAATTTAGTATATTTCAATATTCATTAAAACAAGAAACTTATGAGAAAAACTAGAAAAAATATTACATTACACATTAAATTTAGAAGAAAATTTGTTAAAATAGAACATATAAATTTCTAAAAATTTTACATAAAGTTGGATAACCATTATATGTATGTAAAACTTCTTTTATAGAAATATAGTCTTTTATGCATAAAATTGGGATTGTTCATATCTTATGAAAATAAAATATATTGTTTGAATATAAAAAATATTCTATTCAATGTATAACATATATATTTAATTAAAATCATTTACTAATTGTAATTAAATTAATTTAGTCTGACAAAGATTCTTTGGGAGGTTGGAAAAAATCCATCACATTCCATTGGTTTATATTTTAGTTTCTAATTAATTGGTAACCAATGAATTCATCTTATATTGTGATAAACCATATAATATCATAATTTAGTTAATAATATTGAAAACTGTTTTTTTAAAAGAATATTTAAAATGGAACATTTACATAATATTATTTAATTATATGTTTAATCTCGACGTTTCATTTAACGTAAGCTATCGAAGAAATCAAATTAAAAAAAAGAGATATACCATAAAAAATGAGGGTGGTAGAAATATTTTCCTACAAAATTTTAAGTATGACTATAATAATATATTTCTCCATGATGCTAGAAAACTATTTGATTGTTGGTCTCCTTGCCTAACACCACAACAACATAGAAATTATGCCTATAGAGCACCATTGATGAAGATACATAACCCGATAGATTTAAGAAATACTCTTAAACTACCCAATGAAGAAAACATTAAAGAAATATATTCATAATTTTTATCATAATGTCCTAGATTTTAGTTTCAAAAAAATTTATGCCATCATGTTGTAAAAATATAATACATTTATATTTTGAATTATTTATAAAATTAATGTATTAAGTGGGAGTTGTCAAGTAATCATGAATTTTCCATCCACACATGAAATCGTACAGAATAGGTTAAAAAAGATTTTCAATTATCAAATATAAATTATAAAATCAATGATCATACAAAAAAATCAATAGAAAATTTTATCATATGGAATAGTATTAAGTATCTATAGGGAATAATCCTAGTCCAAATTAGGAATGAGGTCTAGAAATTGAGTTTTTTTACTTTCTAGAATAATTATTTATATGAATAAAATATTTACCATCCTAGAAAATGAATAATGAAAAACATCATATTATTCCAAAAAAATAGAGAAATAATATATCTAATCTACACAGATGATATTATCTGAGATAATATTATCATTATCCTCTTCATGAATGGGAATATTTGTGAGCATAAAAATATATTCATCATTAATCTCCACAATAAAAAAAACCATTAACATCATAAATTTTTATAATTAAGTAATTTGAAAATATTAGAATAATACAATACGATTTTTTCGTTGACTTATTCCCTTCGTTTATGAACCACATTACTATTTTTTTAATGATGTGAGAGGACTATTAAAATTACTTATTTTTTTAAAATTATTGAATGTAGTTACATTATTTTCAAACTCTTTTATCTGTTTGCCTAAAAAAATTCTATATGAATTTGTTCATTGATACTAACATAGATGTTGATTTTTATAGAAAAATCCACGTTTTAATGAAAATATAGAAGTATCAACATAATAATTATAATAAATTTATATTAATTCCCAACTCAAATTATAGAATACTTATATCCAAATTATTATTTTTGAATTATTCATTACCAATTTCTCTCAATATCTGTTTTAAATTATACCAAGACAAATAAGAAAAGATCACGGTAACATTCTCTACTCTAATGGGAATCTATAATAATTACACTATAGGTTAAAATGTTTTTTCATTAATTATTAAATTAAATGGAATTAAATTTTTGAATTCTATTTAAAAATATATTTCATTATAGGATGATGATATGAGTTGAGTTTGATAAGGGTATCAATTAAAATATAATAACATTTATTCAGTTATTTAATTTTTATAAAGTTCATAACAAATTTTATAGGTTCTAAAATATTTAGAAATTAAATATCCCAAGTATATTTGTATGTGAATTCCCACTAATTCTTTCATAATTGTCTATTATGATATTTATGTCACCACAAATCAACCAAGGATCCTAGAACAACTAATGAAGATATATTATTACAATCCATATAATTATTTATATTTATTTATAGTTGTTCAAAGATATAAAAAATAGTGGGTCAAAGAGTCCCCTCCAAAAGAGATTCTATATATGAGAATCTATTGATTAACACAAATTAATGTAACATTAGTCACTTTTAGATAAATAATATCTTCTAATGTACTAACTATAGCGTAATTTTCAAAAATTAAAATAATATTGTACCCCAAGGATATAAATTTAATTCCATTGAGTGAATAAAGTTGATCTGGAGGCAAGAAAACCCATATTAAAAAGAGGTATGTTGAGAAATAAATTATTTTAGTGGGGTAATAGTGGATAAATATATAATCCCATTATATATACAATAAAGGATATTTATTTCCTCATTGTTTAGCTTTTTATTTCTTATCATTATATTGTTTATTATTTATACTAGTGGACCTCATAGTTTTACACTTCTACGAGGCATATTAATCACTAAGAGTTTTAATGTTCATACTTTCCTTCCCTTGACTGCCATTTGGTTCCACTTTCTATGTTTCTTGATTAAAATTTTTAATTTTTTTCATTTGATAATTTGATTACACACTATTATATAGACCCATGATATGCTCCACACTTAGGTGAAAAAGTCAACTATTAGTAGAAATGTATATTTTGGAATGAAGAAAATGCAGATGAGATATACATGTTCGACATGATTTATTGTAACATCCCGGGTAAATAAGGAAATAATAAATTTTCATAATTATTCATATTTGTGATTTAAATATTAATTTTACTTTAAAGGGATAGATATGCTCGATAGTATACCAGATACACAACAATGGATTTCTTTTAAATCTTACGTTGCACACTAGTAATATAATAATATTATTTTAAATGTAGTTAACACCTAACCGTTGTATTGGAAGGAAAGAATAAAACTAACTAAAATATGATTATACATGTTTTTAAATGTTTTTATCTAATAACACATAGAGGCTTAAAATGTGAATGAATCCAATTTTAAGCACAAATACTTTATTCTTTAAAAGGTCAATTTACAGCTATTTAATGGTGAACCATATTGAAATCTAATTTGGGACACTTTCATTTGTTCTATTTGACAAAATAAATTTCTTCTTTTTAATCGTGACATCTAAATTTTATTTGGATAATTTTTTGGTATTTTTCTGTTAAAGTTCATTTTCAATTAAAAGTAAAAAATACTGTATTTTAATTCAAGATTTCATTTTAATATAATTTATTTATATGGATATATTATCTTTTTAATTTGTTTTAAAGTGAAATTATATTATATTTTTATCGTTTAATCCAATGTTGGTTATTAAAACTAATTTCACTTTGAAATTGGACATAAACAAGTGCCAATCTTTTGAAAGTTAATATTTATTAAAAACACGCCTTTTGTTTTGACAACAGGAATTAAGTTGAAATAAATAATCCAACATCTAGGTTTTGAATTTTTTAAAATACACATCACTTATCAATTCATAATATCAAATATAGCTTAGACTAAAATTTTGGAAATTTTCGGAAAAACATCAATTTTGATGAATAGTGAAACCAATAAGTCTAGTTAAAAAATTGAATTTTTCATTTAAATGAAATTTTATAACTTTTGTGAATTGAATTTTTAAAATCCAACAAACATGGTTGTTATTAGTATGTTTTATTTGGTTCAATAAGATGAAAATATTTTTTCATGAATAGTAACTTTTGACCTTTATTTACCGCGGTTAAAGGTAAATAGGGTAATTCAAGGTAAAAAGAGTATTATAATAATAAATATTTACCCTAACACTTGTCCAAACATTATTTCATGAGTCATGGCATACCATGGGAATACTTGGGTCGATTGGGGGACCCCATGGATCCACTTATGAGTGATAATGACATTTTGGATTAATTAATTTAACGTAAAGAAAAAAATGACATAAACAAATATCTTTTAGTAAATTAATTTCTACATAGGGTTATATAAGTTATATTTTCTACTATTAAAATTATGTGGAATGATAAATAAATTTATTAAATTATTTTATTCGTTTTATAATTGTTAGACATCAAATAAATTAAATTATTTATGAGACAATAATGATGTAGTATTAACCTCATTAATAAATGAATTAAATAAATAAGATTATAAATATTAAACCAGTATCCAAAATCTGGCCAATTTTTATTGGATGATTTTATTTCGACGATTAGTCATCTTATATTCGACTTCAATTAGTTTTGGACCTTTATAAAGTGAATATCATTATATGAAAAAAATAATATTTTCACACTTTCCTAAAAAGCCCCACCCCACTTATAACAATCCCTCAATTCTAAATCATTAGTCACAACTCTTAAGCCCTTTTTCTAGTAAAAAACTTGACCAAATAATCTCTTACGATCCATATCTTAAACTGAAAAGCCTTACTTTAGGCAGAAGTCACTTCAAGAAGTCCTTTTGGTTCAAACCAAATGGAGTTACCCAAATTAAAGGTAACCATTTTTCTTAACTTCATTTCATTTATTTTACTTATCCAACTCCTAAAATATTTTTATTACTTTATTTTATAATAACACCATTATCATAAATATACTATTATATTGTTATTAGAAGTATTCAAACTACACTTACACAGACCACCATCAAATGGGTGAAGAACATGCTGTTTTTGTGGATGGAGAACTAAAGCCACATGAAACGATGATTGTTCGATTATCTCCTACCGCCTATTATGGTGGCCATTAATATGGAACTATATTTATATATGAAATATATTATGTTTATGTTTTCTTTATTCTTCTGTGTTTTACATTTATATCCTACCTTTATGGTTTCTATAATGGGTAAACGCAATAATTTCATTTGAGGACATGTGGACTACTGCCCCTCAAAGTGATATGACTCGTTAATGCCATATGTGGGACGTATAAAGGATTTTTTTATGATATTATATATGATATTATTCTGGAATTATAATATACCTTTTTATACTTATGTTTTCATTCCATTAAATTATGAAATAGAAATGAAACTAGTGTTCATGCGTACGTACGACTTACCATCTCCATGAACGGTGCTTATTACTTCTTATCTCAAAATGTTATGTACTATTATAAACACATGTATATAATGGATATATCTGATAGATATGATATATAAATCTTGAATATAATTCTAGATATAATGTAATTTTGACCATGTGAACAACTTGTAATTATTTGAAGTCAATTTTTGACTCAAGTACAAAATATTAACAAGAAGATAATTATTAACATAAATGATTACATAATGTATATGACATGGTAATAATTGATATAAATGGAATAATAAACCCGAAAACGGTTCTTAAGAAGGTAGAAATTAACATTAGAATATTATTCAGGGTATTAAAGAATGAATGCGTCTTGTCAGACACGAGTTAATGGACATCATCTCAATCTTCTTTCATTGAGGCATATTTTGTTTTAATACACAATTTTATTTTAAAAACTGTATAAACACCTTTTCCTTTTAATTTCATTCAAAGTTAATCTTTTTCTATGAATAGTTTTACTAAAAAACAAAAAATAATGTTTCTTATAACGTAAATGGTGACAATGACCTTTCCGCCATCGCGAGAATTATTTGATCTTTGGCTCCCATAACAAGCCGTAATGATTTTAAAAGGAAAATAAATACCATATAATATTTTACATATTTTAGTATTAAAATTGTTTTCATAATGGATTTATTATGTCTATATATTTGAATAATATATTGTGATTTAAATGTGGAAATGTTATCTTACCTTTATGTTTGTTTTATGTGTTACGAATATGTAATGGTTCTTGGGAATTGTTACGTATACGGGTGGTTCCATGATAAACATTGGGAGGGTGAGCCTGAGATAGCTCTCTAATTCATTGAGTAACATTACAGATTTAAACATTAATGTTTCTCCTAGGAGATTTAGGGAATATACTGTGTTGGGTATTCTAAATGTAACTCCCTATGTAGTTGTGATGGCTACAATTTAAGTATGATATGGATGCCACCAGTTTCCTTTATGATTTATGTTTCCAATGTGTTATTCATAAATCTTATGATTTCATGAGGTATGTTAAAGATCATATGTTATCTATGTAATGATGGACTAATGTCTTCTTTCTTTGATTTATAATCCTTACTGATGTATTTATGCTCATCCCATGTTTTGAGATGTTTTTCATAGGACCTAAAGATGAATAGGTTCAATGATGGGATGAAGGAAAATTCATGTCGTCTAAAACATGGGACTCGTCATGAGTCTTTTTTTCAAGAGTTATTATTTAATAAAAAAATTTAAAATGAGTATACGTGTCTACCTTTTAATTTTTGTGATGTAATTTAAATGTTATGGCCTAATTATCTAAAACTGTAAACCTAAAAAGATCCTCATTGTGAAGTAATCATTTAATTCAAGATTATGTAATATTAGATGTTGGGTCCTTATAATTGAGATCATTGGTCAGCTTAGATAACTTTAAGAGTTAGGGTATTGTTAAATTAGTATCCATAAATTACATTATGTCAATATTGAAATGATATAGCTTTTACAGATTTCCATGTTTCTTCAACTAATATATTTTTGTGTTTAAAATGGTTTTCTACAGAAGAAATAGGGAAGCTATGTTGGGACGACATCAGGAGGAACAATACCTTCCAAATCAGCAACCTGAGATTATCAGAATCGGAACTGAACAGTTTGTGGTAGTGATGCCATAGTTGACTCATGATATAAATGGTGGTAGTATCCATGCACGAGATCAGCCATATCAACCATGGAGGAACAATTCAGAAGTGGAGCATTTCCTGAGGCAACATCCCCCATCATTTAGAGGATCATCTGACCATGTGCTAGCTAAAAGGTTGATTAAATCACTGGAGAAAATTATTGATGTCATTGGGTGTTCAGAACATCAAAATCTTAGTATTGTTATTTACCATTTCGAAGGTGATACAGATCAGTGGTGGTCGATGGTGAAAAATATCAGGGATAGTGATGAGATTGATTCTCTTGATTGGGATGAATTGAAAGGTATGTTTCTTGAGAAATATTTTACTAAGGTGGTTCGTTTTAGGATGGAAAACAATTCCTAGAATTGAGGCCGGATGATGACTATGTGGCTACCTATGAAGAAAAATTCACTCGACTATCATGGTATGCTCCAAATTTCATATGAGATCTTGAGAGTAAAATCAACCATTTTTACTCAGGATTAAAGGAAAAGTATCGAAGGGATTTAGCTCCCCATAAGTTCAAAAGTTATGAAGAACATTTTTGTTGTGCTGAGAAGTTGGAAATGGAGTTGTCCAATGATCTGGTGTTATTTAAAATATAGTAGAATAAGAGGTCAAGGTTGCCGTCAAAATGGAATAACTCTTCAAAAAAGTCTAACGGTAAGAATCTTATGTTTACAGTATGCAAAAATTGTGGTAAAATTCATGTTAGGGAATGTATTTTGAATTCGGGTAAGTGATGCTGATGTTGTAAAATGGGACATAAGGATCATAATTGCACTGAAAAAGAGTAGGGTAATGGTAAGAAAAAATTGGCTTTACAATCAGTAAAATATTTTAAGTGATATGAAATGGGTCATTATGAAAATCAGTGTCCAATGAAGAACTAAACTGAGGGAAAGAAACCAAAATACAAGTAGAAAGGGGCGATGAATTATTTTTCAACTACATCCACTGACGTTGGGCCATCAAGTTAAGTAGTATCAGGTGCACTATTTTTTTGTTCAGATTATGCCAATGTGTTTTTTGATTCAGGGTCTGCACACTCTTTCATTTCATAGAAGTTTTCTGGTAAATTTGGAATTCCATATCCAGATAAAAAATACCTATATTATGGTAAAAAAACCTAATGTAAATGTTGAGAGAAAAATAAAACATAAGTACAATCCTATCCTAGTATGCGGGACGAATCTACCTGCAAAACATATTATTTTTCCTCTAGTAGAGTTTGATGTTATTTTGGGTATGGATTGGCTTTCTGTTTTTCATGCTAAGATTGACTGTGGAGCTAAAGAGGATTCTTTTCAGAATTATTTTCAGTTTGTGTACAATAATGAACCATTCCTATTGATAACATATCAGGAACCTGAGAATCTAGTAAAATATGGAAATGAATGTTACCTTTCACATATTGTTAAAAACAAAGTAACTTTTCAGATTAATGATGTGCCAATGGTAAATGAGTATTGTGATGCTTTTCCTGAAGATTTTCCTAGTATTATACCAGATCAAGAAGTTGGATTTAATATTGACTTTGTTACTAATGCTAAGAAAATTTCAAAACCCCCTTATCAAATATCTCAAATTGAACTTTTAGAGTTAATGAATCAATTATAAGATTTATTAGATAAAGGTTTCATTCGACATAGCACATCACCACGGGGTTCGTCTTGTATTATTTGTTAAAAAGAAGGATGGTTCAATGAGACTTTTCATTAATTTTTGAGCATTCAATAACATCATTGTTAAGAACATGTATCATTTGCCTCATATCAATGATTTTTTTGATCAGCTCCAGGGAACTCAGTATTTTCTAAAATAGACTAGAGGTCAGGGTACCATCCGTTGAAAGTAAAGGAAGTAGACATTACGAAGACTATGTTTCATACTAAATATGGCCATTATGAATTTTTAGTTATACCTTTTGGGATTACCAGTGCACCTTCTGTATTCATGGTTCTTATGAATAGAAATTTCTATGAGTTCTTGGATATGTTGGTGGTTATGTACATTGATGATATTTTTGTTTTTTCAATAATTAAAGAAAATTATGAAAATCATTTAAGGGTTGTCTTGAAAAACATAAAAGAAAATAAAATGTTATGGAAATTCAAAAATTGTTAGTTTTGGTTACAAAAAATTTCATTCCATGGTTACATTATTTCAAAACATTGGATAACTATTGATCCTGCTAAAACAAGTATGATTGAATAATGGCCAAGACCCACAAATATATCCGAGATTCGTAATTTTCATGGATTGGCAGGTTATTACCGAAGGATTGTTGAGAAATTTTCATGGTTATCTAGTCCAATGAAAAAGTTAACTCGAAAAGGTTTTAAGTTCCGTTGGACAAGAGAATGTGATGATTTTTTTTCATGAATTTAAAAGAATATTGGTGAATACTCTAGTTCTGGAACTACCTTCCAGAAATAGTGAGTTTGTTATCTACAGTGATGCTTCATTGAAAAGACTTGGTTGTTTCCTTATGCATAATAATATGGTAATTGTTTATTCTTCACGTCAATTGAATCCTCATTTTTTAAATTACCCTACACATGATTTGGAATTATCTTCTGCTGTTTTTATTTTAAAATTTTGGAGGCAACATTTGTATGGAGAAAATGAGATATATATATTAACCATAAAATTTTGATGTATATATTTACCCAAAAAGAATTGAACATGAGATAAAGGATAAGGTTGGAATTAATCAAGGATTATGATTTCACGATTCATTATCTCATAATAAAGGTAAATAAAGTGGTTGATGATTTGAATCAAAAAATAATGCTTCATTGACTATGATACATTTGGAACGAGATCCTTTGGTTTTTGATATGATTACCTATTGGGTAGAAGTTTTTAGTGTAAAAAATTCATTAGTTTTGTTTCAGGTGTCAGTGAAATCATCTCTATCAGACATAATTAACCAAGCGCAGAAGGAAGATAGTAAGTTACAGAAAAAGGTAGAATATGTTAAGAAGTGTAAGTTGCCTAATTTTAATGTTGATAATGACTGTGTTTTGAGGTTTGGGAAAAGATTATGTGTGCCTTGTGATTCACATTTTAAGAATGAGTTGTTATATGAAGCTCATAGTTCTCTGTTTTTAGTTCATCATGGAAGTACTAATATGTATAGAGATCTTCGGGAGTATTCCCAGTGGGATTTAATGAAAAGAGATATTCCTGATTTTACAATGATGTGTTGGACTTTTCAGTAGGTTAAAGTAGTGTGGAAGATACCAAAAGGGATGCTTTAGTCTTTACTTATGCCCGTTTGGAAATGAGAAAATATATCCATGGACTTCATTGTGGGATTTCTATAGAAATCTCAAGGTAAAAATGCAATATGGGTTATTGTTGATCAGTTGACTAAATATGATCATTTCCTTCCTATAGGAGAAACTTTGTCTCTAGATCAACTTTCTCGGTTGTATGTTAACGAGATAGTGAGGTAACATGGAGTTCCCCTCTGCATTTTATCTGATCGTGATCCTAGCTTTAAATCTAACTTTTGGAAAGGCCTTCAGATGTCATTGGGTACTGAATTAAAATTTAGTACAGCTTTTCATCCTCAATCAGATGGGCAGTCAGAATGAACAATTCAGACCTTGGATGATATGCTATGTACTTGTTCACTAGATTACCCGGGATGTTGGGAACAACATCTTTCTTTGGTTGATTTTTTAAATAATAACGGTTTTCATTCCAGTATACAGATTGCACCATTTGAGGAACTATATAGAAAGCGTTGTCGAACTTAAGCTTTTTGGTATGAAGTAGGTGAAAGGAAGTTGATGGGACAAGAATTGGTAGATCAGATGGCAGAAAAAGTTCAGTTGATTCAGAAGAACATGAGAATAGCTTAGAGTAGGCAGAAAAGTTATGCGGATAACTTGAGGAAGGATCACTCTTTTGAGGAAGGTAATGATGTATTTTTCAAAGTTTCTCCATGGAAAAGTGTGAAGTGTATTGGTAATAAGGGAATGTTGATTCCAAGGTTCATTGGAACCTATGAAATCCTAGAGAATTTTGGATTAGTTTCATAAAGAGTGGATTTACCTCCATGTTCATCCTAGGTACACAATGTCTTTCATGTTTCAATGTTGAGAATGTATATGCTAGACCAATCTCATGTTTTTGAGTCCAAAGGTAATTCAGTTAGAAGAGGATCTCTCCTATGGGGGACAAATACTCCAAAATCATGACTGGAGAGAGAAAGTGTTTCAAACTAGGGTAATTAACTAGGTAAAGGTTTTGTGAAAAAACCATACGGTTGAAGAGGCAACGTGGGATTCTAAAATACTATAAGGGATAAATACCCCTATTTATTTGATAAGTGAATAATATTTCGAGGACGCAAGTTCCCCAAAGGGGGAGGATATAACATCCCAGGTAAATATAGAAATAATACATTTTCATAATAATTCATATTTGTGAATTAAATATTAAATTTACTTTAAAGGAGTTGATATTCTTGATGGCATACCCGATACGCAACAACAGGTTTCTTTGAAATCTTACGTTGCACACAAATAATATAATATTATTATTTTAAAATTTAGTTAGAGTCTAACTATTGTATTGGTAGGAATGAATAGTACTAACTAAAATATGATTATAAATTTTTGTTAAATGTTTTTAAATTTATCTAATAAATGTTAGAGGCTTAAAAGGTGAATTAATCTAATTTTAACCACAAATACTTGAATATTCTTTAAAAAGATAATTAACCTCCTTTTAATGGAAGAAACCACTTTAAATCACGTTTTGGTCACTATTTTATGTTATATTTAACAATATAAAATTCTTCTTTGGAATCGGGACATCAAAATTTACTTTGGGTAATTTTATGGAATTTTTCTGTTAATGTTATTTTTTTAATGAAAAGTGAAAAATATTGTATTTTAATTCAAAACTACCTTTTAACCTAATTTATTTTATGGTTAGATTATATTTTTATTTGGTATTAAAATTTAATTAGATAATATTTTTACCATTTAATACAACTTTGGTCATTTATTCTAATTTCACATTGAAATTGGAGATAAACAAGTGTCAATCTTTTGATAGTTAATATTTCTTAAAAACACACCTTTTGTTTTGACATTAGGAATTAATATTAATTTAATTAATCCAACTTCGATGCTTTGAATTTGTTAAAATAGACATCATTTTGGAATTCGGAATATCAAATATAGATTAGACTGAGTTTTTGGTATTTTTCCTAAAAAACATCAATTTTTGATGAATATTGAAACCACTAAGTAGTAGATAGAAAACTGACTTTTCCATTTAAATTAAACGTTAAAGCTTCTAGAATTGAATTTTGAAAATCAGACATACATGGTTGTTATTAGTAAGTAAAATGTGGTTTAATAAGATAAAAATAATTTTTGGTGAATAGTATCTTTTGACTTTTATTTACCGCGATTAAAGGTAAATAGGGTAATTCAACGTAAAAAAAATATTATAATTATATAAAATTACCTTAAAACTTGTTATCACGTTATTGGATGATCCATGACCAACAATGGTAATCCTTGGGTAAATTTTTGGACCCCATGGAGCCACATAAGAGTGATAATGACACATTTTATTAATTAATTTAAAGTAAGGACAAAAATGACATAAACAAATATCTTTTAGTAAATTAATTTTAACATAGGGTTATAGAACTTATCATTTTGACTATAAATATTATTTAGAAAGTGAAAAATATTTTCTACATTATGGTTTCTTTTTATAACTTTTAGACATCAAATAAATTAAATTATTTATGACACAATAATGATGCAGTATTTACCTCATTAATAAAGGATTTAAATAAACAAGATTATAAATATCAAAAAAATATCCAAAACCTATTCAATTCATATTGGTTTTTTTATTTCGACCATTAGTCATCTTATATTAGACATCAGTAAGTTTTGGACCTTTAGAAACCAAATATCAATATATAACAAAATAATATTTTCACACATTCTTAAAGAGCCCCTCCCCCCACACCTATAAAAAGCCTCACTTTTACTTCATTCCTAAAACCTACAAATCCCCATGGCTCTTCCATCCCATGAACCAATAATCTCTTAAGATCCCTCTCTTCCACCTAGATTCCTTACCTTAGGCAAAAGTCACTTCAATAATTTCTTTTGGTTCAAACCAAAGGTAGTTACCCAAATTAAAGGCGACAGTTACTCATTACTTATTTTCTTTTATTTTACTTCTCCAACACATAAACATTTTTTATTACTTTATTTTATAACAACAACAATATCATAAATATAGTAGGATTTATTATGTTAAGGATTCAAACTACACTTACACACAACTCCATCAAATGGGTGAAGAACATACTGTTTCTGTGGATAGAAATCTTACGCCTCCCGAAACAATGATTGTTCGATTTTCTCCTACCGCCTCTCATGGTGGACATTATGATGGAACTGTATTTATATATGATATATATTATGTTTATTTTTTTATTCTTATGTGTTTCACATTTATATCTTACCTTTATGGTTTCCATAATGGATAAACGCGATAATTTCATTTGAGGAAGTGCAGACTACCACCCCCTCAATGTGATATGACACGTTAATGCCATATATGGGACGTATAAATGATGGAGTTAATGATATTATATATGATATTATACTGTAATTATAATATACCTACATATCATTAGGTTTTCATTCCATTAAAATACGAAATTGAAATGAATGTAGTGTTCATGCGTACATACAACTTACCGTCTTCTTGAACAATGCTTTTGATTTCTTATCTCCAAATGTTATGTACTATTATAAATACATGTATGTACTGGATATATATGATATATATGATATCTAAATCATGAATATCATTTTGGATATAATGTAATTTTTACCCCGTGAACAACTTTTAATTATAAGAAGTTCGTTTTTTACACAAGTACCAAATATTAACAAAATGACCATTATTAACATATATTATTTCATAATGTTTATAACATGGTAATAAGTGATATAAATGGGATAATTACTTGAAAAGTGTTATTAATAAATTATATATTAACTTTAGTTTGTTATTGAGGAGATTAAAGAATGAACGGGTCACGTCGGACAAGAGGTAAGGGACATCGTCTCAATCTCCTTTCATTGAGGTATAATTTGTTTTAATATATGATTTTATTTGAAACGCTGTATAAACACCTTGGAATTTTCATTTATTTAAAATGGAATCTTTTTCTACAAATCATTTTACTAAACAAAAAAGATAATGTTTCTTTTAACGTATGCGGTGACAATGACCTTTCTGCCTCCATGAGTATTATTTGATCTTTGGATTCCTTAACAAGCTGTAATGTTTTTAAATGGAAAATAAATACCATATACACTTTTACATATTTTGGTATTGAAAATGGTTTTGATAATGGATTTTTTATGTCGATATATTTAAATGATATATTGTGACTGAAATGTGTAAATGTTATCTTTCATTTATGTTGGTTTTATGTGTTACGAATATGTTATGATTCTTGGGAGTTTTTACGTATATGGGTGGTTTTGTGATAAACCTAGGGAGGGTAAGCCCGAGATAGCTCTCCAATGCATTGGGTAATGTGATGGAGGTAAACGTGAATGTTTCTCCCAAGAGATTTGGGGTATATACTATTGTGGTAATCCAAATGTAACTCCATACGTAGATATGATAGCTACAATGTAAGTATGATATGGATGCCACAAGTTTCCTTTATAATTTATGTTTTCTATGTGTTATTCATAAATTTATGATTTCATGAGGTATGTTACAGAGCATATAATTTGTTTGTAATGATGGAATAATGTAATATTTCTTTGTTTTATAACCCTTACTGAGCTTTTTATGCTCATCCCATTATTTGATATTTTCTTCACAGGACCTAAAGATGAATAGGGTCAAGGATGGGATCAACGAAAAGTCATGCTATCTAAAACATGGGACTAGACATGAATCTTTTTTCAAGAGTTTTTATTTGATGAAAAAAAATTAAACTTAATAGAAGTTTTGACCTTGTAATTTTTGAGAGGTAATGTAATAGTTATGGCCTAATTAAATAAAACTCTAAACCTGAAAAAATCCTCACTGTGAGTTATTCATTTAATTAAATATTATGTAATGTTTAAGGCTAGGTTATTATATTTATCCCACACTTGGCGAAGGATATTCCAAAAACAAATCTCAATTCTGATGATTTGTTGATGATAACCTCCCAGAGTTACTAATCCATGTATATATCATCATTTTCTATCAAAAAGGGGTTTTGGTTTAGAAAAAATTATTTTTATAGCATTATAGAAAACTCTTGTCCTAATAAAACGTCTTCTATTGATAAACAATGTATCCAAGAGTGTATTTCATTTAACAGGATTCGATTTTCACTTCTCCTAGGGCCCATATGGATTAAAGATCAACATTTATGACCATTTTTTGTAAGATATATATATCCTAAAACTTTATTGAAGTCCTTGCATGTACCTATGTATATGCACCCCTGTCAGACCAGTGACCTATGTTAGATTTTCTTGTTCTTAAACGTGCACGTTCATCTCTTGTATTCAAAAACTACATGAGTACCCAGTTAGTGTACCCAACGCCCATTTCAAAAAATATTAACATGCTCATATAGAGCACTCATGTCCCCTTTAGAAAGATCTACACCCAGGTTCACCTTATCCTATAAATAGTTCTATGTGGTCTCTATTCTGAGAACTTTTAGACAGATGGAGGAGAAAAAACACATACCGCATATGTTATAAATATCTATTCTATAGACCCAAAATATAGGGATCCATGTTTCATAGCCATAATGGGGATCATATAATAGGGACTTGTGCCCCTTATTCATCTTATGAGATTTAAACCTGAGCATGATATCACCCAGCTCTCATACATGGGTGATAATTACCCCAGAACACATAACAAGGTGCTACATCGCAATACCATTACATTGGTTACCCATTACAAAAACCTCAATACCTATAAGACACTTAAGATAGGTAAAAAAATGGTAGAACCAAAATGCTATACTTTACAACAGATCCATTTCACCCTGGTAAATTACTAGTTCACCAATTTCCCCCACCCTCAAACATGATTTCACCCTCACCCATGTCTCACACCTGGGAGCCAATTCACTCAGGTCCCTACACCTGGGAAATAATTTTTTTGGGTCCTATGCCTAGGGTTTCGACCCATATAATTCCTTCTATAACATGTAAGGATAAAAAAAATTTAAATGAACCATATTCATAGTTGAATCAAGAGTGGCATCCATAATGTGTTAGCCTAATTTATTCCTTTGTTGTCTCCTCTTTCACAGAACAAATTTCTATATGGTATGAAACTAAATTACCTGTAAAAAGGTCTCATAATAGTTCTAATCCACATATTTAAATTCCACTATATATTTACCCATGGATATTGAAATTCATATAGTATATCATAAATTCATAATTCCCACTCAACCCATTATTTTCTACACTTTCACGGAACATAAATTCTTAACACATGATTCTAAACAAAATAGCCATGAGAATAAAACAAGATATAATCTCAATAATTTACTTCAAAATATTTATTTAGGAATTTATAGAGTAAATAAGAATGTTACACACATTTATAAGACTCGCCCAATCCATTTCTCCATTTTTTATGACACAAATTTCCGTACTAAATGATGTTAAATTGGATGAACCATAATTTTCATACAACCATACACTTTACAAATAAAATATATAAAATTTTATTACTATTAAAATATATATATATATATATATGATTCATATATATGGTTCAATCTCAACAGCCTAATATATATCTTTTTCCATCCACTTGGTGTTAGACACATTCTTCTTTAGTATTCTTTGTTTATCTAATAACTTATTCACAGGGAGTAGAAATATATATTTGAGCCTTTAGAAAGGGGTAAGCCCCAATATTTCATGTTTTCTTGTATTTTTAATTACTAATTGAAAAATAATGTAAATCCATATGTGAGCCTATTATTAGGTGTAATCCCAAACCATTCTATTCTTCCTCTCCAATCTTGGTAATTATAAACAATGGGTATAAATCCATATATTGGCCTCCTACTTGGTGTAATCCCAAAACATTATACACTTTCTCCCATGTATAAATACCAAAATATAGGTGGTAAATATCCATATATGAGCCTCCTAGTTGGTGTAACACCCAATTGTAATATTCTTCCACCAATTTTTAGTTTCCAACAAACATAGGGGTAAAAATCCTTATATGAACCTCCTATTAGGTGTAAAACCCTTTGTTTCATGTCTTCATAAATTTTCAACCTACCAATAGATAGGGTGTTGATATCCATATATATGAATACCAATAAGTTTAAGACTCAACCCATCCAGTCTTCCTCTCATGTATCGTTATGAACAAAAAGGGGGAAGAAATCCATTTATCGGCCTCCTACTAGGATAAAGACCTAACCATTATAGTATGCCATCCATGACATGTTACCAACAGATAGTGGTTCGACATCGATATATGGGCCTCATAATCCCCATACACCCAGGACATTATCCCTCTACTACTTAATAACTTACATGTGGATATACATCAATATATGAGACTCCTACTATATGTAAGACCTAATCATACATTCTTCTATATAGTTATTGGCATACAAGATAAAATAGAAAGGGACACCCTTTCCTAGGTTCTTTTACTAACATATTTATGCACCCTTAACCTAGTAGTACACTCAACATGATGTTAAACTTCTTGGAATATGTCTTGGATAAATGAAAATTAAATTAACTTTAATTGGTGATGATTTCATGACACTAAAAGGTAATGCATTGTTCTTTGTCAAATGACACTATAAGGAATGACATGTCCAATTATGTGACACTTAATTATGTGGGTTATAATTCCCATCATATATATATATACTCAAGAGTCCCATTTTATGGGCCCAATCCAAACACCATAAAAATAACTAATTCCCTAATAGCGATAAGATCAAGAGTGGCTAGTTTTTTGGCTTCAAACTATAACACCACAAAATTGGTAAAATAAAGACAAATCTTATATAATATACATAGAGAGAGGTTAAAATTAACACATGGTTTTCATTCAATCATTATATTGGTGTATATCAATCCCACACATGGATTTTTGAGGAATTCATGAAAATTTTTTTAATATATAATAGAATCATAGAGGTGGATATATTTATACTTAATGGGTGATATGAGCATGACCCTGCATCATCTCAACCAATGATTATTCAAAAAAATCTAAATATCTGGTGACTACCTAACATTTTAATTTATATCCCATCCAATTAAAAATAATCATGTTTCTAAAATGAAGAAAAAACATTAAATTCATTATTTTCTTTCAACAGACTATCATTCTTCCTTTCTTGACTTAATATGGTGTATTAAATTGATTTTTTTCTCTTCAATTAAATCACTCAATTTCATAACTTTTATAAGTGAATATTTTTTGGATTCCATATTGGGAACCTTTATTTATATTTTTTCATAAACACCATTTTAATTAAGTAGAATAATGTGATTTTTTGTCAAAACATTCTAAACATCAGATGCCTTCTCGTGTTGAGATTCAATATCATTATACCCGATGAAGGGAGATAAATTCCCAAATTTATCATCTCATTAATTTCATTACACATCCTAAATAAAATAATTTAAATAAGAGAGACTGATCTTAAATTAAAAAACTACATCATTTTTATCCATATTAGCTTTTGGTTTTTAATTTCTGGTAGTGATGATTAATGATTAGAATCTACCGGATCTCTAGTTTAAAATTTCATCATTACTTTTATATTATATATATATATATATTTGGAGGCACTCAAATTCAAGAGAAAATATCATTAATGATTTTACGGTGACATGTACATTTATATTAATCTGAGTATTTTTAATTAAAATTTTATCCCGATAAACATTCTAAACAAACCAATATTGAGGATACAAAATCCAGATAATAATGAAATATGTATTGAATTTCAATATTGTAAAATAATATGATAATAACCCTTACCTATCATAATTATCCTCCATTTTTCATTACCACATAAAAAAACTAAATTACAATATTATGCCTTGTTCAAAATTAGTTTCATTATTTCATAGAAAAATGATAAAATTGATTTCATTAAATGAGATACAAGACTAAAGCTTATAATTTCTTCTAATGAAATGTAATGCAACTAATATTCATGAATCTATTTATAACTAGCCAATAACTGTTTCATGTTTCCCTCTTTAATCAGATGAAAAAGCATTTATTTATTCATTATATCCCACAAGATCATTTGTAGATACCAAATATTCTTACATTAAAATACTCCTACAACATTTTATTACCCCCAAAAACTATTCACATCCATATTTCAATGAATATTCCATAATCTTCTCATTAATAACCCAAGAAGAAATCATGTTAAATGTTATATACCTCCATTATTCACCTTGGGCAACATACATGTCATCAATGTAACTCAGAAGAATGAATTACATAAAAAATATGATTTAAAACATGGATTATAAATCCAATATCAACTATATAAACATAAATGAGAAATAAATAGAAACAATCATATTAAAATTAAATATATCATCAATGTGACAAAAATTCAATTGTTTTTTGATTGAGAAAAATAAATTCAAAAATTAAATATATACTAAAAAAAATTATTTTGAAATATATATCTTCATGTAATGTCAAATGAGATGAATAATTAACTTAAATTCTTATTAATTAAAAAATTTAACACATTTAATTTTAATCATGTTGATTATTATTAATGTATGGGTCCACTGACCAACATGAGTTACAATAATGTCATTATAGTTATAGTTAATAATAAAAAATTCATTTTGTTTGAGTGTAAATATTGTTTATGTGGTATGTTTCAAAATTTAATCCATTTCTTACTATCAAATTTCTTATATAATTTGTAGAAAACAATTAAATAGGCATGTAAAAAAGATAAATATTAAAAATTTATAATTACTCGTTCCTTAAAATCTAAATTAACAATATAAAGGATTGGAATATCACAAGGGTATAGGATGGGAAAATTTTTTAATTTGAGTTTTGAGAAATAGAATTGTTATTTATGATTGTTTAAAATATTTAAATTGTTGTTTAATAGGAGTAATAATGGATTTGAAACAACTATAAATAGTATTTAAGAGTTTTATATTTAAAATAATGTGGTGGTTTTTTAATGTAGACACTAGGTAGTATCCCAAAATCATTAGGTACCTAATAGAACAAACAAAGGGGTTGTACCACAAGCATGACCATCGAGTTGTCAGTGGATCCTCACAATGTACAAGGTAGTCCAGAAAACATTTTTTTAAGAGGGGATTTTTTTATTATCTAGGGGAACTATTATTTAATCACTATGTTCTCATTTTGTTCATCTATCAAAAATATGGGTAAAGCCTCAATTTTTCTCTTACCCAAGGTAATGCACTCCACTTAGTATCCCTCCCATAATTTCTTTGATTTTTTGGCGGCTAAATAGGGATTACAAGGGAGATTGGAATGGATCATGGTGGGATTTCTTATCAAATACAGGGATTGCATGTCTAGTTCATATATGATTCTTAAGAATGATGAATTATAGGTGTTGTTTGATGTTTTAGTTAATTTATGAATACATGTGATAATATAATCATATTTTACTGAAATTGGACTGAATTAATGATTATTCAATCATTTTAAGTTAGTGATTTATCATTTTAAAGACATGGGTGTGCATGGAGAGTTGACCAGGCCAATTTTCATATGGTTTATGAAGCATAAATCTAAATTGTGATTTTTATTGTCTTTAGAAAAATTTTAATTTGTAAAATCAAGTGTGCAAAGTTTTATCACCATACCATTTGGTGAAATGCACCAGATAGAAATAATATCTCTCTATCCACAAACACATCATCGTGTAATAAAATTTATCACATCACACCAATTATCCATTCCCTTTCAAAATAAGGAAAAACTAAAATCCACATTCCTTACCAAAAAACCATACCTTTGGATACTAAAACCCCAAAATAAACATCTATAGGTCTAAGAAGCTTTATACCCTTAAAAAATTATTTAATCCCCTTTATATAATATTATGGTAAAATAAGAGCATTCATAAGTAATAATGAAAATTTGTTGTGTTTAATATATAAAAACCAAATAATTATCATTTTGATTAGATATTCTAGAAAATAAATATTCTTATTTTATGTATAGTAAATATTATATTGGAATCTATTTTTTGATTGATTTTACTATGATCCCAAGATATAAAATCTATAAAAAATAAAAATTATTTTAGGGTTATAAATAATCAAGAAATGGAAAATCATTAAAATTCTCCACATGATAAATATAAATTAGGAGAAGAGCCATATAAATATAAGGTAGAATAAGGTAATTAATTATCATCTCATATAATTAGTGTTATTATATATATAAATTAATTAGGGAGGCTACAGACACCGCTAATACTATATACAGTCATGATATTCATTGTACCATATCTACTAAAATGTTTCCCACAGATCATTGAGAATTAAAACATTAATAATTTAAATTTAAATTTAACTAATATCATCAATTTTTAATATTACTAGGATGATTATGGGTAGTGTATTATTATGATCCATGATTAAGGTAAATAAATGAAATGGTCAATGGTGTGTTTGGAATAATAAGTAAAGTGACCTTAGAGTGTCTTTGAAAAATTATTTTAAATTGAAGAAAGGCATTTTTTAATTATGTATATTGTTTATATTATATAAAATGTTTTCATTAGATGATTAATTATCTAAAATACCTATATTTTTAAAATAATCAAAATATATATTCCACATCTGTTATTAATGTTATCTAAACATGTTCTTCTTTATGTGTATATGATATCAAATATGAAATATTTTTTTTACATCTATTAGTGTAAATAATTGAGGTAGATTTTATTATTGTAGATTAAATTATTCATTCATTTGATAAAGGAAAGGGGTTTTTCATTGATGAGGTGGATGCATTGGCTAATTTAAATGGTCAGATGGATTTATAAATTATAAATGATTTGTATTTTTCTTCTCATTTTATCTTATTGGAAAAATATTATTTTCATTATAAATGATGTTTAATAAAAATATTAGATGGTATAATTGATAGAAAAGGGTAATGATTTGAATAAATTCTATATGTTGTTATGAAATAAGGTATATTATATATATAATATATTTATCAATATATATGAGAAATACTTACCACCCATCTAAATTATAATGTTTAAAAGAATAAAACATTATTTTAGAATATTCATCCAAAAAATTAAAATTTCATAAAATATATTATTCTGAATAATGTTTTGGTATGTATTCTTATAATGTAAGGATGTTTTATTTCATAACAAAAAAGTTTATTTATTCATATTGTTCTTTGTGATAGATGTAAGAGTTTCAACTAGCACTGAGTAGGTTCTTTAGTTATCCTTAAACAATAGAGCTATATTTTCTCAAGATTTCCATTTTACTTAATGTACAAAATGGAAAATGGATAAAAGGTTTTTTTCCAAATAATGATTCTAGTGAGTATTCTCTAAACATAGAGATGTTCAAATTGTAAAAAATAATGTAGTGTAATAATATAATTAAAGGTGTAAATCACAAAATATATTAAATAATTAAAGGATGAATTATTAAAAATTAACTTAGTGAAAAGATATACATTTTAACTTCATTAACAAAGCATCATAAGGAAAAATTATAAATGAAAAATTTTCAAGATTATGATGTTGAACTTTGAATTATTTCTTTTTGATTTAGTCAAAAAAAATTATTAACAATTTCAAATTTGATGTCATGCAATAAATAATGTTAAATATTATTTTCAAATAGTTATGAAGAGGTTTATTAAATAAAATATCAACATTTATCAAAGAAAATATCATTATCTATGTTTTTTATCATTTAAACGATATGCTAAAAGCACCCCAAGAGGGTGTAAATTCAGTTGTAAATTAATTTTCGCACTGAATATATCATTTACTAACATTGGAAATATATTCATAAACCAAATATACCCATCCAAATAATATAATCATCCACTTATTAAATATAAATTTTATGATTCATGGTTTATTAGTCATTCATCCTAATGGGTTGTGTCTGGGGAGCATAAACCGATAATGTTTCTATATTGCAAGAAAATATCAATACCCTATCAATGATTACAATGTTTTAGAAAGGAAAGATTTTGAACCAAATATATCTTCCTATCTCTAATTTTCCACATATTAATTGAAGATAGAGAATCATTAATTTTTAATCTGAAAGTAATTAACAATAAATGTCAATATAATATTAGGAAAACCATTTCAATGAAGGTCTATGTATTCAACAAAAAATCCTCATGATTAAATCTATATCTTCAAGGATGTAATACAAAATAATAAATCCATTAAAAACAATATATTTTAAATACATCACTCACCCTCTCTCTCTCTTAATTTTTATTATATTCTTATATCTCATGAAACCTCTAATCATCATTCATTGATATTTCCAATTTATTTTTTCGAATATTTAATACTACACAAGCAACATCATACAACTGTATTAGATTCTAAAATTTTCCTTCGTGATCACTAAAAAATTCCACATAAGGGATAGAATTATTTTATTAATTAAAAGTATACTAAATATATTATATCATTATATATTAATGAAAACAATTCATGTTGAATTCGTTCATGGAATGGTTTCATCAGTCAATGAGTGATATATATAGAAATAATATTTTTCAAATACTTTTCTCTCAATATAGAAGCTTATTTCCATTTTTTATGTCATGACCCGTCCCCCTGGCCCGAGTTGTGACTACCCCAATCCAGCCTTCCATAGGCCAGGGGCTAGCGAGTAGCACCGGAAAGGCAAATCCCTAAAACAAGTATGGCATTGCCTTTAAACCTGTTAACTCACACAAACCAAGCACATAGCAAGACACAAGCACAAAGTAACCTATATAGTAAACTGGGTGTGTACAGTAAGTAAAGGATCCAAAATTAAAGCCCAACTGGAATGTATAATTAATACTAAGGACAACTTCTGCAAACACCCACCAAGGATCCTACATGATGGGTAGGTACAACTCTTGAATGATCATCTCTGCGGTATGTCTCGTCTAATGGTCCAGCTCCGAGTAGCCTCCATTCTTGGAACCCTCAACCTCGATCAATGTTGTGAATCTTGTACAAAACACACAACAATGTGTGGGCATAGCCCATTCAGGGGTGATTATAACAATACTCAGTATGTTGCCCGAGACCCCAAAAGGTCTCTTAGAATCCACAAAGGATAAACCACAAATAAATACCTCAATCTCAAAGAAAGAATCAATTGTCATCAACAATAATTAGGTATATTCCCTTACATATACCTATGTTATAAATCTATACTCATCTCACACGTGATGGAAGATTACCACAAAGGTAACACCACGAAGGTAGAAGTACCACACAGGTAACACCACAAAGATAGAAGTACCACACAGGTAACACCACAAGGTAAGTACAAAAAGGTAATGCCACACAGAAGAATACCATGAAAGTATCACCACAAATAAGTCTACCAAAAAGTTAAAGTCTTAGATCACACCAGGTATAACTTTTGTATGTAAGTATAGTTGATTAACTGTATTTCTAGATCAACTTACTTCATCAAGAGTGTCTATTGTTGACCTACATTGGATCGAAGATGGCCCTCATATGTTCTAAAAACAACCCACATAGGATCGATATGCGCTGACCCACATAGTATTGCTGAGTGCAGACCCACACAGGATTCCAAGATGACCCACATAGGATCTAAAGACTCTTCAAGTACTGTCAGCCCTAGGGTTCCCGCAATAAGCATTCTTTATTCTGAGAGGTTCCGCTCATCAATCCATCGATCAATACATAATCATCCATGAAGTCCCACAAAGAGGTATCAAGAAGGTATATCATTTCATAAGGGACCCAACGCAACATACAACACGTCAATCAGAATCATGGTTAGTCAGTTATTAGCATTTCCATTCTGAGGGCCCTGTTGGACTCGTGTTCGATCTGACCTGGACATTCTCTGAATTTAACCCAAGCTTATGTTGATTATACCCCAAAGACCGTCTCAATCCAAGGATCCTAGTTCCATATACGTTTCGTCAAATGGATGCCCGATTCTCAAGATATGACCAAAAAGGCGTATCTGGGTCCAGATGGGCTGAGGTCCGGGCCAACCAAGCACAACCTGACCTGGGATGACCCGACCCGGTTTGGGTCAACCCGACTCGACCCGGGTCTAGCCCGACCCGAAAAGGGGGCGTCTCGCTCGGCTGGGTGTGGTCGTCCTAGCAGGGTGCGGTCTGTCATGGTAGCTCCCACCCTGGCCGCACTGGGGGGAGGGCCCCATGGTATTCCAAACGATCCAACAGAGCGTTCGGCCAGGCCAACATGGAGACACCATCTAAAGCTTCCTGCTAGTGCATGGGACCTTCTGTAGTGATCCCACTCGGTGTGACTCGGCCGACAGACAGATCTGGTCGGCTTCCCCCTTCCAGGGGCGCGACAGCGCCGCTGTCCTCCCACGTTCGGTCGGGTGCTGGCCACCCTTCGGGTGCACCGCTGCAGCT
Organism: Viscum album; assembly: GCA_963277665.1. Lineage (NCBI taxonomy): Eukaryota > Viridiplantae > Streptophyta > Magnoliopsida > Santalales > Viscaceae > Viscum > Viscum album. The sequence goes on from OY728152.1 coordinate 716,699,244, forward strand.
AAGAAACCATGACCTCCTCCTCATCCGGTTGCACGGAAGTGCACCGCCCAACATCCACGTCACCAGCCAGGGTGTCGGCCATTCCCCTACTCTACCATGGCCGATGAGCCACTGTCTCCTCTGCTCCCGGCGGCGCGGATGCACGCCACCCCAGTTCTACGCAGCCGGCTTGCGTGCTGGCCGCCGTCCTCCTCGGCTGCACCCGACGGCCTGTGGCCTCCTCTAGTGGAACGGTTACACTGCCGCCACCATCATGTCTGGTCGGAGTGCTAACCACCACCTTGTTCCCTAATGGCATTGGTCGCTGATGACGTCGTGCCTATGGGATTCTGCTCATTCTAGAGTTCTCTAGTGAAGAACACGTCAACATAGAGGAAGCGGAGGGATCGATCTATGTTTGTTTTATCCCACACCCTCCACGTTAGATCGATAGCAGGTAGTTTAAGAGGATTTTAATCAACTTAAAACCATGAAGAACAATAGTAATACTTCCCTACCTCATTTGGTCGTGGGAGGTGGCGTGAGGAAGGACATGAAGACGATGAAGATGCTGACTTTCATCGCTCCCGCATCACACTTCAAAGATAGTTCCTCATTCTTGAACTGAAGGATATTCTTCTTTGATGGAGGTTCCTCATTGGGGGATGTTCTTCCAAGTTCTCTGAGGCTCTCCCATGATCACTCATTTACCAATGATTTCTCCCATGTGAGGTGAGGAGCAAACTTAATTAAGTTAAGTTTATTAATCAATTTATTTGGGCCCATTAGTTGGTATAATTCCAATGCTTTCCTCACATTAAAGGGGATTTCGAGTGGTCCCCTCCACCAAGATTAAAAATGAAGTTTTAAAAAAAGAAAAAAAGTAAATTAATTCATTTTTCTTCTCCCACAAATATCTGATAAACTAACTCGCACCCTTGACCTACTACGGTCAAGGGGAAGGTCTCCTTAAATGAATATTAGCGCAGATAGTTAAACGGTGTCCTATGATTTCAATTATGAGAACCAGTTTAACTATTACAAAACTCCACTCACGTGTTCACTGAACGTTCCCAAAAAAAAGTTCAGAAATTTATTTTAGGCACACCGGGCCTCATAATCACGCGCTGTCAATTTTTGAGGACCCATAAAAATTCTATATAATTATAATTAATTTAATGGTAAAATTATGGGTCATTAAATTCTCCCCACCTCGGGGATTTTCATCCCTGAAATCCACACAAAAACTAGGGAAAAAAGTGGGGGTAATGTGCATGAATCTGAGCCACCTGCTCCATTGTGCACTCCGGGAGGTTCTTGTGCTTTCAACATACGCACACCATTGCTATCAATCTCTCACAAAGGACTCTCTCTTGTCGATCCTCAATCTCCACTAGTACCTCTGAAAACATCGCCCCATCATCGATATCCAGCACACCCCAGTCAATGATGTGAGAGGGGTCATGCACGTACCTCCTTAGCTGGGATAAATGAAAAATTTCATGCACCCGACGCAACTGAAGGGGAAGAGATAGGTGGTACGCCACCTCACTAACTCTGCTGAGGACCTGAAAGGGTCCGATGAACCTCAGAGATAACATGGTTCCCCGGCCAATTCTCTACAAAACTAATTGAGGTGATACCCCTAGAAAAACCTGGTCACCATCCTCAAACTCGACAGGTCTCTGTCTCCTATCTGCATAAGACTTATGCCTACTCTGTACAGTCTTCATCCGCTCCTAGATGATCTTCAACTTTTTTGTGGTAGCTCATACCATCTCTGGTCCCCTGAGTGCTGACTCGCCGGGGTTAGTCTAGCACAAAGGAGATCTGTAGCTTTGATCGTACATTGCCTCAAATGGAGCCATGCCTAGAGTTGAGTGATAGTTGTAGTTTTATGTGAACTCCACCAAGGGCAAGTGATCCTCCAATTTGTGGCTGAAATCAAGGATGCAATCATGCGACATGTCCTCAAGGGTTTAAATGGTATGCTCTATGGGACCATCCGTCTGAAGATAGAAGGCAGTGCACAACCAAAGCTATGTCCTGAATGCCTCCTTCAACCCCTTCCATTGCTAGGAAGTAATATGTGAATCATGATCAGAGTAAATCATAGAAGGAACACTATGAAGCAATAAAATCTCTTTCACATAGAGGAGTCCCAAGCACTCTTTCGAACCCTACTCATTGATAGGTAGGAAGTGGGCCGACTTGGTGAGTTGGTCAATGTTCACTTAGATGGAATCATGTCCCATGGACGTGCATGGATGTCCAATCACAAAGTCCCAGGATATTCGATCCCACGTCAACTCTGGCACCTCTACCTGAACTAAACTTACTGGAACCTGATGCTCTGCCTTCACTTGCAGGCATGTGAGGCACCGAGGGACAAACTCTACTATAGATTTCTTCCTTCCCGGCCACCAGTGATGACGCCGAAGGTCCTGGTACATCTTCACCACTCCTAGATGTACCTCTAGAGGGTATGTATGGAACTCCCTCAACACTTCTCTATTATTGACATTGATACCATTGTACACCCTTTGAAGAGGATGAAGTGATCCCCATCTTTAGAAAATCCATCAGGTACCTGTCCTGTGGATATCTGGGAAAGTTGAGCCTTGAAATTAGTGTCTCTATGTTTCACATCATTGACTCACTAAAGGAGTGGGTGGGTGACTATCAGATACTGAAGATAAGCTACTCCATCTCAATCGAGGTAAGATATCCACAATGCAGCTAGCTACTCCATCGACTCACTCAACAATTGTATACCATATCTTCAGCTGAGTGAATCTACTACTATGTTCCCCTTCCTAGGAGTATAAACTATCTCGAAGTCATAGTCCTGGAGGAACTCAAGACAACACCACTGTCTCAGGTTCAGGTCCTTCTGATAGAAGATATATCTGAGACTCTTGTGATCAGAGTAGACTATAAAACATTTCCCATCAAGTAATGTTAGCATATATTCAAGGTGAAGACCAATGCTTCTAACTTCAGGTTATGGGAAGTAGAGTTCTCCTCATGTTGTTTCAGCTGTCGAGAACCATACACGATCATTGCTTGCTCATGCATTAAGACCCATCCATGCCTGGTCCCTAATGCATCGCAGTAGACTACATACCCAACGCCCAACTCTGGTAACCTCAAGATGGGGGCACTCGTCAGTCTCTTCCTCAGCTCTTGGAAACTCTGTTGGCATCTCTTTGACCACATGAAGGGTTTCCCCTTCTTCATCAATGTTGATAAGGATACCGTAAATCTAGAATATTCGGGGGCATACCTTCGGTAGTAACTAGCCAGACCTAGGAAAGTCCGCACCTCCATCACACTCCTGTGTGGCCCCCAAGAAAGCACATCCTGAATCTTCACAAGATACACCACAACTCCATCCCCTGAGATGACGTGTCCCAGAAAGAGAACCTCTTAGATCCAGAACTAGAACATCAAGAGATTACAATAAAGCTGGTTCACTTGTAGTGTGTCCATAAATATTTTCAAATCATAGACAAGCTCCTCCTCTAGGGATATGTATATTAGTATTTCATCGAGGAAGACTACCACAAATAGATCGAGGTATGGCTAGAAAATCCAGTTCATGAGTCCCATGAACACTACTGGGGTGTTGGTCACACCGAATGGCCTAACCAAGAAATCATAATGTCCATACTAACATCGAAAGGTCATCTTCTACAAATCCTCGTCTGGTACCCTGATCTAGTGATAGCCTGATCTAAGGTCTATCTTCAAAAACCAACATTCTCCCTTCAACTGATCAAACATTTAGTCAATCCAAGGTAATGGGTACTTGTTCTTTGTGCTCACTAGGTTCAAGTGCTAATAATGCACACAGAGTCTCAAACTCCCATCCTCCTTATTGGAGAACAAAATCGGGGCTGGTCAAGGAGACTCACTGGGCCAAATGATTCCCTTGCTCTGAAATTCCTCCAGCTGTACTTGTAGCTCTCAAAGATCTGTGAGAGCCATCTGATATGCTGGTGTAGATATCGGTGACTTTCCGGGGTACGAGTCGATATAAAATTCTACCTCTCTTCGAGGAGGTAGACACGAAACATCATCAAGGAAAACATCAGCGTACTGGTCCACCACTACAGGATAGCTCAGACTCTCAACATCGACCACTCAAAGGGTAAGGATCGCCAGATGATTTTTGATTGGCTGCACCCTCCTCCGGTTAATTCCATGTTGTGCTGCAAAGGTTCCCTTCTTGCTAATGAAGGAAAACCCCATCCCATCTATGTGGAAACACCACACATTGTGTCTAATAAAATCGATCTGAGAATGGACTGTAGACAACCAATCAATACCCAAGATGACATCATAATGCCTCGACATCACTAAAAAAAGATACCAGCCAAATCTCTTGCTTCCTATAGTAAGATCACTCTGTTGGTCCATATATGTAATTGTCGAATCCTCTCTTGTAGGAGTCTCTATCCATATGGATCGAGCCAAGGGTACCACCAGAATCTTTGAGCTCTGAATGACAGAAGTGGAAATAAAAGTGTGATTGGCACCTGTGTCTATATGTACTGTAGCTAATGTGGAGTAGACATAGATAGTACCTCTAATCATCTCCGGAGCATCGTGGTCACGATCCTCAGCTGACTGGAGGTGAGCTCGTCTTTGTCCTCCTACTCCCTGTGGTCGGTGTGGACCACCTAGAGGTGGTGGCTGTAGAACATTGAATCGCTGCTCACTACCTGTTGCACAGCCAGCACATCATCCACGACTGCCTCCTACCTATGGACCTCCTCGATCGAATATTTTCCTCTGCCCAGGCAGTCCATCGGCCATCCTCTTGTTGTCTGTATGGTGGTTCGGGTAGTCGTGAGCCATGTGACCCTACCCGTCGCACGATTAACACTACTTACTCCTCACCTGTCCTTCTCTGTCTCGAGAGCCTCTCACAACCAACCATGTATCTTGTGGTCATCCACCTATAGGTATGGTCCTCTTGGACCATTGTATCATGTGTCTACTACCAGATACAGATTAATATGCTACGTGACACCTGGTGGTGGGTCTTGTTGTCGGTGACTGCTCAACATGGAAACTCTATACTAAGAGTTCTCGCTCTAACACCCCCTCCTACATCGGGGTGCTGAGAGAAATCATCAAAGCACTAATCTTCCGTCTGATCCCCTTCTCGAAGGTCCAGGACCAAAAAATGGGTCTCGCACCATGTCAATAGAGTATAAAAAGTGGTCTGTGAACCTCGCGGAATATTGAGCCACAACCATGCTACCCTGATGCAAGTGGATATGTTCATGTATAAGCATTGAGCATAATGTCGTAGGGACAAACTCTACCCTGAAAAGTCTCTCGAATTCTACCCAGATGAGAGTGATCTCATCATGAACCTAGATAATCATGCTCCAACATCTTCCCACTACTTACTAAAGATTGTTAGCAGCATGGATCACTATAAGATCAAATGGTGACCCTATGAGTTGAAAATTTTTAACCCCGACCTACTACCAGTCCTCAGCCACCTTTGGATCCATCTCGCCCAGGAACCTTAGTGGCCTCTAGTGCAGGAACTCATGCAATGCACTTATTCAGCGTGCTCCCTCTGCTTCTGGGGCTGGTGGAATCGTCTACCCAATGGGTAGTGGTGTTTCTGGTACACCACCCAATGGTACAACTACCGAAAGGGGGCCCTATACTGAAGACTCGTTGCTCAGTGGGATATCATCGCATACTATACATGGAACCCTGGCTAACAGGCTACGTGGAGGCATCCTAAAATGAATCAGGTGTTCCACGACCAATAAGTTATATTTGGTGAGATGAATCAATGTGATCACAAATAAAACCTTCGAAAACACACGCGAAATTAGTGTTTTAGTGCACTGAGTCAAAATTCAGAAGTCAAGGTACTTGTGTATGGATACATCAGCTGTCGCACTGACACTGGGTTCCCCAAACTGATAACCACACTCATAACACGTAAGACTGTTGCCGATTAAAATATCAAAGTCTATGTTATTATGTAGAACTGACTCCTCTGATACTAATTTTTCACGACCCGTCCCCCAGGGCCCATGTTGTGACTACCCCATTCCCGCCTTCCATAGGCATGGGGATGATGACTAGCACCGAAATGGAATATCCCTAAAACCAAGAAGGAATTTTCTTTAATCCTATAAACTCATTCAAACCAAACACAAAGAAAGACACTAGAAAAATGTAAACAATATAGTAAATAGAGTGTGTAGAGTATGTAATGGGGTCAGAATAAAATCCCAACTAGGAAGTACAAGTAAAACTGATAACAACTCATGTGAACACCCCCAGTGATTCTACATTAAGGGTAGGTATTGCTCTCGAATGGTTGTCTCTACGGTACATCTCGTCTAATGGTCCACCTATGAGTAGCCTCCAGTCATAGAAACCTCAGTCTCGATCAATGTTGTCAGTCGTCTGCACAAGACACTACAAGGTGTGGGCATAGCCCATGCTGGGGTGAGTATAAAAATACTCAGTATGGTCCCAGAAACCGCAAAGGTCTCTCTAAATCCAAAAGGGAAAAACCATAAAGAAATATCTCAATCTCAAATCACGAAACAATAGTCATCAATAATACTTAGTTATATTCCCATAAATATACATATGTTATCAATATATACTCATCTCACATGTGAGGGAAGATTACAACAATGGTAATACCACGAAGGTAGAAGTACCACACAGGTAACACCATGAAGTTTGAAGTTCCACATAGGTTACAACAAAAAGGTATGTACTACAAAGGTAATGTCGTATAGAGGAATAACAAGAATTTATCACCACACAGATGTGTACCACAAGGGTAAAGACTCACCTCGCACTATGTATAACATGAGTACGTAAGTATAATTTATTATCTGTATTGCTAGATCAACATACTTAATCGAGAAACTGTGTAGTTAACCCACATAGGATTTGAAAATGACCCACACATGATTGGTATGCACTGACCCACACTTGATTGGTTAGCATTGTCCCACGCATGATCCGAAGATGACCCACACTGGATCTGAAGACTCCTCAAGTACAGTCATCAACAGGGTTCCCGCACTAAGCATGCTTGATTCCAGGAGGTTCCTCTCCTCAATCCATCAATAGATAGTTAATATGCAACTAAATCCCATTATTTTGTATCATGAAGGTCAGTCATGTCATAAGGTACCCAATGGAATAGATGATGTGTCAATCGGATGCTCGGTCCGTAAGTTATTAGCATTTTCGTTCTGAGGTCCCGGTTGGATTCGGGTTCGATCCAACCCAAACGTACCCCAACATAATCCAAAACTCATATAGAGTATACCCAAAGGACATTCTTGATCCAAGGATCATGGTTCCACATATGGCTCGTCCAACGGATGCCCAGTTCTCAAAATATGGCCAAAAAGGCGTATGAGGGTCCAGATAGGCCTCTGGTCCAATCTGACCTGGCCACGGCCGACTCGAATCGGTTTGGGTTGACCCGACCCGACCCTACTATTTCCAAAACCACAAATGGGAGGCTTAGCCCACTAGGCATGGCCCGCTGGGCAGGCCTCATCGGAGCGGCTCGCTTGGCACGACCCGCTCAGCATGGTGCAGTCCGCCCGTCTGGATGTGGTCCGCCATGGCAGGGCCCGCCCTAGCGGCACTAGGGGAGGTGCCCCCATGGTATTACGAATAGTCTAACAGGACATTTGTCCTAGAAAACCCGGTGGCGCCATGTGGGGCCACATAATGGTGGGCGGGACCCACCGAAGCAGTCTCACTCAGCATGACGCGGTCAGCCATCAGTTTTGGCCGGTATCTCCCTTCTAGCAACGTGGCAGCGCCGCTTTCCTCCCATGGTCGGATGGGTGACAGCCTCCATTCAGGTGCACCTCCATGGCTATGTAGCCGCATCCTCCTCCTTAGCCAGCGGTATGGACGCACATGGCCCTGTCTCCACATGACTGGATGGAATGATGGCATCTCCCTTTCTCCACTATTGTAGACGGGTCGTGGTCTCCTCTACTATTGGTGATGCAGATAGGTTCCACACCAGTTCTATGAGGCCGATCGGCATGATATCCATCCTCCTCCTCCACTGTGGTCAACGGGACACAGCCTCCTTCAGCAGCGCGTTTGCGCAGCCGCCACCATCATGGCCTGCCTGAGTACCGGACGCTGCCTTGTGCCCTGCCGGCATCGGTAGCCGACGACGTGGTGCCGGCTGTTTTCACTCAACCTAGAGTTCTCCCATGAATAACAAGTTAACATAGAGGGAGTGGAGGGATTGATATGTGTTTTTTTGTCCCGCACCCTCCGCGTTAGATCGATAACAGGTGGTTCAAGATCAATTGAATCAATGTAAAACCACGAAGAACAATATAAACACTTCACTACCTTGTTTTCTCGTTGGAGGTGGTGTGAGGAAGGAGATGAAGATGCGGATGTCTGATGCTCTTACTACACACTCCAAAGATGGTTTATCATTCTGGATCCGGAGGATGTTCTTCAGTGAAGGAGGTTCCTTGTTGGAGGCTGTTCTTCCATGTTCTCCAGGGGTCTCCCATGTTCTCTCCTTTTCCTATGATTTTCCACACGAGAGGTGAGGAGACAACTTAATTAAGTTAAGTTTATTAATCAATTAATGTTGGATCATTAATTGAGATAATTACAAGAGTTTCCTCAAATTAAAGGGGAGTTCGGGTGGCCCCCTCCACAAGTATTCAAAATGGAGTTTTCAAGAAAGAAAATAAAAGTGTATTTATTTTATTTTTATTCTCTAACAAAAATAAGAAAAACTAACTCCCACCCTTAACCTACTACAGTCAAGTTGAAGGTCATATTAAGTGAATATCGGCCCTGTGAGTTCAACGGTGTCCTCAAATTTCAATTTTGAGCACTTGTTCAAAAGTTACAAAACGCCACTCCTGCGTTCACTGAACGTACCTGAAAAGAGTTCATAAATTAATTCCCGGCACACCGGGCCATGAAATCACGTGCCTTCAATTTTCTCAGACTCGTAATAATTCCATATAATTAAAAAAATTACATGGAAAATTTTGGGTCTTTAAATTTTAGTTATCATGTCTTCATTACACCATCATTCAATGATATGATTAAACATTATGGTATTTCTACATCAATGTTCAATAACCCTCCATTTTATCTTCTAATAAAAAAGTAATATACTAATAAAGGAATAATGACTTATATCCTGTTGATCATAAAATGGTCTTGAGAAGATACTCATTATATCCCTTATAGTCTATTTTCACCAAATGACTATGATACCCAGCATGTTGAAATAAAGACTACCTTCACATGTTTTTTGTCATATTCTTATATTTATAAACATATCTATGATGAAATTATCAATTAAAGACCATGATAATTCCACATTTATCAGTAATATATTATATAAACCATGACATAGTTTAGTAACACATTGATTTTGAGGATTAATGGTAAAAAAATTCTCAAAAATAGAATATGATGTGGTAATAGTTTATTGATTACATGGTGTTTTTATAAGAATTGTTATTTTATTTCCTTATGCTTACCCGTTAACAATATATTACCTTTATTATGTTCATTCCATTAACTTAATATTTCAAAAAAAAATTATGAAAAGAAAACAAAGAAAGGGAAAACATCAACATGATGTGATTTTACCATTATTCAATGAAAACCACTTCCACATTCTCCACGTCAACTGCATACATCAATGTACTTCATGAAATTTGATATTACATTCATTGATATTAATATTTTACTGTTTATCAAAAAAATTCAACCATAATTTACCAACCAAATATTTCATTCCAATATTACTCTCTAAATTATTAGGTTCCACGATTCTCCCCCTTTGGGTTTTTAGAAATCCAATGAGAAATTAAGGATTCCTAAGTCTATAAAAACCAAATTATAGTAAACATCACATCTATTACTCTATGTATATGTGAACCATTATCATTTTATTAAATAGAAGATCAAATAAATAATTCTATGATCTTTTTTATAACACTAGAATGACACTGAATTAATTTTGATCTCACATAGTCACACGTCCTCAACTCTGTTCCAAATTATTTGTTTCACGGCTTATTATTGTACTAAAAACTCCATAAAATGATATAATAAATTTCCTCATATCAATTTTTTAATTAATGAATGCTGTATTAGTTACACTTGTAAAATTTGATCTTATACAACAATTCATGTTATAATTCATCAAGGACTTCCACATTCACTATTTTTCCTCCTTTTAAAAATATTCCAAAAGTAAAAGACAAGTGAGATAAATTTTAATAGTAATATTATATAAATTATTAATCAATTTAAATGTCATGAATGGTTTTGTGAATATGCTATCAAGTTGTTTATTTTTTAAAAATGAACTACCTAAATAATTCTTTGTTAAACCGTTTCTTTGATAAAATGATATTAGTTTCCAATATATTTAATATGATAGTGTTCAATTGGGTTGTTTGTTACTCTAGCAGCACTCTTGTTATCACACAAGATCATCAAACGTACATTGGATTCCTCTCCAAGATCCCCCCCCCTTTTATCCATATAAACCGAATACTTTCCTTTATTATTGAAATATTTTTTGATTACATTATTCTAAGAGAAGTAATATATTGATTCATTCTAATTCATCCAACACATTTTTTCTAATAATTAAATAACTCATATTTATAGATTTGTAATCCACTATATCCACATCCTAATATGAACCCATATATACCCGTAACTCTGGTTATTTTTAGACTCTAAACACTAATACATAGTCAGGAGTTCCATACACATGATTCAAAATTCTTGTCTTGGTAGTTTCACGTTCTTCATTAGGATTCATTTGAAACCTCGTGTCTACATAAGTTACACAAACAATGTTTTCTCACTATCAAATAATATATAATTTAAAAAAATTTGTGGTGTCAATTCTGATAATTAATTCAACCCTCTTTTTAATTTTTGAGTTTAGTTCCTTCATGATTGGAGTTGAATAAGGATTACAATGGTCTATAAGAATCCTTTTTAGTAACTTATTTCTATACATTATATGAGAAATAATATTATACAAATCCCTGTGATTGAATTGAATCACAATAATGTATGTTGTTTATCCTATTATTAACATATAAAAATTAGAACATATAAATTTATCTATCTCTTCCATTGATTCTAAATTACGACAATTGATGTTTTTATCATTAAAATATGAATATTGAACGAAAAAATATTCCTTTCTTCACACTTTGGTTATTATTAACAGATCTCTCTTAAATTCCTTGTTAGAAAAATAAGATTCTATGTGTGAATAAATAAAATAAAGTTATTAATTCAAAACATATAATTTATATTTCAAGAGGTATACAGATATGGTGCCATTTAAATTTTTAGAACCCATCATATATTCAATATGCATTTAAACATTAGTTAATATATTCAAGAATGTTTTCTTCACATCATTTAATATTACATGAAGCCTCTTTGAATAGAAATCCATAAGAAACTTTTAATTTAATCAAGTATTTACACTTGTGAAAACAATTCCTTCGCATATATACTATACATTTAAACATATCTTTTTCATTCCAAACTTGATTTTTTTAATATAATTCCTAGATTTATCATATTTTCTCATGAATACCCACTTTGATCCAATAATTTTTATGATCATTTTTTATCTCAAAATGACCTCGTTATTTTTTCTCTATTTTATCAAACCCTTTATTCTTGAATTTAACCAATGATTCATCCTTTTACACTTATTAAGATGAATTCATTTATTACTATAATAACAAATCAATGTCCTCAATTCCTCTCATCCTTTATATTTGATATCATGTTCTTTTCAATTTAATAGTAACTACTATATTATAATATGGTTAATATAATAATGATGTATTTTATACTCAAGAAATAATGTGTCTTTATCTTTTCTTAACTATAATTTCATCAATATCTAGGACATGTAAAACACATATTACCGTTGAATAGACTATGAATATTCAATAAAATATATTTAATTATAAACCATACCTCTCCAATCATTCTAATACTTTATCAAATGTGTAAATATCCATGAATAAAAAGATTACTTATTAAAAAATTATTTTTGAAATAGTTTGTGAAACGCCACTATTTAGTTTATCTTCATCTTATATATACTTATTTTTCCTCACTATATTTGTCCATTAATAACCCTTCACCTTTATTTTTCCATAAACTGCATGTCCTCTTCCTTGACTATATCACTCCATGGTGTTATTTTTTCACCAATTTTTCCTCTCATGTATTTATTTATATGATCTATACCCTAATAAATTTCATTAAATATCATTTTTCTTTCCATAACAAAACCCTTTAATAACCTATATTAAGTATTCACATTATCCTCTTTTAAATATTGAAAAATTTCCCATCATTAGTTTATTATGAGTCCAAAATAAAATATTTAGCAAAAACTTTATCCCCCTTCAAATTTTGTTTTTAATTATTTAATAAATCATATCTCATTAATTTTCACTTACTTTTATAAGAACTAAAAATATATATATAACCCTCTATTACCTTAAATGAAATTATATAATAAAAATATACATTTATTGCATACTAACTTATCCATTTTTTAAAATAAAATTAAAAATATATATTCACCATGTCTATATCACTTATAATAATTCAAAAATTTAATAATTAATCTACACAAATTTTTTTAAAATAAAATATCCATACCTTTCTTATTCCCTCTTTTATTATCCATTCAATATTCATAACATATGTTATTATTTTATCACTTTTTAAACACTACTACTCTTTAAAATATTTTAATAAACTAAATACCCTTTTATTTAATATTTCACTCCATTGTGAAACACCCCAATACTCCTCTTTTAGAACCATGTCTCATACAACATAATTTGTTTCTCATGGATTTGTTACCACTTAAATATTATTCTTTTATCCAATATTACTAATTTTATAGAGAATAATATATTTACACAAGTGCTTCATCTAGATCATATTTTTTTGTAAGATAAAAATATTTTTCCAGTGAAATAATAAATTTTAAAATATTAATAAACTAATATTTTTATGATTATTGATTCAAACCATAATTTAGGAAATACAATAAAAAGAAAATTATGCCAATTATCTCTAAATTTTTCATGATTATGCCTCAAACTTATTCAATATGGAGGAGAATAAAGACTTGAAAAGTAACCTTTCATATTTCTAACAAAAAAAATTAATTTTTAATTTGTATCTTATTATTCATTGATTTAAATATATATTGGATTAAACATTATGTAATGATTGTATACAAGAGGATTTTTAGTTGTTTGGGGTCTCAATTTCAACCCTCTACTCCACTCCATCAACACCCATTATATGATTAGAGATTCTATTTATGATATTTTTTAAAGCGTATATTCAAGGATAAATAAAAATATTATATACATAATGATGTATAATAAAAATGGATTGAGGATTGTTTTTCATTTATAACAAGTCCATTTTCATTGTTAGACCCAAAATTTTCCTTTAATTTTATTTATTTTTTGCTTTATGGACTTTATCTTCAGTTTCAAGTCTACCCCACATGAAATTTTTTATTATTTTATGTTTTTGAATCATTATCCTTAATGATTAGTTTTAATCATGTAGTATAAGGGTCAGTTACCTATAATTTTAATAGGGTCAATCACATGATTGGTGTATGGTTTTTTCAACTATGTTGCCAACATGTGTGGGTGAATGCACCTTCTATTATGAGGCACATAGTAGGAACATGGTTTTTTTACTATGAAACCAAACCATATATGGTTTCTATAAACATAAAAACATGAAAAATACCATTCTACCCTGCCTATTTTACCCTAAATTTCACCCATTCCCTCTCCATGTCCAACTTATATCACAAACATTTATAGGGATCAAACATGAATCTCCCCTTAAATTCCCCTTTAGTACTTTGTTATTCATGTTAGGTTATTCTCAATTCATGTTCATATATTTGAGGTATACCCAAAACCTTCTTCTCAATTCAATCCTTATATATTTTTTATTTTTTTTATAATTTAGATCATCCATATCTGAACCATAACAAGAATAGGATGTTATTATTTCATGATTCGTGGAACCTAGGGTTTTTGTGCATCTCTTAAAATCTTATTTGACCATAATCTTTCAAAGGCAATGTGTTTATACCCAATTTGATGTTGGTTTCCCCATTTATGTGTTCTTTATGTTTTGTAACCCTGACTTGTTTTGTTTTCAGTCTCTATTTTTTATATTTAAATATAATATTAAATATTTTCTTGGATAATTAAAAAATAAAATAATGTTTTCATGATTTTAATTACATTAAAAAGAATTTTATAATTAATAAACATTATCCAAAATGGTTTTACTAAATTGGGCACACCAACGCTTTAGAAAAATTCATGATGTGATTATCAAAATAAATTTAGAGTTTTTAAAATGGTTTCTTTCTTTTCAAATTGACTTTTCAATTATTCCATAAATTTTACATGGAAATCCATGTGATAACTGAATTTATATGTATTGAGAATGCATTAAAATTTTATTATTGGATAAATGTGTGTGGTTTAAAAATTGGTTTTTATGATTTTAGTAGTTGTACATATATATATTTCAATACATACATACATATATATATATGTGTGTGTCTATACCAATTCATATAAATTTTTGTGAATTTTTTAATTGAGAGACAATTCTATGTCTATGTCTGTAATTTTATATAGCTATAACAAGTGAGAAGGTTTAATAATTTAATTTTCCTATTAAAATTTTTTTCCAAATAATATTTCATGTGGATTTCATAATTGAATTATAAATTCCAAGTTAGTAAATTTTACCTTTCTTTCTATGTTTTATAATGGTCATTTTAAATTTTTCCACATGATTGAGAAATTAAATTTTTAGGTCACTATATTTATAAATTGTGAGGTTTTTAATTATATATTTGAAAAGGGGATAGAACATGAGAACCCATATATTCAGAGGTTATGATAATGTAGTGTATTTTAGGAAAAGGTTCACCCTCAGTTCATGTTTGAAAAATTTGTAATATTAACTAAATAATATGTTGGCTTTTATAGGTTTTTGATTTCAATTTGGAATTTTCCTCCCTAGTGTCATGTTTATGGGAACATTAGTTCAATCAATTATATGATGAGGGTCTTTTGATAAGGATTAACATTATTGTTCTAAGGGATTGAATTTTGATTATTTTTTTATCTACCACTATTTATTTTCATCTATATTATGTTACTATTTGTTAAAATCAAAAAATTAAAATATTTATACAAGAAAAATAATTAATCCCATTTTAATTTCTAAAAGGGATTTTGTTTCTGCAAATTAATAACCCAATGTGTTTTAAATGGAGTAGTCTTTGAAGGAATGATTAAATTTTAAATAAAAATAATAAAAATAATTTCATTTTTTATTTTAAACCTTTATGAAGATGATCATTAATTTAATTATAGTTAAAAGGGGTTAGTTTCTATTATCATACCTAATGATATTAGTTTTCATGCATATATTCACCATTTCATTTTTTGGTGGTAGATTTTACTTCTTATACATCATAGAGAATGATAAACTAGATGTTTTGTGGTGACTTGTAATTTCACATAGTGGTATGTTGTTTGTTTGATTTTTTTTCAATTTCTCATATCACATCTAAAAATCAGACCTTTTCTAATTTCTTTTATGGTTATTAATGGTGAACTATATATGTGGAGGATGTAATAGGACAATGGGTAACTTAAAACAATGTATTTAGAGGGTGAGGGATGGATTTATGTGTTTAAGTTATTTAAAAAAATTATATATATTATCTAATCTAATTAAATCTATTATGTTTGTATGATTTATGGATGGGTCATGATATTTTTTCTTATGATCATTTAATTTATTTTAGGTAAGAAACCAACCCCAATGATTTCACTTAATTCCAATGATGCATATAATCGTCAAAGAGGATCGGGGAACACGCCTCAAGTACATCACCAGAAAGATTGGGTGTCCAATTCAGGGATAAATTAGCTTGAATCATGGAAATATTATATCATATCCTATGTTGATCAGAGGTCATGGGTTCTCGATTGACTTTTACTATTTAAAGACTAACGGTAGATTGATATTTAGTATTTCAGAACTCGATATCTTAGATCGTTAAGAGTGATTTGAGCACTTATTCATTCCAAAATTCTAGTATCCATAAGAATTTGGTTTTGAAGACACAAATTATGTGTTTCAATCCTTTATTTTGGTGTATTTTTAATTTTATTGAGCACTTATTAAATGTTGGAAAATTATTAGTCTTACTATGAATCATACCATTGTTAGTTCCCAACCCCACCAGTGGGAGTATCCATATTAGTGCATGGTTTTTCCAACCTTGTGTTCAAATCATACACGGTACCTTGAAATATAAATAAAGATAAATTACCTTTTGGGCCATATCAATTTAACAAAAAATTGAAACCCTTTACCCCTCTCACTCCATCTTGTATCATGTGCATCCATAGAGGCTAGCCAAACCTCTCCCCTAAAATTTTTCCACACTGATTCAAGGAGGCTATACCTAAATTTAGGACCAAATCATTGAGGTGTTGACTCCTCCTTCTTACCCTTCCTTCATTTGTTTTACTCTCTTATTAAATTTATAATTATCCATGTTTGAAACCTAACTGGATTGGGAGTGTGTTTATTTGATTATTCTTTGTACCAAGGGTTTGAGTGGCTCTATTTTAAACATATTATAGTGGATTTCATCAATAGTGATTGTTTTATCTATGATTTGAGGTAGGTTCCCCCTTGAATATGGACTTTAAATTTTGGAACGGTAAATTTTTGTGATTTTAATCTGTTGTTATGATATTAGATGTAAATATTAATTATTTTTTATGGATTATTTGAAAGTAATTTTATGATTTAATTTATTTTAAATTCAATAAAAAGGATTTCATGATTTTAAAACATAGATCAAACTAGTTTTACATAATATGGCATATAAACTATCTGTAAGATCTCTTAATGTCCATAGTAAATAAATTCCTTAGTTTTAAAAAGGAACTTTTATTTTCAAAGTAAATTCTAAATTATCCGTTATCATTTTCTTGGAATTTAAACTAATAATTGAAATTTCATGTATTGGAAAAGTGTTTCAAAGTTTCATTGAATAAAATTCAAGAGGTTTGAAAATTAATTTCTAGGATTTTGGAAGTTATAAACATATACATAGATATAAACATATATATATATATACAAATTTATAGGGGATTCTATTAAATATTACAAAGAGTGGTATGTATTTGTAAAATTTTATGTGGTTATTATGAGAGGTAACCATTTTGAATTTAAATTTAGTACTCACACTTGGATTCCAAATGGGCAATTATATGGATTTATAAAATGAATTATAAATGATGAAATGAAATTATGTAATTTTATATCTATTCTTTATATAGGGTATTTTAAAATTTTACCCTTGATTAAGAATAATATTGTTTTAAAGAGGCTCTTTGTATTGTTAAATTGTATGTCTTGTAATGAGCTTTTTCAGAATCTCATAGAACATGGGAACCCATTAATTATGGTGATATTATTAGGATAATTATACTATAAAATTTTATATCCAACTTATAATTTTGAATATTTTACAACACTTACTAAGATATTTTATGACTTGGATTGGTTACCATTGGCACAATTACTTATTCTTATCTAGAATCTTGTGAATGTGAATGGTTATGTGTGTTTCGATCACCATGAGTATGAGGATCCTTGGTTGAGTCCTAAACATAATATCCTAGGGAATCCATTGGTTCTTAATTTTTTTATATTTCAATTATTATTTTAATTCTATATAAGTGAATATTTCCTTCTTTAGTAATTTGAAATATTTTTGCATGAAATATAATTGTTTCTATTTAAAAAGAAAAATAAGATAATTTTATTTTAAATTTATAACCCTTCGTGAATTAAAATGAATGGATTTTAATGGAATGGTTGGATTTAAAATTAAAAAATTGAAAAAATATTCTTTTTTTATTTGAAACCCATTTGAAATGGAAAATTAATTTAAATACTATGAATGGGGTGTGGTTTCATTTGGGATTCCTACTAAGATAATTTATAATTCATGTATTAATCAATTTAGTTTCATTTTCAAGTTTCCTATACTTATTTATCATAGATAATAATTGGTCTTAGGTTTGATGGTGACATGTAATGTCTAATGAAGGTATATTGTTTGTTTTATTTCATTCATAATCTATTATTGCACCATCCAAGTAATCTTTTTCTGCTATTAGTTATTAGTGGTTCACAATATATATGGAGGTGATAGTAGGACAAGTGAAATTTTCATAATAGTGAATTGGAGGGTGAGTGGGGTAATTCATTGTATAAATTATTTAAATTACATTATATATATTTTATCTACATTTTTGAATTTTCAAGGATGTCCAATTTATGGTTCGATCATGAAAAGGATTCTAGTGATAGCTTAATTTATTTTATGTTAAAGTCATCCCCAATAATTTCATTTATTTTAAATGAAAAATTTAATCTTCTCAAGATATTAGAGAATCCCTTAGTGTATTTCATAGGCCAAATCGGGTATCTAAAATTGGGATGAACCTATTTAGGTCATGAAAACCACCCAAATTCCAATTCCCCATATTTTGTACAAGAATTTTGTTCTTTAAAAAATGTTGGAAGAATGATTTTCAGTATAAGTTAGGACACAAGGTTGAATAGTGACATAATTGATATAACTGGAAACTAATTTATTGAATATGATTATGGATGTTATATAAATGTCTTTGACAAATTATTTTTGTTAAATAAAAAAACATTCAAATATTTACATATTTAATTTATAATATTATAAATAAACTGATAATAAATCACTATATATAAGAATCTATAAATATATTGATCATAGTTTTCACAGTAAAAATGATAATTATAATGTCATATAACAGACTATATAAATAATTTTATACTATTATAATAAATTTATAATTTAATATAATTGTGAAAAAAACATTCAAATATCCATTCTAGAAAACAAAAAAAAATTTCCATGTAAACCATAATTAACCATCCTTGTTTTCAATATAAAATATATCATATATCATAATCAACTAAATCTTTAAAAATATATTATAATTAAAATCAATTAACTCAGAAATAAAAAATATACTACATAAATATTTTACGATTAAAAAAATAAAATAGCAATAAACATTACATCATAACTTGATGGGGTAACAAAATATATTTGTTTATAATTTCATAATAATTATATAAAAATTATATATACTAAGTAATATTGAATTAAAAATTCATCATGTCATATTAAATTGGAAAAATATTTTTTCTATATAAGAATTATTTTCTAAACAATTATAATCTATATGCTTAAGTGATTCATGTATGATTGAAACTATATCATGATAGATTGAAATTTTTTAATGTTTTAATGAAATATGACTTGAACATCTTATTTATTATTAACACCAAATTTATATTACTTCTATAAGATTGAAAACACAAATACATTAATCATTAAAAAGTATAAAATTACTAATATAATATTTAAACTAACATCACTATATTTATTATAACATTAATATTACACTAAAATTACATTAATCTATAGTTTAAAAAAATTTCTAGTTAATTAATAATAAATGATAAATTCTTAAAAAATAAATAAAAATTACATAAAACACAAAAAATATTACATTCTTAACTATTGTTAGGGGTTATATATTTTTATAAACTATGGATATATTGGGATAAAAAATAGTAAAAAACTCACTAAAATTAACCACTTTTTTGTTAACAAAAAATATAAAATTTTACAAATTATTCTAAATTTGTTTAAAAAAATTCTATATTTAATATTTTATACTTTTTGTAATAATAAATAATAGTAATTATAAATTAATATATCACTTATTGTATAATGGTAGACTAAATTTAGTAAATAATATCAATAATTGAGAGTAAAATTGGAAAAAAATATACTAAATAAATGGATTAATTTCTTTAGATTAAATTAATAAAAAATACTTGAAAAAATCGAATGAATGTAAAAATAATCATTGAGGATGAAAAAAAGATTTTGAATGTGCAGAATTATAAGGTGTGATTTTCATTTCAAATTGAAAAAATTATATTTTAATTTAGATAAAAATCTTGAATTGTAATCATAACTAGTAAATCATCATACACTTTTTATTTTTCTAAATATTCTCTCCATTGAACAAACTTTTAATAATAAAATATCCCATGATAAGAGAGTCCATTTTTTTGTTTATATAAGTTCTTAAATGGATTATCTTGAAATCACATTTTTCCATACCTTATAGGATGATTATGGCTTTTGATATATCTTCAAATATTAATATAAAAAGGGGTTTCCAAAATTTTATTCTTTTATATCATATTAGGATGATCAACAATAATCCATTTTAGAAAAATTATATTATAAATGATTAAGAGTTTCCTTGTAAACATAAATTACATTGAGAAATATTTCAAACAAATTTTCTTTAACATTATCAATGATTATAAAAATGTGTAAAATTAAAACAAAACATATCGTCACATATTCTACAATAATTTTATTACAAATCAGAAAGATATTTTAATAAATATCATTCAAATGCATCAAACATTCTATATTGTCCTTGAGGTTCTTTAATAATTTCGTTGAATCTTCAAAAATTATATTTCCAATAATTATTTATATTAATTGAAAAATTAAAACTACTTTCAACATATTTAATTAACTTAGTATATATTATATTTTTAGAAAGTGTTGTTGAACCAGAATTGATAGATTCCTGATCAATTATTATTTTACGAATGAAAAGAAGTGTTTCTATTTTCAAAATATATAATCAATCAATCCATGAATATATGATAAAAATATGTGGAATATATTTGACATATGAAAAATTGGGATTTAATGTTGATTATTTACCCAAAACCACTTGATAAAATTTTTCAATCACAAATATATTATATTCGTAAATGATAGCAGAATTAAATTGAATTTCATTAATATCAACTATTATCACTGTGATTTCCTAATTTATATTTATATCAAAATGATTCTATATTTTTAAAATTTTTAATGAAAAATATTTAATCATCTACTTCATCATTAATATATATACACCATAAATGTAATTTTATACTAGTTTAAAAAAAATTAACTATCCATTTATGAAATTTATAAAACTCCTCATATTAATATCTTGTATCCATTTATTTGTTCATTTTATCAATATTTTATTGAGTTAATATCCCTATTTAATTCCATATATTGACTTACAAGGTAATATTCTCAATGAAATATTCCAGATATTTGTGGAAATATTTTCAAAAAATTAGTAAGAGATCTATATAATTATTTAGTTTCAACTAAATTCCGTTCTCTCAAATTATCATGTAAATAAGTTATAGTGACTCGCTTTTAAACATCAAAATCGAGAACATGTTTTGGAATTTCATCAACAATTATAGTATTTCAAAAAATCTAATTGTCTAAAACTTCAATGGTGAAATATTTATTAAATAACTAAACCATCGTGAGTGATATATTTTGTTCTATGTTATATATAATTACAACATCCCTTTTATCAATTTTGTTTTCAATATAAACAATTTTAATTGTATGTGTTGTGTCACTTGCATCAATATTGGCAGTTCTAAGAGTAAGAATTTTAGTTGTTTAACTAATTATATACTCCCTTTTACATGATACTAGTTGATCAAATTTAGTATAAACACATATTTCAGTTCTTATTCATCCATAGGATTTATTATAGTCTTAACTACAGTATAAAACAGTAAATTTCAATTAAATTGTTTAGTTTCATCTACATGACTTTCAAATTTAGATTTTTAAAAGTATTTTTAATAAAAAATTCCATATCATTTTAACAAAGAACATATTCATCCACTTATATCTCTATATTAAACTTCTTTGAAATGTTATATTATTGATTTTATGTTAATCCTTCTATAGTTTCACCTCTTTTTTTAATTGTAATTTTTATTATAATGATTTTCTATTAATTACATAATAGAAAATTGTGTCACCACTGAATTGAAGTAATATATCTTACATTTACATCAGCACTTCCATCATAATCTACATCATAATCACTATCACCAATACAATTATTAGATTATTATTTATTAAGTGTGATATTCAATATTTGTCTGGTTTTTCTAGGAGATCACCCCAAAAAGTCTTTTAATGATGAGGCTAAAGGTATTATCATCTTTAAATGACACATCATTATTACAAAATAAAATTATCCAAATCATTTTAATAAATTTAATTAATAAATATCATTTTTCTAAGGCTGTAGACTTCAGTAACAATCATAATATATATTTACAAATTAAATTTCCCGTCATTCATAAATATAAAAATATAGCACCTGACTTCAAACAACGCCTTTTTAAATTAACGATATCTATGTGCTATAAATTTTTCAACAAAATCTACCAATTCTTTATTTTCTATGAATAAAAATTTCACCAACATTTAATTTATTAAGGTAAATCCAAATAAAAGATTTTCATATCATCTAAAATTGCATCAAAATATTCAATTAAAATCATATTGAATATAAGAGATTATTTTTTTTGTATAAGAAATGAATCCACTATTTCATCAATTATAATATTTAAATCCACCACATTTGTAGTTTATTTTAACACATCTTCCATAATTTCAAAATTTGATATTGAATTATCATAATAATCATCAAATTATTTCTCAATCATAGAATTTGTATTTTTAAAATAAAAAACCCACTATAGAAATTTCAATACATTCTATTAATAGTAGTTTATTACGATTTATACTATAAAGTGGATTGGTTTAAATTGTTGAATTTTTATTTCCAAGTATATATAATTAATGTTTTTCAAATTGGATGGGGTTGATGGATAAAATTTAAATATCAACTTATTTAATATTGTGTATAAAATATTTTTTTTGGGATTAATGGTTTTATTTAATGGGATTGAGTGGGGATAAAAATTAGGATAAAAAATAAATAAAATTTATATATAATATAAAATTAGAAAAATATAATTAATATAATATTAAATTTTATTATAAATTATGTCAAAACACTAGAATTTATATATATAAATATTTATAAAATCAATCATATGTGGAGAAACTAATAAATATCTTGTTTTTCATAATTTTTTTAAAAAACCCATATATAAAGAGAGTAAAATAGACATTAAATTTTAGGAAAAAAATTTACAGTTTAGTATAATAACATTATAAATAATAGAAAATACATAAATGAAAAGATTATAAATATTTAAACAGATTTTTTGTTGATTTTTAAAGATAAAAAATAATGTTTCAGGAATATAAAATTCATTTTCAACTAATTATGCATATTAAAAAGGATATATACATTAAAAAAATTAACCATAAAACTAAAATATAATATATTAACTTAATATATTCAATAATAAAATAATCAAATCACTTATCAAAATAATAATTCATTTTTAATAAAATGAAAACTGATTAAAATAATTATTCATTATAAATATATTTTTTAAGTGGTGTTTTGTAAGTATAATATCTAGTGATATATAACTTCTGGAGAATGGTATGTTAAAAATGTTTTCCTTATATCCATGTTATTTATTTTTCAATGGCTTATGTTGTTTTTTGAAATTTTTATCCACTTGTATTATCTTCTTTGATAAATAAATGTTCAAAGTTAAATCCTAATTCTATTCCATTTTGTTAAATCCAAAACACATCACCATAAAAATAACAAAAAATATATATTAATCTTCATCTATTTAAAGGGAAATTGAATATTTTCTCCTACCAGTCAATGAAACCAATGATCTTTCTAAGAAATGAGATTTTTTCTAAGAATTTTTTTCTATCTAACTAATAGCCTCCAAATTATTTATTAGAGTATGAAATAAAATAATATTATAAAACAATAAAATATGATTGAAAACTCATTTAAGGTACCTTATAGTAATTTTGTAGCATTATAGTTGGATTACATTAGATTATCTTGAATTATAGCATTAATATATTGATAGAATATAATTTATTTTGTACAATTAGTAAGATATAATATACTTATAATAATTACTCAATATAACTTACTCTCAAATAGAATCACAAGTTAATATATTCAATTTTGATATTAAATATAATATCTTTATATATAGATAATTATTTCCAAGTATATATTTTACCAATAAATATTTTTTATGGTTTCTATGATTTCAGACATTTCTCATTACCCTCTAAATGATTTTTGAAACCATGAAATAAAATACACTCACCCATCACACCAATTTAATATAATTTTAATGTTACTTATTACCATTTAATATATAAGTGCATTTTTGTTAGACTAAGATTCTCACACTAAAAATATATTTTATCATGAAATATATCTGATTATATTACTTTAATAACAAAGTGTGTTTTTCATTCAAAATTTCTAAAACATTAGATAAATAAAAAGTAATGAGTATTTTATACCAAGATCATGGTGTGTGTATTAGACCAAAAAATGACATAATAAGTATAAAACTAAAGTTAGTAATATTAATTTTAAAACCCCAGAGTTCTTTTAATAAAATCATCCTATAAAATAAAACCTTTTAAACAATATGATTTGACATCCAAATTAAATTTTTTGAAATTCATATATGTTTTATAATAAAGGGAGAAATTAATATCTTCAAAAATAGTAATGAGTTTACATGTTTCATAATAATATATTCATTCCTCTTTATTATATCCTTTTATAAAAAAACAACTTTTATTACAAATAATTAAAACATTATTCTTAACTGTATTATTAAAAACCCATTTAGTTCCTATATCTATATATTCCGATGTCCCATAAACATACCTCCAAATAATATTTATTTCTAACTAATTAAACATATATTTAATAGTTAAAATCCAACATTCATCAGAATATTCATCCTCTATAGATATATATTCAAACTAGTAGGGAAAATAATAACATTAAATAATATTTAAAAAACGTATCATTGTATTAATACCTTCAACTAAACCACCCATAATAGATTATATATGATAGTATTTTTAGGTTTCAATATTTCTATGCATCATAATCAAGTGTTATTTAATTTCTGTCTCTTTGGGTTTAGGTTATCCCAGAAGATGTTACTCATTATCACACCTTTTATTATTAATATTATTTTCTTGTATCATATTTTAAAATAAATCATCGAGAACATCCATAAAAGTTAACTTGTACTAAAAAATACTATATTCATCCAACTTTACTAGATATATTATTTAATTTTTCTTGAATTTTGTGTAAAAAAAATATATTCATTATTAAAATTAGAATAAAAAATAAGTATTCCTACATCATCCATTGAATAACATTTTATAATATTATCCATAGTATTTTGGATATAATAATTCTGCACAAAAGCATCACGCAACTATCTTTCGGTTTCCTCCCATTCCACAGCTCATATAGAGTATTATCAAAATGTGATTTTTAAAACAATATTTATGAAATTATAGGTTTTATCAACAACCCCATCCCAAAATTTAATAATTTATCCACATTCACAAAACATTATTCGAAATTTTTTTAATAAATGCTTATTTTTTCTTTCAAAAACCCATTCTATAGAGGTATTATAGGTGAAGAAAACTATTCTAAACACTAATATATTATAGAAAATAGTTAATCTCCATAATATAAAAATAAAATCTATGGTATCTTTCTATGAAAATAAATTTGGTATTTTGTTTTGAATTATCTTTAAAAACCCCATGAATATGCAATAAGAATCACTTTTATGCTTAAAAATAAAAACACATAGAAACCATTAAAAGTAATCAAGAAAAAAAATTCAATTGACTTCCCACAAAGGCTATTTGTCTTATAAGGGCTGAAAAAATGTTTTTGAATAAGTATTAATTATTTAATAAAATAAAACTTATTGATTGATATAAAAAAGTTATAAATTTTCCCATTTTGTATACATCGTAAAATGTATCTTAATTAAAGTTTAGTTTATAAGGACTATAGATAAAGTTATTATTAAATAACTACATTAATGAATAATATATGTAGTTTTTAATTCCTCTTTCCATATATTTTATTTTTTAAGTATATTATAAAAATAATTAAATTTTTTTCAGAAATTAAAAATATTTAAATATTATTAATTTTCTGTTCTTGGTGGTTTTAATATAAGAAATTTTTCATTAATAGTAGAACCTGCAATTTTAGTAAAATAAATAGTATAACCATCATTAAAAAGTTGATTTTTTTTTAATTTATCTATATACTTCATCATATATTTCTTAGTTGATAATAACTTCTCCATAGTATAATAAGAATTTACAATAACCACAAAAAAACTTATATTTCCTCTTTTTTCATTCATTTTTAATCTTTCATGGTTATAGTACCTTTATTAATACCCATTTATAAATTCTGTGTGATTTATTTTTTATATGTTATAGATATACTCTATTTTGAATATATTTTTTAATTTGATTCGTTGTGTTCAATTTTTTATGAGATATAAAATCCACTTCCATATTTCATTGAAAATATTATTATAGGGACATAACATGGACCATGAAAAAACCATATTTTTTTGTTGTTTTTATTTTATGGTCAGATAAACATGTGATATATATATTCAATATGATTCATCCTATAAATTTTAAAAGTTTTTTCATGGTAAATTTAAAATATACTTGATATAAAATTATTCCTTGATTCACTCCCTTGTATTGTATTTCTATTCCCCCTATGATTAATTCATAGTTTACCTAATATTAAACACACTTAATAAAACTAAAAATTCTACCATAACATGACTAGAATAATAATAAATATAAAAAATAAAATAATTATAATATTTTTTTGATTGTGAATATATCATTTATCACCTTAAAAAATGACAATATCATCATTAGAAGAACATAATTTATTATTTTTATTTTTATTTTTAAATTAATATTTTTATATGGTTATACATTCAATATGGAATGATTTGTGAAATATAATCAAATCATCAGTTTAAAATTTCATGATTATTATGTGTTAATGGAATGATTATTTTTCATTCGGGAAACATAATTTCATCTCATTCAGTTCTAGGTAATGGTATCCAAATTATTATAATTTCTATTATTTATCTATAGAATCCTTATAATATATATTATTGAATAATTTATATGATCTTATATTCATTATATTCTAAAATTAATATAAAAATATGTACACCTATATTTTTTGAGTATATTGAATATAGTGTTCTATATTTTATTTGCCTTCTAATTTTAATTTTTTTGGAATTAGAGTTGTTGCAAGAATATTTTGAAGTGAATTAAGATTTAGATATAGGGAAATTTGTTTTTTGGGATGAAAATATGGATGTTGGGTTTCCACTATGTCATGTTAATTCATGAATATGGCCATGGTCTCATATTTAGTGTGGTTGTTAAGCTGTTTATATGGGCTATAGATATTAATGGGCTTGAAACTATTTTGAAGGATTATTTTTTCATTGTATTGGTGTAGGGAATGTAAGAGGTTATTTTGGATACCATGGAATTCCATGAAATTATTTTATTCCCTAAATAATACTGAAAAACCTATTTTTTGTTTCATAGTGTGAAACTATATGTTATGAGGAACATTATATTGTTGTGATATTGTGGGCCTAAAAGGGGGAAAATTAAAGAGGAATATATTTTGTGGTGGTTAATTGATTGAGTTGTGGAATAGGAGGTAAATTATCATAGTGGACATCAACATACTATAGAAGATTTCAATTTCTTCTTTATAGAAGGAAATAATTTGTGAATTCTGAAGGATATGTCTATTTTGATGTTGATGTTCTTGGATCTTGAATTACAAATCCCCATCATGATGTGTTATAGACATAACCATTATATGGTTTTGTCACCCAATATATCTTATAAATTTTAGGTGACCCTCCCATTAGTTTTATTCATCTATTTTCTCTTATACCATAGGTTCCCTAGAGTCCTTTTTTTTCTCACTTTTCTCAGTCCTTTGTGGATTTTATTCGTTGGCATTATTTGATAACTCTCTGGTGATCTGAGCTTCCCCCTCTTAATTTTTATTCTTTTTTTTCTTCTCAGGTTCTGCATTTTTATATGTTTATACTTGATATTTATACTTTTTTAGTGTACTTTTTCATGGGGTTGATGGATAATGATATTTTATAGGCCATTAATGGACTCGTGTGTGATTTTGGTGCATTTTAATTTATTTTTCTCTCTTAATTCATGTTTTTAATTGTTTAATATTCTATTAAGGTATGGAATTTGGAATCTATCAATTTAATTTTTTAGATAATTTCAGATTATAATGCATTTTATTTATTTTTGTAATGAGATCATATTATCATAATAAATATAATAAAACTAATTATATAAGTTGAAAGGGTAAAATTAATCACATTATAATGATTTAAATGATATTATTTGCAAGTTTTTTTTTGTTATTTTTATGATTATATTCCTATGATATTGGTTTTTTTTTATTTTTGATAAAATATATTAATAATTTGATTGTAATTTAAAAATTGTATTGATGTAAATGGGGTATATTGGGAGAATATTATTTGTTATTTATATATAAGAATGAATTGAAAAGTAAATAGGAAAATGATATTCAAATTTGTTGTTTAATGTGATAAATTATTTCCAAATTTTGGGGTTTAATTATAATGTTGTTGTAAAAATTATTTTTCTCCCGGTTATGTTGGTATGATTAGGTTTATAATGTTTTTAATAATGTTATGTTTGTTTTAATACTAGTTATATACTATGGTTAATGTTGTGGTGTCCTAGTCACCCAATAATATGAAACAGTGTTAAAGAAACCAATGAATTGATTGAATGGGAAAGTAATATTGTGTGAGAGACAATGAAGTGTTGTGATAAGTGTTTTTAGGGATAAAGAAACACAAATATTTAATTTTAAATTTTCTCATGAAATTATAGTTGATATAGTTTTATGTGAGTAAGATAATGATGAGTTTGATATAAAAATAAAGTGGAATGAATGATTGAATTTACATTTGGATGATGATGAATGTTGTGAGATAGAATTTTTTCATGTTGTATTAATTATTTTATTATTATGAGTATAATTTATCGATATTATTTGTATCTAGGTTGATTTTGAAAATTTTTTTAATGGTTTTATGTTATATAGTGAACCTTAATAGAGGTTTGTTTTTTATTATTGGTATTAAATATAGTTTTCTCATTTATTATACACCACTATCGAAGTTGGATAACATATCTTCAACTTATAGGATATGGGTGATACATATAGTTGACTACTCCCCATTCTCTATTGTGTCTTCCAAATGTAGTATATTCAATGATGGAATGATGTTTTAGTAGGTGGTGATTTGATGATGACATGTTAATGATGAGGTAATGATTTGGAAATGTAGTAGTGATGTTGTTATAAGGTGTTGTGTAATATATTTTTTGTTATGTGGTTATCTAATTTGGTATGTGGTTTTGGTATATTGTATGAGGTTGTGGTTGTATGGATATGATTGTGATGTGGTTATATGTAATGTGGTATGTATATATGGAAGTCATGAAAGTGACATAACATTTATTGTTGGGGTGTGAGGGTGTCCAGATCAGAGGGGAAGTAGTTTTAGGTTTAATTTATCATTATATTATTCTGATAGTTATATTAATATATTTCATATAGTTTTTGTAAGTGTTCCTTGGTGTGGATAAGATAATAGTGACCCAATCTAGGTTATGATTTAGTTTCACAGTTTATTCACTCTGGATTTAGTAATTATTCTCCTCATTTTCATAATAAAATCTATAAATAATCATACTATTTGATACATATATTCTCAACCATACTTATATATATGTCATTTTTAATGATTTTTTAGATTGATTTGATGGATGGGTTGGACCACTCTAGTTGATTGCATGGATCTATTAGAGTTGGAGTAATTTATAATGGAGTTTTTTATTTTGGTATTGTCGATGTTTTTATATAATATCACATAAATGGAAAATATAATGGGTTTTCTATTATTAAATTTGATTTAATGGTGGTTTATTCATATTTTTCAATGTATTTATGAGTGTAATGCCTTCTATATTTGGTGGCCCTACCCTTGATGTTAATATCTATCCCATATCCAATTGCGGTTGGGATTTGAGGCACATACCCCTCATTTTTCACCATGGGAGTGGATTTAGTAGGAATTACAGTTAGTTTTTTAGTTAGTCACTAGTGAGTATTTCATTTAGTTGGTAGGTAACAAATGTCATTCAAACATAGTATGTGATGTTGGAAAAATTGACTATATAGGTTGTAGACAAGGCCCATGGGATATAATATAAGGGCCGTAAGATTCTTAAAGACTCTGAGTGGGATTATATTTATTATCGTTTTAAAAAATAAATTTGTTAAACAAATCCGGATGTATTTTATTCTATTTGAATAAGAAAAAATATGGATATCTAAAAATAATTTGATTAATTTTATCCATAAAAATATCATATCTAGGGACTATGATTCCATATTTTTTTTTGTATTGTTAGATCTAGGTTTTTTCTCATTTAATTCAATCAAATTAAGTACATCATGATTTATTATCTCATCATAGATTGGTGGAACCTACTATGGATTATTTTGAGAGTAAATACGACCATAATATTCCGTTTCATAGCTTCTTAATATATGAGGGGTTGTCCCCAAACATGAGTGAAAGTAGTTGTTGAAAGAGACAAAGTCTTAATTTAGTAAAATTTATACATGTAAGTATCATTAGAGTCCCCTATTAGTTTATGTTATTGAGTGGGGGTGATTATTAATGCTATATTTTGTTTCTATGTGATCATGAATATTCAATGATATCTTAAGAAGGTGCTTCATATTCATTTAAAGAGGTGTTCCTCTTCTCTTCATTGAAGGGTGTGTGGTGATAGGAGTTTTGACTTTTATATAGGGAAGACTGAGGGTGTGGGACCTTGGAATCTGATTCATTAATATCTTCAGCTATGATCTGAATATCCATGTAGAAGAACTTGTGAGGGTGTGATATTTCATCGAGGCATTTCATTAGATGATCCTATACTAGTTCACCCCATTTCCACGGACTATAAAACTTGAGGTGTTGGAAAAGTAAGAGTTTATTGAGATTATTTTGTCATGATGTGGTTACTCTAATTTGGGAAGTCATAGGAACATCTCAAGGAGTATAACTATTTATGTAAGTTCTTGTTTTGTGGTTCATGAGATTCTTGATAGCTAAGAATTATTCTTAACATTATTATTGTCATTTCAATGGATATGGTATTTATTGGGATTTCATTGATATCACCAAAATGTTTTCTATATGTCGGTTATGGAAATAAATAGTTTTATTTTCAAAATATCCTTAGTGTTCAGTTTGGGATTGGTATCTCTTTTCAAATACAATCTCTAAATAAATTTCATTATTGATATAATTTAAATTAATTATGTACATGATATTCTCGTCTATATATTAGAGATGGAGTGGGAATAATATTACCATGTGATTTTACATTTTCAATGAGAAATAGGACTTAGTTTTAATAAATATAGAAATAATTATGGATAGTGAGATATATGAGAAGTTTTTCATCAAATGCATGCTGTAGAGTTTCTAGTTCTCAGTTGAGACAACAATACCTACAATCCTAAGTTCTATGCTAATAAAACATTCAGTATAAACTATATTTTTTACCAAGTGATATTAACCAAGATAATTTTTTTATTTAGAATTATTTTTAGATTATAAAATTTAATCTCAATATAATAAAACATTACCATATCCAAAATATTTAATGTATTAAGAGATTAACTATATAAATATCATAATTAACATAATTTCTTTATCATCTCTAATAACCCTTATTCATAACACCTCATTTAATACATAATTATATATATTTCCCTAGGTAAAAGGGAATCTTAAGAAAGGGTGATATCAAATTCTCATTAAGGTAAAACATATAAATGAGTAATAAAGGGTTGGACAATAAGAATATGAGAAAACATGATCATGTGATACAAATGTGATTAATATAATACTAAAAAATAAGCGTTTCCTGCAAATATGTATTGAAGGCCATGAAATATGAGATTATCAAACATATACCATTGAATAGTTGTGTGGAATCATGAGATGTTAGATATTATCCATCTATCATAATCGTAAGAATATAAAATAAAAATGTAGATTGTCAGGGAAATAAACAATAAAAAGGACAAATGGAATAAAAATAAGTATCAAAACACATTATTGGGTGGCTCTTGAATTACAATAAAAAGTGACATTAAATAGTGTCTTAAAAATCACACAACAACGACCAATTAGTATCATATGACTCAAAAAACTATGACCCCTTAAATTCATAGGAATCAAAAACATACATCCTATTGTTATCTCATGATATATACTATAATAAAAAATGCATTAGAGGGGGATATATGACTCCACACATCAAAATACATACATATGTGTGCCATATGAAATAAATCATATATCATATCATGGAAAACCAATGAAAAAATGGGCTTATTGACATTTTCATAATTGTATCACATAAAATGAATTCAATAACTAGATTAGTTGATAAAAATTCAATCAATGAAATGAATTACAAAATAAATAAATTAGGAGGGTGATTCATAAAATGTAACTCCATAGCGGAAGGAACATTTTTATTTAAAAATTATTATTGAATTGAAGCATTAAAAGAGTCTTTAGAAAAAATTTCATTGCATCATTGTAAATAGATGAAGTCATGATTCACTTTCCAAATTATCATTTTAAATAAGATTTCATGAATATTTTTTCAAACATTTTATAAAATAAATCTCATTATATCACACTTTTAAATATATAATTTTTATACATTTAAAATTTAGAGTGGAATATAAATATACAATCATGAAATAAAAAAACATTTCAATATCAAAAATATAATTACTGAAATCCCCCTCGAAAAAAAGATAAAAAAACAATATTTTATGGTAAATAAAAATAAGAAGTTAAAATGAGGTAATGAATATTTAATTTTAAAAATGTGAGTTTTCTTTGGAAAATTGAATATGGATATCGGTAAATATACTTCTTAGAAAATATGGAAATTGTTCTAGAAAACATTATAATTTCATGAGAATGAAATTAATAAAGGAAGAATATTTGGATTTAGAATGTAATTTTACCTATAATGAGACGAGGAAATATCAACTAAAGTATGAAATATAATAATATAGGGAACATATAATAATGGATTTCAATTAATAGAATCATAATGCAATGAAATTAAATTTGAGTTATCAAAATACACAATATATTTGGTAACTATTAAATCAGTATAAATTGAACGAAATAGATGAGATAAATTTGAAAATCTATTTAATTTAATGGAATTTTTTAATAATGGAATCCATTTTGATTTATATACACAACATAAAAAGAAACAAGTTGTTAATATGGCTCATGTATCAATGGAATAGTGTTAAGACGAGAAGACCCTTATGAATTTGATAACAATTTAATCAAAAGAACTTAACTGAAAGATTCATGAAAATACATATAAATATTATGAACAAAACATTTAGTACTAGAATATATGTTAATGGGGTGTTATCTTACCATATAAAACAATAATAGGTACACAATATGAAATAATTCTTCAATGAACAATAATTGATATGAAAACCCATACCATTGATTTTGTCTTCATTTAACACACTTAATCCAAAATAAAAATAAATTTATTAATTCAATATTTTATTAATTGATTCAGGTATATTCCCTTTTGTACATTTAAATTATAATCATAATCATTATCCACCCATATATTAGTTAGTTATAATTTATTTTTTTCATTGGATGCTAGTAATTAGTTTTGTATGATCTTCATAGTGGCCAATCAATCCTCATTATTTGAAAAATGATCATAATTAAAAATTATTTATGTTATTATAACATATTTTCAAAATGATTTATAATGATATAATTTCATTCAATTATTATTTCAGTTATGATTCTTGGTTATGAAATCGATGATGAACTTGTTTTAGTAGTTTTTAGAAAAAATGATGTTTCTTACTAATATGTAAAATATTAATAATTACATTAATGAAAAATGTATTTATATATTAAGAAAATGTTATTATATTAATTAATTTTACATAACCATCTATGATAGAAATTTGTAGTATTGTTATCATAAGTTGTTGAACTGTCCCAAAGTTGATTATGTTCTTACCCATAGATGAGTATGAATATTTTTTTATAATAGTATCATAATTAAAAAGTAATAATGATACTATTATTTTATTAAAGAGATAATTAAAAATTGAAAAGAAGTGGATGAATTTGTAAAGATAATAAGCTGGTATGTAAATGGAATAAATCATGTTCTTCTTAGTACACAAGTTTTAAGTGGTTAAATTTACAATGACAACTTATTCTTTATATTATCAATAGAATTTATAATTTATAAATCTATAATATTAATCCAGTCATAAATATCATATTTATTTTTTAAAACCATTTTACAATCCATCAATTAATGGTGGAGGTGAAAAACTAAATATTTCTTTCTTTGAGGCAGTAGTCTGCACATAACACAAGAAATGTTTTTATTTTTTGAATTAATGGAATAAAGGTATAAAATATTTATTCAATTAATATAATTAAATTGAAATTTACTAATAGTGTTGATTTAATTATATTAGTATAGTTATAATAGTTTTATTGTATAACAATAGTTAATGAAATGTTAGAGTGTGGATAATACTTAAATTGTGGACTAGATTTTTTTCTTGGAGGGATCTATATAAATATATAGATTAGGAAATGTATAGTATAAAAGGGAAAAAACAACATGGAAATGGACTCTAGGGGAGGTAAAATTGGATGATTTTCTAGTAATTTTATTTTTATACGTTCGGTTTGTAGTGAATTTATGTGAGCCCCATTTGTAGGTGAAAATGACTAAGTTTTACTTCGAATTGAATATTATGAAGGAGTAAAGACAGAATCACATGAGTTTTTTGTGATTTTTATTGGAAAAACTAGTACGACATGTGGGTAATAATTTAATAAATAAAAATGTTATTCTATATGTTCTATTTTGCATTAAAACCTAAAAATAATTTCACATCAAGTTACATATTTTCACACTTACTGACTTTGATTAAATTTTTACCACAGTATTTATAATTCTTTAAAATATAATAAAAAACCTATTAAAAATTTTAATTTTATAAATATCAATTTTTGTCCATTTTATTTAATTAAATTTAAATTTTTTCAAATATTGTATTTTAAATTAAAACAAATTATATAAATAATTATTCTGTAAAAAATGTAACTTTATAATATTATTTGTTTTTTTGTAATTTAATTAAAATTATAAAAAATTATAATTAATATATTTATAAATTTTATTGATCATCACATTAGATTAGTTATAAAAAATATATCAATTTTATTTATTTATATAAAAAATACACATTCTTTATGAAATTATTTCCTTAAAAATAACCCTTATACCATTACTGTAATTATGTTTAGCCTTAGTAGAAATGTTTTTATACCTAAATATGAAATTTACCATATTATCTAGTTTTTAAATTCTATTTAAAAATATGAAAACCATTTTACCAGACTCAATTTCTATTGTAATGGTTTATCCAGATCCTTTTAAATGAATTGGGCCCTACTACTAGTTGTCCAAATTGTAAACCAGACCGCAACACTCACTATTCAACCTCCATAGTGAGGTCACTAGTGGTTTTTAAGGAGAAACATTCCCATACTCATAGTTTTTGGGTCCTTCATCCGTTGACCAAACTTTTGGGGTAATATATCAACAGAGACTGACAATATCATAGCTAATGGACGATACTGACAGGGAACTATTTGATAGTGGATGTTCTATGCGTTTGATGTCAATATGGCAATGTGGGTTACTATATAATCACAGTTTTTTAACCCATTTCTTTCTAGGGTTTCTATGTTCTCTAAAATAACCATGTAATATTACCCTTAATCATTGTGAAGTAATTCAATCTCTATATAAACATAAGGATTTTTCTGGAACCACAAAAGCCATTGTGTCATGTGTTCTTGTTAATTTTCATAATTTTATAAATTTTTAGATTTTACTATTATTTTTAAGAGAGTTCCTCATTTTTCTCCAAATTTTTCCAAAATAATTTCTATAGTCGGAAAAAAATAATTTTAATATATGCCTGAATAATTCTTAAAAATGTTTTCCGTAATATATGTTTTTTTTAAAATAAAATTATTCATACTCTCTTCATTGTTAAAGTATTTAGTTGAACATGAAATTATATATTAATATTTGTTATTAACATATTCCACATTGTTCAATTGTAGACAATTAGTTATGAAATTAAAAATATATTGGAAAGGTATAATTTTTTTAGAACAAGTATTTTATCACTAAATGATTTTATTCTTAACTCTCTATTATTCTTTATGTTTTTAGTAATAATTAAATTTTATAAATACATTTAATTTAAGTAGAAAGATTATAATCCTTTAAATTTAATTTTTATGAAAATAATTTTTTTATAAAATTTATATAATAATGAGAATATAATATTTATTAATAATTATAGTATTAAATTAACCAAATTTCTTCTTACAAATTCACACAAAAAATATCCATATTATCTAAGGGTGTGATAAGAAATAGTTGTTATCATAAGCGGTTATTAAGATTACATTGATATTATAGATATTTTATTTAGTTTTAAATTCTCCCATAGATAATTTCACACATACCACACTTTCTGAAGTTCAACTTTGGTTGGTCTAAGAAAACCCCTAGTCAGTCTTCCTCTATTTCCAAATCAGAAAATTGAGATTAACAGTGCATTGTCATAATTTTTTAATTTTTGATCGTTCATTCAATATTTTTTAAAATCTATCTGATTATTTTTGTAGTTTAGTATTTTGTATGAAACAAGAAATTTAATTAATTCTTATCTATATGGAATTGAATAATAAGATAATAGGGTGTTACATGGGTGGGCCATATATTTCTCAATGTTCCATCATTTTTTATTCTACTCTAGATTATGTATTATTCTATTTTGGATAATTGAAATCATATTATGGATATACATTATTTCATGAATTAATACGTAAGGCATATAGGCTACAAGTTCCCTTGTCATTTAATATATTTTGTGAGGTTATTATTGTTTGTGTAAGGTCTTTTGGGGATTCAATTTTATCATTGGGGAAGAATCGGTATATGAGAGATTTATTATTTCTATAGATAAAAATATATGATTTTATCTTTATCATGATTTAGATTTATAATTTTCTTGATATTATTGATTTATTTTTTAAACAGGTTTTTTTAATTTATTATGGAAGGTTAGGGTGAAATGTTTATTGGGGAGAATAAACACCATTTGGATCCATGTATTTTTTTTATACCTCTTCTCTATTGGAAGTGTTGGTATTTAGATTAGTTTTAGTTCATGAATAAAATTTACTAGAGTTGATGAATTTCTACTCTATGTTCCCTCAATAACACATCATGTTTGGAAAAGAGTTACGACCTAATATCTCTTCCATCTGTATGTATACTTATATGGTGATTCCTTTGTAGCTATTAGTGTTATAGATTTAGATTGTTTATATATTTCACAAGGGTTTTATCCAACCTTAGTATTCATAGGTGTTGTTCATAAAGAAGGATGATCATTTTTTATATAGATTGATTATCATCGGTTCTACCAGGTGATGATGATGAACCATTATGTACTCCTAAATATTGATGACTTATTGATCCAAATAAATTGATCTAGTTGGATTTTTAAGAAAATATTTTCAATCTCTGTATCATTAATTAGGGTTAAGAATGAAAATATTCCCATTAACTTTATTTATATGCCATTATGGACGATTCAAATTCATTATTATTCCATTTAGTGTAATAAATTCATTTTTTTATTTAACACCCAATATGTATACATGAGACTATTGAACTAGGTGTTTTTGGAGTTCCTGAATCATTTTATGGACTTCTTCATTGATTACATCCCTATTTATTCATGATTATATTAGAATCATGATAAGAATTTAATGACTCTTATAGAATTAATTTGATGACATCAGATGAAAGAAAAATATGTAAAAGTGGCATTGTTTTGACCAACAAGGTACATTTCTTGGGAATTTGATGTCATGATGGTGTGTGGAAATAAATTCCTCAAATATTGAGGTAGTTATTTCATTGGTGGATCCCAAGAATGTTGTATATTGTTTTAGTTTATTTTGTCATGTATATTGTTATAAGAATATTTTCCCTTATTTCCCTCAAATTACAACAACTTTGATATCTTTTTTATTGATTATTAGGCCCTCATATGGAAAATTCTGGGTTTGGAATTGTTTGAGGACCATAAATAGTAGTCTATTAGTTCTCCTGTTCTATAATTTCCAAAGGATTTATGTTTCCATGATTTTTATTATGTATATCATAATGATCTAGGTTGTTTTAGGATGTAGTAGTGAATAATGATATCCTATGGGACTCGGTAGTTACATGATCATGAAAGTAATTTTTCTTCCCATTACGTCAAGCATATAATGGTGGCATTTACCAAGACTATGGGGTGCCCTAATAATATTAATGAGAAATTTTTTTTCTTCAAAGATCACAATATCTTTAGGTATGAATTCATTTAGTGGATTATAATTTTAATTAGTTATGTTCTATTGAGTTATTATAGTATTATGACTTTAGGGTCTATTACACACGAGGGAAGGGTTGTGTAGTAACTAATATGCTAACTAGTATATCAGATTGTGACATTATTCATGGGTTTCATTGATGTATGGATAATTATGAAGAAGATTTATATTTTTTATTTGGAAAAAGAGTAAGATATAGGTAATGTTTTCTTATATCATATGACAGTGTTTTCTTCCATTTTTGGTAGTTGGAGGAGTCCCCATTGGGGGATCCTAAGGTAGATTTGTGGAGAGATCACTTAATTTATGGAGATGATCCTATTGTATGGTCAATGGATTATTAACATTAAGTTTTATTTTGGGGGAATTTATTTATTCTATTTGTGTTATAAGTAATAGTTATATATGTGTTACATAGTTCACCGTTGGTAGTCAATCCTATTATTTCCGAGATATACATAAACTTGAGGGGTCAATTTTTGAGCTCGTGATTAAATTTCTATGAAGATGAGTTTGATTCTCAATGTTTAATATATTAGCGAGTGAAAGGTAATGATAAAGTTATATTATTTCTGATCTAGTCATTGGTTATTTCTTGATGGAAATGAGAGGATATGTTAGGTCAATGTGTTATAAATTCTTGGGGTTCATGGAATATTTTTTCCCTTGATTTAGTTTCCATATAATAATAGATATCTATCTACAATTGGTATTTCTTTATTTGAGGTGTTTTATGGGAATCCTTATCGAACTCCATTAATCTAGACAGATGATGTTAATTCTCTAATTCTCAAAATAGTTATCTTGTAGTGGAAATCATAGATATTGTAGGTGATTTTTATCATAAGATAACTTTTCCTGAACATCAAAATCCTATATAGATAAATTGAAGATACCTATGGATTTTATAATTAAATATCATGTTTTTTAATATTTTTCCTTCTCATATGAAG
Organism: Viscum album; assembly: GCA_963277665.1. NCBI lineage: Eukaryota > Viridiplantae > Streptophyta > Magnoliopsida > Santalales > Viscaceae > Viscum > Viscum album. The sequence continues at coordinate 716,739,089 of OY728152.1, forward strand.
TTGTGGTTTAGTTGAAGAAGTAAACATTCTTCCAGTTTTTTCTGACCTTCTGAGTTGTTGGAGAATATAGTATGGTGGTGTATTAGTTATCTTTTTAAATTATATATGTTTCAAATTTATATATTTCATGGATTCAATGATATCTTCTTTATGGATACCGTGTTCTTTATTTGGGTTATTAATATGATTAGGTGGATATGGTATTTTTCTAATTATTAATTTTGATTTAGGGTCATTTGGAGAAGGCGTTGTGAAACCATGATATTCTCATTTTTTGTATTCTATAACGTAATTATTTTAATGATTTCTACCACGTAGTTATGTAACTTATTATTTCATAATTTCTTGATAATTTTTTTTGAATTAAAAATGTTTTGGTTGAATTCCTAGGTAATTTATATGTTGTTTTATAGGGTTTTAGAATCCACTAATGTAGAGCATGGTTTGATCATAGTTTGGGGAAATAATACAAATTTCTTATGGAAAAATTGTAGGCAACAATATTAGATTATATGGTGGTGGAGAGTATGTGAATAGTTATATATAATTATGCATCATTCCCTAGGTTATCGTGTAAGATTTAATGGAAAAAAATAATGGCTGGTGCATAGTCTACTAATCCATGTTTCCAAATAATGTTGGTGACGTGAAGAGGGAGTGAGAATCACAGAGTTGGGGAATGATATTATAACCCATGTTTGGGATATTAATTTATTTGAAAAAAAATTTAACCTGAAACCCAAATTGTTAATCCTAAACCTAGGGCTCTAGAACCTAGGGCTTAGTTGTTCTGTGATTATTCCATTACTATAAAGAGAAATTCCATTTGATTTACATAATTTTGTCCTATTTATTTAAATTAAAGATATAATTTACGACTAATCCTCATTTTTATGAAATGTATTCTCTATTCACATTAAAAAATATCATAAATACATACTATAATGTTCATATCTTGTAATTATTTCGTTATCTAATGCGATTGATTCAATATTTATGATGAAAATGAATGTGTAAATATTGTTGGATGTGTTTGATAAAACATAATCATGTTAAAAATGCATATATATGTGACTATAAATAACATGGAGATGTTGATGATAAACACTTTATCATTTTATTGGTGGTAATTATATTTTACATGTCCATTTTTTGGAATATCCTTTGTGTTTGATATTTCTATATTTTTATAATGGGAATATCAGTTGGAAAAAATGATTAAATTGTTTAGATGAAATTTTTTCTATGATGGAATTATTAAATATGATTATAAGAAAAATTTTATTTTTGGATGCCAGTTATTTTTGTGAAATAGTTTTGAATGGTTGAATGGAATTGATATTTTGAAAAGTTATTTCTCTTTTGCTGATCCATGAACAAGGTTGAGTGTTTGTTTTTAAAAAATTATTTCAAATGTAAAAAGGTTCCTTTAATCAAAATTGTTCAAAATATATGGTTTTTTATTTAAATTGTTTGAAATAGTTTTGAAAATGGTTACCCAATATAATTTTGTTGAAAATGTGATTTGAAATGGGATTTTCAAAAATGTGTAATTGTATCAATGTATCGATTCATGAAATATTAGTTCCATTTGAAGCATTTAAATTTGGGTTTTATAATATGTGTGTAATTCCCGCTCAAATTCCTTTTAATTGATTTGTATATGTAAAATATGGATAAATATATTTTATTATGTTTTTGAACATAATATTAGTTTTTATATAATGATATGTTTAATTTTTTTGTGTTTATCCTGAGTGGCCATATTCCCTATGACTGGTTTGGTGAATAGATTCCTTCAATGTATGATCTTATAAGTGGTTGTACCATTTTTCTTAGATACATTTTTAGGGATGGAATATTGAATATAGTTTTTACCTTGACATTTTATAATGTGATAGTTGTCTGAATATTTCTAAAATTAGTAGAGAATGATAAAAAAAATGTAGGTGGATGTGGTAACCTTTACTGATATATGAACCCCTTTAGAAGTTTTTCTAGTGAGGTATTATTTGGGTAATTATGTGATAGATATAAGGGTTGGTGATAGATGTCTCCCTAGGCCATCAAAATGTGGTTCTTGGTGACCGATTGATAGTGGTAATATCATAAATACAATGGTTAATCTTTATATCCATTTCATTTCAACTTATTATTGATATAAAAAGGTTCCACAAGCCTTATGAAAAATGATGGTGGGTGTTTCTCCATGCATTGAGTAGCACAAGAGTAATCTGTTTTGATGATTGGTGAGTAGTGTTATGTTTTTAGGTTGTAGACACCATAATTGATGATTCGTGACTGATAAAAGAGTGGTAATTTTTTCTTTTCAAGTAATGTATTGGTTATAAAGTATTACCCTAGATATAGTCTTGAGGCTTAGCAATCATCTTAGGGATTAATTTTTAAATAATCATTTTGTTTCAACCTATAATGATTCACCCAATGAACCAATTGTTCAGCCCATGATGGGGTATCATGGGTATATTCATAGGAATGTTTTTTTGGGGTTTGGTGGAGGTTTTATCTATTTTTTTTAGTGTGGGAACCAAATATAGTAATTGGAGTTATATGGGACCATTGATTTATCCTTGGAGTGGTATAACTATGAGAGGCATGGTGGTATGGGATCGTGATAATAGGATTTGTGCTTCATGTAAATGAAGAGATAACTTCATCACTATGTGTTACATGATTCAAATAACTTTGTGTTTTTTGAAGACTACATAGATAATGCCCCGTGAGTGAGATGGTTGATGATGACTTGCAATGAGGGCGGGAAGATTTGTTGGGGTCATTACGTGTTATTGTGACCATCTCAAATTGCTAATTCCTTCCAAAAATATCATGGAATAGAATGTGTTTTCAATCTCCAAATCTACACATGGAGATTTTATTAGAGTAATGTGTTGTAATACCATACATTTTCCAATGATCTTTTGATAGGTTCACGAAAATGTGTGGGACAACCATTCTGTTTTTTATTAAAAAAATTATAAATTTAGATTAATAAAAAGGGAAGAAGTTATAGTGGATCTTGATAAGTCGAATCATTGTTTCCTTTATATGTATGAGTTCCCTTTTATAGTGATGGGTTATGTAGAAGTACATGGAATAGATTATGATAAGTCTTATGGGTTCTTCTATGAGTGGATTGTGGTTTATCACAATAAATCAATAGGATGTATGGGTAATCCATTGGGACTTTATGAGTGAACTTATCTTGTTTCCTTTGATAAATTTTTGTTGTGTATTTAGTGTGTTCATTTATCTATTATTATCATGATACATAGAATTTAACATCTTACAATATTCCTAGGTTTTTAGATAAATATTTTGTGATGTTTTCCCACTATTAAATACAAATCCTGAGAAGAAGGGTTTTAGAAATGAAATGGAGTAGGTTCCATAAAAGAATAAAGACTCTTGGATGGTGAACATATGTTGAAGGGGGGAAGAGTTCAACAACATGTTCTGTAATGTCGAACTCTTCTAGGATACCATTTTTTGATATTTGTTCATATATGAAAGTGTGATTTGTTATATTTAGATAAATAATTTATTTTATTTTTTAATGATGGTGGTGGATGTGATCTGAGATTGTAGTGGATGATATGTGGAGGATTGGCTATACAACCTAATGAAATGAAATCACAGTGTAAGTTGGTTAGTCTTAATCGATAAGTCCCAATAATCTATTTATAATCGACGTATGAGATAAGGCCCAATTGAGGTGGTAAATAAGTGACTCATAAATCATGGTTCTTTAGTGTGTGAGAGAATTAGTTCTTCAATGGAATAATCCATGTCCTATCAAGTAATAGACAATTTAGTGGTGAAAAATGATTTTGGGGTTCCATTAAGGGTTGTGATCTTAGAAATATTGTTTAGAAATTATAGGAATTATCACTTACAATGTGTGAAAATCCACCAATGTTTTAGTCATAAATATGAACATGGGGTGTTATGGTAGGTAAATTTATCAAAAAACTATCTACATGAGTTTATGGTGTCCTAATGTAGTTATGTTGGGTTCATTGATGTGATCCCACACTGTATTTGTTAGAAATGCTTATGTGTTCTAGTGTTCAGATGATATTAGTATATGTTTGTTCTTTCTTTAAATAATGATATAATTTTTTAGTGAACAAAGGGAGTGTCATGTATGTAATTCTAAACTATGGGTATATGTTGTGTAATGTATGTGTGTATAAAAAGCTGCGATGTATTTGTTGAAGATAGATATATGTGAGTGTGTATTGGTCAGAGGTGATCAAGAATGAACAGGTTATACTGACCTATTGTGAGATCCTTATTTAAGTAGGTGAATTTTATGATGGTAAATATATTGGTTCATGACCTAATACATATAATGATTTATAATTTGGGTTTTGACATGTTAGAAAGTTTGTGAATATTTTTTTATGTAGAATTTGAAAGAGTGTGACTGAGTGTATTTGTCAATAGTAGAACAACCATTGAGTCAATAGTTATTGGGATGAGATTAGTGAAAGGGACCTATGAGTGGGTGTAGTTAGTTAGGAATCAGTTGGTTACCACTATGATAGAGTAGAATTCTTATGCAGAATGATGAATAGTAACATTGGATTTCAGCATGGGTAATCATGTTTTCTTATATATATCACCTTTATTAAGACATTGGTAATTTTCTAGGGTAGGAAAAATTTCATTTTGTTTTTGGGACCATTAATGTCAATGAAATATAATGGTAATATGGGTAAGAAATTGGATATTACTATATGACATCGAGTTATGCATGATGTGTTCCAAGTTTCTTATCTAAAAATTTAAAAAACACACCCTTAACATATGATTGATAACAATTATATTGATCTGGAGGTTAATACCTTATTCAAGGAATATCTGGTGTGGATTTTTTTGTGAAGTAAAAAACATACAAGGAGGGATGTTGGTGCCACTTTTTATAATTTTATATAATCATAGACATATTCAAGAAGATGTTTGGAGAAAAATTCTTATTTGTATACTCAATGGAACAATTTTTTCGATAAGTGACTCCAAAGTCACTTATTAAGGATAATAATTCCATTGAGGGGGGAATTAATATGGTTTGGACTTTCTAGGTGTATTATTTCTTATTTTATCTATTATATAAAAAAAAATTTAGTTATTCTTTGTTTGGATGATGTCTTGGATAGGTTATTGGTAGTTGAATATGGTTTTATAAGCCTTTAAATGGGTTCATGTTTTAGCAATGGTTCGGGGAAACCATATAGTTTTACCTTGGAATCTAAGCAGCCTATTAGAGTGGAGAATAGTGTGGAACATGGTTCATGAATGTTTAGATATATCCATATAATAATCCCTACGTAATAATGTAACTTAAAAAAAATGGTTCCTTCATATTTTACAAAACCATATATCCAAACCTCTATGAGTTCCATGAATAAGTAATAATCACTACATTGTTTTCATGTGATTTCGTAAATAGAGAAACCAACCCATGTAAGTGATATTATTTAATCTGAAACTTATATTTTTAACCCAAAAATAACTTAAAACACCTCATTATTCTTCCATCAACTAGGAACCTAACACCTATAGACTCCAGTGAAAATTCATTGTGGAATCCTTCCCAATGGAGATAAATAATGTTGGATCTAGAGATGTTCATCCAATGAATTTTAGTGAATGTAATAATCATCCATATTTATTATTTTATTTTATAGATCTTATTTATTATCCATGTAAAATACATTATATATGAACTATCATGGTTAGATATTGAAATTCAATAATTTTGTAATGTGATTCCTTCTACATTACTGAGGAAAATGTAGGTGGAATGTGATTTTTTTCTTGATCATTCTTAGATATATTTAGATCTATAGTTTGTATTAGATCTCATTAGGTAAGTTTAAATTGGTCGTATGCTTTGAAATTGTCTTCTTCTTGGAGATTCACTATTGAATCCATGTTTGGTGTTTTGGGTCTAGCTCTAGGGATAATTATTGTGGGATGTTGAGTTATTTGTTGAACCTTGACTTTGGACTTTAATAGTTTTAAGGTATGTTGTTTCATACCATGTTACAATAATTATATATAGTTTACTGATTGCATATATGTGTGTGGTACGTGAGACCTCTCATGATATGACATGATTTTATGTGTGCATGGATCATCGTACCTATCTTGATATGACATGTTTATATGTATGTGTCCATGATACCACTCTTGAAATGACATGCTTGTGTGTGTTCTTGAAAATCATGAGCCTTATATTGAAATGGCATGTTTTCTATGTGAGTGAGTGTGTGTAAAATGAAACATATTTGATATGGTATTAATGTGAATGTGTATAGCTCTACACATTCCTTGTTATGTCTTGTTTAAATGTATATATATATATTCAATGTAGACTATTGATATTTGGAATCAAAATTAAATGTGGAACTATAATGACATTCATAATACCTATGTGGTTGTGCATGCGGATCGTGACACATATAGATTATTGTGGAACGTTGAAGGGGAAATGGAATAAAATGATCGCCTTCATGCCTAAACTATATCTGGAAGTAGGGTATGATAGAATTATGTCCTGAACTGAGATATTTGGTGGGGTATGATAGCCCTGTGGACTGACTTGAGAAATAATGGCATCATGACCTGTTTTGATAAATATTATTTCCTTTTGTCCTATTCTCATATTCATGGAAACTAAAAATATATTCTCTTCTGGCATGGATATTAAACATGTGGGCTCAAGATTCAGGACATACTAGTTAACACGTGATGACTCACCATGTAATTTTTTAAATGTTCATTTACCTTCAATTATTTTATAAACTATATATGATTGTTGAAAATATTTTAAGGACTTAATATTGGTTTCCTATTTGATTTTATACTCACAACTTGAACATGGATCCCAGTGTAAATACAGACTCCTTATGTATTTCAAATGAGTTTTGTGTCACTACTTTTGGAATTTTTTTATTAGAGGGAGCTGGTTGGGGTAATGTAAGGATAGAAACCAGGATCCTTGTAGAGATTCATCTTTATTTATTTATTTTACCTCTTTTAAATTTTTTGATATACCATGTGTGGGGATTTCATCGTGAGTAGTAATATATCATAATTTATATTAAATTCTTATATAATGCACTGATATAATTGTAATATAATATTATGTTTTAATTTATTTCATTTAATACTTTTATTATTGTTTTTCTTATTGTGTAGAGTGATTTTTATTTTTTAATGAGGTCATATTATTCCCATGGTTCCACTTAGGCATCCACCTCTAGTCAGTGGCATCTTGGTGTACATGGAGTTGTGCATAACTTCATGTGACCCTCCATCTCAGATCTAGAGGATTCAGGTATGTGTGTTATGATGATGATATAAAGGAATTTCAATGGTAGCAAGATGTATAGATATAGACTCAATATCACGATTTAATATTTTGTTTTGATTCATTTTGTGATGATTGGATTCTATTTATAATAGATATAAGTTGATAAATTTTTTATGTACTATGTTATTTAACTATGGTGCTATTATTCATTGAGATTCATTTGATTGTTTTTTTGGTTTTGAGCCTATTTTTTATCAATTTTGGTGTTGGATATTGAGGGAAATACTTTTATGAGAGGTATCTAATATATAGATACAAACGTTACTAACCTCCATATTTTTTTCAATGTTGGAGGTTTTACAATGGAGATAAGATGTAAATGGAGCTAGAGAGGATGATATATAGGGTTCATGGTAACAAAACAGACACTGTGTGTTTCCACTATGTTATGATAATTCATTAATCTGGTCGTGATCCCATTTTAGATATTGTAGCTATTTTATTTTCAAGGTTTGTATAGCTCAACTGGATTTCATCCATATTGAGGGTGGAATATTCCATGGAGGTAGATTGTGTCATTGAGGATGGAATTTTTTATGTAATGGTCTTTAGTGTAACCAACATGTTACCCAGGGAAGGATAAAGCATTTTTTTGGAATCAAGGTGATAAATGACATGTTCTGGTGAACATCACATCATGGTGATGTATTCGGATGATAGGTAAAATATTTCATCTTGTGGGATCCTTGTCATGGTGGTTCATGGATCAATTAAAGGAAATATGGTGATATTGACATTGGGATATTAATATTATATGGTGGTTGTCAGATTCATTTTTAAAGAAGAAAAAAATTGAAAATTATGGAATCTTTGATGATAAGGAACTGAAATATATATTGACCAACCCCACTATAATATGTTCTACCCTTCACTATGTCACTGTGTAATTAGTTGAGTTTTGTTATATATTAAATTTATTCCCTATACTAAGGCCAATTCATCTAGTCTCTCTCGAATCCTATGTTCTATAGATCCTTGATTGTGGTTTCATTGATCATTAATTAGTGAATCAAAGGGATTTCACTTGTTTTATCTGTCTTTTTTTATCTAAGGTGCCTTATTCTTCCTTGTTTTGTCATTATTTACTTGTTATTCCTACCCCAAAGGATATGAAAGTGGGGTTTGTTTATTTTCGTAGAAGTTTGATCATGGTGTATATGGAGAATAATATGTGAAAAATTATTAAAGGATTCCCTTGTGGTCATTGGTTTATAATCACTAATTTTCCTCTAATGTATTCTACTGTGAATTTTTGAAGCAACTCATTAGGTGGAGGATTCAGAATCACTCTATTATTTTTATTAATATGGAATTATCATTGGTCTGAAAATAGGTTATCAATTTTATGAACATATACATTCCAATCATTTTATAATTATGTTTTAAATAAATTATTATTTTAATATGATTTGTTTACATTTTTCAAAATTGGGTGAAAATGATTATTCATTGATTATTTAAATATTATTTGAACATTATTCATAGAAATGTTTTTATTTTTTTCATTGAATATCACTTATTTTAAAATAGAATTTTCTGTTGTGATCTTTGAATGGAATGTGAATTGATTTAATAACATTTTGGATTTCTAATGTGGGTTTAGTTTCATTGATTTATTCATTATTTAAATTTATTCAATATTTTAATTGATTTTTAGACATGATTTTAATGGATAATAATGTTTTAGTGGTAGTAAAATTGGATTAATTGGTTTTTAAATGGTGGTACATAACTATAATTTAAAAAAAATTAAGTATTGTTTTAGAAAATATGAAATTTATTAAAATATGATGTTTTATATATTTTTTAAAAAACAAAAAAAAAATTGTGGGATCCCCTTTCACACATATTCCATTCGTGAGGAATCCAGAATTGAGTTCATCCTTCCTTTATTTAACATAGTATGCTTAAATTCCATTCCGGATTCTTCATTGTTCTCTATATAGGAGGCCTGAACAAAGTTCATACTTCCCTTTTAATTTTCTAAAATATTAACTTATATTAGTTATTTAGGTTTTCTATATATATAATAAGTAATTAATAATGTTACCAATAATGTGATTTATTAATTATAACAAGTAAAAATAATTAATTAATGAATTACATAATAATTACAACCTAATTAATTAACTACTAATATAAAAATGACATATTAATAAGTAACTAAAATATTTATGATTATTAGTTATTAATAATATAATAATAATAAGTTGTAATGACAAATTTATTGAAAATTAATTATTTACTGCGTATTAATTATAACATATAATAAAAATTACATATTGTTAAATATTATTTCAAAATTTTAGTTAACTGTTTAAAAATTATTTATATATAATTAATATATTAATAATTATTAATAAATATATAATATTGTATATTAATGGATAATAAATTTATTAATTTTTATTTATATTTTATTTTATTTATTAATGAAATATAATTACTTTCTAATAACTATAATAATATATGGATTAATAATTGTTAATATAAATATAAATAATATATTAAAAAATAACACAAATATTAAATATCTAATATGAATTATTAGTTATATAATATATAATTTTATTAATAAAAAGGTTAATATATTACTAATGTATATCTATATTATAAATATTAATAGAATAAATGTACACTTAATTATAGAATTAAAAAAAATAATATAAAATATCATATTAATAATAACTAATTAATTTATTAATGTAATTACTAGTTATATATTTAATAATATAATTACTATGTTACATGTAATTAAATAATATAATTTATATTGATAGTGACTAATTATATAATTAATATAAATTGTAATTAGTGGGTTTTTAAATAATGTCCATGTAAATATTAATTACTTCCTAATGGTGATTATATTTTTACATACTAATTATGCTATCTAATTATAACATGAATACAAACTGATAATTTAAATATACATATAAAATTGATCTTATTTAAAAATTTATGAATAATGGGAAATGATTCACTATGGTGTGTGTCCCTGACTCAGATGGTCCTTCATCACATTACCTAGTGTATAGATAATGAATTCATGTTGTGTCTATTGAAGTGTATTCTAGGGAATTCATACATCCTGGGTTGTGTCTGATGTGGCTACCTCCACATCATCCTATGTGGGAGAACATGGATCCATAGTGTCCACACCTATACCCTATCATGGTTGGATGTAAATTTGTTGTTTTTCAGAACTCTCTCCATCATGTGAAAAGATGTTTTTTTTGTAATAACTATCTTTTGATTGGGGTATATTTTCAACTGAAATACTCTTCAGTTTCAATTAAGCAATGCGACATAATTTGAGAAATAAAGAGATAGTGATCCAAAATTCGTAGAAGATGTGATGTTTATCTCTATTGAGATTGTATGTGGTTCTGGATCAAATTTTAGAGGAATTAGAGTAACATCATTTGGATTATGGTGGAAATGATCCTCATGTTCCATAAAATCATGTGGTGAATCTATAACATTCTCATCACCCTCCTACAAATCTATATTTGTTTCATCGCCTTCAGCATCATCTAGAAAATCAATGAAAATCACACAATAAATATCATTCTTGGGGATGATAAGTTAACTCACTACTCTATGAAAAAGGGCATGTTCAAATGGGAATCCCTTTATAGCATCATATATTTGAATCAAGTGTGGGATACTACCATCCTACAAAAACAAATAATAAAATTTAACTAAAACTATTATAAATCTCTTTAAAATTTTAAGCAATAACTTTAACTAAATGATGATATCCTATTCTTTTTTCCATAAGATATATCAATGAGGTTATGTGGTACCAGGTCCATAATTAAAATAATATAATATAATCATGCGTATTGTGTCTTCTTATCTTAATCAAGATTGATTTCTTCTAAAACATATCTGAATATAGCATGGAAACTAGTATATATAGTGGTTTTGATGTTGATGTTTTAGCTTCAATTTCATGGAAACCATTGTTAAAAGTTAGTTGGTTAAATCATAACATTTATTTTTTATAAAACATACATTTCAAAGAATATGAAATTATTTTAGAATCAGTTTTTTTAAAACCATCATACAAATTATTTTAAAAAAACAACACCTAAAAAACCTCATTCCTTTTCCTTCGAATCCCACTTCCACTTCACCTATAACTGAACCTTCAAAACATAGAATACAATTAATATAATCCTATAGTTTATTTTAATAATATTTTCCTAATCCTTTATTGTTAATCATTCATCCTTTATCCTTGTTTCATAATCTATGAATTTATTCTATTCCTAAAAAACCTATTCTAGTCGATTGACAACTGTGATTCATGGATTTTGTTGGTGTTGTTTTCTACAAGGTTTTTAAAAAAAATTCAATGATTTAGTTTTTCCCATGATTCCCCTTACTTTGAGGGAGTTTATATACATTTAAAATACATATTTCATTATCAGCCACCAAATTTTGTAAGTTATATTTTTATTTCTAAATATAAATTACTTTTTTAGTTATATTTTTGATTCATCTATTAGTTTGTTTGTATTAATTTTATAAAAAATCATAATAAAAATAAATAAATTCTATTTAATGTTATGGGTTTTTTTATGAAGATAATTTTTTGAGACATTAATCTATTTTTCAAGTAGAATTTGTATTTATAATTTTCAATATTTGTAAATTTTTATATTTATAATTTTTTGTGGGTGGAATCATTTTTGACATCTTTTTTTAATATATAAATTTTTGTTGTTGATATATTGTATTGTGATTAATTTTTTCTCAATTTTATTAAATTTTAAATTTTATACAACAAATTAAATTTGAAAAGGTAATGAATGCTAAAATTATTTATTTTTGTATTCTCTTAATAATTTTTATTTAAATTTCTCGATGATATATTATGACTGTTATGTATAATTTTTCATTATGATCAAATACATATCAATAATTTATTGTCTTTATTATATATTTTTTTAAAAATTTTATTTAATTGTATATAGTTTTAAATATTTATATTTTTCATATATTCACCTTTTATAATGTGTTTTATACAATTAATGTAAAATATTTGGATAAATTTATTTAAAAAACTGATGAATATGATAAATGAGTTGATTATTTCTTAGAGTTTTCTAAACTAAATCAAAGAAAAAATTTATTTTCTATCCATTGTGAAATGTCTAAATATGAAAATTTTAAATTAAAGGGAAATCAATGATCATTTCATATAAGATTATATAATAAATAATTATAAAAAATGATATATCATGGTGAAGTAACATGACATTAAATATCTAATATTTATTAATATATTTTTCTTAATACATGGGATCATATTTAAGAATTAATTCATGATATTGTCATTGAAAAAAATGAGATTACTAAAACAATTAGATTATTTTATAATGATTCAAGGAAACCAAGACACATGGGTTCCACGAAATTTTTAGTGTTATCAGCAGTAGGATATTATTTCACTTGAATCAATTAAATGGGTGGATGGATAAATGTTTCTCTAAATTTCACGAACTTTTAAAAGGGAAACATCGAAAAATAAATGAGATTCTAAATTCAAATTACAATTCAAGGAAAATTTTATTCCCAATGGGACTATGGTATAAAAAGATAAATTCTTTCACCAATTATAGACTATTATATAAAAACAAATATGAATCATTATGAATATTTAATAAATATGGGACATCGATATATAATATGGATGAAAATATCATCTCGTATTCATCATCAGGTAGTAGTATCAAACCTCATTCTAATGATATCTAATACTTTCTAGTAATTCCTCATTTTAAGCTTCTATTTTTGAATTAAAATGATTAAAAAATGTCAATATGGAATCTATATTAGTTCAACTCTAATAGAAACTTATTTTATGGTGGTGATTTACCACAGTGGAATTGATTTGGTAAAAAAAATTATTCTTTGGGATGTGAAGTTAGAAATCTCATAATGGGACAATGCATATATTGATTGAATCCACATCTGAGATTCTATACCCAAAAAAGCTAATGTACAATTTTATTTTTATATTAAATATTTTCTATATATATATTTTTGAAGATAAAATAGTTTATTATGAGATTGATCATTTATAGACTAAAACATATTTCCAACAATATCGATGAGTATCTTTCCCCATTGGTTAATGATTTGAAACTTCTATGGTAGAAATATATTATAATTTTTAATCCTTTGATATATAGAATTTTCATTTTCAAATACAGATAATGTTCACTATAAATGACATTCCCACATATGTAAAATCATCTAGATATTGTTTTAATGGATATAGAGCATGTACAATTTGTGAAGAAGAGAAAAAATATTATCAATTTCAAAACAGAAGAGTGAATGTGTACATCGTAAATTGAATATTTTTATTAAATTATTATCTTAATCATATGTTGAAAAATGTATTTAATGGGTTATAGGAATATAATATCCCCATGAAACTGTTTTTAGCTATAAAATATTATGATAAGGAGAAAAATATTTTTTTTCACATTTGAAATGAAATAAATTTCAGGTAATTAAACAAATATCCAGAAGAAATAGACTATCTTATTAATAAAACAGATATGCAATATTTTGAGAAAAATATAATAATGAAACTGTTAATTTTTATTAAAAAATTTGACTCTTTCATTAGAGAATTATTAAGAAAATAATCAAATTCGATAATGATTGAATGCCTAATTGGACTTGATATCAATGGGAATTTTATTGGAGTATGCTCCAAATATTAAGGGAAATAGAACATATTTACCTCTATATTTTTACACATTATGAAATATTGAAATGGAATATTTTTTTAATGATTATGTGGTATTAATGTAGGCTGTAGATATTATTCAAATATGAATAATTTGGTGTCAATTTTGGATTTTATGTTAATAGGTATGGAATATCTGTTCTTTCCCATATTGATGAAAAAAAATTCTAGTTGTACTATGTTGTATATTTCCAACACTTGTCAAAAACATGATCATCAATTAAAAAACATTTTTAGAAAGAAAATTCTAATTCAAAATTTTTAGATGTGATAGAAAATTATGTTGTGATCATACATTGCCAACTGGAAATGTATTTACCACTAACATATTTTAATATAATGGTTCCTCTTATTATTCATTTTTTGTGTATGATAAAAATATAGGTCCTATTTTATAACATTTTATTTATCCTTTTGATATATATATATAAATATTTATGGGTTTTGATAAAAATATTGATCAACATGTGGCCTCTATCATTAAGAAATATGTATCATAACAGGTGATTGAGGTTTATACTAGTTTTTTGTATGAAGATAATCATATTAATCTTTATATATCTGGAAATTTTATATTAGATTGTGAAGGTAGAGGAATTAGTGTCTTAAATATAATAATTATTCCATTTTATGAAGTGATTAATGCACATGAACACATTTTCAATAACACAAACGATATTCAACCATATATATCACACAATATAGAAGGATTAATGGTACACTGTCTGCAAATAAATGAAAATAGGTTGATGATCTATCAAAAAAAGATGACTGTTTAATTTTATAAAGTGAATGGTAAGAAATATTTATCTTAATCAGAAACATTTAAATAATTGGGATAATGGTAGTCTCCTAATGACCTCACATGATCCACTTTTCATATTAATGGTTAAACATGTTTCACAAAAAAAAATCAGGATGACAAGAGTACTATTAGAAATAGTGGGGAAATGTTAAAAAATAAAGTACTATATTTTTCTAATGAAAATGATTTATACCCAATTCATAAATCAATGGTATATTTTTGGTTTCTTGAGAATATATGGGAAATCGATTATACTAATTTTTGAGTAACAATGTTTTATGTGTAACTAGGATGACTGGAAATAATAACAATGATCCAAGATTTCCATAAATGGATATTAAATCAATTTATATGAATATTCATCATAATTAAAAAGTACATTCTTGAGGAACATAATTGTTTAGTGTATTTGGAAACATAGAACTAAATATTCTATGTCGGTGAAATATCTTCAATGTTTCCCAAAAAGACCTTCTCCTTTAGTTATTCTACATAAACTCATTCTTTATATGATGTAGAATGGAAGCATTATAAATTGAGGATATAAGAATCTTAGTAAAGGTAAATAAAGGAGATATATAGTAATAACATGATCATAATGGTATGAGAACAAGATAATGAAATTTTATGATCATACATTGTATATAATAGATCAAATGCATGCTTCAACGAATAAGGATTTGAAATTCTTAAGCCAATAATTATAAGGTAATCATGATTATAAGATAGGAAATAAAATCACAATACAAACTCATAGAATTTTTGGAAGAGACATAATCATATAAACATTATTTACATAGTATTCAAGGAATAACTTCAAAGTCCATATTAGTAGTATGGGATCACTCCCTATACCATATTGGTGGTTATGGATCAATCCCATGGCCATCTTAGTAGTCATGTTTTACTCCCAATACAATCATAGAGAAAAAGGTCCTTTACTAACCCTAGTTCACTCCCCATTCCATCCATGTCAATCTCATGAGATATAAATCATTACTGAATGCATTTGTGTGAGATGTAATGACCCAAACTATTATCAATAAAAATTCATCATGATCTAATGAAATGTCTTATTATGTAAAATGGAAACATAACATATTCAATTCTTTGGTTTTATGATTTTTGATCTTAAAATACCTTCATGAATTGTGATCGTTTCTAATATAGTCGTTAAATAATGGTTACATGATTATTATAAATATAGGGCTTTAACAAATCCAATTTACTCAGACAAAGGAAGCGATGGACTCATCTAGTAGAATTGCTCCATATGAAGCCCATTTTTTCAGAGAATGGAATGTTGGTGGAATCATTGGGATTCTCTCTTAACCAATCCCCAGACGAGATTCAACACATTAAGCTCCAATGGAACCGCCTATGGGATAAATGGAAGTTCATAGAGATTACCACCCGAGTGATGTTTTTCGATCCACCCCAAGATTTGTTCACCATCACACAAATTACCCTTTGGAAATATGTAATTTTTATAAGTTTTTATATAAAAAATCCATTGAACTATTATTATGTTCATTATTTTTGTATATAGTAAATAATATACATTAATTTTATTTTTATAACTTTGAAAATAGTTATTAAAGTGAAAATTGTATTTTTAGTTTATATTCAATTAAGAAATATATTTTGATGAATTAATAGATTTTTTAATTAAAAAATATTTTTAATAAAATATTATTACTAAATAAATTGTTATTATATATTAATGATCATATAATTTTTTTGAATACAATTGTGATTTTTATTAATGTTTGAAAGCAGTTTTTTGTCAAAACCCATGAATTTTTGATAAATGTCGTTTTTTTAAATTAAAAATTCACATATTTAAAAAAATATTTAGATAAAATGATTATTATTTATGGAATCATGACATTGAAATTATCCAATGGTTAATTTTTATTTATTTTATCAGACAGTTGAATTTCATGGTAAACATTAAATACTATTTAATTATATAATGTCTGTTATGAAATCATAATGACCCAATAGTGATGTAATAAAATACTATAAACATTAGGTTCATCTAATATATGTTTTAACATTAAAATAATGTAATTTTTGATTTGGTTGATTTATTTTACAAAGCATTAGTGGATCCTCCAAAACGTATAAAACATCTTATCTTTTTTAAATGATTTCCTTGATAGTGTGACTCACCTCCACATAATAAAGCCTAATATTTTAATAAGTTCTTCCATTTTACTTATAAAATATTTTTTTCCACTAAACTTTGGAAAAAACCCTGGGCAAATACCATGGTATGTTTTGTATTTTTAATTAGTTTAATGTGTAGGGTCAAAACCCTAAATAAAAAAGAATTCCTCCCTTTAACTATATAAACACACCCAAGATCCCACTTCCTCTTCACTAAATGCCTTTTTAACCCAACCAAGCCCTTGCCTCCTCTTTCTAGAATCCTCATAAGGTTCTACAATCTCTCAATAATCCTCTCTCAATACTCTCCCATGCCTTTTAGATCACACTTCAAAGTAAGAGATTTCTCCCTTTCCCATTTTTGTCCAAATTTCATTATGTTTTTATGACATTTTATTTTCAATTAAAAATGTTGGGGTATGATTTCTAACCTCCCCCATACATCCTTATTTATGTTTTAATAATGGGATACCCCCTTTATCTCTCATTAATGCCTCCCATGTACACCTATTACCATGTCGAAATTCCGTATGGAATTTGTCTCTCCTCATTTAAATTCCATCAATTACTTTGTATCATGAGTCTAAATTCCATTTAAATTGTTGAGACATGTATCTATATGATCCCCTTACTATCCATTTCTTGTAAAAATTTTGAGACACCCATTTATATCTCATTAACCATGTTTATTATTTTTATGTCACATCGTTATGCATCTGAAATTGCACAGTGATTTTCCAAGACAAAGTCATTATGTAGTGAATACCATTCCCATTACACTATCAAGGATATTCACCTTTATTCACATTTACTTACTTCCTAAAGAGTTTCATTTATGTATTCCACATTCCTTTATCATGGAATAAATGATGATGTTTAATGATTCAATGTTGTATGATCCATGTGGAACACTTATGCATGAAATGAAATGTTAAAGAAGGGTGTGTCCTTATAGAGCTCCAATGCATTGGGTAAAGATTAGTGTCATGATACATAAAGTTCAATGAGGGTTTACTCATGCTAATTCTAGTGCAATGAGGTTTTACTCATTCTCCATGTTCAATGATCCTTACCTAATTATAGTACCATGTTAAGTGCTGATTCCACATTTCCATGTTATGATAATTATACTCTATCCTGCCTTTAGGTTCATGTTTGTCTTATGCTCCATTGATATGGATATTTACTGACATGTACTATATTCTTCTTGTTATGATTTGTTTACTATCTTACTGGGAATTATAGCTCACCCTTTTCTTTTTCATTTCCCCAGGTCACCCCATGCAATGCTAAGTATGAGGGAATGTAGTGTTCATGTAAAAGATGATTTTAATAAAGATGTTGTTTTTCATGTTCAAAGATGTTCTGTAATGTTCCTAAGCCCCAAATACATTACACCTCTCAATATTCTATGTTGTATAAAGTTAATATTTTATGTAATAAAAACTGTTTATTTATGTAAAAAAAATCAGGGTTCTCATAGTTGATATCAGAGTATAGGTTTAGTTATTTTTGGGATTAGGATTAGAAAACACAAGTGAGGAATTTGAGATAAGAAAAAGTGTAATAAAAACATACATATATTTTGGTTAGTGTTGGGTAAGCGGTATATCAAGAAAATAAATCCCTTCCTGGATATGAGCTGATAGAGGTGGCTCTGGCACATATGTTCCTTCAGTGAAAACTCCGACAAGGAGTTTCGGGCTTTACCGGAGGTATCCTGGTTCACGAATACGAGTCTTGTTGCACTAATGGTTACGAATCTCCTAGGGGATATGATTCGGTAAATTCATAAACTCAGTATGAACCATTGTAAAGGGAGAAAATACCCCTAAGAATAAATTTTGTCATATAGTTCATGGATAACATATATTGAATCATATAGATTCATAAGTTATGGAAATAAAAGTACTTTATATGTCATCGGTTTTTTTCATTGGATTACCCTTTATGTGTTACCCCTAACATTCATTTTATTCCAACCAATGGCTAGTAATAGGAGGGCTCAGGATGACAACAGATGTGAAGATCTATGTTATGACTATTCCAATGAGATGCCCAATCCGATTACAGTGGGAATTGTGATCATTGTCACAATACTCTCTCAATTAACTCAATATTTGAATAGAAACATGGGTCAAGGAGAACGTTCAATCCCCATAAGAATAAACAAGTCTCATTGAGAGCTTCATGAGTCAATGAACTCCTGTTGTTAATAGAACATCTGATCCTTCAATCGCTGAGAAATGGATTAAATCCATTGAAAATATCATCAACATCCTTTAGTGTTCCAAACAATAGATGGTTCTTCTGGATGCTTATCGAATGGAGGGTGAAGCTGATCAATGGTGGACATTGATAAAGAATAAAAATCCAAAGGAGGAGATTGGGGGTTGGAATTGAAGGATTTTGGTAAGATGTTTTTACATAAATAGTTTCAGTGAACCCATCAATATAAGATGGAAAGGGACTTCCTTGACCTCAAGAAAAAAGATGACGAATCTGTTGGAGTGTACGAGGAAAACCTCATAAGTATTTCATGATATTCCTGTCACTTTTTCATTACCACTGAATTCGTGGTTGAATACTTCATTGATAGGATAAACACTAGCCTACGGAAATCCCTAGAGATGTGTGACTTCAATATCTATGAGGAAATTGTCAGATGTGCCCTCATGGTTGAAATGGATATCGGATAATCATAGGGGTATCGTGGGGATAATAAGTGTATGGTCAACTAAAATTCTAGAAGTCTGATGGATAAATCCAATGGTGCTATGAAAATATAGAACCCCACTTTCCAAACATGCAGAAAGAAGAACCCTAGAAATTTCCTGAAGGAGGTGAGGAAATGCTCTTGGTTTGGAAGAGATGGGCACCTATAATTTGACAACGGACAAGAAAAACCCACAGTTGTGATAGAGGAGAGGAACGATCCATTAATTTCTAAACATCTTGATCATTTATTCAACTACAAAGAACAACGGAACCTTAAAAATCAGTTCCCTAAGCCAAGGGTTTTTGGAGGAAACCAAAAACATCCAAGGCAACAAGGGAGATATTTTTCCATCACTACCACTGAAGTGAACCCCAACAGTGATGTGGTGATAGGTACTCTAGTTATTCATTCAAGAATAGCTAACGTACTTTTTGATCAGGGTTATATGATTTTTTTATCTTGGATGTTTAGTAGAACAATCCTAACACCACAAAGAATCATGGAATTGAAGATCTCGGTGAGTATGGAAAACGGGGAAATCATTGCATTCCATGAATATAACTCCCCCTGTCATAATTTGTGGATGGAACACCCTGGAGAACCTCTTCATACTCTCTCTGGGTGAATTTGATGCAATTCATGGCCTGGATTTTCTTTTATTATATAGATCCAACATAAATTGCTGCTAGATGGAAATAACTCTCCATATGGAGAATCGACCACCAATTCTACAAAAGTGAATGGAGGAAGATGAATCTTTTTTAGAACCCTCATATCAAGCAAGGATATTACTTCCCTATGAGAACACGTATTTGGACAATATGATTGAGTCAAAGGAAGCAACCGTCCATGAAGACATGCCTATTGTGAGGGAATTCAAGGAAGTGTTTCCCGAGGAATTTCATGTTCTTCCTCCAAGAGGAGATGTTGAATTCTCAATTGACCATATACCTAAGGTGCTGCCAATATCCAAGACTCCATATAGAATGACTATTGTGGATCATGAGGAGCTGAGGAAACAAATGCATGAGAATCTAGATAAAGGGTTTATACCCCCAACAGCTTCACCATGGGGTGCACCAATCCTCTTCATCAAGACGACGGATGGGTCAATGTTCCTTTCTATTGATTGTCATGAGCACAGCAAAATCACGATAAAGAACTGGTATCCACTTCCCCACATTGAAGACTTGTTCAATCAGCTATGTGGATAACAATACTTATCCAATGTGGATTTTCGGTTGGGATATTACCAAGTAAGATTGATGAAGGAGGATATCCCCAAGATTGATTTTCTAACAAGGAACGGGAACTATAAATTCATAGTAATTCCTTTCAGACTCACTAATGTTCTAGAAATCATTATGGAATTGATGAATATATTCTTTAGAGATTACCTCAACAAATATTTTGTAGTATTTATAGATAACATTATAAAATACTACAAAACCAACGAGAAGCATGAGGAGCATTTAATAATTGTACTATAGACCCTAAAAAGGATAATTTATATGAAAAGTAAAGAGAGTGTGAGTTATGGTTTGTGGAAGTCTCATTCTATGGTCATATCATAACAAGAAATTGGATTTATGTGGTTCCTTATATGATAGATGCAACTAATGGATGGCCTAGGTCAATATCGGTAATGGATATCCGTAGATTCTTGGGGTTATCTAGATATTATTATTGATTTGTGATAAATTTCCCACGATTTTCCTACCCTCTTACCAATCTAAATCAGAAGGTAGTCATGTTTTCATGGAAAGATGAATGCGAAGAAAGTTTCAAGGAGTTGAAAAAGAAGCTTATCACCGTGTCTGTTCTAACATTACCGAAAAGTCGAGAACCTTTTGTGTTATTTAGTGATGATTCAAAGAAAGGACTGGGTTGTGTGTTGATTCATAATGAAAAATTAATTGCCTATGCTTCAAGGAAATTGAATGTTCATGAGAAAAACTATTTAACACATGATCTGGAGTTGGCTATAGTGATATTCACTTTAAAATTTTTGTAGAATTACCTCTTTATGGAGAAGTGTGAAATATATAAGGATTACAAAATAATGAAGTATATATTAACACATAAGGAGTAGAACATACACCAATGAAGATGGTTAGAGCTGATCAAATACTATGACTGCTCAATCCATTACCACATTGGTAAAGAAAATAAGGTGGTGGATGCTCTATGTAGAAAGGACCCAACAATTCTATCATTGATGAGAATTTTAAAGGATCCAATCTACCTAGATTTGATGACTATGGACATGGGAATCATAAATAATGGAACATCATCAATCACATCCCAAATGATTTATCAACAGTCTCTTTTTGAAAGGTTAATGGATTTTCAAAAGGATGATGTGGGAATTTTGAAAAAGGTGGAAACTATCTGAAAATGTAAATCCATGGAGTTAAATGTCAATGAGGAAGGAATTTTGAGATTAGTGTCAACACTATGTTTTCCATAAAATCTAGATTTCAAGAAGGAACTTTTGGATGATGCACGTAGTTCAAATTTATCCATTCACCCAGGAAACAAAAATATGTATCGACATCTCCTACAGAATTACTAGTGGAAAAACATGAATATGGAGATCACTTAGTATACATCAATGTTCCTAGTATTTCATCAAGTGAAGGTTGAGAGGCAGATGTCTAAGGGGATGATGTAACCATTACCCATAACAGTTTTGAAATGGGAGAACATCACCATGGACATTGTCACCGGACTTTAGAAGACATAAAAAAGAAAAAATGCTATCTGGGTTGTTGTGTATTTTATTATAATGACTAAACACTTCATTAGTGAGCTGAACTTTAGTATGTCTTTTCATCATCAAACTGATGGAAAATATGATCCGACTATTCAAACTATTGGGGACATGTTGAGAGCGTGCTCAGTGGACATAAAAGGAGGATGGGATCAACATCTTCCTCTAGTTGAGTTCCCTTAAAATAAAAAATTCCAATCATGCATCCAAATGATTCCTTATGAGGCCCTTTTATGGGAAGAGGTTCTTAAAACATACATGTCGGGAGGAATTTGGGGAGAGAAAACTCCTAGGTCCAGAAATTGTCGAAGAAATGGTGGAGAAGGTTAAGGCAATCAGCATCACACTAATGCTGCTCAGAGTCATCAAAAGTGCTATTCGGATAATTATTGATGAGACATTGAGTTTGATGTCGGAGACATGGTATTCCTCCACATATCATCGTGTAAGAGACTTATGATGTTTTGTAAGAATGGAAAGAATATCCCAATGTAAATTGTCCCTTTTGAGTTCCTTGATCGCATTGGAGTAGTGGCGTATCAACTAACACTCCCACCAAACCTATATCAAGTACATGATTGGTTCCATGTATCACTATTGAGGAAGTACATACCCGACCCATCAGATGTACACAATCCAGAGGTGGTACCTTTGGAAAATGACCTCTCTTAAGAAGAGAAGCTGGTGAAGATCTCAGATCATAGGGAAAAGTTCTATGAAATAAGACAATTCCCCTAGTCATGGTGTTGTGGAGAAACCGCAAGTTTAAAGAAGTGATGTGGGAATCAGAGGAAGTGATGACGTAGAGTTCCCATCATCTTTTTTTGTGTGGGAAAAGGAAATTTCGAGGGGGAAATTTCTTAAGGGGGAAGATTATAACGACCCAAAACTTTATCAATGAAAATTCCTCTTAATATAATTAAATGTCTTATTATGTAAAATGGTTATATTACATATGCACTTCTATAGTTTTATTTTTTTTCTATTTTAGAATACCATCGCGAATTATGATTGCTGCTCATATAGCCGTTAAATGGTGATCACATGATTAGTATATATTGGGATTTTACAAATCCAACTGACTAATACAAAGGAAGCGATGGCCTAATCAAGTAGAATTTATGCATATGATGCCCATTTTTCAGATATTAGAAAGGAGATGGAGTCATAGAGATTCTCTCATGACCGAGTCCAAGCCGAGCTTCAACACGTTATGCTCGAACAGAACCATCTACAGGATAAGTGGATGTTGATAGAGATTACCACATGAGCGATGTTATCTGAGCCACCCCAAGAGTCTTTCACCATTGCACACCTTACCCTTCTGTCTTATGAGGGTGTTATAAGGGGTTATGTAAAAGATATTAGCACTATGATTATGTGAAATATATTTGTATATAATAAATAAAAGACATTCAATTTATTATTATTACTTTTTAATATTTTTTAAAATGAAAATATTATTTTTAGTTAATATTCAATTATGAAATATATTTTGATGAATTAAGGAATTTCAAAATAAAAAAGTATTTTAATAAAATATTGTTACTAAATTACTTTTTAATAGATATAAATGATGACATAATTTTTATGAATAAAATTTTGAATTTTATTATGGTTTAAAATCCGTTTTTTGTCAAAATGCATGAATTTTAGATAAATGTTGGTACTAATTTTTAAGAGTAAAAATTAAAATAATTAAAAAATTACTTATATAAAATGAATTGTATTTTTGGAATCAGGATGTTAAAATTAACCAATGGTGAAATTTTAATAATTTTCTGAGATAGTCATATTTTTTGGTAAAAATTAAATACTATTTAATTAAATAATGTGTTTTTGACATAATTATGTCCAAATAGTTATATAATAATGTAAATAAAAGTTAGGTTCGGCCAATATATGTTTTACCATTAATATAATTAAATTTTAGGATTGTTTGACTTATTTTACAAGGCTTTAGTGGACCCTCCAAGACATATAAAACATTTTATCTTTTTAAAATGATTTTCTTGAGAGTGTGACTCACCTCTACATAAGCAAACCTAATATTTGAAAAGTTCATAAATTGGCCTTATAGAATATTTTTCCCACTCCCCTTTGGAAGAAACATGGTAAAAACCATGGGATGGTTTTTGGTTTTGATTTGTTTAATTTGTAGGCTCCAAAACCAAATTAATAAAGAATTCCTTCACTTTTCCTATATAAACCCTCCCAAGCTCCCACTTCCACTTCCCTAAACACTTTTGGAGCATGAACAAGCCCTTACCTAATCTCTATAGAATTCTCCAAAGGCACCCCAATCTTCTAAGAAGCCTCTCTCAAGCCTTTCTCAAGCCATTGGGATCACATTTCCAAGTATGGTATTTCTTCCTTTATCATTTTTGTCCAAACTTCATTATGTTTTCATGACATATTATTTTCTATTAACAATGATGGGGTATGATTTCTCAACTACCCTATACTATACTCCATATGTTTGAATAATTAGATACCCCCTTTCTCCCTCATTAATTCCTCACATGTACACCTGTTTCCATGCCGAAATTTTATATGGAATTTCTCTATCCTCATTTACATTAAAGCAATTCCGTTGTATCGTGAATCTGAATTAGATTACAATTGTTGGTGAATGTATCCATATGATCCACTTACTGTACATTTTTTGTAACAATGAGGAGACACCAATTTCTCTCTCATTAACCATTTTTATGAACTTTTAGGTCGCGCCAATACACTGCCGAAATTGCACATCGATTTTGCAAACAAAACTCATTGTGTAGTGAATAAAATGCCGATTTATCTATCAAGGGTATTAATAAATATTCATATTTAAATATTTCATAAATATTTTCATTTAAGTATTCCACATATTTTATCATGGAATAAATGATGATGTTGAATGATTCCATGTTGTATGACCCATGTGGCATACTTATACATGAAATGAAATGTTTAAGAAGGGTGCACCCGGATAGCACTCAAATGCATTGGGTAAATATTAGTATCATTATAAATAAAGTTAAATGAGGTTTTAATCATGATAATTCATTTCCAGTGAGGGTTTGCATATGCTCCTTGTACAATGAGGCTTGGATCATTCTAAAACTATGTTGAGTGTTGTTTCCACATTTCCAGGTTATGATAATTCTTCTATATCATGCCATTATTTTCATGTTTCTCTTATGCCACATTTATTTAATTATTTCCTAACATGTATTATATTCTTCATGTTATTCCTTGTCTACTCTTTTAATGGTCTTTATAGCTTTTCATTTTGTTATGCATGTCCTCAGTTTACCCAATTCGATGCTATGTATGAGGGAATGTAGTGGTCATGTAAATGAATTTTTCAATAAAGATGTTGAGTTTCGTGTTTTAAGTCATTATTAATATTGTTCCTAAGCCCCAAATACACTATACCTCTTAATATTCTATATTGTATCAAGTGAATATTTTTTGTAATAAATCATGTTAAAGTATGTAATAAAAAAATGGTTTTCATAGTTGGTATCTGAGTGTAGATTTATTTATTTTTGGGATTATGATTTGAAAAACCTAGTGATGAGTTTGAGATAAGAAAAATTATAACAAAAATAACTAAATTTGGCTGACTGTTGAGTAAGTGGTTAATCAAGTCAATACATCCCTTCCTGGATATGATCTGAAAGAGGCAGATCTTACACATATATACCAAGGAGTGAACACATCAACAAGGTGTTTTGGGATTGACCCAAGGTATCCTAGTACATGACAACGGGTCTTGTTGTACTCATGTCTACAGAACCCCCAAGGTATATGCTTCGGTAAATTCATAAACATAGTATGAAACATTGTTAAGGGAAAAAATTCCCCTAAGAATAAATGTTGGGAAGTAGATCATGGATAATATATATTGAAGCATATAGACTCATATGTTAAGGAAATAAAAGTAAATTATATGTCATCTATTTTTTGTCATTGGATTACCCTTTATTTTTTACCCCTAACATTCCTTTTATTCCAACAAATGGTCGGTAATAGAAGGACTCGGGGTAACCACTGATGCGATGATCAATGCGATGACTATTCTAATGAGATGCCCAATCTGATGGGAGCAGTAATTGCAAACATTTTCACGATGAACTTTCAAATAACTCAAACTTTGAATAGAAACATGAGTCATGAGGAATGTCCAACCCCCTATGAAAGAACAAGATAAAATCGAGAGCTTCATGATATAATGACCTCATGATTTTAATAGATCATTTGATCCCTCAATCGTCGAGAAATGGATCAGCTCCATTGAAAAGATCTTCTCCATCCCTTAATGTTCCGAACAAGAGAACGTTCTTCTGGATGCTTATCTAATGGATGGTGAAGCTGGTCAGTGGTGGACATTGATCAAAAATACAAAGCCCTATGAGGAGATCAAGGCGTTGGAATGGTAGGATTTCAAGAAGATGTTTTCCGATAAATATTTTTTGTGAACCCTCTATCTTAAGATAGAAAGGGACTTCCTTGCCCTCATGAAAAAAGACGACGAATCCGTCGGAGTGTATGAGGAAAAAATCACAAGGCTTGAATGATATGCCTGTATCTTTTTCATTACCCCCGAATGCATAGTTGACCAATTATTTTGTAGGCTAAAGCCAAGCCTACATAAAGCCCTAGCAATCCTTGACTTCGAATGCTATGAGAAAATTGTTTGATGTTCCCTTATGGTTGAAATAGATATCAGAGAATCTTTGGGGTATCATGGGGATAATAAGTGTATGGTGGACTTCAATTCTAGAATTTTGATGGATAAATCCCATAGTGCTATGAAAATCCAGCACCTCACTTTCCAAAGGTAAAAAAAGAAGCACCCTAGAAATTTTTTGAAGGAGATGAGGAAATGATTTAGGTGTGAAAGAGAAGGGAACCTAGCCTCTAATTTATAACAATAAAACCCCACAATTATGATAGAGGAGAGGAACACTACATTCGGCTCTCAACATGATTTTTAATGCTTCAAGTACAAAGATCTAGGGAACCTTTCAAATTAGTTCCCTATTCGAAGGGTTTTCATAGGCAACCAACAACCTCCAAATCCACAAGGGAGATATTTTTCCATCACTAGTGCCGAAGTGAACCCCAACAACGAAGTCGCGATAAGTACACTTTTTATTCATTCATGAACAGGGAACATACTTTTTTATTCTAGTTATACACATTTTTTTGTTTCCTAAATGTTTAGTTGAACAATCCTAACACCACCACAAATCATGGAAGTGAAGATGTCAGTGATTATGGAAAATGGGGAAATCATTGTGTCCCATAAATATAACTCCTCCCCTGTCATAATTTGTGGATTGAAATTACTAGAGAACCTCATCATTCTCACTATGGGGGAATTGTATGCAATTATCAACATGGTTTGACATTACTTATATAGATCCAACATATATTTTCGCGAGAGGGAAATAACTCTCCATATAGATAATCGAACACCGATTCAATACAAGTGAAAGGAGGAAGATGAATCTTATTTAGAACCATAAAATCAAGTGTGGATATTACATCCCTATGAGCATGCGTATCTGGATCATATGATTGAGTCCATGGAAGAAACCATCCTTGAAGACATGCCTATTGTGAGGGAATTTGCAGAAGTGTTTCTCGAGGAATTTTCTGGTCTTCCTCTTAGAAGAGTTGTGGAATTCTCAATTGACCTTATACTTGGGGCTTTTCCAATATCCATGAATCCATATAGAATTTCTATTGTGGAACTTGAGAAGCTGGAAAAACAACTACACAGGAATCTGGATAAAGGGTCTATATGCACGAGTGTTTCACCATGGGGTGAACCGGTCATCTTCTTCAAGGAGATGGATGAGTTAATGGGACATTGCATTGATTTTCGTGAGCTAAAAAAACCACGATAAAGAACAAGTATCCTCTACCCAGAATTGATGACTTGTTCGATCAACTATGTGGATCACAATACTTATGTAAGATGGATTAATGGTTGGGATATTACCATGTATGGGTGAAGAAAGAGGATATCCCTAAGAATACTTTTCATACAAGGTACGGGCACTATGAAATCATAGTAATTCCTTTCGGACTCACTAATTCTCCTGGAATCATCATGGACTTGATGAATATATTATTTATATATTACCTCAACATATTTGTTGTATTATCTATAGATGATATTATAATATACTCTAAATCCAAGGAGGAGCATGAGGAGTAACTAAGAACTGTACTAGAGACCATTAGAAAGGAGAATCTCTATGAAATTTAAAGAAAGTGTGAGTTCTGGTTGGATGAAGTCTCATTCATTGGAAATATCAACACAAGTAATGGGATATATGTGGATCCATCCAAGATAGATTCAATTGAGGGATGGTCGTGGTCAACATCGGTAATGGATATCTATAGCTTCCTGGGGTTAGCTGGATATTATTGCCGCTTTGTGATAAATTTCTCAAGATTTTACAACCATATTAACAATCTAACTTGTAATGGAGTCATGTTTTCATGGAGTGATGAATGCGATGAAAGCTTCAAGGATTTGAAAATGAGGATTTTCACTACGCTGGTCCTCATATTACCCATGATTGGAGAACATTTTATGGTATTTAGTGATGATTCAAAGAATTCCAAGGGTTGTGTGTTGATGAAAAATGGAAAATTCATTACCTATTCTTCAAGGAAATTGGATTTTCATGAGAAAAACTATCCAACACATGATCTATGGATGGAATCAGTGATCTTTGCTTTAAAAAATTAGCGGCATTACCTCTTTAGGGAGAAGTGTGATATATATACATAGCACAAAATCCTCAAGTATATATTCACATAGAATGAGTTGAACATGAACCAATGATGATGGTTAGAGCTAATCAATGAATATGACTACTCGATCCATTACCACCTTGGGAAAGTGAAAAAGGTGGTGGGTTCTTTATGTAGAAAGAACCCATCAATTCTATCATTGATGAGAATTGAAAAGGATCCAATTTTCTAATATTTGATGAATATGGACATGGGAATCATAAAGAAATAAACATCATCAATCCTTTTACAAATGATTGATCAGCCGTCTCTTTTGGAAAGGATTAAGGATTCTCAAAAGGATGATGTGGGAATTAAGAAGAAGGTGGAAACTATCTGAAAAGAGAAATCCTCGGAGTCCAATGTCAATGAAGAAGGAACTGTGAGATTTGGTTCAAGGCTATGTTATCCATAGAATCCAGAGTTAAAGAAGGAACATTTGTGTGATGCACATAGATCAAATT
The DNA here is from genome assembly GCA_963277665.1 of Viscum album. NCBI lineage: Eukaryota > Viridiplantae > Streptophyta > Magnoliopsida > Santalales > Viscaceae > Viscum > Viscum album. Next base: position 716,769,003 of record OY728152.1, read on the forward strand.
TTTTTCATTCACCTAGGAAACTCAAAGATGTATTGAGATCTCCAAAAGAATTATTGAAGGGATAACATGATTATAGAGATCACTTAGTATACATAAATATACCAAGTGTGTTAGAAAGTGAAGGCTGAGAGGCAGATGTCTAAGGGAATGATGCAACCATTACCCATACCAGAATGGAAATGGGAGAACATCACCAAGTACTTTTTCATTGGACTTCTGAAGAAATTCATCGAAAAAAATCTATCTAGGTTGTTGTGGATTGTCTTACAATGAATAAACACTTCATTTCTATTCGGGATGATTTCTAACTGGATTGACTAGCACAGATATACATCAGATACGTGGTAAGGCTACATGGAGTAACCCTATCTATTGTATCTAATTGAGATACATGATTCAACTATAAGTTTTGAAATTATTCAACATGATCTAGATACTGAGTTGAACTTCAGTACGTCTTATCATCCTCAAAATGATGGAAAATCTAAGCAGACTATTCAAACACATGAGGACACACTGAGATAATGCTCAATTGATATAAAAGGAGGATGGGATCAATATCTTCCACTGGCTAAGTTCTCATACAATAAAAGTTTCCACTCAAGCATCCAAATGGATCCTTATGAGGCCTTGTATGGGAAGAGGTTTAGAACAACATCTTGTTGGGATGAAGTTGGGAGAGAGAAAACTCATAGGTTTGGAAATGGTTTAAGAAATTGTGGATAAGGTTAAGACAATCCAATAGTACATTAATGATGATCGGATTCAACAAAAGATCTATGAAGATAATCATCAATGAGACATAGATTTTGATGTTGGAGACATGGTATTCCTCTGTATATCACCGTATAAGAGAGTTATGAGATTTGAGAAGAAGGTAAATCTTAGACCAATGTATATTTTCCCTTTGGAGATCCTTGATCTCATTGGTGAAGTGGTCAATCGACTATCAATCCCACCGAACCTATCTCAAGTGCATGATGTGTTCCATGTATCACTCTTGAGGATGTACATTCCCAACCCATCGCATGTACTCAATCCAGAGGTGGTACCTTTGGAGAATGACCTCTCCTATGAAGAGAATCTGGTGAAGATCTTAGATCGTTGGGAAAAAGTTCTACAAAATAAGACAATGCCCCACGTCAAAGTGTTATGGTGAAACCACAGGTTTGAAGAAGTGAAGTGGGAACCATAAGAAGTGAGGATGTATAGTTACCAACATTATTTTAGTGTGGGAAATGGTGATTTCAAGGGTGATTTGTTTTGTGGGGGGATGATTGTGTCGACCCAAAACTTTATCAATTAAAATTTCTCTTCATCTAATTAAATTTCTTATTATGTAAAATGGTTATATAACATATTTAATTCAATGGTTTTACATTTTGAGATTTTAAAATACTCTCAAGAATGGTGATCATTGCTAATATAGACATTAAATTGTGATCACATGATTAGTATAAATATAGGGCTTTAGCACATCCAATTTACTCATATAAAGGAAGCAATGGACTCATCCAGCGGAATTTCCCCATAAAAAGCCCATTTTTGAGCTTGGAAAGGAGATGGAGTCATTGGGCCTTTCTCTAGAACAATCTCATGCCGAACATTAACATGTTAAGCTTGAATAGAACTACATATGAGAGAAGTGGATGTTGATAGAGATTACCAAACGAGAAATGTTATCCGAGCCATGCCAAGAGTTTGTCACCATCATACACCTTACCCTTCGATCATATGCAGGTGTTATAAGGGGTTATTTAAAATATATTTTCAATATGATTATGTTCATTATTTTTTTATATAATCAACAATATACATTAATTTTATTATTATTACTTTATAAAAAAAATTTAAAATTAAAATATTATTTTTAGTTAATATTCAGTTAAGAAATATATTTTGATGAATTAATGGATATTTGAGTTAATTAATATTTTAATAAATTATTATTACGAATTTAATTTTTATTATATATAAATGATCATATAATTTTTAGGAATAGAATTCTGAATTTTATTAAGGTTTGAAAGATGTTTTTTGCCAAAACGCATGAAATTTAGATAAATGTTGGTTCTTATTTTTAAAAGTAAAAATTAACAAAGATAGTAAATTATTTAGTTAAAATGATTATTATTTTTGGAATCATGATGTCGAAGTTATCCAATATTGATTTTTTCCTAATTTATTTGAGATAGTAGAATTTTTGGGTAAAAATTAAATACTATTTAATTATATAATGTGATTTATGACATCATAATGACCCAATAGTGATGTAATAAAATACTATAAAAATTATGTTCGACCAATATATGTTTTACCATTAAAATAATGTGATTTTAGGTTTGTTTGATTTTTTTTACAAAGCTTTAGTGGACCCTCCAAGACTTATAAAACATTTTATCTTTTTAAAATTATTTCCTTGAGAGTGTGACTCACCTCCAAATAAGCTACCAAAATATTTTAAGAATTTAGGCCATTTGAAGTATAAAATATTTTTTCCCACTCCACTTGGGAAAAACTCATCGGCAAAAACCATGGGATGGTTTTTGGTTTTGATAATTTTAATTTCGAGGGTACAAAACCAAAAAAATAAAGAATTCCTTCCCTTTTCTTATATAAACTATCCCAAACACCAACTTCCACATCACTCAAAGCATTTTTAGAATGACCAAGCCCTTCCCTCCTTTCTATATAATCCTAAAAATGAGCCCCAAGCTCCCATGAAGTCTCTCTAAAGCGTCTCCCAAGCCTTTGGGATCACACTTCCAAGTAAGGTATTTCTTCCTTTCTCATTTTTGTCCACATTTTATTGTGTTGTTATTCCCTTTTATTTTCAATTAAAAATATTGGGGTATGATTTTACACCTCCCCAACACTACCTTTCTTATTTTTGAATAATTAGCGACACCTTTCTGTCCCATTAATGCCTCCCATGTACACCCGTTACCATGCCAAAATTCTGTAATGAATTTCTCTCTCCTCATTTACATTCACACAATTATTTTGTATCAAGAATACAAATTCCATTTCAATTATTGGAAAATGTATCTATATTATCCACATACATTCAATTTAATGTTAAAAATGAGGAGACACCCATTTATCTCTCAGTAACCATTTCTATAAATTTTTATGTCATGTCGTTACACTGCCGAAATTGCACCGATATTTTCCAAGCCAAAGTCATTCTGTAGTGAATACAATTACCTTTTCCCCATAAGGGTATTAATATTTATGAAAATTTACTTATTTATTAAAAAAGTTTTATGTATGTATTCTTCATTCCATTATCATTAAATAAATAATGATGTTGAATGATTCCATGTTTTATGATTCATGTGACACACTTATGTATAAAATGAAATTTTTAAGAAGGGTGCACCCTGATAGTGCTAAAATGATTTCGGTAATGATTAGTTTCAAGATACATAATGTTCAATGAGTTTTTACTCAATATAGTTCAATTTAATTTAGAGATTACTCATGCTCCATGTTCAATGATCCTTAGATCATTGTTAAACAATGTTATGTGTTGTTGCCACATTTCCATGTCAGGATAATCATGCTATATCGTGCCTTTATGTTCATGTTTCTCTACTTCTAAATTTATATACCTATTTCCTAGAATGTATTTTATTTTTCATTTTATGCCTTGTTTACTCTCTTAATGAGCATTATAGATCAACCTTTTCTTATGCATGCCTTCTGGTTACCCCATGCAATGCTATAGAAGAGGGAATGTAGTGGTCATGTAAAGGATGATTTCAAAAAAGATGTTGAGTTTCAGGTTTTAAGCTCTTATTTAATGTTCTTAATACCCAAATAAACTATACCCCTTTATCTTCTATGTTGTATCTAGTTATGATTTTATGTAATAAATCATGAGTATGTGTGTAATAAAAAGTATGGTTTCCACAGGAGATATAGGCCTAACCCATATCATAATGAAATCATACATAAATGTTCCACTATATCGTAAACATTCATCATAAAATAACACATGAAATGAAATGTGTATCATAAACCTGAAATGATATCATAACATGTGGAAAAGAGACATGTTTTATAATCATTTCATAAAATCAAAACCCATGAATAAAGAAATATTCATAACCATTTTACCCATGACTGAGAAACTTGATTCCTAATAATATAACATATAATATATAAATGGTTTTATTAACAAATAACCCATGAAAGAGAAATAGGATTGATAAACATATAACCTGTAAAAGAGAAACAAGTTTCATATAAATATATATCCCCTAAAAGAGAAACAAGATACATAAAATTATAACACATTAAAGAGTATAATATTTCATAAATATCATTCAATAAAAACATAAAAAATTCATTCAAATAATATAAATGGAACCCATGGATAATATATCCAATATGTATTTTGTAATACCAATGGATTTCACCATATATAGAACATAAGTTTTTAGAAAACATTTAAAATCATTTCTTGAGGAAAATATAAATTATTCATTAAAAATGATTATTAATAAATAATTCCTTTTAAAACCCATTTTATATTAAATTAAACATGAAAAATATTAAAATTAAGTTGGAAAACATTTTTAAATCTTTTTACATGAAAACATATAAAAAATATTAAAAACATGAAAACTAATTTCCTTGAAAATATATAATTAAATAAATAAAAATTTGAAAACCATTTTCCTTAAATACTTCTAAAACAATTTCGAAAAAACTATGAAAACCATTTCCATTTAATACATACAAAATATATTAAAAATATTTTTTTAAACATATAAAAGAAGCTTGAAATCATTTTGAAAACGATATTCATTTAAAATTTATAAAAGAAGCTTGAAAAAGTTAAGACAACGAATTTCCTTGATAACATATAAAATAATATTTACAACAATTAAAACATATTTCAAACAAAAAAAATTTTTTGATACCTTTTTATAAAATATAGTTTTGAAAGAACACAGATTTCTGAACGAAGAGAGAGATAAAGTCAGATTTTCATAAAACACATTCTTTATTATATTAAGTGAAAAAGAGTGCTAAAATAGTATCTTAATATAAAGATATAATTAAAAACTAGATTATAAGAGGAATCATTGGTGTTCTTGACATATGGGTTATAATATTTCATCAATTGAGTTATAATCATTAAAAAATCTCATGAAATGATGAGATTGTAGTAATAAACTATTACCACATTAGTAAATTTGGCTCAAATACAAGTTAGATTATAAGATTAAATGAAGGAATAAATATCATGAAAGATGGATATTAATGATATAAAATTTAAATGATTATTATAAATACCCATATAAAAATGTAGGTGCATAACATGGCATGTATCTCAAAGAAGGAAAATTGAGAAAAAACATACATTACCAATTTAGTAACTATAGAAGCATAAACCCCAAAAAAGAAAAATAATTAGAAGGATAATTAGATACACATAAATTTATTTATAATAATATAATAAATTTATGGTCCGTATATACACCACAAAAAATAAATGATGGGTGAATAATCTATACTTCTTATAGAAATAAAAGTGAGATGAGAAAACACTAATGGTATGTCTTGATTCACTTAATATTCATTCAAAACTCTTTTTTAACAATTATATGCTTATTATTAATATTTCAGAGAAACATGTTTATATATATAATACCATATATTATTTTCTTTTGACTTTATAATACACTTTTATAAATAACTCCATGTTAAAGTTATCATTCGAGTGATAACCACATTGTTTTTTTCATTATTATTTATTTTTCATATTTTTTCCATATTAATTATATCATGATTCAAAAGTTCAAAAAATTATTATAATGATTTTAATATCATATATAATAATTATTTAAATATTTATAATAATCTATAAAATATAGGAATATGAAATCGAATATATTATTCATGGAGATAGTAGGTCACACGTACACATAAATGATGTTTTTGTTTATTTTTGTATTGAATGAATCAAAATAAATTACATATAGGTATAAATATTAATAATATCATTATAATATAATTATTATTTCATATATAGAATATATTTTTTAAAAACCCATCCCTTATACATTCTATGTAATGTTTGAATGATTCACAATGCTTTGAGGAGGCAGTTGTCCACACGTCCACAGTAAGAACATATTTTATTTACACAAAATGAAATGTATGAAGTTATGTGTTATGTATTAATTCCATAAGAATAAATAAACCATATATATCATATATATCATATAAAATAGATTTTTTATCATTATTCATTTCCTTGAAATATTGAAATGGAAAAATGAATGCATCGGTTCGTGAGGTGGTAGTTCACCATACACAATAATGATGATTTTGTATCCATTTTGATAGGATTTTGGGAGAGTGTAGGTAAAACCATTAGTACAAAAAAAAATTCTTTGTATATAGGATAATTACTTTAATATATTACCATGTAATAATAATATTCTATGGGTAGAGAAATAATAATAATGAAAAGTGCTTCTAAAAGGATTTTAACTCTTCTTTAGGTAGCTCCTTTTTGTTTCCACTGAAGGGATTCTTTGGATGGATATATAAAAAAATGGATTACTATATGATTAATTTCGTGATGGTGGGAAGAGTTTTTTTTTGTTCTTTTTCTATCCAAAATTTCATGAGAGGTGTAAAGATAGGGGGAGGAGAGGAGGCATTTTATAAGTGGGGAAGGTGACTCATTTAGCATTCGTGAAAATATTTCAGTGTTACCTACATTTTACATATCACTCATGGGTTAAAAATGAACCATTAAAAATTATTATATATTTAATTTCTTAAATAGTTCTATTAAATAAATTTTATACAACTATATGGTCATTTTTACCCCATATTTTCTCTGTTTAGTCACTATTTAAACTCCTTTTCACTTTAATAACTGAAATAAATTTCAATTACCTTCACCAATATTTTTGGTCAACAAATAGGTTTTCATTTTTATACATTATAAATAATTTTGATTACATAATATAAATCCATTTTTTATAATTCTTAAAATTTAATTGGAAGAAAGGAAATTAAAATTAATCTCACACATAATACGAGATAGTAAGTGAAAATGTATAGAATTTTCAAATGTTTTTATATTCGTTTTCATGGTGATATTGGTATGAATGAACTAAATTGTATTAATTGATTTAAAATTATTTTTAATAAGATTTAAAAAAATTAAAATATAATTTATTCGTAAAAATAAATAATACAAAAAATATTTTTTTAGTGAAAATTTATTATTTTTCACCATTAATCCAAAAGTGTTGTTTTTTTAATCCAAAAAAATTAACCCTATTATAATTTTTACATTAGGAATCCCAAAAATCAATTTTTTTAATATGATTATATTTATAAATTTGGATAATTGGTTTTTCATCAAATGGCATAAAAAGCATAACATCTGAGAAACTGGTATTTTCAAACATATAAATTCCTCACCAGAAATTATATGTTATATTATTAATTTGTTTTAATTATAGAAAACCAATATAAATAATATTTAAAATTTGACTATTACTACCAATATTACTATGTTTGACATCTATTTAATATTTATCTCATATTAATAATTCGAAAAATAATAAAATGATGTTTTATAGAAACATAGTGTTACGGGTAACGTAGGCCAAGTTGGTGATTCATTTAGTCGATGATAAACTTGGTGTGACATATAAAAACTCATAATTTTTCTAGAATTTCATGAAATCCAATCATAGTGATTTCATATAAAAAGGTAAATTTTACTATTGCGAGAAATAAAATATATAAAAAAATTAACTTAATTCAAAAAATATATTTCAAAAAATATCAAGGTGTTACATTATACCCACCTGTAAAAAGATTTTTCCCTCAAAATTCATCTATCATATCAATTTCTTAATGCATGAATGATCTATTGATGGAAACCCAGATCCTAAAAATGAATACATTTACTTCATTTAAAAAAAGAAAGTTGGAAACATAATGGTTACAAAATGTAAATCATAACCATGTTTCCATATATAATTACATAGATGGGATGTGAAAACATGGACATATAAAAAAAATCATTTTGATTGATAAAGATAACTGCTCAAAAGAAATTTGCTGATCTAGAAGAAGTTAATAACCACAAAACCATAAACTAAAGAAAAATTAAAGAGGTCATTGATTAGACCCAAAATAATGATAAATCGGTAACATTTTATTTATTCTTTATTTTATAAAATATTGATGAATTTATTTGAGAATACATACTTACATGATTTCTAAACAACCTCACCAATTATTGTGATGTGAAAATTTTCAATGTCATTTATTATTAAAATAATTGATGGTTAAATTTTCATTAGGAAGCATTTTCATTTCGTAATATCTATAAATATAATCATAGTTCATCCCATATATATTTATTACAAATAGCATGGTTATCAAAATTTGACCAATATATATAAATACTGATATTCCGAAAAAATAAGGTAATGTCTATGATCTTATATAGATTTTAACATAAACCATTCCTTAAATGGTTAACCTTATAAGTCCTCTAAAAGACAAAAATATAAAATATTATAATGATGGTAACTCAATTATCTAAACATTGATCCACCATAAATCATAAGGAACATATTGGTTTCCACATTATAAACATGTATGTGCTTTTATCATATAGTCTTTCGAAGAATGGTAATAACCTAAATTTCTATACTTTCTTATTGAAATCATGAATTCATTCTTATTCCCTAGATTATTAGATATATTCCTTAAATAATTTTTTTTAAACATTATTTTTGATAACATAGATCAATTTTTCAAAAAATATTTTACAAGTTCAATGGTAATCATTACAGTCCAATTTACTTATTCACATCTAATATATATTTATCCAAACATAATTATTCAATATAAAGGATAATATTAAGGGTATTATTATCTAAATAATTTGATTCCCATTAATATTTACTTGTGATTAAATTTCATTTATATTTTATCAGAACCATTAAAAAATTTATATATTTTTTTTAAAATAAACATAAACTGAATAAGACATATATATTTCACCCTGTATATAAAAAAATTCTTAAAACTGAATACATAAAAACATTGATTATTCAACTTCATCCTTAATCCATTTGAAAGACTTCCTTATCTTATATCTTAAAACCTTTTTCCATTCACATTTCACCTATATTCTCAAAATCATCATCAATATAACCATTAATTGTATTATCATTCTAAATATCATATTGTTCTTTTCACATTGGTCATTGATATTCATAGTTTCCATTCATTCAACACATAAAGCATTTACCCATCAATAATGTCCTTATAAGGCCAATATTCCCATACATTATGTTAATTGAACTTTTTATTTTACCATTGATGTTACTTTATTTGACTCCAACCATTCCACCGTCAAATTTTTTTCATATTCCAATAAGAAATTCACATGGGTGTTTCTTTGCACATTAATGAAAAAAAAAGGAAACTGAACCATTTTTACTATATGGCCTCTTTTACTTGAAATATCAATGAGATTCTTCCTTCTAAACATTGGTGAGTATGAGAGTTGGTTATGGTACACGTTTTTTATTATGTTCAATATAAACTAACTATTCATGATCACAACATCCTTCACTATAGTGATCAACCCATTTTAATGATCATCATTAAATTGTACAACACATTCATCATTAAACCAATTCCATCTACTTCACACCATTTACTAAAACCAGAAATCATTCAATGAGATACATAAATTATAACATAAATCTGCATAATCCTGAACAATAAAAAATGTATGTCTAAATTATGACATCTTCTTTTAAATCTATAACATCCTTGGATTATCATTGGAGTCATCCATTGAAATATCCTCAGAAATATCCTTATGGATCTGACTATTGTTTTCTTATCAAAATTTCTAATGGTTAACTAAAAATACCAACTTATACCAAAAATAAAGACATAGTATTAACATACATGAATACTACATCAATTTATATGAATATTATTCACATTAAAAAAGTACATTCTTAAGGACCATAATATTTCAGTGTCTTTGGTTTCATAGAATTAAATATTCTAACCTGTTGAAATTTCTTCAATGTATCCCAGAAATATCTTCCCATATAGTAATTATACATAAAACCTTTTTTCACAACCGGGGGAAATGAAACATGTGAAATATCTATGATTAGATTCATATAAGATGTAAATAAATGAGATACATAAACATAAATTTGTGATAAGTGTATAATAACATGGTAATGACATTTGAAAATCACACCCTTTATATCAAAGATCATATACATGAGTCATGGAATAAGTATTGGTAGTTCACGATACATGAATCATAAAGTAATCAAGATCATAATCCATGAAATAATTACATAGGATTAACCAATAGAATTATTGGCAAACACAAAACGATTTAAAAATATTTCAATATTATTCAAGAAATAGCTGCGAAGTCCATCTTAATAGTACATGTTCACTTCCCAATCAATTTTTGTAGTCATGATTCACTCTCATGCCCATATTAGTAGTCAATGTTCCCTCCCATGAAAATATTTGAGGAAAAGTCCCTTTTCATAACTATGTTAACTCCCTATTCCAACCATTTCTATCTCATGAGATACAATTATTTACCTAATGTATTGGATTGATATGTAGACCCCACCAATATAATAATGAAATCATACATATGTGTGCCACTATATTTTAAAAAAACACCACTATATGACCTATGATATGAAACGGGTATCATAAACCTTTAATAAATTCAAATCCTATGGAAATGATATAGTATTCATAATCATTTCATAAAATCATGACCTATCAATGAATCAGGTTTCATAAGAATATAACCCGTGAATGATAAATGGAGTTCACAAGCTTATAACTCATGAATGACACATGGGTTTAATAAAAATATGTCCCATGAATGACAAAAAAAATCATAAACATATATCCTATGAAACCGAATAGGGTTTTATAAACATATAACCTTTGAAAGAGAAAGAGGTTTCATAAATATATAACACCTGAAAGAGTAATGACCTTCGTAAAAATCTGGTCATCAAATCACAAAAAAATTATAGAATGAATTTTAATGTAACCCTTGGATAATATCCCATAAAATAATAAGTAACTCCAATTAATATAAATTTAGATGGAACAAAAAATTTTATTAATATTTTAAAATAATTTCTTGAGGAAAATATCATTTAATTGAGGAAAAAATAAATTAAAACATAAAAAAAATTGAAACCATTTTCTATGAAAAAAATAAGAAATATTTTAAAATAATATTGATAATATTCTAGAAAAAATTTTCCTTGAAAACATATAAAATGAGATTTAAAACTATTTGAAATCCATTTTCCATGAATTAATATAAAAGTAGATTGAAAACATTTTGAAAATGATTTGACCTATAAACTTATAAAAAATACAGATAACATATTGAAAACCATTTAACTTGAAAACATATAAAATAATATTGAGAACATTTTGAAACCTATTTTCTATGTAAAATTATAAAATAATATTTAATGCATTTTTAAAACTGTTTTCCATGAAGAAATATAAAAGAATCATGGAAAAAATTAGAAACCATTTTCATTTAAAACATAATAAAGATTATTAAAAACAATTTGACTGACATTTTCATTTAATTTTAATAAAATATCATTTAGTACATATGAAAAAAAATTATAAAATAAATAATTTTTTTAAACCTATTAAGAAATATTGTTTTGGAATGAAAAAGGATTTTTGACTGAATAGAGTGGAAAAGAATCATTTTCTTAAAAACACATGAATAATATTATTATTTTACAATAAGAGGAAAAATGGAAACAATACATTAAAATATCATTAATAACTAAAGGATAATAAAATTCATGTGTTTTTTTGAGATTTGGAGCGCACCATTTCATCAATGGAATCATAGCCATAAAAATATCATGATAAATGACAAGATAATGCAAAAAACTATTATTACATTTTTGACATAGACAAAAAATCCATCTTAGAGAATAACACTACATGAAATTGAATTATCATTAATAAGGATATTCCTAATACAACATATAAAGGGGTAAAATATCCACCCAATGGTCAAATATTAATGTATATCATGGCATGTATCTCAATGAATGAATATTTATGCAAATTTATTTTACTGATTTTCTATCTTTTGAAACATAAACCTTTTTAAAGAGAGATCACAAAATGGATATGTATATACCAATAAATTTAGGTATAATAATCATTCCATACATTCATGGGAATTATAAATAATTTTGATTACAAAATATAAATCCATTTTAAATAATTCTTAAAATTTAATTGGTAGAAAGGAAATTAAAACTAATCTCACAGATAGTACGAGATAGTAAGTGAAAATGTTTAGAATTTTCAAGTGTTTTTATATTCGTTTTCATGGTGATATTGGTATGAATGAACTAAATTGTATTAATTGATTTCAAATTATTTTTAATACGATTTGAAAAAAAGAAAAATATAATTTATCAGTAAAAAAAAATTATACAAAAAATATTATTTTAATGAAAATTTATTATTTTTCACCATTCATCCAAAAATGTTGTTTTTTTAATCCAAAAAATTTACCCTATTATATTTTATACATTAGGAATCCCAAAAATTAATTTTTTTAATAAAATTATATTTCTAAATTTGGTTAATTGATTTTTCATCGAATGGAATAAAAATAATTACATCTGAGAAACTAGTATTTTCAAACATATAAATTCCTCACCAGAAATTATATGTTATATTATTAATTTGTCTTAATTATAGAAAAACAATATAAATAATATTTAAAAAATTTCTATTACTACCAATATTACTATGTTTGACATCTATTTTATATCTATCTCATATGAATAATTTGAAAAATAATAAAATGATGTTTTATAGAAACATATTGTTATGGGTAACGTAGGCCAAGTTGGTGATTCATGTAGTCGATGATAAACTTTCTGTGACATATAAAAAATCATAATTTTTCTAGAATTTCAAGAAATCCAATCATAGTGATTCCATATAAAAAAGTAAATTTTAATATTGTGAGAAATAAAATATATAAAAAAATTAAACTAATTCAAAAAATATATTTCAAAAAATATCAAGGTGTTACATTATACCCACCTGTAAAATGATTTTTCCCTCAAAATTCATCTATCATATCAATTTTTTAATGCATGAATGATCTATTGATAGAAATCCACATCCTAAAAATGAATACATTTACTTCATTTAAAAAAAGAAAGTTGGAAACATAATGGTTACACAATTTAAATCATAACCATGTTTCCAGATATAATTACATAGATGGGATGTGAAAACATTGACATATAAAAAAATCATTTTGATTGATAAAGATAAGTTCTCAAATGAAATTTGTTGATCTATAGGAATTTAATAACCAGAAAACCATAAACTAAAGAAGAATTAAAGAGGTCATTGATTAGACCCAAAATAATGATAAATCGGTAATATTTTATTTATTATTTATTTTAAAAAAATTGATGAATTTCTTTGAGAATACATACTTACATGATTTCTAAACAACCTCACTAATTATTGTGATGTGAAAAATTTCAATGTCATTTATTATTCAAATAATTGATGGTTAAATTTTCATTAGGAAGCATTTTCATTTCGTAATATCTATAAATATAATCATAGTTCATCCCATATATATTTATTACAATAGAATGGTTATCACAATTTTACCAATATATATAAATACTGATATGCCAAAAAAATAAGGTTATGTCTATGATCTCTTATATATTTTAACATAAACCATTCCTTAAATGGTTACCCTTATAAGTCCTCTAAAAGACGAAAATAAAAAACATTATAATTATGGTAACTCAATCATCTAAACATTGATCCACCATAAATCATACAGAACATATTGGTTTCCACATTATAAACTTGTATGTGCTCTTATCATATAGTCTTTTGAAACATGGTAATAACCTAAATTTCTATAATTTCTTATTGGAATCATGAATTAATTCTTATTCCATAGATTTTTAGATATATTCCTTAAATAAAATTTTTTTAAACATTATTTTTGATAGCATAAATCAATTTTTTAAAAAATATTTTACCAGTTCAGTGGTAATCATTACAGTCCAATTTACTTATTCACATCCAATATTTATTTATCCAAACATAATTATTCAATATGATGGATAATATTAGGGGTATTATTATCTGAAAAATTTGATTCCCACTAATATTTACTTGTGATTAAATTTCATTTCTATTTTATCAGAACCATTAAAAAATGTATATATTTTTTTTAAAATAAACATAAACTGAATAAAACATATATATTTCACTATGTATATAAAAGATTCTTAAAACTGAATACATAAAAACATTGATTATTCAACTTAATCCTTAATCCATTGGAAAGACTTCCTCATCCTACAACTTAAAACCTTTTTCCATTCATATTTCACCTATATTCTCAAAATCATAATCAATATAACCATTAATTGTACTATCTTTCTAAATATCATCTTGTTCTTTTCACATTGGTCATTGATATTCATAGTTACCATTCATTCAACACATAAAGCGTTTACCCATCAATGATGTCATTATAAGGCCAATATTCCCATACATTATGTTAACTGAACTTTTTATTTTACCATTGATGTTAATTTATTTGACTCCATCCATTCCACCGTCAAATCATTTTCCTATTCCTATAAGAAATTCACATGGGTGTTTCATTGCACATTTATGAATAAAGGGAAACTGAACCATTTTTACTAGATGGCCTTTATTACTTGAAATATCAATGAGATTCTTCCATCACATCATTGGTGAGTATGATATTTGGTTATGGTACATGTTGTTTATTATGTTCAACATAAACTACCTATTCATGATCACAACATCCTTCACTATAGTGATCATCCCATTTTTATGATCATCATTAAATTGTACAACACATTCATCATTAAAACAATTCCATCTAGTTCCCATCATTTAATAAAACCAGAAATAATTCAATGAGATACATAAATTATAGCATAAATCTGCATAATCCTTAACAAAAACAAATGTATGTCTAAATTATGACAACTTCTTTTAAATCTATAACATCCTAGTATTATCATTGTATCCATCCATTGAAATATCCTCAGAAATATCCTTATAAATCTGACTATTTTTTTCTTATCATAATTTCTGATGGTTACCTAAAAATACCCACTTATACCAAAATTAAAGACATAGTATTTACATACATGAATACTACATCAATTTATATGAATATTCTTCACATTGAGAAATTACGTTCCTAAGGACCATAATAGTTTAGTGTCTTTGGTGTCATATAATTAAATATTCTAACTTGTTGAAATTTCTTCAATGTATCCCAGAAATATCTTCCCATATAGTAATTATATATAAAACCTTTTTTCACAATATGGTGGAATGAAACATGTGAAATATCTATGATTAGATTCATAGAAGATGTAAATAAATGAGATACATAAACATAAAATTTTTGATAAGTGTATAAGAATATGGTAATGAAATTTTAAAATCACACCCTCTATATCAAAGATCATATATATGAGTCATGGAATAATTATTGGTAGTTCATGATACAAGAATCATAAAGTAATCAAGATCATAATCCGTAAAATCATTACATAATAATAACCCATAGAATTATTGGCAGACACAAAACCATATAAAAATTATTTCAATATTATTCAAGAAATAGCTGTGAAGTCCATCTTAATAGTACATGTTCACTACCCAATAAATTTTTGTAGTCATGATTCACTCCCATGCCCATATTAGTATTCAATGTTCCCTCCCATGAAAATATTAGAGGAAAAATACCTTTTAATAACTATGTTAACTCCCTATTACAACCATTTCTATCTCATGAGATACAAATATTTACCTAATGTATTGGATTGATATGTAGACCCCACCAATATAATAATGAAATCATACATATGTGTGCCACTAGATCATAAAAAACACCACTATATAACCCATGATGTGAAATGGGTATCATAAACCATTAATAAATTCAAATCCTATGGAAATGATATAGTATTCATAATCATTTCATAAAATCATGACCTATCAATGAATCAGGTTTCATAAGAATATAACCCATGAATGATAAATGGAGTTCACAAGCTTATAACCCATGAATGACACATGGGTTCAATAAAAATATGTCCCATGAATGACAAAAAAATCATAAACATGTATCCTATGAAATAGAATAAGGTTTTATAAACATATAACCTTTGAAAGAGAAAGAGGTTTCATAAACACATAACACTAGAAAGAGTAACGAGCTTCGTAAAAATCTTATCATCAAATCACAAAAAAAATATAGAATGAATTTTAATGGAACCCTTGTATAGTATCCCATAAAATACTAAAAAACTCCAATTAATGTGAATTTAGATGGAACATAAATTTTTATAAATATTTTAAAATAATTTCTGGAGGAAAATGTATTTTCATTGAGGAAAAAATAAATTAAAACATAAAAAAATTTGAAAACATTTTATTTGAAAAAAACATGAAATATTCTAAACTAATATTGATAAAATTATAGAAAACTTTTTCCTTGAAAACATATTAAATGAGATTTAAAATAATTTGAAATCCATTTTCTATGAATTAATATAGAAGTAGATTGAAATCATTTTGAAAATTATTTTACCTAAAAACATATAAAAAATCCAGATTACATTTTGAAAACCATTTAACTTGAAAACTTATAAAATAATATTGAAAACATTTTGAATCTTATTTTCTGTGTAAACTTATAAAATAATATTTATTTCATTTTTAAAACTGTTTTCCATGAAAACATATAAAAGAATCAGGGAAAAAATTGAAAACCATTTTCATTTAAAACATAATAAAGATTATTAAAAACAATTTTAATAACATTTTATTTTAATTTTTATAAAATATCATTGAGTACATTTGAAAAAAAATTAGAAAATAAATAATTTTTTTAAACCTATTATGAAAAATTGTTTTGGAATGAAAAAGGATTTCTGACTGATTAGAGTGGAAAAGAATGATTTTCTTAAATACACATGAATGATATTATTATTTTACAATGAGAGGAAAAATGGAAACAATACAATAAAATATCATTAATAACTAAAGGATAATAAAATTCATGTGTTTTCTTGAGATTTGGAGCGCACTATTTCATCAATGGAATCATAGCTATAAAAATATCCTGATAAATGATTAGATAATGCAAAAAACTATTATTACATTGTTTAAATAGACAAAAAATCCATCTTATAGAATAACACTACATGAAATTGAATTATCATTAATAAGGATATTCCTAATACTACATGTAAAGGGGTAAAATATCCACCCAATGGAAAAATATTAGTGTATAACATGGCATGTATCTCAACGAATGAATATTTATGCAATTGTTTTTTACTGATTTTCTATCTTTTGAAACATAAACCTTATGAAAGAGAGATCATAAAATGGATAGGTAAATACCAATAAATTTACATATAATAATCATTCAATGCATTCATGGGAATTTTATTCACCCAACATTATAAATGAGTGATAAATATGGTATGATTCACAAACAAATATAAGTGAGAAAATAGAACCCTTACATTATGTCTTGACTCTCTTTGTATTCATTTAAACTCCATTATAATAAGTATAATATTAAAAAAAATAAACAAAGATTAATATCCATAAATATAATAGCATATATTATTTACTAATAACATTGTATTACCATTTTTAAATAACTCTATTTTAGGGTTACATTTCGGGTGATAGCCGCTTTGTTTTTCACATGAGTTTTGATTTGTCATATTTTTGGTTGTATTATATATATCTGTATTTCATAATCTCAATAATAATTATAATTATAAAAATATCATATATATTAAGTATATTTATATTTATTATAATCTGTAATATATAAATGATTGAATTGGAATACACCATTTGTGGGAACGGTTGGTTATACATAAACATGAACACTGTTTCCATTTTTTGTGTATGGAATGAAATATAGTAAATGATATATATGAATAAATATATATAATATAATTATTGTAAAAAAATTATGTAATATACCTAATTCTTTTTACTAAACTTGTCCTGTATATAATCTATTTGAGGTGTGAATGAATCACAGCCCTTGGAGAAGGCGGTATTCCATATATCCAAAAATGAAGATATCATATTTACATAAAATGGAAAGTAAGATGGTATGTGTTATATAATAATTAAAAAATAATAAAAAAACCATTAATATAATATATATAAATATATATATATATATTATAAAAACATAATTTCTATCATTATTCTCAACAATGAATGTTGGAAATGGATGAACGAACGACATCATTTTGTGAGGTGGTAGTCTATCACACACATGAATGATAATTACATGCCTCATTTGACAGATTTTTGTGTGATTTTAGGTTAAACCATTAATATAAAAAATAATATATTTTGGATACTTATGTTATTATTTAATTTATAAATAATAGTATTTTAGGGGGAGGAGACCTAAAATAAAACAAAAGATCTTTTGGAAGGATGTTACAACTTCATTTGGTAACTCTTTTTGGTCTACACCAAAAGGGATTCTTATGATTGTTTTATGAATATAGAGAGGATTATATTATAAATATAAATAATTTGAGATGTTATTTGGGAATTTTTTGTCATATTTGAAAAGTATTAAGATGTTTAAATAGTGTATAGTAGATGTGGACTTTGGTATGTTGGGAAAATGACTAATTAGGTATTTTTGGAAAATATTTGGTTGATCCACATGTTTTACTTATTCCCCAAGGGTTTTAAAATGGTCCATTATAGATCCTTATAGGTGTAATTGACTAATTATGGCCTTGAAATAAGGTTTTTATCTGTCTAGAATCATTTTTAAACCTTATTTTCTAATTTTAGTCATTAATTAAGATCGTGTTACCATAGTCACTATAATAAAATTTAATTACCTTCATTTATATTTTATCACAAAAAAATATGTTGACATTATTAGAAATTATATGTTATTATGATTTCAAATTTGGATTCTACATTTTCCAGTTCTAAAAAATTTATTTCCATAAATTGTATTAAAATTAACATCATAGATGGGACGAGATAAATGGTTTTTAAGGGAAAATGTTTAAAAGTGGGAAATGTTTTAATATTCAATTTCAATGTGGCATTGGGTAAATTGTCCAAAATCTGATTAATGAATGTAAAATTTATCTAACAACACTTTATTATAAAATTAATATATTAATAAACAATACAAATATATTATATGAAAACGTAGTTCTGAATTAAAATTAATTATTTTTTCTTTATTAATCCAAAAATTGGGTTTTTTCAGAAAAATCCAAAAAAAATCAACCTAAGCAAATTCAGACATTATAATTTCAAAAAATGAAATTTATTTTATTAAATTAAATAACTAGAAGATTTTAAATTTAATTTTATTATTTTTCATTAAATTACATAAAATGATGTTCTTTTGAGAAAATAGTATTTTCCAACAATTAAATACCTTAATAGAAATGTTTATCATTATAAATATTTTTTATATATATAAAACTATTATAAATAATATTTAAATAATAGTTATTACTATTCATGTTACTATTTTTAATGTCGATGTTAAAAATATATAGTTTAAATAATTATAATATTAAAATGGTGTTTCGTAGAAACTCAGTGTTTCGTGAAACATAAGCCAAGTTAAGGGATCATATAGATCAATCATAACTTTGTATTGAATATAACAAAAGTTTAACCAGGTGTATCATATAATCAAAGAAAAAATTAGTTCTTAAATAAACAAAATATATATTCAGTGTTGTGAAAAATAAAAAACCTCAAAGAATATTAAATTAATTCGAAAATAATATTTCAAAAATTATTGGGGTGTTACAATAGTGGATTGAAACATGAATATTATGGATTAAAACTATTTTATTTTAAAATATTTAGTTTCAATGAATAACCATTTATAATATATATATATATATGAAAGTAAAATATTTTATATTATTGAACTATAAATTTATCAGTTGTCCATCATTTGCATGGCAATGCAACACAATTGTGTGATGAGATGATGATGATGTTATAGAATTCTCTAATGTTTATTCATCTATTATTTTATTATGAGATGATAATAATGAATATAATTCATATATATTTCATGATCCAATAAATGATCATGCTGAAGGAATATGGGTAACTAATAATTTCTCTCTTAATTATTAATGTAAATATTTATATTTTATTTCATTTTCTAAATTTGCATGAGTGAACACAAAATTATTTTATATTTGGATATTTAATTCTATATACATTTATTTTTTATATTATTATGATGATAAATTTTATAAGTAATAGTTATGGTTAAATTTTTTCTAATTGAAATACCCAACACATATCAATATGTTTTGCTTAGATTTTCACATATAAAAACACATTTTTTAATTTTCATATTTAAATATATAAATGATAATCATTTCTATCATTTTATAATTAATATTTATATTTTATAGTTTATGTTTTCTATTTTTTAGTTTATAATAAAAATATCATTTTTTAAAACTTAAACTTGTGTGAAAATATTTTTAAATTACATATTTATTTCATTGTTTTTAAATATTTACTTTTCTAATAATATTTAAGTACACATAATATCACTATGGTCCTCTATTTCATTGATAGAAATGAGATATATGATCATTTATCGATCTATATTTCAATTTTTTATTTTTTTAAATATACTATAATAAAATTATTTAATGAAAGTAAACATTTAAATTTAAAAAATATATATTTGTAGGACTACTACTATCCATCCAATAGGAGAAAATTATATTTAATCTCTAGATAAAATATTCTTAGAGTTGGTAGACATGGGATTAAATGTTTACTATAACATTCACTTTCACATGGATAGAAGAGGATACATATTAATTTTGATAATGATAATATCCCAACTATACCGAGTGAATCACAATTTACAAGAAACATCTCCATGTAGAGCCATTGGAGGATTAAAATATAATATACTAATATCATGTCCATTGACAAGGAGGGTAAAAATTCTAGTTGGATTTTGTAAAGGTAAAATACATTAATTTCATGATTTTTATCTCATTCATAAAATATTACATATTTTATATGACTAAAATTTATTGTATTAAATAATTTATGACATTATACTTTCAAAAAGGAAATCAATTATGAAATTATATATATATTTAGTCAATTTTAGATGGATAAATTTTAAAACAAAATTGGCAATAAATTATGTTTTGGAGATCTTACATAATGAAAATCCATACCTCAAGAATCTTTTTTAAAATATAGAAATATTGACAAAATTTATCACCAGCATATATGGTGAAGAATTTATTATATGCTAATTAATGTATCTTGAAAATTTTCTTATATATTAACAAATTACCTATTACTTTATCTT
Organism: Viscum album; assembly: GCA_963277665.1. Lineage (NCBI taxonomy): Eukaryota > Viridiplantae > Streptophyta > Magnoliopsida > Santalales > Viscaceae > Viscum > Viscum album. Next base: position 716,790,565 of record OY728152.1, read on the forward strand.
ATGTAATTATCCTCCAAGATAACTCTTTAAGAGACAAACTTTTAAATTATATTCCCCCATTCATTATCACATGAAAATTACCATTTACTGGAGGAGAAAATGATCTTTGAGATGTTTGATGCATTAAGTGATAAATCTAGTATTCTTCTAGAAGAGGTAAATTCAACCATCCTCTCCCCCCTCTCACCATTAAAAATTGAAAATGGATAGAAGGGAAAAAAATAAAAAGTATCATACAAGTCTATCTTTGTAAGTAGATGATAGAATTGTTAGAAATTAAATTTTTTTTCTCCTTGAATGTTTTTAATTTTTAAATTAATAACTCTTATATACAATTTTAATGTACCATTTTAGTATGTCCTTCATATGCAAGATTCAAAGGGTACTCTAATCCCTAAGGTTAGTATGGACATTATATCTACAGCTTTTTAAAATCCAGAACACCATATCCTTGTAAGAGGGTATTAGGTAGCTATCCACATTAGGAATCTTTTGTGCCATCAATGTAAGAAATCGATGGAGACATAAATATATTACATAAACCTAGAAGTGAATGACCTAAAATAATCCATTTTAAATCACATTTAGTCAATTGTACATGTTATTACATTAACAAATGACAAAAAAATCATTGTTTATACATATTTCATACTCAGATCCTCCAACTCCTCATTTGGATCTTACCTTATATTATGATTTGTATACTTGATATCCCTATGTATGTGTATTAGCGTAGAAAGTAATACATTTTTTGGGTTTTCAATACATCACTAGCATATGAATTTGGGTCTATAAAGAGTATATGTACATGGTACTATTAATCCAAATGTTATACTACAATTTCCTATAGAGGAGGCCATCATAGGTGGAGACTCTGTGCATCAACGATTACTTCGGATGGATAGACTTATCATTCATCTAACATACAAGGTATAACATCAAATAATTTTCAAATTTATTATGGTCTGAAAATATTATAACATATTTCTTCTCCCTTTAAAAATATTTATGATTTTTGGATGATGTTTCATATATATAGAAAATACTATCCCTTGAAAATAATCTAAAAATATTTCATGGATCTCATAGTTGTTTAAGAACTCAATATACCTATGTTAATGATTCTTTTCAATGTAAGTAAATTTATGTGTCAGTTGTTCATTATTTAAATAAACATGACATCATTTGACTTCATATACTAATTTTTAATGAGGAAAACATTCACACAATTCATTAAAAATGAGACCAATACTTTTTTATGGTCTTATTGAACCAAAATACATTCCAATTCCTACGAAATATCTCTATAATGATGCTGGAGTTGCATATATATTTGAAAGAATGGAAAATATGGGGATTCAATGTTATTTTTTACTTTTTTGGATGTGTAATAAGTATAGTATAGTTATTAATTATTATTTATTGTAATTTAATTAATTTTTAACTTCTTTATATTGTAGTGTTTGATGGATGTCATGCATATTATTCCCAAATGAATCACATTATTTTTTTTCCTCCTTATTTAGTGAAGCTCATAAATATTTTAGAAAATTGTTAAACATATATGCTTTATTCTTTTATTAAAGATATTTATTTTTAATTATTATTATTTATACATGTTTTGATAGTTCATATATGAATATATATGTAATATAATTTTTTTAACAATTATAACATTTTGATATAAGATCCAAATAAAATAAAATACATGAAATTAATGGTAAATATATTTTAGATTAGATAATATATGTTCTCTCTTTTATATATCTGTGAATGTGTTTTGGTTTTTTATATTTAAGTTAACTTTTCATATCCATAGTTTCATTATCATAATGTAAGGGTGGATTGTGGTTTTTATTTTTACACCCTGATATTTAGATATAAAATTCGAATTAATTAAAAAAAATTGATATTTTTTAGTTCATGAAACATTGAATATATATTGGGTTATATGAAATAACCATGTTATTTGTTCTTTTTACGATACAATAAGTCATGATTTATCTACATGCAAAAACTACATGTCTTGCGTTACACACAACACTGAGTTTCAAAAAAAAATATTATTAAATTTATTTAAAAGAGGTAGTTATAACATATCTATCAATCATAAAAACATGAATTGTAATAAATAATCATTAAATATTATTTATTATGGTTTTATATAAATAAAAAATATTTATAATAAAACATATAATTATTTGTATAGGCATTATATGATTGAAAATACTATTTTCTGAAATGAAATTATTTTAATGAATTTCATAGAAAAATAATGATATTAATTTTAGACAAATTTTGAAATTAAATTTTATAAAATAAAAATTGTTATTTAATTCATAATTTCAAAATTATATTAAGGTGTTTTTTTTTGGTATTTGAACAAAAAAATCTATTTTTTGATGAACAGTGAATAGTACGGAATTTTAATTCAAAATTGAATTTTCATCGAATTTATTAATATATCAAAATTGTATTTTAATTTGGTTTTAATTTTTAATTTTATAAATTTTACATAATTAAAATTTAGGTCATTCTATCCAATTACACATTTAAATTTTATATATGTATAGATCAAACATTTGAACATTTCTCCTTAAAAATATGTTATCTGGCAACATCTCTACGATTAATTTTCTATTAATTCTAGACAATTCTTTGAATTAAATTTTGAAAATGGATATATTTACTTGTAATCAGTATGGAATTTATGGTCTTACTATCCCGACATAATTTTGGATCAAAAATATTACTGAATGTAATTAAAGTTATTTATAGTAATTTTGGTAAAAAAATTGATTATTTAGTTTTTAAACATTAATCTTAAGGGGGGAATTACCAAGAGAAATTTCAAAAATCTTTTTACCTTTCCATAAATATACCTCGTCCCATATTTTTTAAAATTTTATGTTTTATTTAGAAACTATATCAAGAATTCTACCAACATAATATGTTAAGTAATGAAAAATGGAGAAAAAAAGATCATTCTTACCTTTAACATTTACAAAGCCTGGAATTCATGGTCTTTACTTTTTTTTAAATTTATAATAACTAAATAATTTAAAATATGAAATTTATGGTGTCATATAATAAATGATATTTTATTAAATGATTTAAAATTTAATAAAAATATATTTTCATCCAAATGATTTTTAAATTATAATAAATATAAAATATGGTATATTAATAGACTAATTTGACTTTTATAACATACGGGTTTTCTATCAAATAGTAAAAACATGGTTTTCACAGTTCGTGTTAAAGTAGTTCTTATCAAATTACATGTACTTATTTTATAAATAATTTCCAACACACTATGAATTTAATATTCATAAATATGATATCATATATTTAATTATATGGGAATATATTTTCTAATAAATATAAGTTTATTTTATGCTTAATGTTAAATATAATTTTGTTTGAGAACTATTTTCCTTAATAAAAACCAAAATGATTAATATGGGGAATCTTGTAAGTTATGGAACAAAATAATAATCACGCACTTTTTTATAAGGTTAAGGTTATCATTGAACTTAATTATCCTTTAATACATTAGTTATCCATTTTTTAATCACATTATTTAAGTGAGAACCCCCAATATTGTCCACTATTTTGGTATTTATAAGATTACCACCCATCATTCTCTAAAAAAATGCATTCAATATTTCCAATAATGGCACCTCCAAAGAAACATCTGATCATCCAAAACATTACCAAATTATATATAAAAACCCATAAATTTTTACTATAAGAATTTATTTTAGTATAAATCTAACCAAGGAATTCCATTTTGGAAAAGTATGAAGAGTTTCCAAGAGAATAGGTAACATCCTTCCACATGTTCATTTTTATTTTCATTACTCACCACCTCAATTATTCATATTCCATTCATATATAATAACCTCAATATCCAAAATATAATAATATTTAATTTTTATAAGGTATATAATTAAAACTACAAACACATCCATCAAATAGGTAACTAACTTACCATTCATGTGTATGGTAGACTGCCCCCTCACGTAACGATGTCGTCAGTTTTTCATTAACCGCCTCTCATTATTGTTAATTATGATAGAAATAATATTTTATATGACATATTTTTATATATGATAACTATTAGGTATTTATTCTCTGGGTATTATTATTTTAAAAATTCCATAATACTTTCTATTTTGTGAAAATGTCATTACTTTGTTTCTGAATGTGTCGACTACCGCCTCCCCAAAGGGATGTGATTCATTCACAAAATGAATGAAATGTATAAAGGATGGGTTTCATAAATTAATATAATTTATATTCAATAATAATTATACTAGAATTATTTTTATATACATAACTTTAAAATTATTTCAATTATATACTTTTTTCTATACCCAATAAAACATAAACAACATTAATTTTTATGTATGACCAACCGTCTCCATGAACAATGGATTCCATATCTTATTTTTATATTTTAGAGATTATTATACATATTTATAAACTGGATATATATGATATTTTTATCATATTTTAAATTTTTTATATATTTAAATCATTAAATAATTAATATGATCAGCAATAAAAGTAAAATAATGTACGAAAAACAAAGCGGTTATTACCCATAACATAAACTAAAAATGGAATTTTTTTAAAAAAGGGAATATAAGGTCGTAATAAAATAATATATGGAATGATATATAATAATAATTTTATTTGTTATATTTATAATAAAATTAAATTTACTATATAGTTATCTTGATCATATATGAAAAAATTCAAGACATAAGGTAATGGTTTTTTCATCTCACTTGTATTTCTGTTAGACTTATTCTTTATTCGCCACTCATTTATCTTTTGTGGTGTATATACTACCCGTACCTATATTCAATTATTATTATACTAAATTTATGGGTATCTATGTATCCATTTTATTATCTCTCTTCATGTAGTTTTATATTTCATGTTTACAAAATCAGTAATGAAATTTGATCTCAATTTTTCTGTATTGAGACACATGATTTTAATGCACCTATATTGTTTTATGAGATGTATATACAAAAATTTGAAATTTTATATCAGGAATCATCTTATAATAATTGTTTTCTAAGTTTCATCTGATTTAATATTATTACATAGGATTATGATCCAAAATAACCAATTGGTAAGAGTTTATTGCAACAATATCATCATTTATTGGTATTGTTTTTTAATTTCCCTTAATTTATGACATTTTGTGATCCATATTTGAAGAAAAATCATTAATTTTATTCTCCTATGGTTATCTAAGATATCATCATCTATTTGTACCACATTTTTAAACTAAATTATTTAATATAATTATGAAAATGTTGGTAATAGAATAAGACATCATTTATCTCTTGCGTCTGAAATCTATTTTATTCAAAAATCCTATATTTCAAAATGTTTTTAAAATGATATTCTAGTATCATTTTCATTGAAAAAGTATTTTAAAAATAATAATGTTTTTATATCTTTCATTATAAGTCTTAAAACTGTTTTAAATAAAATGGGGTTCAAAAGGAATTTAGTCTTTCATTATATGTTTTCAATGAGTTTCCAAAGAAAATGGGTTTAAATTCGTTTTTATGACCTCATTATAAGTATTAAATGTGATTTAAAGTAAAAAGGTGTTTAAAATATTTCTTATAATCCTTTATAAGAATTAAAATGAAATCATTTTCCAAAAAATTCATGATTCTTTTATATATTTTCAAGAAAAAAAAGGTATTCAAAATTTTTTCTATATTCCTTTATAACATTCGAGGTTATTTTCAGGTAAAATGGTTTTAAATTTTTTTTCAAGCATCCATTTTATGACTCCAAATAATAATGTTTTCAAAATAAATTCATAATTATTTTATCATTTTTCAGGAAAAATGGTTTTCAAAATTTTTTCGAGCTTCCTTTTTAATTTATCCAAGATCTTATCAAGGAAATGTTTTTTAAAAGTTTTTATTTTTTTAACTTAATTTTTTAATGAAGAAATTATATTTTACAAAATAAATATGTTTTAAAGATATTTCATATTTATTTTCCCTCTTTGATAACATCCATTGGGGTTAATCACTGATTTTATAGAAATATGATCCAAGGTTTCCATTCAAATTATTTCTTTTAGTGGTTCATGTTTTGAAGGATTTATTTCTTTTGAACTCATTTTTCCATCATAAATAATTTTATTTATGAAATATATTTATATTTCACTTGTAATATGTTTATGAAACCCATTTATATTTCACAAGAAATATTCATGTGAATGCACCTTATTTTCAAGGGTTGTTATTTGATTAGATGATTATGAAACCTATCTATTTTTGCAAATGTAATGATATGATGACATATTTGTGATACCCATTTCCATCCATGGTCTATGATAATATAATTGATGAATTTTAGGTATTGAGATGTATGAATTCATTTTGATATGTGTGGTACCTATATCTACCTCTAATGCATTAGGTAAATATTTATATCACATGACATATAAATGGATGGAATGTAGAGTGAACACTGTTCAGTAAAAGACATTGTTCGCTGAGATTGTATTGGGAGTGAACTTTTACTACTAAGATGGTCATTGGATTGACCCATGAGTACCAAGATGGTTTGGGGAGTGAACACCTTTCACTAATATTTCCTATTAATTAAAATTATAGTAAAATGGAAATCATTTTTATTTTCGTATGTGTCTTCCACAAATTCTATGTCTTATTACTATGTTAGGATTTCATGACACATTTTCTTGATTCTCTTATGATTCTTGTCTTAAGAAATTCCAATATTTATTACATGACTCTTGTATATGATCTATGGTATACATGTTGTGGTCATTAAATTTTATTCCCATTTTCTCAACCATTATTCTCATTTTCTTCTTACAAGTCTCCTTTATTTACCCTTACTGACAATCTGAGCTCATGATTTGTTATGTTTCCTTTCCCCATATTATGAAGAAGGGTTTTATATTGAAATAATAAAGGGGAATATATTTGAGGGAAACAACGAATATATTCCACCAAGTTACCATATTTTTTCCATGTTTTCAAAGACACTATACTATTATGGTCATGGGCATCTAGTTTTGTGATTTGTTAAATATTCATCTATATTAATGTTATATCAATATAGTTAATTAGCGTTTTTTGTATTTTGTATCAAATGGTTTATTAAAACATTATAAAATAGGATTAGAAAACATTATCAATATACCTTTGGATATTTCCAAGGATTTTTCAATGTATTCTTCTAAGGATAAGACTAAGGTGTCATAGATTAATGAAGGTGTCATAATTTTGACATCCTATATGTTATTTTTCATGATTATGTGGTTTTATATTATGAAAATCATTCCTCTCTCTATGATTTTTGGTTTTACTCAATGGAGTGATCAAGAAGGAACTTGGTTAACGATACCTGTGTTAGATGATTTTATGATGAGAATCCCAATGGGATGATGAAAAAAATAAATGATAATGTGGTTATTCCTAATCCACTATCGAGGTATATGATTAAAAACTGGAAATTAATTGATATTAATAATACATTTATTATGAGTAAGATTGGACTTTACAAAAGTTATTTTATTTATAATCATAGACGAAATCGGACACTTCTTCATATTATTTTAGAATATGTGAAGAAGAACCTTGATGTATACATAAAATGGAGGGGAAGATGTTATCTTTGTGGGAAAAAGGATCATCAAGTAAATAATTTTCATTGAGTTCAGTGTCTTATCTATCGAGAACACGGACATTACCAAACACAATTACCTAACCAAAGATTTTAATTATTGGAAAATGATGGACCTATTCCTTGATAATAATTAATGTTTATGTATTTAAATATTTATGTATTTGAATTCTATAATTATGAATGGGGAATTATTTAATTATTTATGAAATATTGTTTTTCACATGGATTTACATGAATATGTTGAAGGGTTCTGATGGACTAGGAATGTTATTAAATGGCTAGGTGATATTCATGTGAAAAATATGAATAAGGAAATGATAACATGTAATATGTTCCTAATGTTGATATAATGATGTTTCGATATAGATATTTTGGGTATGAATATATAAATTTTACACTTCTAATTACCTTGTAACTAATTATTGATTTGTTGAAAAGTGGTTTATGAATTGATTGGGGTTGTTTACATCATTTATGGATTTAAGTAATATATCTTATAAATAATAAAATAAGGAAACTTTCATGTTTTGAATAAGGATTTATGATTATTTAGGTTATTACTATGTTTCAAGGGAATACACGATGAATGTATTCACATGTTTGGAATGAGATAACCAATAGCTAAATTATGATATATGGTGGATCATTGCTAAGATTTTTTTATAAATTTAGTAACATTATTTTTTATTTTATCAACTTACTTGTTTCTATAGGGTTATAAGGTCAACCATTTGTGAAATGGTTTATTTAAAAAAATTGGATAATGTTTTAGGGATTAAAATTGTTATCTCTCCATAAAATAATTTTATGCATGTTTGATTACATGTGATAGCCATTTTTGTGATGGCTAAAAACATAAGGAATAACTTATCATTCTATTAATGGATATGATTATTTAATAATCCTTACAGAGTGAAAAAAACAATATTATTTAATAGAATAATAGATGAATAGAAATTTGATCACGTCACAAAAAAAAGGTGAGGTTGTCCTGAAGTAATGTTAGTATATCATCTCATGATAAACCATGTACTATTGAAAAAATGATCATGAAATAAAATGTTCTCATTTTATCAATATTTATATTGATATTAGTGACATCTTCCACACGTCAAATTTTGATAGATTTTGGATTATTAATGTTCTCTAGATCACCCACTTTATTATGACCCGTTATCTTTATCAATCTCTTTGATTATTTACACTTTTAATCCGTGTATATTTTTTTAAAATTCAACCTATGTTATATAATATGTAAACCCAGTTATGTTTTTCTTTGGGTAACTATTATGTTTCAAACATTCAATTTTTAATGAAATTTTTAGTAATAATTTTTATGATTTGGGTTTCTATGAAAGAAACATTCATGTAATAATCCTTCGATATCCCAAACAAATTTGGAGATGAAATTTATTTAAAGGGTTTGAAATGTAAACCGGCTAGATTTTGTGAATTTTTTTTGAATTAATTTACAATTTTATATATTATTCAGTCGATGAAACACAAAATAATGATTTTCTTATCTCAAGTAACCATGTAATTATTTTTTTTATTCTAAAAAATGTTCAAAATTCACTACATAAAACACTGACTAGGCTAGAGTTACACGCAACACTGTGTTCCTATGAAACTGTATCTTATTGTAATAATTATTAAAAAGAAATATTTATAATATAACTGTTAAATTTAGAAACATTATTAGTAATAATTAATTTTTAAATTATCTTTATAATTTTTTTTATAAATAAAACATATTTATAATAAAATAAATAGTTTTGGGTAATGTCATTATATGAATAAAAATACTATTTTCTAAAATAAACTACTTTTTATGTCCTTCTATGAACAATAATGAAATTAATTTTAGTTGATTTTTTATGTTAAATTTGATAAAATAGAAACAATTTATTAATTAATTATTTTAAAATTATTTTCAGGTTAATTGTTTGGATTTTTCTGAAAAAATCATTTTTTGATTAAAAGTTGAAAGTACAAATTTTTAATTCAAAACATCTTTTCTGTCAAATTTATTAATATTTTTATATTATAATTTAATTTGGGAATAATTTTAAATAAATAAATTTTACATAAATCCTATGTGGGTCATTTCAAAATTTTCACATTGAAATTGCATATAAAAACAATTCAAAGTTGGATTTTTTTTCTCCTTAAAAACCCATTATCACATAGCATCCGTGGAATTAATTTTTAATTAATTACATATACTTATTTGAATTGAATTTGAAAAAATGAATATAATTATTTGGAATAATTTTGAAATTTTTAATCGAATATGATCATCTAAATTTCTTACCAAAAATATTAGTGAAATTAATTAAAATTAATTACAATTATTAGGGTAAATAATTAGTTTAGTTAGTGGTTAAGAATTAATAGTAAGTTGAAAAACCACATAAAATATTTTCTAAAAGAAATTGGATAAAAATAATTTGAACATATCCCCTTTTCATTCAAATTTTATTTGTTATTAGGAAACTATTTCATGAAATTGACCTATATAATACGTTATCTAATGAAATAGACAATAAAAGGATCCTTCCTTACCTTTAACTTTTATAAATCCTTTATATATTGATTGAAAACCATAATAATTCAGTTGTACATATGATATTAAAAGATAATGTAGTTTTTTCATCATATTATCTTATACTTAATTTATTGGGATTAAGTACAAATATTAAATACTTATCGAATTCTAAATAATGTAATTATTTAATTAATAATTAACTAAAATAAATGATAATAAAAATTTTAAAAGTAAATTAAATTGATTTAATTATTGTAGATAATTGTTTTAGATGATTATATAATTCTAATCATGTGTGAAATTTATAGTTTCAATTTCTAGCTATTCTAGATATTTTTAGAAAATATAAATTAAGTATATATTTTCCAAATTGATAACAATGTAATTTTATAATAAATGATATTTTATTAAAATATTTAAAATTAAATTAAAATAATATTTTATTACAAATGATTATTAAATACTAATTAATATAAACTAATTTCTATTCATTGAAAAATCTCTCTATTATAATAAACATATTGAACATAAGATAGTAAAAAAATTATTACCGTTGTTCGGGTTAAAGGAGTGTCTTGTGCATTACATGCACTTGTTTTATAATTAATTTAAAACCTAATATAGAATAATTTTTTTATAAATTTCATTACGCATTTTTAAAGTAGTGGTAATATATTGTTCAATAATTCTTGTTGGACTCCTCATGTACTAATCCTGTTTTAATGATCACAAATCCTATTCGATTCAACCTGGTTAAATCCTGTAAATTTTATCCATTCATATGTATTATTGCTTAAGTATTCTCATACATTAAGAAGATCCATTCAAGATCTTAATTGCTCTACATTCAGTTTACTTACTTTATACTATCTTTGATTTACTTTTATAACAAATTCTTTGAAAAATGTTAAAGTCTAATCCATTCTATGATCATTACTGCTTAAGTATTGAATACGGTTACTTTGAAAAGTATGAGACACGATGAAGCAGACACTGTGAAGCAGAAACCGTGAAGCAGGCACCATCAAGCAGACACTGTGAACAAGACATCATGAAGCAGACACCATGAAGCAGACACCGTGAAGCAGACACTGTGAAGCAGACACCGTGAAGCAGACACTGTGAACAAGACATCGTGAAGCAGACACGATGAACAAGACACCGTGAAGATGACACAGCAGACAAGACACCATGAAGCTGACACTGTGACTGTGAGTCACCGTGACCAATACAGACATCGTGTGAAGGAGACACATTTTTCCTTGAATACTGTGACATTGTTTCCTAATATAAATATTTTCATATTTTAATTTAATCTCTAACGGTCATATTTGAAGATTTTAATGCACTGAAATAATTAATGTTTCTCTATAGATATATCATTGGATACTATGAGGGACGAGGGGCAGAATACATGCAACTTGTTGGCCCCAACACGTGCACTCCAAGATAAAAGAGTAATGCGGCGCAAAAACAAGATAGGGGACATACACGAGAACAGTGTGCAGCACGATTTATGAAAGAAGAACAAACTAGTGACAGTGTGCACTACAATGAAGAAGATAATTAAAAGAAATCATTACCTCATGCAACTAGACACTACTAAGGAATACACAAAACATACATAAATCTTAAAAACATCTTCACACATTAAAACCTCACGAAGAATACAAGATGAATTACGAGACTCTTTTTTTTCAAAACAAGGACTCGAGTTCTGCATCTTCTTCATATCAGAAGTCCAGAGCTCCAAATACTAACACTCAGAGCAATTCTAAACCTATCTCAATACTGTTGCTCTATTGTGTATCTTTTACTAACTCTCGAGCAGAGCTTTTATATGTGTAGCAATACACTCTGTCTCCTGCATTAAACTGAAGGATATAAGATATCCTTACTCAAACATTATTTTATTCTTGTGTATACCCACAAATATGTTTGGATGAGGTCCTCGTGTGGCCTGGTAGTTTGAACCCACGAAGAACTATGGAAGAGGTCCCTGTGTGGCCTAGACAGTCCTGAGTACTGTTGTTAACTCCCGATCCAGGGTGTGGATCAAATTTTATTTATATAAACTGTTTGGTGTTAGGTGATCCCCAAGTGGAGTGGATTAGGTCTTATCTTGAGACTGAACCACTTGTTTCATATTCGATGTGCTTCTTAATTTAGTTTTCTATGTTTTATTGATTTTCTATATAAATCATAAATCTCTAAATTCACTTTGATAGTTAGTCTTGTAAAGAAGTTATACCTGTATTTTCTTAGTAGAATAGATTCAAAAGTAACTTTAATAACTAATATTAAGACTACTAAGAATTAATCAATCTTGTAAGAAGTTATTTCAACAGTCAAACTCTTATAATAGTATAACCTTAATTAACTAGGCTTTATTTAATTTTGGGGAAATCCTTTAGACTTTTTTTTAAATAGAAATTTTTATAGTTACTGAATTCAACCCTCCCCTCTTGAGTAATCTACTCTGACCAACAGTTGGTATCAGTGGTGTTTATCAGGACTCTGTGTAATCTTATTCAAATGTGATTGTAGTTGAACCTTAAATACCTGTATATTTCTATCAATTCTAAATTTCTATCTCTTTTAAAGTCATTATTTATTATGGAAAATATATTGAAAGGTGCTGCAACCAACAGACCGCCATTTTTTAATGGATCCAACTATGCTCAATGGAAAATTAAAATGAAAGTTCATTTAGAGAGTATGTGTTTCCAAATTTGGACTTCCATTATAGATGAATATAAGATTCCAACTACTGATAGAACCACATGTGATGAACCTACAAAAATTTCCTAAAATAATAATTGCAAAGCTATGAATGCTCTATACTACACCTTAGGATATGAAGAGTTAAATAGAATTTCTTCTTGTAAAAATGCTCCTGAAATTTGGAATACCTTATCTATCTCACATCAAGGAACATCTAGAGTAAAAGAAATGAGAATTTATACTTATACTTTCAAATATAATAATTTTAAAATCAAATCTGATGAGCCTATTTCTAAAATGTATCTTAGGTTCAATGAGATTGTGAATACAATGATCTCTCTTTGAAGATAAGTCACAACCATGAAACAGATCATGAGAATTCTTATATGTCTACCAGATAGAGTTAGGGGAACCTCTGTCTCTGTCAGATAATCATGCGACATCAGCAAACTACCTGTAAAAGAACTCATTCGGAAAAGAATGATGTATGAGAAAGAGATGAAAGTCAACAAGGAGGGAGAAGATGAGCCTAAGAGAAAATATGTTTCTTTCAAGACTACCACACCTAATCACAAAGACAAAGGGAAACTGGAAGCTTCTATATAAAGCTCCACCAATGAAAAATCATCACTTGATAGTGTTGAGGAGATGGCTCAATTGGACAAAAGATTCAAGTGATTTTAAAAGAAGAAGAACTTTTTTAGAAATCCTAACTTCAATGGAAAATATGACCAAAAAGGATGTGGGAAGAAGGACTGAAAAATAAGTGACAAGACTGATGAAATTGTCTTCTATGAGTGTAAGAGAAAAGGACATATCAAGGTTGACTGCCCAAAGCTCAAGTACAAAATGAAATATGAGGACAAGGACAGGATGTATAAAAAGGAAATGAAAGCAACCTAGAGTTTTTTTTAGGACAGTTCAAGTGACTCAGAGACATAACATGATGAACAATATAACAAATTAAATATGTGTATTATAACAAACACATCTAAGGTAACACTGGACTCCTCTGTAAAGTAATTCATACTATTCTGGAGATGATAGTGACTCTAAAAACATGACTAATGACGAGATGTTTTAATACTATAACATGGTTTGGGAAACATGTAATGTACTAAAAGACAAATATAAATCATTGAAGAAACAACATGCTCTTACTGTGACTCTTAAATCTGAACTCACAACTGAAAAAGAGAAAAATGCTCAACTACTCAAAGAAAAAAATGAATTAAAATTTTTTAACGAGCAATTGAGGAGTAATATTGAAACTTTTACTAATGGGAAGAATACCCTGACACAAAATACAGGAAAAAAAATTGCCCCTAAATACAACACTATAATTTGTTATCAACCCAGCAAAAGAAACCTTTTTAGAATAAATTTGGTTTCAAAATCTAGGACATACAGTTTTACTCCCAGTTCTAGACAAAAGTTAAATAATTCAATTCATGATATATATATATTCTACTATTTCAGGTTTTTCTGGACCGAATAGAGTTTATTTTTCAAATACTCTAGGGAATGATTATAGTAACCCTATGAGGAAAATATGGGTTCCTAGATCACTTATCATTATTATTACTGGAACCAATCAAGTATGGGTATCAAAATCTATTTTTTCTTAATTATTTTGTAGGAAAGCTGCTTAAAGAGTTCCTATAAAATTATATGGTACTTGGATAGTGGATGTTCAAGGCACATGACATGATACTACTCATGCTTCAAGAACCTAATAAAAATAGATTGAGGACATGTCATATTTGGTGACAATTCCAAAGGAAAGATTATTGGCCTCGGCCAAATCGGTAACTCTAACTCAATTTTAATTTCTAAAGTTTTGTTTGTTGATGGATTAAAATAAAACATGATTAGTATCCCACTGTTATGTGATGATTTATTTCATATTAGATTTGAAAATAATGCTTGGAATGTCTTGATTATGTTTTTTGTGTTTTTCCCATGGCATGTTTGTTGTGGGTTTTATTCTTTTTAATAAAAATGCAATGTTGATGATGATGCTTGGAATGTCTTTAATTCTAAAGATGAATTATTTTTTTCTACGTTAAGAAATGAAAATGTGTACACTGTTAACTTAGATTCTTTATCTTCTCAAAAAGATTCATGTTTATGTGTATTTCATAATGTTTCCTGGCTCTAGCATAGGAGACTAGGACACCATAATGTTCACTCCCTTAGAAAGCTAACTAGAAAACACTTAGTTAAAGACGTACCCAAACTTGAGTCTCCAAATGACAAAGTGTGTAATCCGTATCCAAAAGGAAAACAACACAAAATTTACTTCAAACCAAATAATGAAGTGTCAACTTCTCATCCACTTGAACTGGTTTACATGGATTTGTTTGGATCATCTAGAGTTTCAAGCTTAAATGGGAAGAACTATGATTATGTTCTTGTAGATGACATATCTAGATATACATGGACCTTTTTAATCGCCCATAAAAGTAAAGCATGCTATTATTTTTCTAAATATTCCATTTCTTTAGAAAATCAAAGTGGACTTAGAATTAAATCCTTAAGAAGTGATCATGGCCGTGAGTTTAAAAATCATGATTTTTAATCCTTTTGCTCACAAAATGGATATAGTCACAATTTCTCTTCCCTAAGAACACCTCAACAAAATGGAGTTGTGGAGAGAAGAAATAGAACCCTGTAAGAGATATCTAGAACAATTCTTAGTGAATATTACCTACCTACATATTTTTGGGATGAAGATGTCAATATAGCGTGCCACGTAATCAATAGAGTATTGATCTGACCAATTCTTAAAAGGAATCCTTATGAGTTATGGAACAATATACACCCCAAGGTTAAATAATTCACTGTTTTTGGTTTTAAAGTCTATATCCTTAATAATAAGGAAAATCTTGACAAATTTGCATCCAAATGTGATGAGGGTATTGTTTTAGGATATTCCTTGTCTAGTAAAGCCTATAGAGTGTTCAATAAAGGAACTAAATGTGTGGAAGAATATGTGTATATAAAATTTGATTAAACAGATCCACATGATCCTAAAAGCATTCTAGAGAACCTGGAGGATGATGTATCAAATTTGAACATCAATTCAAAATACTCAAACACTTCTATGAATGAATCTGTGAAAACATTCAATTCTGTAAATTCCTTAGAATCAAGTCCCAATGAGCATGAACCTATTGATGGACCTAAATTTACTAGTCCTTCCATTTCTAGAGCAGTTATAACTCTCAAGAACCATCCCTTAGATGCTGTTGTAGGAGACCTAGACAAAGGAACTCAAACTAGAGATTCTCATAGAAATCATGTTGAACATCATGTATTCTTGTCCAAACTTGAATATAAAAACATCAATGATGCTATCAATGATGAATTTTGGGTGATGTCTATGCAAGAAGAACATAATCAGTTTGAAAGGAACAGAGTTTTGAAACTTTTTGAAAGACTTAAGGACACATCCACCATATGCACTAAATGGGTATTTAGAAATCATGTAGATGAGGCTGGTAACATAGTTAGAAACAAGTCCAGATTAGTTGCACAAGGATATAGTCAAGAAGAAGGAAATGATTATTGAGAGACGTTTTCACCAGTAGCTAGAATTGAAGGCATTATAATATTGCATTCCTATGTTGCACATTTTAATTTCAAACTATGTCAAATAAATCTTAAAAGTGCATTCTAAATGGGTATGCAGCTGAGGATGTTTTTGTTGAATAACCTCTAGTTTTACAAATCCCTATTGTCGAAATCATATTTTTATACTATCAAAAGATTTATATGGTTTAATCAATCTCCAAGATATTGGTATGATAGGTTGAGTACTTTTCCTATTTCCAAAGGTTTTACAAATGTAATAGCTTATCCTACCCTTTTTATAAAATGAATTTCTAATGATGTTATAGTTGTTTAAATCTATGTAAATGATATTATTTTTAGATCTTCAAAAAACTCTTTATGTGTTGATTTTCTAAGATGATGCAAAATGATTTTGAAATGAGTTTAATGGGTGAACTGAAATTCTTTCTTGGATTGAAAATATTTCAAAATAATGATGGTATTATTTTAACTCAAAGTCAATATACTAGAGATCTTCTAAAACGTTTTTGATTAGATAGCACTAAAATTAGTAACACTCCCATGAGTACCACTTGTAATTTGTATCATGATGAAGATGGAAAATATATTGATTAAACCACTTATATTAGAATGAGTGGAAGTTTACTTTACATAAATGCTAGTCATCCTAAAATTATGTTTAGTGTGTGTATGTGTGCTCGTTTTCAAGAAAATCTTAAAGAATCTCATTTAAATGATATAAATAGAATTTTAAAATACCTTAAGCATACACCCAATTTAGGAGTGTTCTATCCTAGAAGACAATCATTTGAATTAGTGAGTCATTCTGATGCTGACTTTTGTGGCTATAAGTTAGATAGAAAAAGCACCTCTGGAACATGTCACTTTTTAGGAAAGTCACTAGTTTCATGGTGTAGTAAGAAACAAAATTAGGTTGCATTATCTACTTCAAAAGCTGAATACATATCTTCTAGCAGTTGTTGTGCAACAATTTTGTTGATGAAACACACATTAATAGATTATGGATATCAATTCAGGCATGTACCTATAAACTGTGACAACAAAATTGCTATTAACATCTCGAAAAATCATGTATCACATTCTACGACAAAGCATATTGTTGCAAGACATCACTTTTTGATTGATCATTATCAAAAAGGCTATATCACTTTTGAATTCATTGGTATTGAGTATCATATTGCTTATATATTCACCAAACTATTATATTCTGAAATAATAGACTACATTATACATGACCTACGAATGATAAACCTCAACTAGATAACTTACTATTTCATGTCTTTCTGTTAGATATCGTACAATTTCATGACTTAATGTTAGATATCTTACTGTTTCATGAAATACTATTAGATATATTACTATTTCAGGTCTTACAGTTCAACATCTTACTATTTTATACTTTACTGTTTCATGATTACGGTTTCTTAGTTAGTGTTTTGTGTTTATTGTCTGATAGTTACTGTCTCACCGTAAAGTTGATCTTTACTGTCTCACTGTGAAGTTCGTTCATTGTCTCACCATGATGTGCATTTACTATCCCACCGTAATGAACAGATACGGTCTCATCGAAAAATTTCTTTATGATTTGTTTTAAAACTCATATCGCGGTAATTATCATTTTATCCTTTTTATTTTCCGGCACTTTTAATTTTACAATGTTTGGTATTTCTAAATGATAAAAAAAAGAAAGTATCACTCCATTCTTGACTCTGTCTTTCTTCTATTCACTCTTTTGAATCCTTCATCAACCTTGCAACCCTTTTCTCTATCTCTAGAACTGTTTTGGAGTCCCATGATGAAACGCCCCTCATCGTTGACTCATGGTAAGGGTAGCTCAAAGAAGAAGAATAGTATACCCAAGATAGCACCCGAAGGACCATTAAATCCAAACATAGTAAACCTAGTTGTTGTACCTGAGAAAGAGGTTTTCCCCAAGTGGATTTTTTCAAGTAAGTCCCTAGTGTTGAAATTGTTAGAATAGTAAAGCTGGTTAGAGAGGTTTTCAAAGGAAGATAGACATATCTATCATAAGTTAGTTGCTTAGTTTTATCTATATGTTGAGTTTTTCTTTGAGTCTGAGGATGGATATGTTGTGATATGTTAGATCAATGAGTAGAGATACTCATTCTCTTCGAGGTTATCAGTTCCATGTCATAGGATTCCTCGTGAAGGAATCTGTGAGGATTATCAGAGAGGACCTCAACATTCATCTAATTCCATTAATCTATATGATGATTTGAAAGAAATAAATTGAAATGGGACCAAGAGAAGATCAATTACTGTTGAACTAGATGGAGAATTAAGGCTCCTATTCTAGATTATACAGAATATGGTTAGTCCCGGAAAAGGTGATTTTTCTATTTTGAAATATCAGGATGTGTTTCTAATTCACCTTATGAAAAATAGACATAAGATCAACCTGTGCAGGTATATCATACACCATATGTGTGAGCTGATCAAAGTCACATCCAAGTCAAATTCCATATTTTTCTATCAGCTTATCTCATCCATGCTTCGTGCTAAAGCTATGTTTGGACCTTATATGTATGTAATTAAGGATTGTGAATTCTGCCTCTCAAAAGATACTATCAAGAGAATGAAGATAAACTCGAATCTTTGAAAAAAGGAATGGGTGTAAGACAATGATAGAATTTATGAGAAATTAAATCCGGTGGAATATCCCTTAAGACCAAGAAATATTTATGATCCTGGTTTGGAACCTGATGAGGTTTTTGAGAACTCTTGTGAAGAATAAGAGGCAATTGTTCCTCCTAGAGAAACTATTTCTATTGAGGAATAAGACAGTACTCTTATCCCTCTAGTGGTAAGAGAAAAAGAAGTCACTACACCTATAGAATTTGTTACTCTGGAAGCTCAATCTGAGGATGGAACTGAATCTATTGCCAACGAAACTAACAAGAATGAAGAACCTATAGTGGAAGATCTTCCTGGTATGAAAGAAGCTAACCTTGAGGAACACCCAGTAGAACAATCTGTTCCTAAAATCATCCCTTCGATAGAAGAAAGGATGGAGCTGGATTTTCAGCTGGCTTTTCAGCTGGCTAGGTAGGAAATGGTTGAGGAACCAAGAGCTGTTTTGTGGAATTATATCATGACCCTAAACCTCTCAGTCCTGAGAAGGATGCAATTGTTTAGGGTAAGCAACCCCCAAATCTGTAATCTCTTGAAGTACCAAATCAGGTTGATCTGAACTTTGTAGACACTCAATATAAATTCATCAATTTCTATGACGTGGATGACTCTCAGCAAGTCTCAGCAAAAGGACTTGATATTTCCTCTCTATTCTAGTTGAAATTGGTCTCTAATGTAGCCCCTGTAAAGGAACCTGAAACTGTATCAATACCTATTTCTAGACCTTCATAAGACCAATCATCCTTGGGGAGTAAAGATGATTTAAATGATTTTGGTGCTACACTTTTTTTTTGTGTTGAAAAAGTTCTAAATTCTCAACCTACTCTTGTAACTCATCTAAGTGGGAAAGATGCTTCATTATTGTTAGAGAAAGTTATTTGGCAGATTCAACCTAAAATGCTTCATGAGATTCAGGATGTTAGAGTTGAAAATAATCTACGAAGTGATTAAGTGAAGACATTGAGAAGTATGATCGAATAAATGCAGAAAGAGATTCATTCCAGACCAAAGCCTACTTCTCCCCCTGTAGAACTTGCTATAACTCAAACACCACGGGATGTTGTGTCTCAGCTTCAACCATATCTAGATTACTTAGATGAAAAGGTTGCCGAAAGGAACAAACATATTGTGAAGGATATGAGTTAGATTGTTGTAAATCTTAACAAACTCATTGCTGAGTATACGTGATGTCTTAAAAAAGTGATGAACTAACTAAAATATATCACTACCGCTATCAATGCTTCTAAATCCTTTGGTCAATCCTCTCAACCTTCTTTAGATAGTAATCTTCTCAGAACAGTGGTCAAATAAGAGCTTCTGAATGTACATAGTTGTTCAAATAAAGCTTCTCTCTCTAATTTTTTTAAGAATAGTGACCAAGTTCTTGATCTAGTCCAAATCCACTCAAAAATTTCTAATGATGCTCAGAAATAGATTACAAAGAAAGTGTATTTCTACTTCAATAGAATCTTCTCCAAGACTGATATGACAAATCACTTCAAGTATCTTGTGAGAAATCTGAGAATTCCTCCTGTGACTCAAGATTTCAAGACCCAAGTCCAAAAGCTCATAGAGTTCACTTGATTGTTGGACAACTTTGTAGTGAAAAAGGATGATTTTGAAAAATCCATGAAGTATGGTGGGGAGATTATTGCAGATTTCATCAAGATTATGTGGCCTTACCTTCATGTTCAGTGTACAACCATTGTTTCTCCTGCGGATGCTCCTCTGAGACCTGGTCTGCCTACTTTCCCTTCTTCCCTATCCTCCACTACTATGTCTGTCAGCCAAGCACTAAGTTACATCAGGCTTGTGATCCTTGATCAACCACTGTCTCGATCTTCTACTACACCTACTCTGGCTCCATCTATTTTTAAAGGCCTACCTTTACCCACTCTATCAACCACCTCACTCCCTTCTTCTACCTCCACTTCAGCTCATGGGGATTCCTCTTGTACTACTGCTGTTAAAGGAAAAGAGAAGACCATCCCATGAAGAATAACGTTGATTACCAATTGTTGATAGGAATGTTGTTGATTTTGTTTTTCTCCTTTCTAGTTTTACTGGACCTTCTTTGCTTTAAACAAATGTGCTCTTTTCATGCATTCTCTTAGTATATCTTTTTTATAATCCCAATAGGAGGAGAAATCTCTCTATGTTAAACTTTTATCTCAATACCTAGTTGAAACAAATTTATACTTTAAATTTACATGATTTTTTATCATTAAAAAGGGGGAGATTGTTTGACTCCTCATGTACTAAACATGTTTTAATGATCAAAAATCATATTCTATTAAACATGGTTAAATCATTTAAATTATATCCAATCATATATATTATTGGTTAAGTATTCTCATACATTAAGAAGATCCATTCAATATATTAATTTCTCTACTTTCAGTTTACATAATTTATACTATCCTTGATTTACTTTTATAATACATTCTTTGAAAAATGTTTAAGTCTAATCCATTCTATAATAATTACTACTTACGTATTGAATATGGTTATTTTGAAAAGTCTGAGACATTGTGAAAACGGACAGAATGAAGCAGACATAGTGATGAAGACACTGTGAAGCAGACACCGTGAAGAAAACACCGTGAAGCAAACACCGTGATGCAGACACCATGAACAAGACACTGTGAAGAAAACACCGTGAAGCAGTCACTGTGAAGTAGACACCGTGAAGCAGACATCATCAAGGAGACACTGTGAACAATACACAGTGAAGCAGACACCGTGAAGCAGACACCGTGAACAAGACACCGTGAAGCTAACACCGAGGATAAGACACCGTGAAGCTGAAACTGTGAACGAGACACAGTGACCATGAGACACAGTGACCAATACAGACATTGTGTGAAGGAGACAATGTTTTCATGAAAAACTGTGACACTATTTCCTAATATATATATTTATTCATATTTCAATTTAATATCTAATAGCCATACATTAATATTTTAATGAACTGACATAATTAATGTCTCATTGTGGACATATCATCAGATAGTATGAGGTACGAGGTGCAGAATACATGCAACCAATCATCCCCAACACATGCACTCCATGATGAAAGAGTAATGCGGCCCAGAAACAAGATAGAGGATATATGCGAGAACAGTGTGAGACATTATTTTTGAACAAAGAAAAAACTAGTGATTGTGTGCACTAAAATAATGAAGATACATAGAAGAAAGCATTGCCTCATGCAACTAGACACTAGTGAGGAATAAACGAAGCATACTGAAATCCTGAGAATATCTTCACACTATCAAACCTCACGAAGAATACAGGCCGAATCGTGACACTATGTTTTCCAGATGAGGAATCGAGTTCTGAATCTGCTTCATCTCAGAAGTCCAGAGCTGCAAATACTAACACTCAGAGCATTTCTAATCATATATCAATATTGTTTCTCTGTTGTGTAACATTTATTAACATTCAAGAAAAGTGTGTATCTGTAAAGAGACACACTTTGTATCCTGCATTACACTGAAGGATACATGTTATCCTTATTTAATCTTTATTTTACTCTTGTTTATACCTAAAGATAAATGTGGAAGATGTCCCTGTGTGGCATGGTAGTTTGTACCCATGAAGAACTGTGGAAGATATCCCTGTGTAGCCTGGACAGTCCTGAGTATTTCTATTAAACCCGATCCAGGGTGTGGACCAAAGTTTATTTATATAAACTGCTTGGTGGCAGGTGATCACCAAGTGGAGTGGATTAGGTCTCAGCTTGAGACCGAACCACTTTTTTCATATCTGTTGTGTGCTTAATTTAGTTTTTTCTATTTTATTGTTTTTCTATATAAGTCATGAAACCTCTAAATTTCCATTGATTGTTAGTCTTGGAAAGAAGTTTTATCTTTCTTGTTTTAGCAGAATAGCTTCAAAAATAAATTTAATAACTGATATTAATATAACTTAGAATTAATCAATCTTATAAGAAGTTATTTCAAAAAATAAACTCTTATAATATTATAACCATTATTAAATGGGCTTTCTTTAATTTTTGGGAAATCCTTTAGACTTTTTTTAAAAAAAATTATAGTTACTAAATTAACCCCCCCCCCCACTCTTGAGTAATCTAATCCGAACAACAATTATCACTTTAATTTAGTATTGATATTTAAATTTCTTAGGTTATAAACTATTTACCTTAATAAAATCTAAAATGTTAAAATTGGGGAAAAATATATGTTTAGGAACTAAATGATAGAAAACACATATTTTTGTGTGATAGGGGTTTAGATCGATAAAAAATAATGTTTAAACCATTATTTCTCATTTTTTAATAAAATTAAGTAAGGGAGTCACCCCAATAGTGTCTATAATTTTTTTATTTACAATAATTCCATCTCACCTCTTCTATAAAATGGCCTTCAATATTCCCCTTACTCAAACCATGCCTACCACATTGGATTTTCCAAAACCATCCCAAATAATCTCTCAAAATACCTCACTACATCCTAGATGCCTCACATTGGGTAGAAAAACATAAAATGATTCCCTATGGATCAAACCATAAGAGTTATCCAAAGAGTAGGTTGCATTCTTCCACAAGCCCTTTTTTTATTTTTTTCACCACCATAAAAATTTATCTTAGTACATTCATATATAAAAAAATAAGTATCCCCAACATATTTATATTTATTTATTATAAGGTTAAAAACTAAATCTAAATTCAATTTTATCTAATGGATAATGATTATACCCTTTTTGTTTACGGAGGATTACCTCCTCATGAAATAACGTTGTTTATTTCTCCTTTATAACCTCTCGTGGTTGGAAAATATAATAGAAATGTTGTTTTTATAAATAAATAAATATATATATTTATATATATTTATATTAATTTTATTATTTCTTTATGATTATATAATTAATATTTAAAATATAACTTCATAGTATCCATTTTGTGGAAATATGATTACTTTGTTTGTGTACGTGTCAAAAACTGCATCCTCAAATAAATTTGATTCATTCACACTTTTCATGAATTTTATTTTTCATTGGTGTTGTAAATTAATATGATATATATTAAATATGAATTATACTAAAAATTTATAATATATATATATACATATATTTAACTTCTATTTTTATTTTAATATAAAATTAATCAAAAACAGTGTTCATGCATATGTATGGCATACCATCCCCAAGAATGGTGTATTCCATTTCATATTTAGATATTCTAGATTATAATTTAAATATTTATATTGTATATATATATGATTATTATATCCTTATTTAAATTATAGAAATAATTAATTCATGATATAAGAAGTAGGATCAAGAATAAAAAGTCAAATCATGTTTGAAAAACAAAGCATTTATTACCCAAAACATAACCTAAACATGGGATTGTTATTAAACGGGTAATATAAGGTCATAATTAAATAATATTGGTATTATATATAAGAATACGGTTCTTTGGTATATTAGTATCAAATTTATATTTATTATACATGATTCTTGAACCTCTACAAAGAAATTCAAGAATTAATGTAAGGGTTTTCTCATCTCACATTTATTTATGCGAGATCCAAGCCTTATTAACTAATAGAATCTTCTGTGTGGTGTATAGAATTCCCATTAATGTATTATATCATTCATTTCAATAATCTTATGGGTATTTAAATATACATTTTATGATATAAATTTCTTGGGCTTTACTTTTCAAAATCAACAAAATCGGTAAAAACATTGTGTCAATTTTCCTTTTTTTGAGACACATATTTATTTATTCAATTATATTCATTTAGGAGGTGTATATAAAGAAGTTTGAAATTTTATATCATGAATATAATTATTTTAATTACATTTTATGCTTCATTTAAGTTCATTTCCCAATATGGGGAGTATGATTTAAAGCTACGAAGTGGTTAGAGTTTATTAAAACAATCCCGTCATTTTTTAGGATTGTTTATGATTTTACTTTCATTAATGAAATATTATGATCCATATTTCACAAAAACTCTTTAAATTTATTATCCTATTGTTATTCATGAAATATTCTTTTATTTTCACCATTTTAATACTCTAATAATTAATATAATTAAAATAAATTAATAAAAGATGTCCTTATTTCTATCTTCGGTTGGAAATTTTTTTTATTCGAAAACAATGTTTTCAAAAATTAATACAAAACATTCTTATAAGATCATATTTTAAGATCATTTTCAAAAAAACATTCTTATTTTTTTTTGTTTTTAATACTTTCTTCATAATCATTATATGTTTTTTCAAATAATAACGTGTTCATAATGATATCATGATTTATTTATAATTTTTTGAATATTTTTCAAATAAAAATATATTTAGAAGTATTTAATGATTTATTTATATGTATTAAACTTAATTTAAAATAATATGGTTTTCAAAATGTTTTCAAGATTCATTTATATATTTTCAATGAAACATTTTTCCAAATTATTTCAATATTCATTTATAATCATTCAAGGAAAAAAGGTTTTTTAAAATGTTTTCTGGCATCATTTTTAAGATTTAAATTTTATTTTTATGGAAATTTGTTTTAAATATATATTCAAGAATACATTATATTTTTCAATTAAAATGGTTTTAAAAATTAATTAATGGTTACTTTCATTGAAAATTATTTTGAAATGGTTTTATGATTTAAAATTAATTTATCAAAAAAGAAAAATATATCCATAAGAAATTTGAATCAATGATATTTATAATATATTTTAAATATAAAAATAAATTATTTAGTGAAAATGATTTTTGTAGGGTTATGGTCCAAGGGTTGTATTCAAATTACCTATTTTAAGGGGTTATGTTTTGTGTATGTGGTTTTTATGAAACCCTTTTCTCATTAATGAGTTATATGTTTTTGAAACCTATTTATATTTAATGGGTGATATATTATAAAACCCATTTCTATTTCACATCTATATTATTATGAAACCTTTATCTTTTAGTTTGTTTTTATTTGATTAAAGGATTATGAAGCCAATATATTTTCCATTGTTTATGACATGTTGACATATTTATGATACCCATTTCATTTCATTGGTTTTAATAATATTTTTATGATCTTGTGGAATATGTATTAATGATTTAATTATGATATGTGTTGGACCTATATCTCTCTTTAGTTAATTGGGTGATGATATATATTTCATGAGATAGACATGGCTGGAATTGTGAGTGAACATGGTTCATTCGTGGATTTTATCTTCTAAGATGATCATAGAGGTGAACCTTGACTACTGATATGGCCATCAGAGTGAAACATGACTACCATGATGGGTTGGGTAGTTAACACATTCCATGATGATGGCCTTGTTGTTACGAATTGAATACTATGGAAATAATTTTTATATTCTTATGGGTTAACCACAAATTTTATTTATTAATCGTATGTTACAATTTCATGTAAGATTCTATTGATTACCTTATCATTACTTCCTTATGAAATACCAATATTTTTAAATGAGTCATGTATATGCTCTTTGACACTCATGGTATTATCTTAAAATTTTATCCTCATGTTATGATAATCTTATTCTCATGTTCTGAATACATATCTTCTTTATTTATGCTTACTAAGAATCAGACCTCACCCATTCATATGTTTCCTTTCTTAATATTATGAGGAATTTTTTTAAATATAAATAATAAATGGGATGGTTATTCAATATATTGGATGATTTCTTTACATGAATATTAAAATACACTATACTATTATGGTCCTTATGCAATCAATTTTTTAATATGCTAAATATTCATTTGAACTGATGTAATATAAATGTATATTAATCATCGGTCACTGTAATTTATTTTTATCATTGATTTTCATGATAATTACAACTTCGATGATGAATTTATTTTATGTTGTTAATTATTTTTATTATTTTAGGGATTATATCAAAATTTTCTATTTTTTATTCTTATAACATTCATTTTTATTATAGATTTTTTATGTTTTCATTTCTTATAGAAACAAATAAAATTCCACTTTTTCAAATGATATTTTTTGTATGGTTAAATATTAAATTATCAAGTATGTCTCTTTTAATTATTTTTAAATGGATAATTAAAAAAAATCTTTTAGTTGTTATATTTTGTTTCTTTTTATAGGGGTTAAGATGATTCATGTCTGTATTTTTTAATTGATGTTTAAAAGGGATTAATTAGATAATATTATTCTTGTTTGTGTTTCTATATTCTATTTTTAATGGTTTTTTCTCTACTCTATGTTAGAATATGATTCTTTTTAAATGGATTCATATGTTTATAGAGCATGTAATTTAATATATTTTTTTAATTACATATTTCCACATAAATTTTCAATAAATTGACATGGAATAAAAATTATATGATAATTGAGTTATGTTTTTGTTAAAAAAACATTGAAATAATAATTGGGGTTTTTTTATTAAAAATTGTAGAATATTCCATGCCATTTTTTGGTAATAACCATCCTTGAAAGGTACATTCCACATAGGATTTTCTAAAATCCCAATGTTGAATGATCAAATGTAATATTTTCACTATTTGTTTTTGTAAAACCAATGTATAATGTTTTATATGTTTTCATTTGTATTTCCACTTTTGATAAAATACTAACAATTCCATGGAAATATAGTTTCATAATTGGTTTTTTTAAAATATGATGTTGGAAAATCAAAATAATTAATTTTTCATTGAATTTTTTACTTCATTTTTGAAAAATAAAACATAATAAATTTTATTTTTTAATGTCTCTATTATGAATGTGTATTAAAAATGATGTTAAAAATTAAAAAATTAAGACAAAATATTCTTTTCCATGAGATTCCGGATATCACCATCAGGCAATTTCTCTCTTGCTTGAAATCTTTAGTGAATTAAGTTGTATAACTGATCTACTCGGTGTGGGGATGTCACGATAGTAGTCTGACTTCCTAGTATTTCAATCAACGGGGTACAGATCAATAAAGTGAAAACTGAATAAGATGTATGACGAATTTGATGGCAGTAAGAATCAACATAAAGTATGATGTGAAACTCTAGAGGATAGGCCTCGGTTGTGTAATCTAAGATACATATAATATAAAAAAATGGATATATAATTAATAAGTGAAATAATGTATAAAATATAATTATAATTTTTATATACAATTAATAGTCATGTATGTCATCTAGTTGATGAAAATTTTGTATATGTCTGAAAGTGTTCACATCATGTCTGATGTAATCTGAATGCCAATGGGCATAGATCCACTTGTAGATAATTTTCTTTCCCTAGTATTATAATAAATGGATATCGAATATAATTTCACATATGTAAAAACATACCATCAACCACAAAGGATAAACCAATAAAATTTCAATAGTAAATAGTGCATGCACATATGGAGTGAAGCGATGGACATGCTCTCATACCAAGATCATGATAAGAATAAAAAATGTCATATATGAATCTTATTGATGTGTATATGCCATCATATTTCTATTTATTTATAAGAATTATTTTTAGATCCCCTATTATACCAACTTGTCTAGTCCTTGTCCTCATGTTATATTAAATACATTATATAGAAAATTGATCGATGAAGATAATTCAACTAATAAGTCTTAGAATATGTATGTATGAAAATATATTTATGGTGATCTAGATAGAATCATCGCATAAATGGTTGAAATCATCATCATTCCATGATATACATAACTATATACGGATGACAGATATACGATCATCCTAGACCTAAAGTCCTAATTTGATTGTTCTAAGCATAGAGGATATGCCATTTGGGTAAATAACCATTAAGGTTGTTTTGATATCCGATGGGTCACTTGAAAATTTTTAAAGATGTAAAAAATAAGGCCAATAAAATTTTTCATAGTATATTTACAATGAAATCCAAGAACATGGATAAGATCATTTTCATATTGAAATTACAATTAACATAATCATATATGAAGAATGATTTCTTCATCTTTGGTTCTTTCTTTTGTTAATATATTAACCATTTAAAACCCTTTTAGAATTATTGACATTGTGTCATGTGTAACAAAGTAGTGATCCTTTGTTTGGGATCCAAAAAATGGGACATTGATCTCTAGACAACACTGATTTATTTTTGGGTTCTAGAACAATAGATCTATCAACTTGTGTTGTTCATCTTAGTCACTTTAATTTCCTTCAGGATGGAATGATTCTCTATTGTTCATCTAAATCTTGATAGGATATTGGATGGAAGAATCCTGATAGGATTTTTTTGTGTACAATGTTTATCAATAATCAATTAACCCTACTCAATAGACATATAAATATATTTATAGATTTATTGTTAAGGATAAAATATTATTCAATTGCATAAAACCCCTGAAATTAGGTAGTAAACCTTATCAACTCCATGACATGTAAAAATATTAATATTATTATATTATGGTGTGTCATATCTAGTGGAATGATAAAGATTATTTTAATATCATGATAATTAATATTTATCATCGAAAATGATATCGTTCTACTCATCCTCATTGATATTTATCAAATTCTTGAATACATATATTTATTAAATATTTCTTGTAAAATAAATATTATATTCAAATTATATTTATCGTATATTTATTAATTATTCAATAAATAAAGTAAATTTTATTTTCATAGTCTGATAAATAAATATTTATTAATTATTTACATAATTAAATAATTATTTATTACATTACTAATATTTTTGATCAATAAATCCCGAATGAAATTTTTCCTCACTCTTGTGAATGATTTTTGATCCCGTGATTAAATTAAAATAAAATTTGATTTTTATAAATTGAAATATTCAGTATGTTTCCATCTAGGATACCTTCTATTTGGAATTTGGAAGACTTGACTAAAGTCTAGGATTGCATTTTAGGTAAGTTTTATGGCACTCATGACATATAATTTGAAGTCAGAACATCCAAAAACACACATTAATTATTATTATTTAATATAATCCACTATTCACAATATCTCTTCAATAAGGTTGCACGCTTTTTCACCAACCTATTTGCTCGAAAGATCTTTCTCTTATTGTATTAAATACAATATTCTTTACACCACGAATAGGGAATTTTGTAAGACATTTCCAAATCATTCATAGTGAAGAAATATAAACATACACTAATATAGAAGGGATAAATACTTACTCAATTTAATAATTAATAGCACGTAATCCTTGACACAGTCAATGTACCCAACTTCACAGAAACATATTTCATCTTGATATTGGTCAGTATATTAATTTGAGTGAATCATAAAAATATTTTTGAAAAATATTAATGTCTAATGACTGTTAAAAAATATTCTAATAATAATATAAAATGACACATAAACATGTGTAATTACAATAATAATATATTAACTATAATCTCCTATCGTTGATATTACCATGTGAAAACAAAATTGGAAGATGTATTGTCAGCTTACGCGTAATCGAACCCATTTTCTAACATTTTATATGCCCCATAATAGTAAAATATCTAACTATAGAATAATATTCAATATCATCATCATAAAATTTCATGATTCTTATCATAACATGGAACAACTACAACCTAATCAATGTGATAAATACTCTAGGGAATTATATTATTAAATTCATGTAGATCAATGACCAATATGTAGAAATATGTTCTATTAATATTAAATTATTTAAATATACATCTTATCCAATGTAAAATATATTTGTTTTTGAAATACTAAATTCATTTGGATCCTGATAGAATAGCGCCAACTGTCAACGAATTTCATTCTTCTGTGGATATTCTTCTAACTAAAATATCACATATTTGATATAAATCATTCTCTATATGATAATTCAGAAGTATTTTCTTTGTATGTCAATTTGATATTGGATCCTTTTCAAGGGCCACCATTGAAGTATTTTCAAAATAGTGTGCGATAATATCATTAAATTAAATTACAATATCAAAGTTTTAGATGAATTTTTTTATCCAGGACACACATTTACCTGTATCAGAAGCCAAAATGAACATAAAAACTACAATATAATTTGAGACCATATATTTCTTTGGATTCTTATATAACACAAAATATCTATTAAGAGTGATGATGTATCTTGTCTATGATTTCGAACCATCTTGATCTATTTGGAAACTATTATTCACATATCCTCTAATGACTAGTTCCTAATATCTAATATAATGTAGTAAAATATCCATTGTATTTCATAGATCCTTAAGGATAGTCTTAACTTCCATCAAATTGTGGTTACCTTGGTCAATATAATATCTTACATAAAAACTTAGGGAATACAAGTTATCTATCCTTGTGTATATTATAACATACATGACAAGCACAACCATTGATGTATATGGTGTCATTTACATCATCTATATTTCCTCATTTTTTTAAGAACGTTTTTCTATGAAAATTGAATTCCTTCTGATATTAGATATATTCCCCTCTTAGATTTTCATATACTTTATCTGTTGAGTATGTTTTAAATATATATATATATATTCATAGACCGAGTGGCCCTATTGATATATCACGATAGATCATGATCCCTAGAATATATGTTTTGGTACATATATCCATCATATAGAATAATTAATTTAACTATTAATTAACATAATTTAAGACAACAATTTCATTTACAATAATTATTATATCATTGACATAAAATATTAATAAAATGATCACACACTCAGACATGTATTTATAGACACAAGGATAATATTCCTTCTTTAAAAAACGAAATTCCATTATGGATTTATCCAATCTATTGTTCCATGACCTATATTCTTTATTTAGTATATAAAATATTAATAATAATTTCCAAAAAATGTTGGAACCCTTAGAAGTCAAAAACTCTTCAGGTGTTATATAGACATCTTCCTGAAGGTTCCCATTAAAGAAGGATATTTTTAAATCCTAATGAAAAATATCATATTTATAGTATGGAAAAATGGTAAGAATATTTATAATGGATTTCTGTATAGAATCTATGGAAATGGTTTCATTGTAATATTTTTTGTGAAGTTTATTAAACCCTTTTTAACCAGTCAAACCTTATAAGTATTGACATTGTCATCCATTTCCAATTTCATCCTAACATCCCATTTTGAAACAATAATCTTTACATCCACTAGATGACCTACCAAAATCTAGATATGGTTTTTTTATATGGAATACATTTCATAATTCATAACATGATTCCACTTGGAAACATTTGTTCCACATACTGATTCCTTGTTGGTATAGGGTAAATATTATCAACTCATAAGGACTCACCATTCTTAGGGACTAAAAAACAATATCCTTTAGTTTCTATGTATTCTCTTATATTCCCATTAAATACTTGTGTGTACAAAACCACTTCTCTCATGGGTGTTTGTGAAATATGTTTTTGCTCCAACTATTCTGTACCTTAAACTTGAGCTTCATCAAATTATATATCACTACCAATAAATCTATTACAGATATCCACCCTCTTAAGGAATACATTGTGCATTTTCACTATTACATTTTTTGAGGATTTTTTTATGCAATATCTCTTTGTTTATCTAAGTTATCCTATAATATTACACATTTTTACTTGGGATGAAATATTGTATATTGAAGAGACTTTTAAAAACGATTCATAATCCCACACAAGTAAATCCCACAACAAGGATTTTCATCCTCACCAATGTTCATTTATAATTCAATTTTTAACTTTTATTTTAACGTGGTTTAGTATATGTGTTGTTGTATGTAACTCATATCCCCATAAGGATAAAGGAATATTAAGAAGAATAGATATTGATCTCACCATTTCTATTATGGTGTGGTTCCCCCTTTCCCTTACACCATTCAACAATGGTGTATAAGGAAGAGTGGGTTTTGATAGATTCTCAAACTTGTATAAATAAACCAAAGATTAATGATAAAGATATTATACCCCATGATATGAGTGGATGATCTCAGTCATCATACAAATCTAGTTATCAAATTCATTTATAAATTCATTGAATATATCAAAAGAATCTAATTTATGACTCATTAAATATAAAAATTTATATCTACTTAAATCATGAGTAACTATTGTTAAGTATGATTACCCACCCCTTGAATACCTGGATATAGTCCAAAAACATTGATGTTAACTAATTTAATAAGATCCTTATCCCTTTCACCTTTTCCAGAAAATGGTTATTTGGTCATTTTCCTTGTAAACATGTTTAACAGACACCATGTGGTTTTATTTCAAAGGAACATAAATATCCATCATGGTGTAATGTTTTCCACAAACATTTAATTTACATAAACTAGTCGATGATTCCATAGTTTGGTGTGGTATGAGTCATGTAAAGTAGTTTTTATCGATTATCATTACATGGTTTTTTTAATCCCACAAAAAAGATCGTTATTTAAATAGGAATTAATATAAGGTATTATAACTATATAATAGAAGAAATATTTATTCTAGAACAAGAAAATAAATTTATCCATATCAATTCTAGACATCTAAATAATGGTTTTTTTAATATATGGAAAATAATAAAAACCATTTAAACCCTTGATCATTATCATCGGAAAGATAATGTGGTAGTTCCCAATAACCGTGAAATAAATTCTAGATCCATTGGATACTCATATATCTACCTCCCCATAGACAATATATTGAAATATAATTGGTTCTTGTATTTTATTACACATTTGAGATACACATGTTGTTTTTATATCCAATTTTTAGAAATTAATATATTGAAGTCGATTACAAATTCACCTGAAGATTCCCCTTTCTTCTTTTCATGGGTGTCGTTTTTCATCCAATATTCATTCTTGGCACACACAAATAATTGAAAACTTGTTCCCTATCATTGACAATGAACATTATATTCTTGGATGGAATTTTGAAGAAGATTTGGATATAGATATATTTTCATATACATTTGTTTTATTCGCCATAATGATGGAACTATTTTAAACCATTTTCACTATATAAACAGGGTAAATGAATGCGAGAAGATCAAGAAATTATTTCTCTATGTTTTTCAAATTAATAATAAAAAAGGGTGGAGAATTTATTAGGATATTATGTAAGGATGAGTTCGTTTATCGGTTCATTAGGAAATTTAAACCCTAGAAACTCAAGGAACTCACGATACATAATGATTTTGACTATGTAAGGACCATCTGATGCACCTTATCTATGATTTCACTGAAATATATCCTTGAATATATCAGAAAAGTCCTACTAAGATCTCTCTACATATATACCATGGATATTTTAGATCATTCTAAAAGTATCCATGTATTCATGTGACATCTTGAGTTCGTTAGACATGGATGAAAGCATAAAAATTTGAACGTTAACCGCATCACCCAATTTTTTATCTTAGAAAGAAAAATCTTCATCACTCACCTCATTTACAGGAGGATTAAGAAATGAGGATTATAACATTTAATACTTCCTTTCATAGAACAACACAATTCATAAGTATCTAAACTGTTCATGGAACTTACTACTAATAAGGAAGTGAATGTTCCCCATAAGTAATCAAATGGATAATGTGGTTGATTACCCTTCCATTTCTTCAAATATTATTAAAATAATAATATTATTACTTCACATTATTGTAATATATCTGTGGCATAATAATAATAATTTTTTATTTCTTCCCCTTTTTATCAGGTCCTAACATCCCTAGAAATTATACATGGAATGTCTAGTGTCATGGAAATTCTAGTGGAAATGATCAATATGCCTCTTTTAATAGCCTAAGAAAGGTGTTAGTTAATTACTAAAATTTATCTAGGTAGGGGTATTTTTTAACTATCATCTTGTATCTCTTGGGTATATTAAGTGTGCACCCAATTCCTAAAATACTCACTTGGATTTCTTAAACACTTACCTCCAAAACTATAAGAATACAAAGATTCTATATTGAAAATATAACAATAGATTTCCAAAAATGACTTCATAATATATTTGCATATACTTTTAACATTTTTTTATTTAAAATTGATGTTATTTATCATTTGTAAATACCTTTTGGAATCATTTTTTATTTAAAACTATTGTGAAAAGGGTATTTTGTAAATATTTTATGTTAGTTTTAAGAAAAAGTGACTTTGAATTTTTTTTAAAAAAATCTACATCCTTTTTTATAAAAACCAATAAGGAATGTCTTAAAAACATTCCATTAGTATTTTATAAAATATAATGTAAAATGTGTTTCTAAAAATGATCTCATGAATCTCCCCTCATTTATAAATTGTTCTTTTTCTAGAAAAAATATTACTCATCATCCAAGACTATTTAAAATGCTTCATTTTCCTCAATATTCCCCATTTGATCTGGTTTCCCCCCTTATCTTCATCATTTTTCTTCTCTATTTCATCCTTTCATCTCTTCATTAACTTCATTTGACACACACATATCCATTTAGTGTAGCCCTATTATTTTTTATGCCAACAATCAACCCTAGTTCATCTCTATCGATTATCCTTGTTTGATAAATTTTTTTCCATAATTTTCATCATTTTTATCCTCTAGTTCATCCACAAGGATTTTGATTTTCATTATTTAGTACACCAATCTATATTTTATTAAACATGTTTTTGTTTCACCATTATTTAATTTCATCTCTATTTTGATGTAGATGTTTTCATTGTTTCCAATCTGATGTTTATCCATCACCATTTTTGATTTCTCCATCATGGATATTCATTATTAATCTCCATATTTTATTTTCGAGATAAATATTTTTTATTCCTATAAAATTTATTTTATTTTTTAGTTCTAAATTGTATTCAATAATTTATTTATAAGTACATCATAATCAATTATAAATTAATATGGTTATAATAAGTGTCAGATTATAAATATCCTTTTGATTATAAATTTATAGCTATTGTGGTACAATTTCTTCTTAATTGGAGTGGGTTGTTTTTATAATGTTTTTATTTATAATTTTTTGTTTTTTCTAGTTAACCTCACTAATAATTAGTTGACTAATGATAAATATTTTATGAATGGTTTGAATGATTTGATATTGGAGAACCTATAATGTAATACACAATTGGGTTGTAGGGTTACTCTATCCTGGTTTTTGGATAGAAAAAAACTCTGTAATATACATAACCACTTTTAAAACAAAAAATAAAATTATTTGAATGTACTCTTTTATAAAATTTTTAAATTGAACATATTAATTTAAATGAAATTGTTTTCTTACTAAATAAAAACATCAAATGAATTTTGTGATGTAATAATATTTATAATTATATTAAATTACACCATAATGTAAATACACAAAAATTTTAATAATTATAAACAAAAATTAATATAACCACATTATTTGATTAATTATGTAAAAAAATATGACAAATTACTTAAATAATATTAACTTTTTATATATTTATGTTTCCAAACTTGTACAGATTATGCATGGTTAAAATAAAGTTTTCTAATAGTAAATACAATATATTTAATTTTAAAACAAAGTTATTTATGGTTAAAATAAATCAATTCAAGGGTAAAAATATGTTATGTAATATATATCATTATTGTAATGTTGAAAATTTTTTCCTATTGTGTTAGATGTGTTACATTAGAGTTATTGTATGTCATCATGTTATATAATTTAATATAGTATTTATGATTTATTTATTTATCACATTTCAATAACTTGTATTTAAAATTTTCAATGAATTTTGTTGATCATTTTGTATAATGTTTTTATCAAATAGTTATCAATAAATGGTTAATTGAATATATTTTTTACTTTTTTATCTATGAAATTTATCTGTTTATAAATGCTTTTCAAAATTTTATGTGTTTTAATATATTAACCTTTTATATTGTGATATGTTTTTATTAATTAATTTTAATTGTATATATTTATGAAGATCTATTGATGAATATGAAAAAAGATTTAATGCTTTCTGTGAATTTTTAGGAAAAATATCTTCAAAATAGAGATATGATTTTTTTCTCCATGCATTAAGTGTACGATTATTAGAAATTTAAATTCCATATAATGAAAATATCATCTTATTTACTTTGTTTTTAACCAAACTTATACACATTGGATCTAGTATGGTGAAATTTATAAAACAATACGTATAATGAAAAAGAAAAAAATTATCATGAGGAAGAAGACTCTATTGAATATTTATATGAATATTATGAGAAATAACATTTCTCATATTGAAATATGATTATAGTGTTATAAGATATATTGAGATTTTTTAACATGAATAGAAGATATGGTTGGAGTGATAAAATTTTCTCTAAAATGATTGATCATTTAAAAGAGCAACTTCCAAAAATCAATGTGCTTATAGATTCCAATTATAACTCAAAAAAATATTATTTCCAATTGGGTTGGGTATAAAAAGATACATTATTTCCCCAATAATAATGTGTTATATAAAAATGAATATGAATTTTTATCAAAATTTACCAATAGTTGGGTATCGTGATGTTAGATAAATTCAAAATTCAACTCTAATTCATTATCAGGCATGACCACAAATCTTCTTTCTAATGAAATTTGGTATATTCTAATAATTACTCATGTTAAAAACCTATAATAAAATTAAAATAATATAAAAAGATAATATGTTATTTTTATGGGTGCATCACTAAGTAAAACTTATGTCCCCTTTGAGATTATGTACAATGGATGGGATTTCAAAAAACAACTTGATATGGGAAGTGAAGACAGAACTCTTTGAATATGTATATGAATAGATGGATTGAATCCATAAAAAATCCCCAGTACCCAACATAGTTCATGGCCTATTTTTATTGTAGTTCACAATATTCTCAAGAATATGTGTATGAAGAAGAAATATTTTTTTGAGCATGATTATTTCTTTACAAAAATAACCATGAGATGATATTGATGTGTATCTATCACCATTGATGGATAATTTAAAATTTCATGGGGAAATGGTTTAAAAATTTCTGATTTATATAAGAAATAATATTTTTATTTTTTATTGTATCATAATTTTTAATATAAACAATGTTATGATGGTATTTTTTATTGTTGTGGGAGGGGGAATCCCTGGATCCATCTCCCGTCCTAACATTACTAGTGATGGCCTTTATGCTAGCCTCTCCTCTGAACTGGGGGGGGGGGACCTCCTTCAACCTTCATAGGGATCTCACCTCATTCATTCGCTCACTATACTAATCCAAATTATGTTCCCCCTTTTCCTTATATTTTTTATATCACTGAAGTACCGACATTGATTAACGGTCTCCATGAACATTCACCCTCATATTTGGAGTTCGTAGATGCATCATCGCTTTTATCTATGATGTTGGTTGCACATTTCAAACAAAAAAATCACAATTTTATTCTTAGTAATGACTTAAGGGATAAATAAGAAGATACATCAAAAATAAAATAAAAATGAATTCTTAATACATAGGATTTAAGTAATGGATACCAAGAGCATCCCCAAAATCAATGTTCCACCTTCAGGAGAAAAATAAACCATGCTAAAAAAGCATATATTCCAATCACCATGTGTTTCCAATGGAGTGATAAATTCATCCACCATGTTCCATTCATGAAAGGTATGAATGACCTCTATATGATTGTGAATTATCGGATTTCATGTTTAGATGATATTGGAAATTTCCTAGTGGGTAGGAGCTCGTCTAAGATAAATGTCATTGATAATCATGGATACAAATTTGACTACTAAAATATGAATGTTATTCGGTATTCACAATAAAATTTTATTGGGAATTTAATTAGCTTCCTCTGAAGAGAATTACCATTACTAAAGTGATATGATAATACTATAAATACATATCCAAGAAAATCTGGAACCACTCCATTGCCCATCATATCACCCAGTGTGCATGATCCATCTATGTTGAGATTCAGACTAAACTAAGGAGGTTACCATATTACCCCTTACCACGAAGGGTTATGGGAGACTCACTAATAATAGGATATAGCACCTGGAAAGCTGTGAAAGGAAGAATATTTTTCCTACATTTAGAGGATCCTAATAATATCGATTAAAAGGTTTATTTAATGGAAAAATATAGTTCTCCCATGTAATGATTTTCTCCCATGATGACCATTGATACATGCCTACTAAATAAAACAACTCTCGTCTGATAAAGTAACCACTCTCACATTATTCTTGAGTCTAGAGTATCCAGTTTCCAAAAACCAAGGACAACAAAATGTACAACAATATGATCTCATGAAGATTACGACCCATTAATTCACAGAATGAGAATAAAACTATGAAATCTAAATCTCTCTTAAAATAGTTGTGGGAAAAATATTCCTCCTAATAATATCTAGAAGACAGGAATATGAAGGCATGGTTGTTTCTTAGACACTTTATTTGGTCATTAGTTTATAATGATCGATTTCTAACAGCCCACATGTGGAAATTTTATTTTATGGTAATCTCTTTGCACCACATGACCTTACCCTATCTAATAAGGCCACTCGAATCCATCTATATAATATGAAAATATTTCATTGGGAATTTCCCCAATGTGGACCCAATAAAAAAATTATTCATCTTTTCATTCATCTCAATGAGGTTGAAAGGTTCAAATTGGTATTCATTCAATAAGGCATGGATAATGGATGGATACTCGGTGCAATAAGTTAAGGTGTTGTTAGAAATTGGATATCTCGGAAAGCCTAGTTGATTCCCACCATGTTGTTTTTCCAAATATTGATGTCACATATTCCCACAATCCATCAGTTGTGATTAAAACAAGTATGCATGTATGGATTAAGAACATGTGAAACTAAATACGTGGAGACTCTCATGATTTACATAGATTTTCTATAATTTTATTTCATTAAAAAACCCTAATGTTCCTTTCCATATAGATTTTCCTATGCTCTCTTATGATAAAAATTTTCCATCAATCTAGAAAATATCTTGATGTTAATAACACCCTTAGTTACTCGCCTTTCCATTCAATATCTAGAGTTCTGGTTGTGTTTTCGATTCATGTGACCATCCCATCTTAAATATAAATGAATATTTTTATTTTACGAAAACACCCCATTCGGCATCCAAAGAGATGAAATCACATCAATTTGGATCGACAATAGAACTGAGTAAACCAACGTGATTCTTACCCCAATATATATGAATATACAATTCAAATTCAAATTATTACTAGTGACCCAATATACAATCTTATCAAAATGATGGACAAAAAGTCTTCTTGAAGAGATTGGGCAATCTAGATTGTCCCTGGGGAAGCTCCTTCTATGCATATTTGTACTTCTCTATATGGATTTTAATCTCCTGTTAGATAAGCTACCTGATATGACCATAATCCTCTTCCTAGTATTAATCTCTTGAAAACTCTATTATCAATAATACTCAAGAATCATTATGATGATAATAATTGATATGATAATATATATGGAATAAATTGATGTTTCATCTAAGAAAATCAGATGTAATATCCCCCCAAAGTGATACCTCCCTCAATATGGAATAATTTTAGACACAGAAATTCATTTTATGGGGATCCTATTAAGAGTGTGTTGGGTCAAGATGAAGAAGATTTAGGAGAGCATATCTTCCTTCCAAAGACCATGAATATTTTTAAATAACCTGCACTAATTACCCAGAAAAAAATAAAATCCAAGGGGAGATAAAGAATTGGAATATGTGAACAATGATCCATAAGGAGAATACCATGTGAGAAAGGACATTGAGGATAAAATTTCATTAATGTCTATCATATTCTTTTTTATGTTAGACATAATTTTTATGATAGGACCAAGAACAATGTTATTTATATATCATAGGAATTCTTGAGCCAATCCAATAACACACACGATCGTCCTCCCTTTGACAAATCCATACTTCTCACCAAAAATCTAGTGGGGTAAAAAATTTGTAATCCATTCAGTAGTGATGAAATAAAGTATGTTGAAAGAAATATTAAATAAAATTATAAGTCTGTAGTTATGCGGGGAAGATGGATCCTTCATTTCCAAAATACGATCTTTATTGGTATCGATGGAAACAAAAGTAATGTTATTGGCATGGAGTAAGTCCCTCACATCCTATACCAAATCGGAACAGATGTAGACCCTTGTGGATCTGTAGAAAGAACAATAGAATTCATCTGGTCCAAGTTTTTTTTCTAGATTATGTTTCAACACATCCCCCATGAACCTCTTACTTACTAGGCATTGATTTGATGAGACAGTTATCCTGGTTAGATACTGAATGAGGAATGGCCTAAAAAATTTCTATATCTCCACTACGGTACCCTCCTTTCATGAAAATGTTTATACCATTTATAAGAGAAGAAAAATGAAACTTAGTCCTACCTACAACCATGACACAATCATTGTGGAATAAGTCATCTTCATTGATAATATTGGTCATTCTTAATCTCCCTATCTCCATAATACATGAATTAAAAAATTACAAGTTTTGATCCCTTCACCAAATCCATTAGATTCTAGAGTTCACCCGGTCCAAGCATTATTAATTTAGGACGTGGTCAGCTAATGTGTTAATTCATATAAATAAATCTTCATAAATGTTTTAATTCCATTCATATTTCAATTTTATTTTAAAAGGATCAATATATCTAACTATTGAGTCCATGTTCTGCAGATGGAGGGTGGGCGGATTTGGTATCAATGTTTTGATAAATCCTTTGATATGTCTCAATTTGTAATGGCTCGGACCTTTTTAGTCCATTACATTGTGAAAATGCACTGTTAGAGGTGTTCCTAGAGGATAAGGTGACTTGGGGTGCATTTGGTTGACCATTAAGGAAAGATAAAGGGCAACAGCTTTCTCACAGTTTGCGCACAGGTTTCCTAAACCATGCGTCCAAACCATTAAAGTTTGGTTTTGGATATAGTGGCTAATGCATGGTTAGTGCATGGATTGTCTAACTATGCAGCCTAACTGTGCGAGGAGTGTTTGGTGAGGTAGTAGCTAACGCAGGGTTAGCGCACAGTTTTCCAAACCGTGCGGACTAACCGTGAATGCACTTAAGTTAGATTCTAAAATTGTGGATCTAACACGTTTTTGCCTCTATATGGTTTTTTTATTCCCCTAAGTGGCTATAACTCGGGATTACCCTTCCTTGAAGGTAGGAGAACCTCTCCTAATTATTTTTTAATCGATCTGAAGACTTATATTGGTGAATCCAAGCTGGTTCTTAAGGTATGTGATCATTCTTATTCATTCTTGATCAGTTTCTTAGATCCACTTGGATCTACTTCTCCTCTTCTCTCGGTTTCTTAGATCTATGCCCGTTATGGGTAGATCTATGTGTGTGGATGCCAAAAGTGATGAGCTTTGGTCCTGATCTTTCAAGGATAAGATATCTAAGGAGGATTCTTGGAGAATCGACCCGGCTTTCTTCTGCATTCTTCGTTTGTTGTGGGTTTCGTCAAAAACCTTGTGGTAGGAGATTCGTTGCTTCTCTTTCTTTACATGGAACTGTATTGTTAGGATGTTTAATCCTGCTGGATGACAATGGAATTGACCTAATAAATACTTTTAATTAGATAAAGAAATTGTATCGATCGTATGTTATTGCCTATTGTTTTTCTAGATTCTATGATATCTAGGCTTTCTTTGCTTTTCTATTGTTCTTGATGGAAATTGGTAATGAATGTAAACCATGACAAATTGATATTTGTTGGCTAAAGATAAAGAGGTATGTGAACTAATCTAGTTCTTGTTTTAATTTGGTGTTAATCAA
Organism: Viscum album; assembly: GCA_963277665.1. Lineage (NCBI taxonomy): Eukaryota > Viridiplantae > Streptophyta > Magnoliopsida > Santalales > Viscaceae > Viscum > Viscum album. The sequence goes on from OY728152.1 coordinate 716,833,501, forward strand.
ATTGGTGTAGTAAGCATGTATGATCATTTGTGATAGCTTACCGGTTAGGTTTCACGATGTTGGAACCAACAGATTATAAATCGGTGAATTCAAGATGGTTTAAAGAATTTTATTGTTTGACAATTCCTTGAAGTGTTCTGAGTTACCCTCTTGTTTTTTAATGGACCATAGCCCAATTGATGTGATGTTTTCATTCCTTTTTCTTGTTCTGTGATGTGACCCTCGAGGGGTGTTGTGATATGTGGGGGCATAGTGGCCTTTTTGGTTATGGCAGTGGATGATGCCTAGAGGGGCAAGATGCTTCGGTTTATGCATGTGGGTGTCGGGTAGGACACCAGGGATGATGGAATGGGTTGGATGTGATCGTTGGATGATTGTTGTTTTGTTTGGTTGATTATCTGCTTCACTTTTCCCCACTTCTCAAGGCATCAGGTCATGCATACCCTTCTTCCAAAAGGGCTGAAAATGCATGGGGTATGCCACGTGCTTTCCATGTCTAGCTTCTACAGGGAGGATGGGTGTACACTCTTGCTATAGGTGGAATAGACTCGACGGGTAGTACATCTACTCACCGTGTTGAGCCCCTTGTGTTAGTAGCATAGAATGATTTTCTAGAATGCCTGGGAATATGGGAAAGTGATTATGTAATGACTATTTAAATAAATGGTGTAAACCCATGGGGTTGGTGTTCGTTGAAATGTAATGATGAGGTTGAGAAATTTTGAAGGAACAGTTGACATTGTGTGTGATTCTAATAAAATTTAATGTGGATTTGTTCATGGTTAATTATTGTTTATAGAATTAATTAACGTACAGTGGAATTGATAAAAAAGGGAATGAAGTAATCTAATAAAGCTCTTTAAATGGTTGTGTTCTTATAGGATACCTAGTCTTAGAGGTGGCATCCCTGTGTCTGAGAGACATTAGTTGTAGTTGTGTCTTAGACTAAGTTATGCCCATAGTGTGGTTGTGAGTTATTTTATATTTCTATACATTTTCTGTTTCTATATGCTACTCCACCCTGTCAGTAAGGGAAACTAACACGCTGGTGATTGTGAGCCCTAGGGTTGTTTTCCCCAACATTCTGGTGGGAGGATGAATGGATAATTTCCTCCTTCGGCCCCACTCTCTTCTCTTAGTAGATACTTGTGGCATTAGGCACAGTGGTTTGTTTTCCCCATATATGTGTGTAGAGGATTGTAATGGATTGTGGTTATTCCCACAAATATATTTTGGATATAGTGTCCTATGGACTACTATAGGTGTAACGTGTATAGGTTGTGATGGCTTGAGGATCCTTACTCGGTGTATGGGCTATAATGGATTGAGGTATAATACCCGACGTATGATACGCATTATGAGAGCTATGGTGGCTCCTGGAAACTACCTGGTTACTTTTGTTGTGAGGATGGTGTGGTGCTTCGCCCAGGTGACTACGGGCAGGCTTTTGTGGTCCACGAGGTGCAGATTGTGGTGCTTCGCCCAGTTAATTGTGGGCAAGCCTTTTGGAGAGAGATGCTTATGATATGTGATGTTGGGGAAAAGCGGAAAACCAGTGGGGAAGTAGTAGTAGGGTACCCTTCATTTTCATTATTATATGATCTATTCTTGTATGGGTTACTTGGTGAGGGTATCCAAGGTGAGGATGGGAATTTAGTATACATGTTTAGGTGACGAGTTAGTTTCACTTGTTGTTCACTATGATTTTGCATTCTTTCTTATCTTTTGCATGAGAGTCTTCGGGGAGGATCCTACTAAGTATACTTTTATACTCACCATATGCATATATAAATTGTTTTTCAGGTAACTTAGAGCAGGTTGGAGATCTATATGGTTTCTACTAGCTTGGAGTTGCAGGAGCTATCTGGGCTTGTGGTTGCAGCTTTTTTACTTTCTTTTGGGTACTTACAGTTTTTCCCCTTTTTTGTAGTACTTTTGCATGACATTCCATTTTTTTACTTGGGCTTCTTTTATATTTCCCGTTCTAAGTTTGATTTGATTGGTTTCTATCTTATCTCTCGCTTCTGCATGTGTTCCCTTAGAGATAAATCCCTCCGATTTGTGTGTTATTGTACCCTCGGTGCTAGTTGCCAACCCGGAGCCTACTGGAGGCGGGACTTGGGGGTCATTATCTCCCTTCTCACATTTCCGGCCTAGGAGGGGTACACTTTGTGGGTTGGGGGTCGTGAAAGAGTGTTATCACAGGTCCGGTTGAGGGATATGATAATGTTTGGAGTTAGGCACAGGTGAGGTTGCATTGGTTGGTAGGGAAACAATGTAATTAATGTTTATCAAGTGAGGTAAACACTGGGGACAGACTAATACATAGGTTTTTAGGGCCCCCTATGATCTGATGTACGGACCTCTATGTTTACAATGGCTACTAAACAAGGTGATATCAGTTGCAGGGTAGAGACCTAGGAAAGGATCATGCATCATTGTTCTTTGTTCTTGTGTTTGAATGCGTAGACCTTGGGATAAGTTAACCTAAAATGAATAAAATAAAAAAAATAATTAATTAATGTTGAGTCTTCCATATTCTAGGTTTAGGAGATCTAACGATTGTTTTTTATAGGTATGGATCCAGGTTAACGTCCTCATTTGGTTTGCGCAAGAAAAGGTCCAGCAAGCTGTTCCAGCAGGTCACGGCAGGGTTCAGGTTGATGACGAAGACACTTGGAGGAAGACACATCGAGAGTTTCAGCACCAGAGTCTGTAGAATTATGAGGGATCTGTTTCAGATGAAGTCAAGGAAGACTGGTTAGAGGAGGTCGAGATAGCCTTCAGTTCGATCTGTTCTTATAAGGAGCATTATGTGTCCTTAGCTATGATGATGCTACGTGGAGCAGCATGGAAATGGGGATTCTTGTTCCATGTGGATCATGAGGAATCAGTGATCTCATGGGAAGAGTTAAAAGACATGTTTAGAGTTGAGTTCCTTTCCTTGACTGGGAAGGCGTCCTGTTTCCAGGAGCTTCTTACACTTCGACATGGGTGCTCCTGTTTTCGAGAGTTTGGAATCCGTTTCAGGACCCTTTTACTATATGCCTCAGACCTGTTACCAGATGAGGAGTCTAGGGTGAGGCATTTCAAGGAGGCTTGGCTTCCAAAGATCCAGCGCTGGGTCACCCCATTTATACTGAAGACGTATCTTGAGGTGCTGGCGAGGGTAGAGGTTGTCGAGAGGAATTTGGCCAGGACGTGATCATCACGAGAGGGGGATCGTCATGATCCCTCACGAAGTAAGGATGTGGTATGAGGTTCCTGGTTTTCCGGATAGAAGAGTTTCCTTTCAGCCGGGGGTAGGTCCCAGCCCCTCCCATCTCATTTCGCCGGAGGCAGCAACTCTCGTGACTATTCCAAGGGATCAGGTGCTTTTTTCCTGTGGTTGTCGTGGTCATCAGCATCAGGAGTGTCCGACCTTTCAGAGTGGTCATCATGCACTAGGCGCTACGCTTCAGGTTCCTCCATTGAGAAAGTTCCAGCTGAGGCATCAGTAGCCAGTTCCACCAGCTTTAGATCATTAGAGGGAAGATGGGGCTGGCAGAGGATAGCCCCATGATGCTCCTCGTCCTCAAAGAGAAAATCATGTCCGTGGTAGTGGTCGTCATCAGGGTTAGAGAGGTCATGGAGGCGGTCATGGTCAGCTTCATGCTTTATGGTTACCAGATCCAGGTGGGCCAGATGTCATTCAAGGTACCCTTTTCTTGTTTTATACCTTAGTGTATTCCTTTTTTGATTCAGGAGAAACACACTCCTTCATATCACATACCATTTTCCATGCTTTGGGTCTTGAGGTAGAGAGTCTTCCAGTTCCCTTGGCGTTGACTACGCCAGTTGGAGGTCGAGCTGACTTGATTGAAGTATGTAGAGACGGTGGGCTAGTTTTGGGGCAACACTGCTCTTGAGGAGACTTTCTATGTTTATGAATACAACCATATAATGTCATCCTCAGCATACATTTGTTGTATTCGGTGCAGGCTATCATGGATTGCTTTAGGAAGAAGGTCGTCCTCATTGGTTCAGATGGAGGGGAAGTGGTGTTTGTTGGTGAGGTAGATCCTTGGATGGGTCATAGCCGTGTTCCATCCTTATCATCCATGATGGCTGAAATGATATCGAGTTCTTCAGAGGATCAGCTTTTGGTGTTTCTAAGGGTCATAGAGGAGTACCATGATGTCTTTCCCGAAGAGGTTGTAGCATTAACCCACTCGACGAGAGATCATGTTTGGGATCGAGCTACATCCTAGAGTGTCTCCTATCTCTATGTATCCATATAGGATGGCCCCTTCTGAGTTCTGAGAGCTGCATATATAGCTTGATGGCCTGTTACAGTGCAGTTTTGTTCGGCCAAGTGTGTCACCATGGGGTGCACCAGTTTTGTTCATGAAGAAGGCCGACGGAAGTTTACAGTTGTGTGTCTGTTATCATTGCTTGAACAAAGTGACAATAAAGAATCACTTTCCTCTTTCATGCATTTATGATTTATTCGATCAACTGAAGGGTGCATGTTGGTTATCAAAGATTGACTTGTGGTCAGGATACCATCAGATCCGTGTGAAGTATGAAGATATTCCGAAGACTTCTTTCTGTTGTCTTCATGGACATTATGATTTCATGGTAATGTCATTTGGCATAACGAATGATCTAACTGTATTCATGGGATTGATGAATGCTGTGTTCTATGATTTCCTGGACATGTTCGTGGTATTTTTCATCGACGACATCCTTGTGTACACCAGATCTGAAGAGGAGCATGCAGAGCATCTACGATTCGTTTTAGGAGTTCTTCACCAACATCATCTATTCGGGAAGTTGTCAAAGTGTGAGTTTTGGGCTAAAGAAATATGTTTATTAGGGAATGTTGTGTCCCAACAGGGAGTATCTGTTGATCCATAGAAGATAGAAATAGATGAGTCTTGGGTAGCCCCCAAGATAGTTTCAGTGGTGCGAAGTTTCCTTGGTCTCGCCAACTACTACAGGAGGTTCGTAGACAATTTCTCACAAGTCTCAACCCCACTAACAGCTTCGAACAAGAAGGACTAGGCATTCACATGGACTGATCAGTGTCAGGAACCTTTCAAGTATCTAAAGTAGAAGTTAGTAGGTGCTCCAGTCCTTTGTCTTCCAACTGAGGGAGTCCAGTTTGATGTCGTCTATGATGCTTCACATCTGGGGTTAGGCTATGTTCTCAGGTAGCATAGGTTAGTTGTTTCTTATGTGTCTCAGTAATTACATTCCCATGAACATAACTATGTCGCCCATGATCTAGAGTTGGAAGCTGTGGTGTTTTCTCTGAAGTTTTGGAGACATTACCTCATTGGTGAGCATTTTTTGGTTTTCACCAATCATAAGAGTTTGAGTTATGATTTCTCCCAGCATGACTAGAACCTACGACATCATCAATGAATGGTGTTCTTATAGGAATAGAACTTTGAAATATCGTATACACCTGGAAAGGGGAATGTTGTAGCTGATGCGCTGAGTCGAAAGTGACATAGTGATCCTGTGTGTGAATCTTGTGATTCCTGGAGAGTAATGGAAGAACTATTAGCATTACCTCTTGATATGGGAGAATTTGGGGGTAGAGGATGTCTTTTTCAGATGATGGTATAGTGATCCCTGATGCAGAAGGTGGAAAAGTCCCAGTTAGGGGATCTTGAGGTGGAGGTCTAGAGAGACCGAGTTGTTTGTGGCGAGGCCCCTGATGGTTGGACTGAGGATGAACGACACCGAGTGTTGTATCATGGAAGGATTTTTTTCCTTTGATGATGAGTGAGACAGTTCCCAGCGAGTTCCATAGTTCTCCCATAGCATTACATACTAGCATGAAAATGATGTATTGATCCTTGAGGAGTCAGTTTGGGTGGACTAGGTTGATGCGTGCGGTTGCAGAGTTTGTGTCTCGATGTTTAGTCTGCTAGAAGGTGAATGCCGAAAATCGGGTCCCTAGTGGTCTTCTCTAGCCATTAGAGATTCCTCATTGGAAGTGGGAGGACATCTCGATGGACTTCTTCACGGGTTTACCTCGAGCTCTAGGAGGACACGATTCTATTTGGGTTGTAGTGGATCATTTAAAAAAATATTCCCACTTTATAGCAATCAAGGAGTCACGCTCAGTAGAGGTTTTGTCGAGGCAATATCTAGAAGAGGTGGTGATACGTCATCAAGTCCCTAGGATGATCATTTCTGATCAAGATCCTCATTTTACCTCTAGGCTGTAGAGAGGTCTCCAACATGATTTCGGTTCTCAACTATGCCTTAGCACTACTTTTCAACCTCAAACAGATGGTCAGACAGAGAAAAACATACATACACTTGAAGACATTTTATTCTCTTGTGTTCTTGATTTTAGAGGTTCAGGGAGGAGGCACTTACCCTTGGTGGAGTTCCCTTAAAATAATAGTTTTCAATCCACCATCGGTATGGCGCCGTTTCAATCCTTGTATGGTCGGCCTTGTCGTTCTCTATTGTGCTGTACTGGGGACGGAGAGTCAGCAATTCTCGGACCAGAACTAGTGCAGAATACAACAAAGATGGTCTAGGTGATTCGTGAGAGGATGAAGATAGCTCAAGACTGTCAGAAATCATATGCTGATAAAAGAAATAGACCCTTATAGTTTAATGTTGGGGATCATGTGTTTCTGAAGGTGACTCCCCATTGTGGACTGTGAAGTTTTGGTCGTGGAAGTAAGCTTTCTCCCCAGTTTTTTGGGCCTTTTGAGGTGTTAGCTCATGTTGGAGATGTAGCGTATTGAGTAGCACTTCCCCCTCAGATGAGTCGAATGCATTATGTTTTCCATGTATCCGAGCTCTATCGTTATCTTCATGTTGACTCTGACGTCATCGATTGGGGAGAGATCGATGTCGATGATGATGCAACCTTTGAGGAGCGACCTATGGAGATCCAAGAACACAAGGATAAGGTGTTGCATAGGCGTTTTATTCCTTTAGTTCATGTCTTGTGGCGGCACGGTGGCTTGGAGGGGAGTACATGGGAACGTGAGTCAAAGATACATGCTCAGTACCCAGAGTTATTTGATGTTTAACTCTTTTCATGAACTGATTTAGTTTTGTGGTTATGAAACTTTCATGTTTATGAGATGGCTCACTTTTTTGCTTTTGTGACTTTCTCTCTTTTGTGAGGTATCTTGGGGAGTGGTTTTTCGGACCCCTTTCAGTTTCCTTTTTGGGTTGGTCTTGAATTCTCGAGGATGAGAATGTCTTTATAAGTATCTGATTTAATGGCCCGGACATCTCCAGTCCATTACTTTGTGAAAATGCAGTGTTAGAGGTGTTCCTGGTAGTTATGGTGACTTGGGGTGTGTTTGGATGAACCTTAAGGAAAGATAAAGGGTAATATCTTTCTCTAGGTTAGCGCATGGTTTTCCTAAACCGTGAGGCCAAACCGTGCAAGGTTGGTTTTGGAGACAGTGGCTAACGCACGGTTAGCGCACGGTTTGTCTAACCGTGCGGCCTAACTGTGTGAGGAGTGTTTGGCGAGGTAGTATCTAACACACAGTTAGCGCACGGTTTTTCAAACCGTTCCCACTAACCATACGGGTACTTCAGTGAGATCCTAAAATTGTGGATCTAACTCGTTTTTTCCCTTATATGGTTCGTTTAAGCCCCTATGTGGCCATAACTCGGGATTACCCTTCCTTGAAGGTAGGAGAACCTCTCCCAAACATTTTGGAGGTGATCCGAAAACTTCTCTTGGCTAATCAAAGCTGGTTCATGAGGCATGTGATCATTCTTCTTCGTTCCTGGTCGGTTTCTTATATCCACTTGGATCTACTTCTCCTCTTCTCTCGGTTTCTTAGATCTACGCTCGTTATGGGTAGATCTAAGTGCGTGGATGCCAAAAGTGATGAGATTTTGTCTTGATCTTTCTATGAGAAGATATGTAAGGAGGTTACTTGTAGAATCGACCCGCCATTCTTGTGCGTTCATCGTTTGTTGTGGGTTTCATGAAAAACCTTGAGGTAAGGGATTCGTTGGTTCTCTTTCTTTACATGCAACTATATTGTTAGCACATATAATCCTGCTAGATGACAATGGAATTGACCTACAAAATAATTTGAACCAGATAAATAAATTGTATTGATCATATGTTATTGCCTCTTGTTTTGATAGATAGTGTGATATTTATGCTTTCTTTGCTTAGCTGTTGTTCTTGATAGAAATTGGTAATGAACGTAAACCAGGACTAATTGATATTTGTTAGCTAAAGATAAAGAGTCATGTGAACGAAACTAGTTCTTGTTGTAATTTTATTTTAATAAAATTGGTGTATTAATCATGTATGATCATTTATGAATGATTATTGGTTAGGTTTCCCGATGTTGGAACCAACAGATTATAAATAGTTAATTCAATATGGTTTAAAGAATTTGATTGTTTGAAAATTCCTTGAAGGGTACTGACTTACCCTCTTGTTTGTTAAATGGAAATAGCCCAATTGATGTGATGTTTTCTTTCCTGCTACTTGTGTTGTGATGTGACCTTGGAGGGTTGTTGTGATATGTGGGGGTATAGAGTCCTTTTTTTGTTGTGGTAGCGGATGACGCCTAGAGTGGCGATATGCATCAGTTTATGTATGTGGGAGTTGGGGAGGACACCAGGGATGACGGAATGGGTTGGATGTGATTGTTGGATAATTTCTTTTTTGTTTGGTTGATTATCTTCTTTACTTTTCCCCATTGCTCAAGGCAGTTGTTCATTCTTACCCTTCTTCCGAAAGGGGTGAAGACGCGCGAGGTATTCCATGTTCTTTCCGTGTCTAGATTCTCCAGGGAGGATGGGTCTACACTCTTGCTATAGGTTGAAAAGACTCGACGGGTTGTACATATATTAATTTTGTTGATCCCCTTGTATTTGTAGCATAGAATGATTTTCTAGAATTTCTGGGAATATGGGAAAGTGTTTCTATAATGAATGTTTGAATAAATGGTTTTAACAAGTGGGGTTGGAGTTCGATGAAATGTAATGATAAGGTTGAGAACTTCTAAAGGAACAGTTGACTTTAGGTGTGTTTCTAATGAAATTTAATGTGGATTTGTTCGTGGTTAATTAGTTTTTAAAGAATTAATTAATGTATAGTGTAATTGATAAAAAAAGGGAATGAATTAATCTAATAAAGCTCTTTAAATGGTTGTCTACTTATAGGATACCTAGTCATAGAAGTGGAAGCCCGGAGTCTGAGAGATGTTAGCTATAGTTTTTCTAATACTAGGTTATGCCTATAGTGTGGTTGTGAGTTATAGTATATTTCTATACTTTTTGTGTTTCTATATGCTACTCCACCATGTCAGTAAGGGCAACTGACACCCCGGGGATTCTGAGCCCTGTGGTGGGGGGGTCCCAAACATTCCAGTGGGAGGATGAATGGTTGACTACCCACTTTGGACATGCTCTCTTCTCTTGGTAGATACTTGTTTCATTAGGCATAGCGGTTAGTTTTCCCAATATATGTGTGTAGAGGGCTGTAATGGCTTGTGGTTATTCCCTAACATATATTCTGGATATAGTGTCATATGGCCTACTATAGGTGTAACGTGTATAGGCTTTGATGGCTTGAGGATCCTTACTCAGTGTATGTGTTGTAATGGCTTGAGGTATAATACCTAACATATGATACGTGTTATGCGAGCTGTGGTGGCTCCCGAAAACTACATGGTTACTTTGGTTGTGAGGATGGTGTGGTGCTTCTCTTAGGTTTCCGCGGGGAAGCCTTTGTAGTTCATGTGGTGTAGATTGTGGTGCTTCACCCAGGTGTCTGCAGGCATGCCTTTTGGAGAGAGATGCTTAAGACGTGCGACATTGGGGAAAAGCAACAAACCTGTGGGGAAGTAGTATCAGGGTACCCTTTTTGTTCTTTATTATATGATATATTCTTGTATGCGTAACTTTGTGAGAGTAGCCATGGTGAGGTTGTGAATTTATTATACCAGTTTAGGTGACGAGTTAGTTTCACTTGTTGTTCACTGTGTGTTAGCGTGCTTTCTTTAAATTTTCATGAGAGGCTATTGGGAGGATCCTACTGAGTATATTGTTATACTCACCCTATTCATATATAAACTATTTTTCAGGTCACTTGGAGAAGGTTGGAGATCATGATATTTTCTACTAGCTTGGGGTTGCAGAAGCAGTTCGGGCTTGTGTTTTCAGCTTTTTTACTTTCTTTTGGGTACATAAAGTTTTTCCACTTTTTGTTGTAGTACTTTTGCAAGACATTTCATTTGTGCATTTGGGTTTCATTTATATTTCTGGTTCTAAGTTGGAGTTTATTGTTTTCTATCTTATCTCTCCCTTTTTCTTTTGTTCTCTTAGAGGGTAATGCCTCCCATTTGTGTGTTACTATACCCTCAGTGCTATCCTCCAACCTGGGGCCTACTGGAGGCGGGACTCGGGGGTCATTATCTCCCTTCATACATTGTCGGCCCAGGAGGGGTACACTTTGTGGGGAGGGGGTCGTGACATAGTTAGTTCTGAAAATGGATCAAACAACATCCCAAAATAGCCTTTGAGCAAGACTCTCACATTTTCTAGAGGAAATCCGGAGAGTCGTCCCATTTGTGGGAGAAATGTAATGATGGAAACTATTATCAATGAAAAATTACTCTTGATCTAATTAAATGTATTACTATAAAAAATGGTTATATAAAATATGATATTCCTTGGATTTATGTTTTTGAATTTCAAAATACCATTACGAATTGTTATAGTTGCTAAAATTTTCATTGAACAGTGATCACATGGTTAGTATAAATATAGGGATTTAACAAGTCCAATTTACTCAGACAAAGGAAGCAATGGCCTCATCCTATAGAATTTCCACATACGAAGCTCATTTGATGGAGCTCGGAAAAGAGATGTAATCAGCGGGCTTCTCTCTTGACAAATCCCATGTCGTGCTTCAACACAATATGCTCGAGCGGAACCACCTACGGGAGAAGTGGATGTTGATAGAGATTACCACCCGAGTGAAGTTATCTGATCCACCCCAAGATTTTGTCACCATCTCACACCTTACCCTTCGGTCGTATGTGGGTGTTATAAGGGGTTATGTAACGAGACCCTAGTACTATGATTATGTACATTATTTTGTTATAGGTAATATACATTAATTTTATTATTCTTTCTTTGTAAATAATGTTTTAAAGAAAAAGTAGCATTTTTTGTTAATATTCATATCAGAAATCTATTTTGATGAATTAATGGATTTATGAATAAATAATATTTTAATAAAATAGTAGTACTAAAATACTTTTATTAAATATAAATGATCACATAATGAATACAATTATAATTTTTATTAAGTTTTGAAAGCTATTGTTGTCAAAACACATGAATTTTCAATAAATGTCGGTTTGTATTTTAAAAGTAAAAATTCACATATTTAGAAAATTATTTAGATAAAATTAATATTATTTTTGGAATCAGGACATCAAAATTATCCAACGGTTAATTTTTTATAATTTCCTTATATAGTAAAATATTTGGGAAAAAATAAAATACTTTTTAAATATAAAACTTGTTTTATGAAATCATAATGACAGGATATTGATGTAATAAAATACTATAAAAATTCTTTTCAGACAATATATGTATAACATTAAAATTGTTTTATTTTAGTTTGGTTTGGTTTGATAAAAATAGACTCAGTGGACCCTCCAAGACTTATAAAACATTTTATCTTTTTAAAATGATTTCTTTGAGAGTGTGACTCACCACCACATAAGCAAGCCTAATATTTTAATATTTTTAGCCATTGGCATGATAAAATATTGTTTTCCACTACCCTTCATCAATGAATATGGGAAAAATCCATGGGATGGTTTTTGGTTTGGATTAGTTTAATGTGTGGTGACCGAAATCTAAATAATAAAGAATTCCATCTCCTTTCCTATATAAACCCACCCAAGCTCCCACTTCATCTTCACTCAAATACATTGGAGTTAGTCCAAAAACATTCCTCATTTCTCTCTCTATAATCCTCCTAAGATGCCCCAAGCTTTCAAGAAGCCTCTCTCAAGCCTCTACCTGGCCATTGGGATCACACTTACAAGTAAGGGATTCCTTCTTTTCTCATTTTATCCATGTTTCTTAATGTTGTTATGCCCTTTTTTCAATTATAAATATTGGGGTATGATTTATAACCTCCCCCATACTACCCTATTTATGATTTAATTATGATATACTCCATTTCTCTCTTATTAAGGCCTCCCATGTACACTCGTTACCATGCCGAAATTCGGTAAGGATTTTCTATATCCTCATTTACATTCAAGCTATTCTTTTGTATCATGAATCTAAATTACATTACAATTGTTTGTACATGTATCTATATAATCTAGTTATAATCCATTTCATATAAAAATTATGAGACACAATTTTCTCTCTCATCAACCATTTTTATGAATTTTTATGTCACGTTGTTATGCTGTCGAAATTGCACCGCTATTTCCTAGCCAAAGTCATTGTGTAGTGAATACCATGACCATTTCACTATCAAGGGTATTCAAAATTATACACATTTACATATTTCTTAAAGATTTTAATTTAGGTATTCCACATTAGTTTATCGTGGAATAAAATATTATGTTGAATGATTCCATGTTGTTTGATCCATGTGGCACACTTATGCATGATATGAAATGTTTACGAAGGGTGTGCCTTGATTGCATTCCAATGAATTATGTAAAGAGTTGTATCATGATACATCAAGTCCAATGAGGGTTTAATCATGATAATTCAACTGAAATATCATTTTACTCATGACCAATGAGCAATAATCCTTGAATCATGTAATAACATGTTATGTGTTGTTTCCACATTTCCATGTTGTGATAATCATGTTTCATCATGCTTTTGTGTTCATGTTTCTTTTATGCTCCATTGATATACCTATTGGATAACATGAATTTTATTATTCATTTTATGTCTTTTTTACTCCCTTACTGGGATTTACATCTCACCCTTTTCTTATGAATGTCCTCAGATTATCCCATTCAATGCCAAGTACGAGGGAATGTAGTAGTCATATAGAGGAATTATTCAATAAAGATATTGTGTCTCATGTTTTAAGTCGTTATGTAATGTTCCTAATATAAAAATATAGTGGACCTCTTGATCTTCTATGTTGTATAAAGTGATGATTTTATGTATCAAATCATGTATAAGTGTACGACAAAGAGTAAGGTTTTTATAGTTGGTATCACGGGATAGGTTTACTTATTTTTGGGATTAGGATAAGAAAACCCTAGAAAAAGACTTAAGGATAAGTCTAAGTATAATAAAAACTTCCCTAATTTTTTGTGAGTATTTATTAAGAGTTTTATCAATAAAATATATCAATGTCTGGATACGAGAAGGTAGAGGCGGCTCTGACATAGAATTACCTATGAGTGAAAAATCTAACAATGAGTTTTGGGCTTGACCTAGGGTATCCTGATACAAGACAATGGGACTTGTTGTACTCTTGGTTACGACACCTCAGGGGATATGCTTTGGTAAATTCACAAGATTTTTGTGAACCATTGCTAAGGAAATAAAAAAAATCCACTGAGAATAAATGTTTTGAAGTAATTCATCGATAATATAGATTGAAGCCAATAGATTCATATGTTATCAAAATAAACGTTATTTATAACTCATCCTTTTTCCCACGGATTACCCTTCATGTGTTACCCCTATATTTCCCTTTATTCTAGCCAATGGATGATAATAGGAGGACTTGGGCTAACAATTGATGTAATGATCAATGTGATGACTTTTCTAATGATATGCCCAAACCAACGAGAGTTGGAATCATGAACGTTGTATCAATACTCTCTTAGTTAACTCAAGCTTTGAATAGATTCATTCTTCAAGTAGAACGTTTATCCCACCCTAGGAAAGAACAAGTCACAATTTAGAAATTCATGATACAAAGGCCGCCTACTTTTAATGGGTCATATGATCCCTCAATCGACGAGAAATGGATCAACACAATTGTAAACATCTCTCTATCCATTAATGATTCGAACAAGAGAAGGTTTTTTTGGCTGCTTATAATATGGAGGGTGAAGCCGAAAAATGGTGGACATTGAAAAAAATACCACGCCTGAGGAGGAGATAAAGGCATTTGAATGGAATGATTTTCAGAAAATGTTTTTTGACAAATATTTTCCTTGCATCCTCTGACATACGATGGAAAGAGAATTCCTTTCCCTTAAGAAAAAAGATGATGAATCTAAACATATGTGGAAAAATTCACAAGGATTTCCTGATATGCCTCCAACTTTGTAATTACCCCCTAATGCAATGTTGACTGCTTCTTTGGTAGGTTGAAACCTAGCCTACAGAAAGCCCTGGTGATCCGTGACTTCTATAGCTATGAGGAATGTTTTTTATGTGCCCTCAAAGTCAAAATAGAGATCGGTGAATCTTAGGGGTATCATGGGGATAAGAAGCATAAGGTGGACATCAATTCTGGTAGTTCGATGGATAAATCCAACGGTGCTAAGAAAACCCATCACCCCACTTTCCAAATGTGTTGAAAGAAGGACCCAAGAAATTTCCTGAATGGGATAAGTAAATGCAATAGGTGTGGAAATGAATAGAACACAGCCATTAACGGCCGACAAGAAAAACCCACGACAGCGACCGAGGAGAGGCTCTCTCCATTTGACTCTTGATGCATTGTTCATTACTTCAACTAAAATGAACATGTGTATCTTTCAAATTAGTTCCCTAAGCCTAGGGTTGTCGAAGGCAACCAACAACCTCCAAGGCAGCAAGGGTGATCTTTTTCCATCCCTACCACTGAAGTGAACCCCAACAATGAAGTGGTGACTGGTAAATAGTTATTCTTTCAAGAATAGTGAACATACTTTTTGAATCTGGTTCTACACAATCTTTCATATCCTAAACTTTTAGTATAAAAATCCCAACACCACAAAAAATCATGGAAGTAAAGATGTTGATGAGAACAAAAAATGGGGAAATCATTGAATCCCATGAACATAACTCCTCACCAGTCATAATCTGTGGACTGAACTTTCTTGTGTACCTCATCGTACTCCCTCTGGTTGAATTTGATGCAATTCTTATCATGGATTGGATTTCTTTATATAGAGCCAATATAAATTTCCATTAAAGGGAAATCACTCCCCATACGGCGAATCAGCCCCTGATTCTATACAAGTGCAAGGAGGATTATGAATCTTACTTGGTAGAAGAATCTCAAGTGTGGATATTACTGCCCTATGAGCACGCATATCTTGATCAGATGATTGAGTCTGAGGAAGAAACAATCCTTGAAGACCTACCTATTGTGAGGGAATTCACAAAAGTGTATCCTGAGGAGTTGTATGGTATTCCACCTAGAAGAGATGTTTAATTATCAATTGACCTCATACCTGGGGAGTTTCCAATATCCAAGACTCTGTATAGAATGTTTTTTTGGAGATTGTGGAGCTGAAGAAACAACTAAAGGAGAATCCAGATAGAGAGTTTATATGAAAAGTGCTTCACTATGGGGAGCTCTAGTCCTCTTCGTCAAGAAGAAGGATTGGTCAATGGGCCTTTGAATTGAATGTTGTGATCCCAACGAAATCAAAATAATGTACAAGAATCCTCTTCCTCAAATTGATGACATGTTCAATCAGCTACGTGGAGCAAAATACTTCTCCAAGGTAGACTTACTGTTGGGATATTACCATGTAAGGGTGAAGAACGAGGATATCCACAAGACTGCTTTTTGTACAAGGTACGTGCACTATGAATTCATAGTAATGCCTTCCAGACTCACAAATTCTCTATAAATCTTCATGGAAATGATGAATAGAGTCTTTAGAGATTACCTTCAAAAATTTATTGTAGTCTTTATATAACATAATCAAATATACTCCAAAACCAAGGAGGAACATGAGTATAATCTAAGAACTGTACTAGAGACCTTGAAAAAGGATAGGCTCAAAGAAAAATATATAATGTTTGAGTTTTGATTGAAGGAAGTCTCATTCTTAACACATATCATCACAAGCGATGAGATATCTATGGACCCCTCTAAGATAGCTACAATTGACGGATGGAAAATGCCAACATCAGTAACAGATATTCGTAGCATCCTGGGGTTATCTAGATAATATCACCAATTTGTGAGAAATTTCTCATGACAGTCAAACCCTCTAACCAATCTAACGCGGAAGGGAGTCAAGTTTTTTGGAGTGATGAATGCAAAGGGAGCTTCAAGGATCTGAATAGAAGACTTGTTACAGTGCTTGTTCTCACATTACCCACAAGTGGAGATCTTTTTGTGGTATGTAGTGATTCTTCAAAGAAGGATCTGGTTTGTGTGTTGATGTAGAATGAAAAATTCATTACATATGCATCAAGGAAATTGAATTTTCTTGAGAATAACTATCCAACACATGATCTGGAGTTGGATATATTGATATTTTCTTTACAAATTTTGCATCATTCCCTCTTTGGGGAGAAGTGTGAAATATATACGGACCATAAAATCCTCAAGTATATATTCACACAGAAAGAGTTTAACATGATCAAATGATGATGGTTAGATCTGATCAATGATTATGACTACTCAATCCATTACCACCCTGGGAAAGTAAACAAGGTGGAAGATCCTCTATGTAGAAATGATCTTGTATCTTTATAAATGATGAGAATTCAAAAGGATACAATATTCATAGATTTGCAGTGGATGGACAAGGGAATCATTAAGGGAGTAACATCATCAATCCTTTCTCAAATGATTTCTCAAACATCTATCAATGAGAAAATAAAAGATACTGAAAGAAAAGATGTGGAAATTCTGAAAAAGGGTGGAAGCTATCAGAAATGGGAAATCCTCAGAGTTCATGGTTGACAAGGATGGAATTGTGAGATTTGGGTAATGATTATATGTACCATCTGATCCAGAGATAAAGAAGGATATTATAAATGAAGCACATAGCTCAACATTCTCTATTCACCCAGGGAGCACGAAAATGTATTGGAACCTCCAAGAAAACATTAGGTGGGATAATATAAAATTGTAGATTGATGAATATACATCAAAGTTCCTGGTATGTCAGCAAGTGAAGGATGGGAAGTAAAATTATAAGGGGATGATGCAACCACTACCCATACCACTGTGGATGTGGGAGAACATTACCATGGAATTTTTCACTGGACATCCAAGGACATCTAGAGGAAACAATGCTATATGGGTCATTGTGGATCGTCTTATGATTAGAGATCACATTATCGTGATTTGAGAGGACTTATAATTGGATAAAATTGAATTGATTTACTTCAAAGAAGTGGTAAGGATGTATGGATTACCACTATCTATTGTATACGATCGTGATTCGATATTCACCTCGATGTTCTGGAAAAGTCTCCAATATGATCTAAGCACTGAACTAAACATCATTACAGCCAATCATCCCCAAAACGATGGTCCATCTGAGATAAATAATCAAACACTGAAAGATATGTTAAGATCTTGTTCTATTGACATAACAGGAGGATGGTACCAACATCTTCCACAGGTTGAATTATCCTACAATAACATTTTCCACTCAAGAATCCGAATAGAACCATATAAAGCCCTATATGGGAAAATGTGCAGAACACTATTGTGTTGGGTTGATATTGGTGAGCGTAAGATGCTTGGACCTGAAATGGTCTATGAAATGGTTGAGAGGGTGAAAACCATTTAGCATTATATCAAAAAATCCCAAAGTCGGCAGAAGAGTTATCCAAATAACCATCTATGAGACCTTTTGTTCAAATATGGAAACATGGTATTTCTATGCATATCTCCATGAAATAATGTCATGAGTTTTGAAATGAAAGGGATTTTAAGTACAAGGTAAATCGTCTCCTTCGAGATTTGTGATCATGTCGGTGATGTGGAATATAGACTAGCTAATCTACATACCATGGCTAAAGTACATGATGTCTTTCTTGTATCCATCTTATGGAAGTACATACCAGACCCTTCACATGTACTCTATTTAGAGGTATTATAGTTATAGGATGATATTTTTTATGAGGAGCATCCAGTGAAGATCTTATATTATAAGAAAAAAGTTCTATGAAATAATACAATACCCCTCATGAATGTTCTATTGAGAAACCCAAAGTTTGAAGTGGCAGCATGGGAATTCAAGGAAGTGATGAAGCAAAGTTAGTCACATCTATTTTATTGTGGGAAAAGGAAATTTTTAGGGTGAAATTTCTTAAGGGGGAAGATTATTAAGACCCAAACATTTATCAATGAAAACTCCTCTTGATCTAATTAAATGTCTTATTATGAAAATTGGTTATATGAAATATGAACATCCTTGGTTTTATGTTTTTGGATTTCAAAATACAGTTAAGAGTTATTACTGCTGCTAGAATAGCTGTAGAACAATGATCACTTGGGTAGTATAAATATAGGGCTTTAACAAATCCAATATACATAGAAAAAGGATGTGATGGCCTCCTCCAGTAGACTATCCCTGCACAAAGCCCATTTGTGGGATCTAGGAAAGGAGGTAGTGTCATTGGTCTTCTATCTTGACCATGCGCAAGCCAAGATTCAATACATTAACCTCAAGTGGAACCACATACGGAAGAAGTGGAAGTTGATAGAGATTACCACCAGGGCGTTGTTATTTGAGCCGCACCAAGAGTCTATCACCATCGCACACCTTTCCCTTCAGTATTATGAGGGTTTTATAAGGGGTTATGTAATGAGAAACTAATACTATGATTATATACATTATTTTTATATTGAGAATATAATTTCATTTTATTATTGTTTCGTTGTAAATAGTTTTTTATAGAAAAAATAGTATTTTTAGTTTACATTCAATTAATACATCTATTTTTATGAATTAGCAGATTTTGGAATTAAATAATATTTTTATAAAATATTATTACTAAAATATATTTATTAAATATAAATGATCATATAATGAATTCAATTTAAATTTTTATTAAGGTTTGAAAGCTATTTTTGTCAGAACCCATGAATTTTGGTAAATGTCAATTTTTATTTGAAAACTAAAAATTCACATATATAGAAAATTATTTAGATAAAATGAATAATATTTTTGGAATTAGGACATCGAAATTTTCTAATGGTAAATTTTTCATAATTTCTTGAGACAACCTGTTTTTTGGGAAAAAATTAAATATCGTTTAAATATATTATTTGTTTTATGAAATCATAATGAACCAATAGTGATGTAATAAAATACTATAAAATTATTTCTGCAAAATATATTTTTTCCATTACAATAATTTTATTTTATTTTGGTTTGATTTATTTTACAAAACCATAGTGAACCCTCCAAGGCATATAAAATATGCTATCTTTTTAAAATTATTTCCTTGAGAGTGTGACTCACCACCACATAAGAAGGCCAGATCTTTTAATAATTTGGTCCATTGGACTTATAAAATATTTTTTACACTCCTCTTTGGAAAAGACCAGGGGAATCAATCATGGATTGTTTTGGGGTTTGGATTAGTTTAATGTGTGGTGGCCCAAACCTAAATAATAAAGAATTTCATCTTCTTTCCTATATAAACCCACCCAAGATCCAACTTCCTCTTCAATCAATGCCTTTTGAGTTCATCCAACCTCTTCCCTCATCTCTCTATAATCATCACAAGGCACCCCAAGCTCCTAAGAATCCTCTCTCAAGCCTCTCCCCAGCCTTTGAGATCACACTTCCATGTAAGGGATTCCTTCCTTTTTCATTTTGTCCAAATTTCTTAATATTGTTATGTTACTATTTCAATTATAAATATTGGGGTATGATTTATCATCTACCCCATACATCCCTCATTATGTTTGAATGATTATAGACTCCATTACTCTCTCATTAATTCCTCCCATGTACACTCATTACCATACCGAAATTCCATAAGTGGTTTATCTCTCCTCATTTACATCCAAATATTTATTTAGTTTCATGAATATAAATTCCATTAATATTGTTGGGAAATGTATATATATGATCCGTTCACTGTAAATCTCATGTACAAATGATGAGACACCCATTTTCTCTCAAAAACCATTTTTATTAATTTTTATGTCACGTCATTATGCTGCCGAAATTGCACTGTAGTTTCCAAGACAAAGTCATCGTGTAGTGAATACCATTCCCATTTCTTTATCAATAGAATTCACTTTTATGCACATTTACATATTTCTTAAAGATATTAAAGTATTTATTTTATATTCCCTTATTCTGGAATAAATGATAATGTTGAATTATTCTACATTGTATGATCCATGTGTACACTTATTCATGAAATGAAATGTTTATGAAGGGTGCGCCCTGATAGCTCTCCAATGCATTGGGTAAAAATTAGTATCATGATACGTCAAGTGAAATGAGGGTTTACTCATAATAATTCTAGTTCAATTATGGTTCACTCATTCTGCATGTGAAATGAGCCCTGGCTCATGCTAATACTATTTTAAGTGTTGTTTCCACATTTCCATGTTGTGATAATCATGCTTTAGCATGCATTTATGCTCATGTTTCTTTTATGCTCCATTTATATTACAATTTCCTAACATGAATTGTATTCTTCATGTTATTCCTTGTTTACTCCATTAATGGGATTTATTGCTCACCCTATTCTTATCCATGTCCTCAAGTTATCCCATGAAATGCTAAGCACGAGGGAATTTAGTTGTTGTGTGAAGGAAGTTTTCAATAAAGATGTTGTGTTTCATGTTTTAAGTCATTATGTAATGTTTATAATCCCCAAAGACACTATACCCCTTCATCTTCCATGTTGTATCAAATTAAAGTTTTATGTAACAAATCATGTCTAAGTGTGTAATTAGGAGCATGTTTGTTATAAGAAAAATAAGTAATTAAAATTTTCTATTTTAGAACATATACAAATAATAATAAATTAATGATCATAAAGGCTCCACAGAAGATAGGGAACATTAGAATCTGGAAAACTGAAATGTGCTTAAGGTTAGAGAAGCACAGATCTAGGAGGCACAATAAATAATGAATAACTCACTGGTTTTTGGGCCAAGTGAAATTGTCACCAGAGTAACCCATGTCCAGAATACAAAACATGGTCATGAAGCAGACAAACTCTTGGTTGGCCTTCCAAGGGAATGTCTCAACCCCTTCATCTCATGGTGATCCTATGAAATTTTAATGGTTCCTTAAAAAAACATGACATGTATCCATGGTTTATGGCCTCATGATTTCTCCATCCTAATTATATTTACATGGGATCACACATAGCACAAAAATGGATTTGATAATACTATTCCTACAGGTGGAGATTATATATAAAAAAAATTGGTTAGAGGCCTCCACCAGATTCACTATAATATAAGAGTTATATAAAATCTAGACATGAAAGTTAATGGTTCCAACATGAATGGAATTGAGATCCATTATCTTCTGTGTAAACTCCACTTCATAGGAAGTGACCTCCTTTGGTTTGAACATTGAAACAAAAAGACACACCTATTCTTTGTATATTAGAGGACACAAAATCCCATTTCACCATGGAACCTAGACAATGGGAATTATATAGAATGAAATAAATTGTAGGAAAAAATAACCCCTAGTTTTGGCCCCCAAAATTTTGGAACCATTAGAAAGAGAAGATGAGATTGACCAAAGAATCCTTGATTGGGACATGGGTCAAAACATGTTGGGAGGAGGCAAGATAGAATCTCCAGAAAAATATGGTGACCTATCCTCCAATGTTTCTTCTCTTGGAGACTCATTGCTAAAAAATAATGAGTATGGAAAGGAAATAACATGATCATAATATGATACATGGTGTGATACAAAAAATATAGAGATATTCTTCTAGGAAAGGGATCCTATATTCTTATAACCAGTGAAATGGGAAACCTTGAAAACCATACCATTATCTACATTATATAATGCACTTTTTAATTTATATGAGAAATTTTTTTTGATGTATGAGGGGCCTTGGTCTTGAGGAAGTTTGGAGTTAGGGAATGAGAGGTTGAATATGACTTATTTTTCAAGTCGTGGTGAGCTCACAAGAGGCTATGGTGGTAGGGGAAGATGCTGAAGATAGATTGCTTCCCACAACCTGGGGTAGAAACAGCTAGCCTGAATGAGCCAGCGGCCTTCCACTAATAAATCTCAGACCATTATAAGGTACCAATGATTAAAATGGGAAATTCCATCCCTCCAAGGTTTAACTATAAATTTTCACATGAACAAGCGGTGGAGAACTGGTTTCGTCTTGAGGATGGAAATCAGTCTTCATTGAAATTGTTATAACTAGCCTATTTTGAATGCTTAATACATGATTGGGGAGGTTGGAGACACATCATTAAATTATGTATCTAGCTAACTACACTCTAATATAGCCTGAATAAGCCTTATCTAGACTATCAAAATTCTAACCATGGATATATTTGGTCGAGTAGAAGCGCAACACTGAAGGGTAAAAGTGGTCTTGACATCAATATGAAAATCCATTGACATGGAGAAGAAAGAAATATTATAGAGGATTAAAAATGTAAATGTAGACAATGATTAGGGTGATTGAAGATTTTATAAGGTGGAGGGTTCATTCATCAGCACATAAGAAGGACCCAAAGGAGTTGCCAATGAAATTCATGGTGGATACATTTTAGAGAGGAAGTGGTAAGAACATGACAGTGACACAAACCATTGTGTAAGTAGAACACCTTCCTTGATGAAAATCCATCATACAATGGAAAAGGGTAATTCTCCACTAGATGACCAATAGGGAACTATTTCTTCAATAATGTACAACATAATTAATATAATTCATGGATACATAATAATATTTTCATTAGAGGACTGAAACCATGGATGATTATTCAAAACCTGACAAATACATATACTTACAAAAGTGATAATGTAGGGGATTTTACCCAAAATAAGGCCTCCAGAATCCATGTGGAAAGATTGGATGATTTCTACAAAGCAGGAGATGGAGTCGTGAATACTCAAAGTGAACCCTCTGAATTTACAGAAGTCGGAGACATGGATATTTTAGGGAGAAAAGGTGACGACTGTACCAAGTTTTTTGATGACCAAATGAGATAATATTTAAAATATGATAATCATCATAGTTTCTTCAATGGAGTCTTAATATACCAACTATGGGGATGCACTAAAGATTCCTCCTATAGAAAATATATATGTAGAGGATACTCCAATGAGAAATGGAGTGCCACTACGGGGATGCACTAAAGATTCCAACTACGGGGATGCACTAAAGATTCCTCCTACGGGGATGCACTAAAGATTTATCCATATGTATTTAATGTATCCCACTTTTTCATGTTTAGGAGGTCCTACGATTTCCACATGAAATGAGACACATTGACCATGTCGATTTGGGCTAGTATTATAAAAATCTATCTCCCTTTTAAAAATACTTAAATTTTTCGAAAGTTAGTGAATTTAATTTTTGATTATCTATATTCCAATCATATATATAGTGTAGTTTCCACCATATTTCACTATGTATTTTATTGGAATTTGATGTATCAAGAATACAAATATAATACTTATAGATTGATATTCAGGATGTTTTATGTAACATGAAACCATTTTTTATACTATAGATGATTTCATTTCCTCATGCATGTGAATGGGTCATCTGATCGAAGTGTGTTGGAATATGACCTTGACCCTATACTAGAAGAAAGAGGCTGAGTGGTTAGGTTATATTGGAAATTATTCAACATTCATGTCTGACATATACCTGAAGAAGCTTCTTCAGATTTATGATTTTCTAGACAGAATAATTAAAAAATAATGGTATTAATCCGTTTATTAGGTAGACGGATAGATGGGTTTATTTGAAAAAACTAAATATGATCCCACCCAGAGAGAGGTATCCCTTTGAATCTTGATCCAAAATTTAAGGATATTTATGGTTGATTGAAATGAGATCTAGTTGGTCCAGTATTTATGAGCCTTTCCGAGTCGGAGGGGATTGAATGGGTATGTGAAACAAGTCTATTATATCCAATTGATGCATCTATGCCCACATATTATGAAGAGGATGTGTGAACAATAAATGGATCTAATCACAAGGATGGGATCCATGTGTCATAGGAAGTGTATACTTGTTATGATCCTACACAAAAATGGGTGATCTAGAAAGAAATTGATTGATGTTCTAAAGATTTCAATGCTCAGAAGAAGATGGTCATTTTGGATTGGACGAATTTAGTGATTTGATCAGTTCCTATAGAGGTCAGTTCAACTATTATGCCTGTCAATGTAACGCCCCATCCCCAGTTACCCAGAGTCGGTGCATTATTGTGTAACATTGGCATGATCACAAAAGATCAAGTCTCGAAAGACCGATTAGTTTAATAACCTTGGAAACACTAGATACATTCATAAGTCTTACATTAAATCATAAAGTAAAACAAAACTACAACAACATCTTGTCTTCATATCCCCTCATACTATCCCTACAGATCATTCATAATATACTTCTTCATATCCGGGAAAAATTAAAACATTGAAAGGGGTGAGCTCAGATGCTCAGTAAGGATAACAATATAGCGGAAGCTTTCATAAATAAATATTAACATTTAAGGCAATGTATAACTAAAAAAAATCCCTTTTTAACTTTAACATCAGCATAATATGGCAAAATAAAATGAAATAATTCAATTTACTTATTCACATGGATATTCTATTGGTCGAATAATCACATGCAATATCAATAACCACATTCATATTCATGGAATGCATAATGCCAGACTATCATAACCACATAGCCAAGGCCTCGTGCCAAGACTAAAAATAGGATTTTTTTCAAGGCCTCGTGCCAAGACACTAGTTTGTCTCATGAGACCTACCGATGCATCGAGGAGCTATAGTAGGCTCCACCCGTCACTTATTAAGTCCAATGCATTCCTCATATGAACAGGTTTAAACATATAATAATCCATAACATAATCGTATCACATAAAATATGCATAAAGGAAGCATAACATTTCCACATTTCAATCACAAGATATCAATACAACACATTGATATAATAAAAACACTTTGAAAACCATTTTCAATACCAAAATAAAATAAAATTAAAACATTGTTTTTACTTTTTCCATTTAAAAACAAGTTATGGCTTGTAGAGGAAGCCGAAACTCAAATAATGGTCACGACGGCGGAGAAGTCGTTGTCGCCGCTTACGTATGAAAAAAAACATTCCATTTTGTCATTTAGTAAAATTATTCATATAAAAAATATTCCTTTTGAATAAATGTAAATGTCAAAGGGGTTTATACACCGTATAAAAGAAAGTTGTGTATAAAACAAAATATTCCTCAATGAAAGGAGATTGAGACGAAGTCCATTACAAAGATCATTTTATTTAAATAAAATAGATCTATTATGTGTATTCACTATAAGTATAAATAAAGTAAAAATATAAGATTGGACATAATAATATCATGACATAATTTGAAAGTAGGAAATTAACCCAAAGAATAGAAATTGGGTTAGAAGTTCCCTTACCTTGTGTCCGACATGACTCGACCATTCTTTAACCTCATGAATAATAAACTAGAGTTAATCTCTACTATCTTAAGAACCTTTTTCAAGTTCATTATCCCTTTTATATCACTTATTACAATGTTACGAAAATTATGTAGTCATTTAAGTTAATAATGGTCGTTTTGTTGATCTTTGGTACTTGAGTCAACAATAAACATCTTATAATTACAAGTTGTTTATGTGGTAGAATATCCATTTTCTCCAGAATTATATTCATGATGTAGATATCATATATATCCTATATATCCAGTATATTCATTCATTTATAATATTACATAACATTTAGAGGTAAGAAATAAAATGCACCGTTCATGGAGACGGTAAGCCGTACGTACGCATGAATGCTACTTTCATTTCTATTTCCTATTTAATGGAATGAAATAATAATTATATAACGGTATACTATAATTCCAGTATAATATAATTTATAATACCATTTACTACATACTTTATACATCCCACATATGGAATTAACGATTCAAATCACTTTGAGGGGCGGTAGTCCGCACTTCCTAAAATGAAATTATCATGTTTACCCATAATGGAAATCATAAAGTTATGCCATAAATGAAAAATACAGAATCATAAGGAAAACAAAAACATAATATATATCATGTATAAATATAGTGACATCTTAATGGCCACCATGAGAGGTGTTAAAAAAAGATTGAACAATCATCGTTTCGTGAGGTAGAAATTCGCCAACCAGAGAAACAGTATGTTCTTTAACCATTAGACTAAGCTGTGTGTAAGTGTAAATCAAATCCTTCTCATAAAAAAATCATAGTATATTTAAGATAATTTTTTTGTTATAAAATAAAGGAATAAAAATAGTTTAAGGGGTTGGAGAAGCAAAATAAAACAAAATAACATAAGAGAAGACATTACCTTAAAATCGGGTAACTATTTTTTGATTTGAGCCAAAATCTTCCTTGGGAAGAATTATTCCCAAAGTGAGGCTTCTAGGAGTAAAAGAGGGAAGTTGAGAGAGTATTTCAGAAGAGTTTGGCCGAGCCAAATGGCTTTGAATGTGTGAATAAGGTGGTAGTGGTGGGGGCCTTTTATAAGAGTAGAGGAGGGGCACTCTTGGAAAGTCATGCAATGTTACTTTATTATATAATGGGTTTTGGATTTTAAAGGTCCCACACTTATATATTTCTAAGATAAGGTGATAAGGGTTCGAAATCTACCCATACAATAGGTTTTTGACAAGTGTAAGTCTTAGATTTTACATTATCCTTTCATTTTTTTAAATCGTTAATTAATGAGGTAATCGCTGCATCATCATTGTGTCATAAAAAAATTAATTTATTTAATGTCTAAAAATTATAAAAAAATATCCCGATGTAGGAAATATTTTTAGATTTCCAATGAGTATTTATAATCTGAACTTTAAATTATATAACCCCATGTAATAATTGTTTTAGTAAAACAACACATGTTTGTGACAATTTTACATTTACTTTAAATAAAAAGTTATTAATGTCAATTTCTTACCCAAATGGCTCCATGGGGTCCCTAAGTTGACCCATGGATTTTCTTTGTCGTCCATGCCCCATAAAATAAGGGTAGGACAAGTGTCATGATATTTTCATATTTTTATAATATCATATTTACCTTAAATTTCACTAATTACCTTTAATTTCGATTAATAGAACTTAAAAGTTACTATTCCCCAAAAATTATTTTAACCCCATTGAACCACATTTTACTTCATAATGGCAACCATGTATGTTGGATTTTTCAAATTCATTACACAAAAATGGTAATGTTTCATTTGCATGAAAAATTAGTTTTTAAACCACCACCTAGTGGTTTCACTATTCATCAAAAATTGAAATTTTTCAGAAAAATACCAAAAATTCACCCTAAGCTATATTTGAAATTCCAAATTAAAAAATGATGTCTATTTTACAAAATTAAAAATATATATGTTGGTTTTATTAATTTAAAAATTAATTCCTGCGGTCACAACAAATAGCGTGTTTTTAAGAAGCAATATATATCAAAATATAGACAATTGTTTATGTCCAATTTCAAAGTGAAATTAATTCTAATGACCACAATTGGATAAAGTGGTAAAAATATATTCTAATTATACTTTAAAACCACTAAATAGTATAATTTATCACTATAAAATATTTTTATTAAAAAAGTTTTTTTAAGTATTTTCTCTATTCATAAAAAATTTGAAGTTCTCAGAAAATTACAAAAAATTCAATATAGGATAATTTAAATATTCCGAATACAAAAATGAAGTCCATTTTGAAATATAAAATTTATATAATTTCAAAAGTTGGTATTACTATTCATAACTGCTACTTTGATTGGTCGCGGTGTGTTAGAATCTCGAACTTTCGAACAATGCAAGCTATTGCATTATTGAAAGTGAAGCATATCGTGAAATATTGGGGTGTTACATTCTACCCTCCTTAAATAAATTTCAGCCTCACAATTTAAAAATGTTCTCAGAAAATAAAATTTTGAAAATAGAAAATACCTTTGTGAAAAACCCACATCGGAAATATGATTTATAAAATTTATCCTTAATAAGAGGGAAACGGAAATAGAATGCTCACCACCAAATTTTGATCTCGATTAAGAGAAAATTGGTGGAAATTAGAGACATATAATTGGAGGAAAAATGTAAATATTTTTAGGGAGTGATTGAGGTCATCAATAACAAAAAAGTGTAAAATTGAGGGCCTCAAAGCCTTCAATCTATGTTGATTTAAAATATTATCAATTCAACAAGACATAAGGTATTAAGATAACACATTTTTTGTTTTAATATCCCTTTACTAAAGTTTAAGAATTAGTTTATTCATAGCATAAGAGATAGGTATATATATATTTATGATTGACAAGTAGAGTTTCATCCTTCAACTAATTTCTACCCCAAACTCATCTTTCACTCAAAAAGATAATAGAACTCAAAAATATTATATTTATCCTAATCGTACAAGGTTCAAAATATTAACACTTACCATTTCGATTAGGAAAACTATTTTTTAATAACCAGGGACTTCTTGTACGCTATTGGTAGTTAATAAAGGCATGTCACACTATGGTTTTGGGTTCGATTCCTACAGCTTTGTCTGACGCGGCGGGTTATCCCCCGACCTACAGGTTGTCCTTTTCCTAAATCTATAGTATTATAATATTCCAAAAATAATATTCAGAAATTTTTTAACCTTAAACAATACTATCCAATGTTCAACTTAATCCATTCCAACCTCTGTAGTTATCCAAAATACTTCTGTCCAACTCAAAGTACAAATTTTACAAGGATGGTAAACATAATGAAGATCCTTTTTTCCGTGTAACAACATGTGAAAACTGCAACATCCTGAATTACCATAAATCCTTATTGATTACATTCATGATCCCTTATTCTTTATAGAATTCTAAATAAACTCATTCTATCAAAAAATGTATACAAATCATTAATCACTTTCAAGGAAGTTATGAATATCCAATATAATTTATCCAAATCAATCATGTATTATTCCAAAATCACTATCTCAGTATCAGAACCATATTATGGTTAATATTTCTCTCAACCATATATTTTTCAAAACTTTAACCTGCTGTGGAGTCACTTTTCTTGGTCCCACACAATCTCAAGTCCTTGATTAAATAGTACTGCAGTACAATCCTTATATACTTCATTATTATAACCAGTACATCATTGATACAACACTCAAATGACAAAATTCTTTAATAACAACATAAGAACCCTAATCATTCCTCCTCATCTGTGGTAGTATCATAACTTGATTATTATCCAATAATATCATTCAGGGCATACTCTGATGATTTGGACATTGGTTTGTGTAGTATCCCCACTCCTTGCAGATGAAGCATTGTACATTTGAAACCTTTTTTTACCCTTACATTCACGCACTTAGTGTCCTTTTTCTCCACACTTATAACAAACTCTCATTCCCTTTAGGCACATTCCATGGTGTTTCTTTCCGCAGTTATCACATATTGGAAAATTGTTCTTTTCCCTAATCCCTTTATCCATCATTCTCTCTTCCATCCTTTTCTTCTCTTTCGTCTCTTCAAAGCCATAAGACTTAGAGAATTCTTTACTTTTCTTGTTAACACATGATACTATTTCTTCATATGTTGAGAACACATGGGAGACTATTTCCCTCCTAAATTTTGGCTTAATACCGTGAAAGATATGATCCTTCTTACACTTTGGATCATACGTATTGGTGGAGTCCACATTCCTTATATTGGGAGCCATTTTTAAACAATGGCATAAACTAGGTTAGTTTATGAATTGCAATGAATAATTCCAAACATGTAAAATACTTAATGTAAATTGAACTGTTTATGGATATAATCCATAATCATAAAAAATGTTTTCTTTGAGGAAGTATATACTCATAAACCCTTCATAATGGTTTGTAAAAAAATGAAAATTATCCTAATCATATCCCCCGGGAGTGTCGTAACCAAGTGTGCAGCAAGGTCTGTTGTCGTGCACCAGTTTCCACTCTAGTCTAGCTCAAAGCGGTGTTTTCGGGTTTTACCCCTAGGTACATATGTGCCAGAGCCGTCTATACCTACTCGTATCCAGACAGGGATGTATTTCTTGGAAAACTCAAAAAATCTCCATAATACCAAAATTCTAAGAAGTTCTTCTATACTAATCCTCAAATTTTATCTTAGGTCTATGTGCTCTAATCAGAGTTTATCTAAATCTAGCTTCCAAGGTTAGTGCTAAACTGCCTCTGATACCAACTGTAACGCCCCAACCCCAGTTACCCAGAGTCGGTTCATTATTGCGTAACATTGGTATGATCACGAAACATCAAGTCTCAAAAGATCGATTATTTTAGTAGCCTTGGAAACACAAGATACAATTATAAGTCTTACATTACATCATAAATTAAAACAAAACTACAACAAAATATAGTCTTCATATCCCCTCATACTATCCCTACAGGTCATTCATAATATACTTCATCATATCCTGTCAAAATTAAAACATTTAATGGGGTGAGATCAGATGCTCAGTAAGGATAACAATATAGAGGAAGCATTCATAAATAAACATTAACATTTAAGGCAATGTATGACTAAAACAAAAGCCCTTTTATACTTGAACTTCAGCATAATATTCCAAAATAAAATGAAATAATTCCATTTACTTATTCACATGGATATTCTACTGGTAGAATAATCACATGTAATATCAATAACTACTTTCATAGTGATGGAATGCATAATGTCAGACTATCATGACCACGTAGCCAAGGCCTCGTGCCAAGACTACAAATAATATTTTGTCAAGTCCTCATTCCAAGACACTAGTTTGTCTCATGAGACCTACCTATGCATCGAGGAGTTATAGCGGGCTCCACCTGTCACTTATCAAGTCCAATGCATATGAACATGTTTAAACATATCATAATCCCTAACATAATCATATCACATAAAAAATTCATAAAGGAAACATAAAATTTCAACATTTCAATCACAAGATATCAATACAATACATTGATATAATAAAAACACTTTCAAAACCATTTTAAATACTAAAATAAAAGAAAATTAAAACTTTTTTTTTACTTTTTCCATTTAAAAACAAGATATGGCTTGTAGAGGAAGCTGAAACTCAAATAATGGACACGACGACTGAGAAGTCATTATCGCTGCATACGTACGACAAAAAAACATTCCCTTTTGTCGTTTAGTAAAATGCTTCATATAAAAAATATTCCTTTTGAATAGACGTAAAAGTCAAAGGGGTTTATACACCATATAAAAGAAAGTTGTGTATAAAACAAAATATGAATCAATGAAAGGAGATTGAGAAGAAGTCCCTTACAAAGATCATTTTCTTTAAATAAAATAGATTTATTATGTGTATTCACTATAATTATAAAGAAAGTACAAATACAAGGTTGGACATAATAATATCATGACATAATTTGAAAGTGGGAGATTAACCCAAAGAATAGAAATTGGGTTAAGAAGTTCCCTTACCTTGTGTCCGACTTGACTCGACTGTTCTTTAACCTCCTAAATAAAAAACTAGAGTTAATATGTACTTTCTTAAGAACCTTTTTCAAGTTCATTATCCCTTTTATATAACTTATTACAATGTTACAAAAATTATGTAGTCATTTAAGTTAATAACGGTCGTTTTGTTGATCTTTGGTACTTGAGTCAACAATAAAATTCTTATAATTACAAGTTGTTTATGTGGTAGAATATCCATTATATCCAAAATTATATTCAGGATTTAGATATCATATATATCCTATATATCAATTATATACATGAATTTATAATATTACATAACATTTAGAGTTAGAAATGAAATGCACCTTTCATGGAGATGGTAAGTTGTACGTACGCATGAACGCTAATTTCATTTATTTTTCATATTTAATGGAATTAAATCATAATTATATAAAGGTATACAATAATTACAGTATAATATAATTTATAATACCATTTACTCCATCCTTTATACATCCCACATATGGAATTAACGATTCAAATCACTTTGAGGGGGCGGTAGTCCGCACTTCCTAAAATGAAATTATCGCGTTTACCCATAATGGAAATCATAAAGGTATTCCATAAATTAAAAATACAGAATAATAAGGAAAAAAATAATATATATCATATATAAATATATTAGCATATTAATGGCCACCATGATAGGAGTTAAAAGAAGATTGAACAATCATCGTTTCGTGAGGCAGAAATTCGCCAACCACTGAAATAGTATGTTCTTTAACCATTAGACGATGGTGTGTGTAAGTGTAAATCAAATCCTTCTCATAACAACATCATAGTATATTTAAGATACCGGTTTTTTTACAAAATAAAGGAATAAAAATAGTTTATGGGGTTGGAGAAGCAAAATAAAACAAAATAACATAAGAGAAGACAGTACCTTAAAATCAGGTAACTCTTTTTTGATTTGATCCAAAAGATTCCTTGGGAAGAATTATGCCCAAAGTGAGGCTTCTAGGAGTAAGAGAGGGAAGTTGAGATAGTATTTGGGCAGAGTTTGGCCGAGCCAAATGGCTTTGAACATGTGAATAAGTTGGTAGTGGTGGGGGCCTTTTATAAGAGGAGAGGAGGGGCACTCTTGGAAAGTCATGAAATGTTACAATATAATATAATGAATTTTGGATTTTAAAGGTCCCAAACTTATATATTTCTAGGATAAGGTGATAAGGGTTATAAATCTACCCATAAAATAGGTTTTTGACAAGTTTAAGATTTAGATTTTACATTATCCTTTCATTTTATTTAAATTGTTAATTAATTAGGTAATCGCTGCGTCATCATTGTGTCATAAAATATTTAATTTATTTAATGTATAAAAATTATAAAAAAAATATCATGAAATAGGAAATATTTTTATATTTCCAATGAGTATTTATAGTCTAAATGTTAACTTAGATAACCCCATGTAGTAATTGTTTTAGTAAAACAAAACATGTTTGTGACAATTTTTCTTTTAGTTTAAATAAAAAGTTATTAAAGTCATTTTCTTACCCAAGTGGCTTCATGGGAACCCCAAGTTCACCCATGGATTGTCTTTGTCTTCCATGACTCATTAAATAAGGGTAGGACAAGTGTCACGAAATTTTCATATTTTTATAATATCATTTTTACCTTAAATTTCACTAATTACCTTCAATTACGATTAATAGAATTTAAAAGTTGCTATTCACCAAAAATTATATTAATCCCATTGAACCACATTTTACTTCATAATGAAAACCATGTATTTAGGATTTTTGAAATTAATTACACAGAAATTGTAATGATTCATTTACATGAAAAAATAGTTTTTACACCACCACTTAGTGGTTTCAATATTCATCAAAAATTGATGTTTTTCAGAAAAATAACAAAAATTCACCCTAAGCTATATTTGATATTCAGAATACAAAAAAGATGTATATTTTAAAAAATTCAATACATATATGTTGGTTTAATTAATTTAATAATTAATTCCCGCTCTCACAACAAATTGCGAGTTTTTAAGAAGCAATATATATCAAAAGATTGACAATTGTTTATGTCCAATTTCAAAGTCAAATTAATTCTAATGACCACCATTGGGTATAATGGTAAAAATATATTCTAATTATACTTTAAAACCACTCAATAGTATAATTTATCAATATAAATTATTTTTATTAAAAAAGTTGTTTTTAAGTATTTTCTCTATTCATAGAAAATTGGAAGTTCTCAGAAAATTACAAAAAATTCAACATAGGATAATTTCGATATTCCGAATACAAAAATGAAGTCCATTTTTAAATATAAAATTTATATAATTTCAAAAAGTGGGTATAACTATTTATAACTTTTACTTTGATTGGTCACGGTGTGTTAGAATCTCGAACTTGCGTACAATGCAAGCTGTTGCATTATTCAAAGGGAAGCGTATCGTGAAATATTGGGGTGTTACATTATCCCCTCCTTCAATAAATTGCGTCCTCACAATTTGAAAATGTTCTTCGAAAATAAAAGGTTGAAAATAGAAAATAACTTTGTGGAAAACCCACATCGGAAATAAGGTTTATAAAATTTATCCTTAATAAGAGGGAAATGGAAATGAAAAGGTCACCACAAAATTATGATCTCAATTAGGAGAACATTGGTGGAAATTAGAGGCATATAATTGGAGGAAAAATTTATATATTTGTAGGGACTGATTGAGGTCATCAATCACAAACAAGTGTAAAATTGAGGGCCTCAAAGCCTTCAATCTATGTTGATTTAAAATATTATCAGTTCAACAAGACATAAGGTATTGGGATAACACATTTTTTGTTTTAATATCCCTTTAATAAAGTTTAAGAATTAATTTGTTAATATCTTAAGAGATAGGTATATATATATTTATGCTTGACAATTAGAGTTTCAAGCTTCAACTAATTTCTACCACAAACTCATCTTTCACTCAAAAAGATAATAGAACTCAAAAATATTATATTTATCCTAATCGTACAAGGTTCAAAATATTAACACATACAATTTAGATTAGGAAAACCATTTTTTAATAACAAGGGACTTCTTGTAGGCTAGTGGTAGTTACTAAAGTCATGTCGTACTATGGATGTGGGTTCGATTCCTACAGCTTTGTCTGACGCGATGGGTTATCCCCCGACCTACAGGTTGTCCTTTTCCAGAATATATAGTATGATAATATTCAAAAATAATATTCAAAAAATTTTTAACCTTAAACAATACTATACAAGGTTCAACTTAATCTATTCCAACCTTTATAGTTATCCAAAATACTTCTGTCCAACTCACAGTCCAAATTTTATAGGGAAGGTAAATATAATGAAGATCCTTTTTTCCACATAACAACATGTGAACACTACAACATCCTGAATTACCATAAATCCTTATTGATTACATTCATGATCCCTTATTCCTTATTGAATACTAAATATACTCCTTCTATCAAAAAATTTATACAAATCATTAATCACTTTCAAGGAAGTTAAGAATATCCAATATAATTTATCCAAATCAATCATGTATTATTCAAAAATCACTATCTCGGTATCAGAACCATATTATGGTTTATCTTTCTCTCAACCATATATTTTCCAAAACATTAACATGTTGTGGAGTCAATTTTCTTGGTCCCACACAATCTCATGTCCTTGATGAAATAGTACTGTAGTAAAATCCTTATATACTCCATTATTATAACCAGTACGTCATTGATACAACACAAAAATGACAAAATTATTTTATAACAACATAAGAACTCTAATAATTCCTCCTCATCTGTGGTAGTATCATAACTTGATTATTATCCAATAACATCATTTGGTGAATCCTCTGATGATTTGGAGATTGGTTTGCATAGTATCCCCACTCTTTGCAGATGAAGCATTGTACATTAGAAACCTTTTTCATACCCTTGAAGTCACGCACATAGTGTCCTTTTTCTCCACACTTATAACAAACTCACATTCCCTTCAGGCAAGTTCCAAGGTGTTTCATCCCACAGTTATCACATATTGGAAAATTCTTCTTTTCCCTCGTCCCTTTATCCATCATTCTCTCTTCCATCCTTTTCTTCTCTTTCTTCTCTTCAAATCCATAAGACTCAGAGAATTATTTACATATTTTATTAACACATGATACTATTTCTTAATATGTTGAGAACACATGGGAGACTATTTCCCTCCTAAATGTTGGCTTAATACCGTGAATGATATGATCCTTCTTACTCTTTGGATCATACGTATTGATGGAGTCCACATTCCTTCTATTGGGCGCCATTTCAATACAATGGCATAAACTAGGATAGTTTATGAATTGAAATGAATAATTCCAAAATTTTAAAATACATAATGTAAATTGAACGGTTTATGGATATAATCCATAATCATAAAAAATGTTTTCTTTGAGGAAGTATATACTCATAAACCCTTAATAATGGTTTGTAAAAAATGAGAATTATCCTAATCATATCCCCCGGGAGTGTCGTAACCAAGAGTGCAGCAATGCCAGTTGTCGTGCACCAGTTCCCATTCAACTCTACCTCAAAGTACTGTTTTCGGGTTTTACCCCTACGTACATCTGTGCCAGAGCCGTCTATACCTGCTCGTATCCAGACAGGGATGTATTTCTTGGAAAACTCACAAAATCTCTATAATACCAAAATTCTAGGCTGTTCTTCTATACTAATCCTCAAATTTTATCTTAGGTCTATGTGCTCTAATCAGAGTTTATCTAAATCTAGCTTCCAAGGTTAGTACTAAGCTGCCTCTGATACCAACTGTAATGCCCCGACCCCAGTTACCCAGAGTCGGTTCATTATTGTGTAACATTGGCATGATCACAAAAGATCATGTCTCAAAAGACCGATTTGTTTAGTAGCCTTGGAAATACTAGATACATTCATAAGTATTACATTACATCATAAATTAAAACAAAACTACAACAAAATCTTGTCTTCATATCCCCTCATACTATCCCTGCAGGTCATTCATAATAAACTTCTTCATATCTTGGAAAAATTAAAACATTTAAAGGGGTGATCTCAGATTCTCATTAAGGATAATAATATATGGGAAGCTTTAATAATTAAACATTAACATTTAAGGCAATGTATAACTAAAACAAAAGCCCTTTTAAACTTGAACTTCAGCATAATATGGCGAAATAAAATGAAATAATGTCATTTACTTATTCACATGGATATTCTACTGGTCAAATAATCACATGCAATATCAATAACCACTTTTATAATGATGGAATGAAAAATGCCAGACTATCATAACCACATAGCCAAGGCCTCGTGCCAAGACTACATATAAGATTTTGTCAAGGCCTCGTTCCAAAACACTATTCTGTCTCATGAGACCTACCGATGCATCGAAGAGCTATAGCGGGCTCCACCCCTCACTTATTAAGTCCAATGCATTCCTCATATGAACATGTTTAAACATATCATAATCCACAACATAATCATATCACATAAAACCTCTATAATAAAATCATAAAATTTCCACATTTCAGTCAAAAGATATCAATACAACACATTGATATAATAAAAACACTTTCAAAACCATTTTCAATACCAAAATAAAATAAAATTAAAAGTTTGTTTTTACTTTTTCCATTTAAAAAAAATTATGGCTTGTAGAGGAAGCCGAAACTCAAATAATGGTCACGATGGCAGAGAAGTCGTTGTCGCCACATACGTACGACAAAAAACATTCCCTTTTATTGTTTAGTAAAATTCTTCGTATAAAAAATATTCCTTTTTAATAAACGTAAAAGTCAAAGGGGTTTATACACCATATAAAATAAAGTTTTGTATAAAACAAAATATGCCTCAATGAAAGGAGATTGAGACGAAGTCCCTTAAAAAGATCATTTTCTTTAAATAAAATAGATCTATTATGTGTATTCACTATAATCATAAATAAAGTACAAATACAAGATTGGAAATAATAATATCATGACATAATTTGAAAGAAGGAGATTAACCCAAAGAATAGAAATTATGTTATGAAGTTCCCTTACCTTGTGTCCGACTTGACTCGACTGTTCTTTAACCTCCTGAATAATAAACTAGAGTTATTCTATACTTTATTAAGAACATTTTTCAAATTCATTATCCCTTTTATATCACTTATTACAATGTTACAAAAATTATGTCGTCATTTAAGTTAATAACGGTCGTTTTGTCGATCTTTGGTACTTGAGTCAACAATAAACTTCTTATAATTACATGTTGTTTATGTGGTAGAATATCAATTATCTACAGAATTATATTCATGATGTAGATATCATATATATCCTATATATCCAGTATATACATGCATTTATAATATTACATAACATTTAGAGGTAAGAAATGAAATTCACCGTTCAAGGAGACGGTAAGTCATACGTACGCATGAACGCTACTTTCATTTCTATTTTGTATTTAATGGAATGAAATCATAATTATATAAAGTTATAATATAATTCCAGTATAATATAATTTATAATACCATTTACTCCATCCTTTATACATCCCACATATGGAATTAATGATTCAAATCACTTTGAGGGGGCGGTAGTCTGCACTTCCTAAAATGAAATTATCGCGTTTACCCCTAATGGAAATCATAAAGGTATGCCATAAATGAAAAATACAGAATCATAAGGGAAACAAAAACATAATATATATCATATATAAATCTATATACATCTTAATGGCCACCATGAGAGGAGTTAAAAGAAGATTGAACAATCATCATTTCGTGAGGCAGAAATTCGCCAACCATAGAAACAGTATGTTCTTTAACCATTATATGATGGTGTGTGTAATGTTAAATCAAATACTTCTCATAAAAACATAATAGTATATTTAAGATTCTAGTATTGTTACAAAATAAAGGAATAAAAATAGTTTAAGGGGTTGTAGAAGCAAAATAAAACAAAATAACATAAGAGAATACATTACCTTAAAATTGGGTAACTCTTTTTTGATTTGAGCCAAAAGCTTCCTTGGGAATAATTATGCCAAAAGTGCGGCTTATAGGAGAAATAGAGGGAAGTTGAGATAGTATTTGGGCTGAGGTTGGCCCAGCCAAATGGCTTTGAACGTGTGAATATGGTGGTAGTGGTGGGTGCCTTTTATAAGAGGAGAGGAGAGGCACTCTTGGAAAGTCATGAAATGTTACTTTATTATATAATGAGTTTCAGATTTTAAAGGTCCCACACTTATATATTTTGAGTATAAGGTGATAAGGGTTATAAATCTACTCATCCAATAGGTTTTTGACAATTGTATTTCTTAGAGTTTGCATTATCCTTTCATTTTATTTAAATGGTTAATTAATGAGGTAATCACTCCATCATCATTGTGTCATAAAAAAATTAATTTATTTAATGTCTAAAAATTATAAAAAAATATCATGATGTAGGAAATCTTTTTATATTTCTAATGAGTATTTATAGTAGAAAATTTAACTTATATAACCCCATGTTATAATTGTTTTAGTAAAACAACACATGTCTGTGAAAATTTTACTTTTACTTTAAATAAAAAGTTATTAATGTCATTTTCTTACCCAAGTGGCTCCATGGGGTCCCCAAGTTCGCCCATGGATTTTCTTTGTCTTCCATGACTTTTCCAATAAGGTTAGGACAATTGTAATGATATTTTCATATTTTTATAATATCATTTTTCCCTTAAATTTCACTAATTACCTTTAATTACGATTAATAGAACTTAAAATTTACTATTCACCAAAAATTATTTTAATCCCATTGAACCACATTTTACTTCATAATGACAACCATGTATGTCGGAATTTTGAAATTCATTACACAGAAATGGTAATGTTTCATTTACATGAAAAATTAGTTTTTAATCCACCACATAGTGGTTTCACTATTCATCAAAAATTGATGTTTTTCAGAAAAATACCAAAAAATCACCCTAAGATATATTTGATATTCCGAATTCAAAAATGATGTCTATTTTACAAAATTCAAAACATATATGTTGGTTTAATTAATTTAATAATTAATTTTAAATACTCATAAAATTCAAGGAAAATGTTTTCTTAATTTTCTTTTGGATTTTACAAGAACGCAGTTTTTGACGGCACTTGATTCCGAGACCCGGTGTGCCCGGAATATCTATCCGAAGTTTAGCTCGAGTACGTTCAGTGAACGAACAAGCAGGAATTTCTAAATCTTAAACCATTGCTTG
Organism: Viscum album; assembly: GCA_963277665.1. Taxonomy (NCBI): domain Eukaryota; kingdom Viridiplantae; phylum Streptophyta; class Magnoliopsida; order Santalales; family Viscaceae; genus Viscum; species Viscum album. The sequence goes on from OY728152.1 coordinate 716,873,314, forward strand.
GAATTGAATTTCGAGGGCACCGATGGAATCGCAGCGCCGGTATTTGCTTAGGAACACCTTTTCTGCAGTTGCGTTTACACGAGAGAGGTTGTTAAATTTTTTTGTGGAAGGTAAAATAAAATTAGGCATCAATTTTATTTTTCTCTAAGTGGTTTAAAGCTTTGGGTGGAAGTTGGGGGAAACCACCCAACTTCAATTTGGAGGTTATGAGGGTGGTGGGGCCCACACAAACCCTACCCCTTCACCTTCCCTAACCTTCCATAACCCTTCATTTAATTTTACAACTTGAGTTAATTAATTATGTGGATTAATTCAATGTTTTGAATTTCAAACTTATGTTGTGTTAATAAAATAAGTAAGGGACTTATTTTATTTTGGGTTGAATGCTTGTTGGGTGAGTCTTGGGAGAAAATTTGAGAAGCTTGAAGAACTTATTCCTCTTCGATGAAGAATGTAAAGAATGCACAGATCTCTGACGAAGAACGCAAAATCCTCAGAGATCGACTATGTGACGCCTTCTTCCGCGACGATTCTCCTTTCGCGACGCCTCTTTCCGTGACGGTTATTTCCGCAACGAACCTCAAACTACGCTCTATGTAGGGGTTTTATGCGTTTTTATTTCGTGATTACATCCGTCATTTTCTTCATCATCTATCCTCGTTCTTTGGATCCACTTGATATCATTTAACGGGAGGGGGACAGACCGCACAAACACGGCTGACCCTCCTCCCTTTTTATTATTTGTGGTTACAGTTCGAAGGGATGTGACGCGGTTTCGTCGCATCGCGCGGGGATGAGTGAAAAAGATGAGTGGCGCCGTCGTGCCACGCATTTGAAAGATGAACCAAGTCGTGGCGTCATCGCGCTGCGCCAGAAAAACCCGAAGAAACTACGGCCAGAGCGGGGCCGTGGTAGAGGGGCACGGCGCCATCACTCCGTGCCGGATGAACCAATGTCGCGGCCGGTTCCGGGACGCGGTGGAACAGGGAGACATGCGGCTGGTTCCGGGCCGTCGGCGTCGGAGCAAGGGGAACCAGCCATGCCGGTCCCGTGGCGGCCACAGCCGGCCGGCCAGGGCGGGCAAACCGGACAGGGGAGAATCCGGGGTTTACAAACCCCCGGCGGCCAGCTCAAGCGTCCCCCCATTGTGGGGGTCGTGGTTACAAAGCAGGGTGGCATGCCCCCCCTCTAACGGCTCGGCCGTTTGGCCGAGCTCCTGGCCAGCGCGCCGCGCCTAGGCCGGGCCGGCTGCCTGGCTGGTCCGCTAGGCTGGGCCGCGCCCAGGCCGGACCTGGACCCGGTTCGGGTCGACCCGGTTCAGGCCGACCCTGGTGGTATCGGGCCGGGTCGGACCAGGCCCAAACCCCTTAATATCGAACCTCTTCCAGTCGGTCGCCCATAACATGAGCAATGCACCTCCGATCGACACACCGTTAGTTGAAATGCGATCCTTGGATCGAGACGGTCGTTTCGGTATATCTCACTCAAGGTTTCAGAATACTTTGGGTTCGGCGGAATTGGTTCGTACACGAAACCAACCGGGCCCTCAGAGCGGAAACGCTCATAACTTGAGCTCCGGACGTCCGATTGACATGTCGTTGACTTTGTTAGATTCCTCTTAGTGAGACAAATATTTTGGCTTACTCTACCTGAGGTTTGGATGCAGGTGGAGTATGGTCAGGTTGGTTTTGACTTAAAAACCAACCGGGACCCTGGGACGAAAAAGACAATAACTTCCAGACCGGGCGTCCGATTGACGCGCAGTCTGTGACGCTAAGTTCCAGTTGACGATACGGAACTTTTTGATGCATCAACTCCAGACTCTGTGTCAATTGATTTATCAGCCTCTCAGCTCGTGGAGCGGACCCACCCGAACGAGCTTGCTGTGTGCGGGAACCCTAGAGCTGGCTGCGTTTGTGACTGTGACGATGATGACGATTGTACAGAGATCCTCAGTGGATTCGACGGCGACGACTACAGCACTCAGCAATCCTATGTTGATCAGTGCTACCGATCTTGTGTGGGTCCGATCCTGTGTGGGTCAGCACTCAGTGGTTCTGTGTGAGCCAGCGCCTACAGATCCTGTGTGGGTCTGACCCTGTGTGGGTCTTTGCGTGGGTTAGATACCTATCGATCCTTTTGTGGGTAATTGCGGGGGTTAGTACCTATCGATCTGTTGTGGGTCCAACGGCTTACATGAATCAGTGGCTACATCTGATCATCTCTATCATCATACGAAGAAGTATACCTATGTGAGTTGAATCATGTTTCCCTTTCCTTTGTGGATTGTTTTGTGTTATCCTGTGTGGATTACGTTTTTCTTTCCTTTGTGGATTGTGTTGTGTTATCCTGTGTGGATTAGGTTTTGATTTACTGAGTGGATTGGGTTGTGTTTTCCTGTGTGGACAGGGTTGTACATGGGCTCGGAGGTTGGAGCATACTGGAATTGATGACTTAGGTATATGTATGGGAATATACCTAACCAGTGTTGGATGTTACTTCGTGATTTCATCTTTTCTTTGTGGATTATCCTTTGTGGATTCTGGGAGACCTTCAGGGGTATCGGGGTCCCTACTGAGTAGCTTATACTCACCCCTTCACGGGCTTTTCCCACACCACGTTGTGTTGGTTGCAGACAACAGAATGCACTGATCGTGGTTGAGGCTTGCGGTGCAAGACGGTACCTGGAGGTGGACCACTGGGCGGGACGTACTCAGAGCGAACGGTTGGACCCGAGGAGCTGTGGAGGCTATCTGTACTCATCCTTCAGGTGGGACTTCTAGTGGGTGGCTCGATGTTGCGGCTTTACTTTCAGTTGTTGTTTTCCCTTTTGAGTTATACTTTACTTTCAGTTTTGGGGTTGTATTCTGGCCCATTTACTTTTCCGCACTTACTATTGTACCCAGCTTTGCTTAGTGTTTACTTATCTCGTTTGCTTGCTCTGTGGTGTTTGTTTACTTTATAAAGGCAATGCCTTCCCTTTTTAGCGGGATTTACACCTTGGTGCTAGTCTCCAGCCCGTGGCCTATGCAAGGCAGGCTTGGGGTAGTCACGACACGGGCCCCGAGGACGGGTCGCGACAAATTGGTATCAGAGGAGTTCGGTTCTACCACAGAACTCAGGACTCTGATCTTTTTCTATGTGAAGAAATAGTGTTAAGAGTATTGGGTGTGGTTATCAGTCTAGGGAGTCCAGTGTTGGTGCGGCGGCCAACGTATCTGTACACCAGGACCCTGACTTATGATTTCTAACTTAATGCACGAAAACATTGATTGCATGTGTGTTTCAGGTTTTCTTTTTGATTACTTTATGTCAGCTCACCAGGTATATTGTTTGACCGTGACGCACCTGTTTCTTTTCATGATGGCCCCACGACGGCATCCATCTAGGGTTCCGAGATTTGTGCGTGATGACAGCCCACCGAGCGATGAGGCCTCGGTGCAGGGCCCTTTGATAACAGAGGCACCGGCGGTACCTATACCCGCTGAGCCACCGATGCTACCAGCCCCAGCCGCTGACGATGCACGTTGCCTTAGTGCACTGCATGAGTTTCAGTGCCAGCGAGCGCCCAGGTTCTGCGGGGAGATGGACCCCCAGGCAGTCGACGACTGGCAGGAGGTAGTGGTACGGGTTTTCAGGTTAGTGAGGACACCAACAGACCTCATGGTGATCCTCACAGCGAGCCTACTGCACGCGGCAGCAGGCAGATGGTGGAGCTTGATGCTCCAGGTGCATGACGAGGCATCTCTCCTCTGGATGGACTTTGAGAGCCTCTTCCGCTCAGAGTTCGTCCCAGCCACCCTCCGTGCAGTACGCATCCAGGAGCTTCTACAGCTGCGGTAGGGTAGCTTGATGGTCGCCCAGTACTCATTGAGATTTACCGATCTCTCGTGCTACTCGACAGACTTGGTACGGGACCCATTCTTTCAGGCCCGGCCCTTTGAGTAGGGATTGAGGTAGGAGATCAGGGCATCACTGATCTCCCTCAGTATTCCGACTCTGGCAGGAGTACTGGACTGAACCCTTTTGATCAAGAGCTTTCTTGCTGAGTCTACACCAGCGGCGCGACCCACCGCAGGGCGGCATATAGAAGAGTCTTCTATAGAAGGCATTCGATGGATGACTCATGGGTCCAGGCAGACCAGACCCTCAGGAAGACGACCCCAGTACATTGTCTCTACAGTGCGGGGCACTCAGCGTGGAGCCATTATTTCGAGAGGCAGACAGTGTTACGCATGCGGTGGGCAGGGCCACATGGCTCGTGACTGCCCGACCCGCCGTGCTGAGGAGCAGCAGACGGTTGAGGGACCACCCAGGCAGAGGCAGAGGGTCGACCGTGGCGGTCCGCAGGGAGCAGGTGGACTAGGCAGAGGAGATGGCCGAGTAGTAGGTGGTGGGTGACGCTTTGAGGCCCTACCACCACCACCACCAGGAGGTCCACCCTGACCACAGGGAGCTGGCGGGAAGAAACTGGCACAACTCCAGGCAGCGGAGGCCTACGACCACGATGCGCCCGAGATGATTTGAGGTACTATATGTGTCTATTCCACCCTTGCTACAGTTCTTATAGACATATGAGCGAGTCATTATTTCATAGCCACTGCCCTTGTTCAGAGCTCAGAGATTTCGACAGAGCCGTTGGCTCGATCCTTACGGCTAGAGACTCCTACGGGAGCAGACTCGATGATTACGCACTGGTTCCTGTAGTGTGAGCTTACTCTAGGAGGTGAGAGATTCAGCTGGGATCTTCTTCTTGCGGCGTCGAGGCCTTGCAACGTCATCTTGGACATGGATTGGTTATCTACAGTCCATGCTCAGATCGACTGTATTAGGTGCAAGGTGCGATGTGTACGCACCAACAATAGCAGGTTCACCTTCACCAGTGAGAAGGGAGCCTTCGCAGCACAGGATGGACTCTCACAGAGGAAGGGAAAGCCCATCACTCATCAGTTGGCTAGCCTCATCCTAGGATCAGTTGACGTGTGGAGTCCTAGATTTCCTGCAGTGGTGGATCAGTATGCGGGCGTTTTCCCCGACGACATCCCAGGGCTACCTCCCCACAGAGAGGTATACTTTTATATTGACCTGTACACCGGGATAGCCCTGATATCGACTCCAGCGTATCGGATGGCCCCCGCTGAGCTTCAAGAGCTACGAGTATAGTTGGAGGACTTGCAGGGCAAGGGATTCATCCGACCCAGTGTTTCACCCTGGGCTTCCCCGATTTTGTTCACCAAGAAGGTAGATGGGAGCTTGCGACTTTGTGTCGACTATCGTATCTTGAACCAGGTGACAGTAAGAAACAAGTATCCTCTACCGAGAATTGATGACCTCTTCGATCAGCTTAAGGGAGCACGGTGGTTCTCAAAGATAGACCTCAGGTCAGGCTATCATCAGCTCAGAGTTCGGGACGAGGTCGTGCAGAAGATGGCCTTCAGGTGTCGGTATGGCCACTATGAGTTCTTAGTTATGCCATTCGGAATAACCAATGCTCTAGAAGTGTTCATGGCCTTCATGAATAGGATCTTTCAGCCATACCTCGATCAATTTTTCATGGACTTCATCGATGACATTTTGGTTTACTCGACCACTGAGGAGGAGCATGCCTACAACTTGCGCGTTGTACTAGACACACTCCAAGAGCACCAGCTTTATGGTAAGCTCTCGAAGTGCCAGTTCTGGATACGCGTGGTCCACTTCTTAGGGCACGTCATCTCTGAGGCCGGAGTTCTGGTGGATCCTGTGAAGATCGAGGCAGTGCTAGCTTGGGAGCCACCCAGGAGTGTGATTGAGGTGCGGAGCTTCTTGGGTCTAGCTGGATACTATTGGAGAATTGTTCCAGACTTCACCAAAGTTGTGGAACCACTCTTAGCTTTGACGAAGAAGGGTAAACCCTTTGTGTGGTCAGACAGATGTCAGCAGAGCTTCCAGGAGCAGAGACAGAAGTTGACCTGCGCACCTATCTTGAGGTTGCCGGAGGAGGGAGTAGGGTACGTAGACTACTGTGATGCATCAAGGACCGGACTCGGATTTCTCCTGATGCAAGAGCGGGAAGTGATCGCCTATGGATCACGTTAGTTGAGGTCGCATGAGCAGAACTACGCTACCCATGACCTGGAGTTATCCGCAGTGGTCTTCGCTCTGAAGATGTGGCGACACTATCTGATGGGCGAGCACTTTACAGTTTTTTCAGACCATCAGAGTCTCAGGTACATCTTCTCTCATAAGAGATTGAATATGAGACAGTGGTGATGGCTCGAGCTCCTCCAGTACTATGACTTTGAGATAGTCTATACTCCTGGGAAGGGGAACGTGGTAGCCGATGCTCTTAGCAGGAGGACAGGCATTCAGCTATTTGGGGAGGCGACAAAGCAGCTAGCCGCTTTGAGGATATCATTTGTGGATAGAGATGGAGTATCTTTCCTTCAGTCACTCACAGTCACTCCTCCACTACTACTACGGGTCAGAGAGGCACAGCGTGGGGACGCCGACTGTGAGACGCGGCGTGCACAGATATCCTCAGGACAGGCACCTGATGGTTTCTCCTTAGGAGGAGAGAATGATGTCCTTTTTAGAGGGCATACCTTGGTACTAGTTTCTTTATGGGAGGAGGTGCTGATTGAGTTTCACACTTCTCCTTTGGTGGTACATCATGGAGTGGCAAAGACGTACTAGGATCTCAGACGACAGCACTGGTGGCCAGGCATGAAGAAGGATATGGCGGAGTGTGTTTCTCGATGCCTCACCTGCCAGCAAGTAAAGGTAGAGCACCAGGTTCCAACAGGCTTGGTACAACCCTTGGAGGTCCCGGAGTGGAAGTGGGACGGGATATCAATGGACTTCTTGACTGGACTTCCACGCACTTCCAGAGGTCACGACTCCATTTGGGTGATTGTCGACTGACTCACCAAGTCGGCACACTTCTTACCCATCAGAGAGCAGGGCTCAGTGGAGATCTTGGGACGACTTTATGTTCTGTAGATTATGCGGATTCATGGTGTGCCATCATCTATCGTCTTCGATCGAGATGCTCGCTTTACTTCCCGGCTTCGGAAGGGGTTGTAGGAGGCGTTCGGGACGCAGCTATGTCTGAGCACCGCCTTTCACCCTCAGACGGATGGTCAGACGGAGAGGAACATTGAGACTCTTGAGGACATTCTCTGCACATGTGTCCTCGACTTTGGTCGTAGCTGGGAGGACCACTTACCCTTGGTGGAGTTTGCGTACAACAACAGCTACCACTCCACCATCGGGATGCCACCATACGAGGCGTTGTACGGCCGACCTTCCAGATCTCCTTTGTGCTGGACAGACCCTGGGGAGTTAGCACTTGTGGGACCGGAGATGGTCCATGCCATGACAGAGAAGGTCCAGATCATCTAGGAGTGGATGAGGGTAGCTCAGAGCCGGAAGAAGTCTTATGATGATAGGAGGCGGAGGCCACTGGAGTTTGAGGATGGTGACCACGTCTTCTTGCGGGTCTCACCTCGACGTGGATTACGGAGATTTGGCCGAGGTGGCAAGTTGTCTCCACGCTTCATCGGACTGTTCCAGGTCCTCAGCAGGATTGGCGAGGTGTCCTATCGTCTGGCTCTACCACCTCAGTTGCACCTGTTGCACGACGTCTTCCACATATCTCAGCTGAGGAGATACATGCACGACCCGACGCATATCATTGACCATGGGGAACTGGACATTGATGATGGGGCAACTTTTACGGAGGTCCCAGTGGAGATCGAGGATCGACAGGAGCGGGTCCTACATGGACGTTCGATTCCTCTAGTGCGCATCAGATGGAACCACGGGAATCTCCAGGAGAGCACTTGGGAGCGGGAGGCTCAGATGCGTGCTCAGTACCCACTTTTGTTTCCCTAGTTTTCGATGTATCTTTACGGGGATGTAAATCCCTGAGGTGGGAGTAATGTAAAGACCCGTAAAATTCAAGGACATTTTTTTCTTAATTTTCTTTGGGATTTTACAAGAGCGCAGTTTCTGACGGAACTTGATTTCGAGGCCCGGTGTGCCCGGAATTTCTATCCGAAGTTTAGCTCGGGTACGTTCAGTGAATGAATGAGCGGGAATTTCTAACTCTTGAACCGGTTCTCGGAATCGAATTTTGAGGGCACCGATGGAATCACAGTGTCAGTATTTACTTAGGAATGCCTTTTCCGGAGTTGCGTTTACACGAGAGAATTTGTTAAATTTTTTTGTGGAAGGTAAAATAAAATTAAGCATCAATTTTATTTTTCTCTAAGTGGTTTAAAGATTTGGGTGGAAGTTGGGGGAACCACCCAAATTCCATTTGGAGGTTATGAGGGTGGTGGGGCCCACATGAACCCTACTCCTTCACCTTCCCTAACCTTCCATCACCCTTCATTTAATTTGACAACTTGAGTTAATTAATTATGTGGATTAATGCAAACTTTTTAATTTCAAACTTAAGTTGTGTTAATAAAATAAGTAAGGGAGTTATTTTATTTTGGGTTGAATGCTTGTTAGGTGAGTCTTGGGAGAAAAGTTGAGAAGCTTGAAGAACTTCTTCCTCTTCGACGAAGAACGCGAAGAATGCACCGATATCTAACGAAGAACGCCAAATCCTCGGAGATTGACTACGTGACGCCTTCTTCCGCGACGAGTCTCCTTTCGCGACGCCTCTTTCTGCGACGGTTATTTCCGCAACGAACCCCCATTCAAACTACGCTCGATGTAGTGGTTTTATGAATTTTTATTTCGTGATTACTTCCGTCATTTTCTTCATTATCTATCCTCGTTCTTTGGAACCACTTCATATCCTTTAACGGGAGGGGGCCAGTCCGCACAAACACGGCCGACCCTCCTCCCTTTTTATTATTTGTGGTTGCGGTTCGAAGGGAAGTGACGTGGTGTCGTCACACCGCGTGGGGACGAGCGACAAAGATGCACGGCGCCGTCGCGCCGCGCCAGAAAAACCCAAATACACCGCGGCCGGAGCGGGGCCGTGGCAGAGGGGCGCGGCGCTGTCGCGCCGCGGCCGGTTCTAGGCCGCGGCGGAATAAGGAGACCGGCAGACGGTTCTGGGCCGCCGGCGTCGGAGCAAGGGGGACCAGCCTTGCCGGTCCCATGGTGGAAACAGCTGGTCGGCCAGGGCGGGCCGGCCGGACAGGGGAGAAGTCGGGGGTTACAAACCCCCGGCAGCCAGCTCAAGCAGGCCCCCATTATGGGGGCCGCAGTTGCAAAGCAGGGGGCAGGCTCCCACCCCCCCTCTAACGGCTCGGTCATTTGGCCGAGCTCCTGGCCACCGTGCCCAGGCCGGGCCGGCTGCCTGGCCGGTCCATCGGGCCGGTCCGTGCCGCGGCCAGGCCGCACCACGCCAGCCGGGCTGGACCCGGAACTGGTTTGGTTCGACCCGGTTCGGGCCGACCCTGGGGGTATCGGGCCGGGTCGGACCGGGCCCGAACCCCTGAATACCGAACCTCTTCCGGTCGGTCGCCCATAACTTATGCTACGGGCCTCTGATCGACGCACTGTCAGTTGTGATGCAATCCTTGGATCGAGACGGTCGATCTGGTATATCTCACTCAATGTTTAGGAATACTTTGGGATCATCCTAGTTGGTTCGTACACAAAACCAACCGGGCCCTTGGAGCGGAAACGCTCATAACTTTAGTTCCGGACGTCCGATTCACGTGCCATCGACTTTGTAGGATTCCGCTTAGTGAGACGGATATTTTGGCTTACTCCACCCAAGGTTTGGATGCAGGTGGAGTACAGTCGGGTTGGTTTTGACTTAAAAACCAACCGGGACCCTGGGAAGAAAAAGCCAATAACTTCCAGACTGGGTGTCTGATTGACGCGTCGTCTGTGACGCTGAGTTCCTGTTGACGATACGGAACTTTTTGATACATCAACTCCGGACATTGTGTCAGTTGATGTATCAGCCTATCGGCTTGTGGAGCGGACCCTCCCGAATGAGCTTGCTGTGTGCGGGAACCCTAGAGCTGGCTGTGTTTGCGACTGTGACGACGATGAATGTACAGAGATCCTCAGTGGATTCGACGGCGACGACTACATCACTCAGCGATCCTACGTGGATCAGTGCTACCTATCCTGTGTGGGTTCGATCCTGTGTGGGTCTTTGCAGTGGTTAGTTACCTATCGATCCTTTGTGGGTCATTGCGGGGGTTAGTACCTATCGATCCTTTGTGGGTCTGATGGCTTTGATGAATCAGTGGCTACATCTGATCATCTCTATCGTCATACGATGAAGTATACATGTGTGAGATGAATCCTTCTTTTCTTTCCTTTTTGGATTGTGTTGTGATATCCTGTGTGGATTACGTTTTTCTTTCCGTTGTGGATTGTGTTGTGCTATCCTGTGTGGATTACGTTTGGCTTTCCTGTGTGGATTGGGTTGTGTCTTCCTGTGTGGACTGGGTTGTACATGAGCTCGGAGGTTGGAGTGTACTGGAATTGATGACATAGGTATATGTATGGGAATATACCTAAGGAGTGTCGAATGTTACTTCGTTATTTCATCTTTCCATTTTGGATTATCCTTTGTGGATTCTGGGAGACCTGTGGGGGTCTCGGGGTCCCTATTGAGTAGCTTATACTCACCCCTATATGGGCTATGCCCACACCACGTTGTGTTGGTTGCAGACGACAGACAGCGCTGATTGTGGTTGAGGCTTATGGAGCAGGATGGTACCTGGAGGTGGACCACAGGGCGGGATTTACTCAGAGCGAACGGTTGGACCTGAGGAGCTGTGGAGGCTATCTGTACTCACCCTTCAGGTGGGACTTCCAGTGGGAGGCTCGATGTTGCGGCTTTAATTTCAGTTGTTGTTTTCCCTTTCGAGTTGTACTTTACTTTCAGTTTTGGGTTTGTATTCTGGCTCATTTACTTTTCCGCACTTACTGTTTTACCCATCTTTGCTTAGTGTTTACTTCTCCCGTTTTCTTGCTCTGTGGTGTTTGTTTACTTTACAAAGGCAATGCCTTCATTTTTCGTGGGATTTATGCCTTGGTGCTAGTCGCCAGCCCCTGGCCTATGGATAGCAGGCTTGGGGTAGTCACGGCATGGGCCTCGAGGACGGGTCGTGACATTAATTCCCACTATCACAACAAATAGCATGTTTTTAAGAAGCAATATATATCAAAATATTGACAATTGTTTATGTCCAATTTCAAAGTGAAATTAATTCTAATGACCACCATTGGATAAAATGGTAAAATTATATTCTAATTATACTTTAAATCCAATCAATAGTATAATTTATCACTATAAATTATTTTGATTAAAAAAATTGTTTTTAAGTATTTTCTCTATTCATAGAAAATTGGAAGTTCTCAGAAAATTACAAAAAATTCAACATAGGATAATTTCGATATTGCGAATACCAAAATGAAGTCCATTTTGAAATATAAAATTTATATAATTTCAAAAAGTGGGTATTACTATTCATAACTGCTACTTTGATTGGTCGTCATGTGTTAGAATCTCGAACATGAGTACAATGCAAGCTATTGCATTATAGAAAGAGAAGCATATCATGAATACTTGGGGTATTACAATCTTCCCTCCTTCAATAAATTGTGTCCTCGCAATTTGAAAATGTTCTTCGAAAATAAAAGGTTGAAAATAGAAAATACCTTTGTGGAAAACCCACATTGGAAATAAGGTTTATAAAATTTAGCCTTAATAAGAGGGAAAGGGAAATAAAAAGGTCACCACCAAATTATGATCTATATTAGGAAAACATTGGTGGAAATTAGAGAAATATAATTGGAGGGAAAATGTTAATATTTTTAGGGACTGATTGAGTTCATCAATCACAATCAAGTGTAAAATTGAGGGCCTCAAAGCCTTCAATCTTTATTGATTTAAAAAATTATCAGTTCAACAAGACATAAGGTATTAGGATAACAGATTTTTTGTTTTTAATATACCTTTACTAAAGTTTAAGAATTAATTTATTCATATCATAAGAGATAGGTATATATATATTTATGCTTGACAATTAGATTTTCAACCTTCAACTAATTTCTACCACAAACTCATCTTTCACTCAAAAAGATAATAGAACACAAAAATATTATATTTTTCCTAATCGTACATGGTTAAAAATATTAACACATACCATTTAGATTAGGAAATATATTTTTTAATAACCAGGGACTTCTTGTAGGCTAGTTGTAGTTAATAAAGGCATGTCACACTATGGTTGTGGGTTCGATTCCTACAGCGTTGTCTGACGCGACGGGTTATCCCCCGACCTACAGGTTGTCCTTTTCCTAAATCTATAGTATTATAATATTCCAAAAATAATATACAGAAATGTTTTAACCTTAAACAATACTATCCAATGTTCATCTTAATCCATTACAACCTTTATAGTTATCCAAAATACTTCTGTCCAACTCACAGTCCAAATTTTATAAGGAAGGTAAATATAATGAAGATCCTTTTTTCCACGTAACAACATTTGAACACTGCAACATCCTGAATTACCATAAATCTTTATTGATTACACTCATTATCCCTTAATACTTATAGAATACTAGATATACTCCTTCTGTCAAAAATTGCATACAAATCATTAATCACATTCAAGAAGTTAAGAATATCCAATATAATTTATCCAAATCAATCATGTATTATTCCAAAATCACTATCTCGGTATCAGAACCATATTATGGTTTACCTTTCTCTCAACCATATATTTTCCAAAACTTTAACCTGTTGTGGTGTCACTTTTCTTGGTCCCACAGAATCTCAAGTCCTTGATGAAATAGTACTGCATTACAGTCCTTATATACTCCATTATTATAACCATTACATCATTGATACAACACTCAAATGACAAAATTCTTTAATAACAACATAAGAAATCTAGTCATTTCTCCTCATATGTGTTAGTATCATAACTTTATTATTATCCAATAAAATCATTTGGGGCATACTCTAATGATTTGGACATTGGTTTGCATAGTATCCCCACTCCTTGTAGATAAAGCATTGTACATTTGAATCCTTTTTCTTACCCTTGCAGTCACGCACTTAGTGTCCTTTTTCTCCACACTTATAACAAACTCTCATTCCCTTCAGGCAAGTTCCAAGGTGTTTCTTCTCACTATTATCACATATTAGAAAATTATTCTTTTCCCTCATCCCTTTATCCACCACTCTCTCTTCCATCTTTTTCTTCTATTTCTTCCCTTCAAAGCCATAAGACTCAGAGAATTCTTTACTTATCTTAATAACACATGATACTATTTCGTCATATGTTGAGAACACATGGGAGACTATTTCCCTCCTAAATGTTAGCTTAATACCCTGAAAGATATGATCCTTCTTACTCTTTGGATCATACGTATTGATGGAGTCAACATTCCTTCTACTGGGCGTCATTTCTATACAATGGCATAAACTAGGTTAGTTTATGAATTGCAATGAATAATTCCAAACTTGTAAAATACATAATGTAAATTGAACGGTTTATGGATATAATTCATAATCATAAAAAAAAATTCTTTGAGGAAGTATATACTCATAAACCCTTCATAATGGTTTGTAAAAAAATGGGAATTATCCTAATCATATCCCTCAGGAGTGTCGTATCCAAGAGTGTAGTAAGGCCCTGTTGTCGTGAACCAATTCCCATTCGAGTCTAGCTCAAAGTGGTGTTTTCAGGTTTTACCCCTAGGTACATCTGTGCCAGAGCCATCTATACATGATCGTATCCAGACAGGGATGTATTGTTTGGAAAACTCACAAAATCTCTATAATACCAAAATTCAAGGATGTTCTTCTATACTAATCCTCAAATTTTATCTTAGGTCTATGTGCTCTAATCAGAGTTTATCTAAATCTAGCTTCCAAAGATTGTACTAAACTACCTCTAATACCAATTGTAACACCTCGACCCCAGTTACCCAAATTCAGGTCATTATTTCATAACATTGGCATGATCACAAAAGATCATGTCTCAAAAGACCGATTAGTTTAGTAGCCCTGGAAACACAAGATACATTCCTAAGTCTTACATTATTTCATAAAGTAAAACAAAACTACAACAACATCTTGTCTTCATATCCCCTCATACTATCCCTCCAGGTCATTCATAATAAACATCTTCATATCCTGTAAAAATTAAAACATTGAAAGGGGTGAGCTCAGATACTCAGTAAGGATAACAATATAGTGGAAGCTTTCATAAATAAACATTAACATTTAAGGAAATTTATAACTAAAACAAAAGCCCTTTTAAACATGAACGTTAGCATAATATGGAAAAATAAAATGAAATAATTCCATTTAAATATTCACATGGATATTCTACTAGTCGAATAATCACATGAAATATCAATAACCACTTTCATAATGATGGAATGCATAATTCCATACTATCATAATCACGTAGCAAAGGCCGCGTACCAAGACTACAAATAATATTTTGTCAAGGCCTCGTGACAAGACACTAGTTTGTCTCATAAGACCTACCGATGCATCAAGGAGCTATAGTGGGCTCCACTCGTCAGTTATTAAGACCAATTCATTCCTCATATGAACAGGTTTAAACATATCATAATCCATAACATAATCATATCACATAAAACATGCATAAAGGAAACATAAAATTTCCACATTTCAATCACAATATATCAATAAAACACATTGATATAATAAAAACATTTTCAAAACCATTTTCAATACCAAAATAAAAGAAAATTAAAACTTTGTTTTTACTTTTTCCATTTAAAAACAAGTTATGGCTTGTAGAGGAAGTCAAAACACAAATAATGGTCACGACGGGGGAGAAGTAATTGTCGCCGCATACGTATGACAAAAAAACATCCCCTTTGGTCTTTTAGTAAAATGCTTCGTATAAAAAATATTCCTTTTGAATAAACGTAAAAGTCAAAGGGGTTTATACACTGTATAAAAGAAAGTTGTGTATAAAACAAAATATGCATTAATGAAAGGAGATTGAGACGAAATCCCTTACAAAGATCATTTTCTTTAAATAAAATAGATCTATTATGTGTATTCACTATAAGTATAAAGAAAGTAAAAATACAATATTGGACATAATAATATCATGAAATAATCTAAAAGTAGGAGATATTATCCCAAAGAATAGAAATTGGGTTAAGAAGTTCCCTTACCTTGTGTCCGAATTGACTCGACTATTCTTTAACCACCTGAATAATAAACTAGAGTTAATCTCTACTTGATTAACAACATTTTTTAAGTTCATTATCCCTTTTATATCACTTATTACAATGTTACTAAAATTATGTAGTGATTTAAGTTAATAATGGTCGTTTTTTCGATCTTTGGTACTTGAGTCAACAATAAACTTCTTATAATTACAATTTGTTTATATGGTAGAATATCCATTATCTACAGAATTATATTCATGATGTAGATATCATATATATCCTATATATCTAGTATATACATGCAATTATAATATTACATAACTTTTAGAGTTAAGAGATGAAATGCACCGTTCATGGAGACGGTAAGCCGTACGTACGCATGAACACTACTTTCATTTCTATTTCGTATTTAATGGAATGAAATCATAATTATATAAAGGTATAACATAATTCCAGTATTATATAATTTATAATACCATTTACTCCATACTTTATACATCCCACATAAGGCATTAACAATTCAAATCACTTTGAGGGGGCGGTAGTCCGCACTTCCTAAAATGAAATTATCGCGTTTACCCATAATAGAAATCATAAAGGTATGCCATAAATGAAAAATACAGAATCATAAGGAAAAAAAAACATAATATATATCATATATAAATATAGTGACATCTTAATGGCCACCATGAGAGGAGTTAAAAGAAGATTGAACAATCATCATTTCGTGAGGCAGAAATTTTCCAACCACAGAAACAATATGTTCTTTATTCATTAGACGATGGTGTGTGTAAGTGTAAATCAAATCCTTCTCATAAAAACATCATAGTATATTTGAGATACCAGTTTTGTTACAAAATAAAGTAATCAAAATAGTTTAAGTGGTTTGAGAAGCAAAATAAAACAAAATAACATAAGAGAAGACATTACCTTAAAATCAGGTAACACTTTTTGATTTGAGCCAAAAGCTTCCTTAGGAAGAATTATGCCCAAAGTGAGGTTTCTAGGAGTAAGAGAGGGAAGTTTAGAGAGTATTTGGGCAGATTTTGGCCAAGCCAAATGGCTTTGAACGTGTGAATAATGTGGTAGTGGTGGGGGCATTTTATAAGAGGAGGGGAGGGGCACTCTTGAAAGTCATGAAATGTTACTTTATTATTTAATGAGTTTCATATTTTGAAGGACCCACACTTCTATATTTAGAGGATAAGGTGATAATGGTTCTAAATCTACCCATCCAATAGGTTTTTGACAAGTGTAATTCTTAGATTTTACATTATCCTTTCATTTTATTTAAATCGTTAATTAATAAGGTAATCGCTGCATCATCATTGTGTCATAAAATATTTAATTTATTTAATGTCTAAAAATTATAAAAAAGTATCATGATGTAGGAAATATTTTTAGATTTCCAATGAGTATTTATAGTCAAATATTTAACTTATATAACCCCATGTAGTAATTATTTTAGTAAAACAACACATGTTTGTGACAATTTTACTTTTACTTTAAATAAAAAGTTATTAATGTCATTTTCTTACCGAAGTGGCTCCATGGGGTCCCCCAGTTCACCCATGGATTGTCTTTGTCGGCCATGACTTGTCAAATAAGGGTAGGACAAGTTTCAAAATATTTTCATATTTTTATAATATCATTTTTACCTTAAATTTCACTAATTACCTTTAATTGTGATTAATAGAACTTAAAAGTTACTATTCACCAAAAATTATTTTAATCCCATTGAACCACATTTTACATCATAATGACAACCATGTATGACGGATTTTTGAAATTCATTACATAGAAATGTTAATGTTTCATTTACATGAAAAATTAGTTTTTAAACCACCACTTAGTGGTTTCACTATTCATCAAAAATTGATGTTTTTCAGAAACAATACCAAAAATTCACTCGAAGATATATTTGATATTCCGAATTCAAAAATGATGTCTATTTTAAAAAATTCAAAACAAATATTTTGCTTTAATTAATTTAATAATTAATTCCCGCTATCACAACAAATAGCGTGTTTTTAAGATGCAATATATATCAAAAGATTGAAAATTTTTTATGTCCAATTTCAAAGTGAAATTAATTCTAATTACCACCATTGGATAAAATGGAAAAATATATTCTAATTATACTTTAAAACCACTTAATAGTATAATTTATCACTATGAATTATTTTGATTAAAAAAGTTGTTTTTAAGTATTTTCTCTATTCATAGAAAATTGGATGTTCTTAGAAAATTACAAAAAATTCAACATAGGATAATTTCGATATTCTGAATACAAAAATGAAGTCCATTTTGAAATATAAAATTTATATAATTTCAAAAAGTGGGTATTACTATTCATAACTGCTACTTTGATTGGTCGCGGTGTGTTAGAATCTCAAACTTCCGTACAATGCAAGCTATTGCGTTATTGAAAGAGAAGCGTATTGTGAAATCTTGGGGTGCTACATTCTCCCCTCCTTCAATAAATTGAATCCTCACAATTTGAAAATGTTCTTCGAAAATAAAAGGTTGAAAATAGAAAATACCTCTGTGGAAAACCCACAGAGGAAATAAGGTTTATAAAATTTAGTCTTAATAAGAGGGAAATGGAAATAAAAAGGTCACCACCAAATTATGATCTCTATTAGGAGAAAATTGGTGGAAATTAGAGAAATATAATTGGAGGGAAAATGTAAATATTTTTAAGGAGTGATTGAGGTCATCAATCACAAACAAGTGTAAAATTTAGGGCATCAAAGCCTTCAATCTATGTGGATTTAAAATATTATCAGTTCAACAAGACATATGGTATTACGATAACACATTTTTTGTTTTAATATCCCTTTACTAAAGTTTAACAATTAATTTATTCATAGAATAAGAGATAGGTATATATATATATGCTTGACAAGTTGAGTTTCAACCTTCAACTAATTTCTACCACAAACTCATCTTTCACTCAAAAAGATAATAGAACTCAAAAATATTATATTTATCCTAATCGTACAAGGTTCAAAATATTAACACATAACATTTAGATTAGGAAAACTATTTTTTAATAACCAGGGACTTCCTGTAGGCTAGTGGTAGTTAATAAAGGCATGTCTCACTATGGTTGTGGGTTCGATTCCTACATCTTTGTCCGATGCGACGGGTTATCCCCCAACCTACATGTTGTACTTTTTCTAAATCTATAGTATTATAATATTCCAAAAATAATATTCAGAAATGTTTTAACCTTAAAAAATACTATCCAAGGTTCAACTTAATCTATTCCAACCTTTATAGTTTTCCAAAATACTTCTGTCCAACTCATAGTCCAAATTTTATAAGGAAGGTAAATATAATGAAGATCCTTTTTTCCACGTAACAACTTGTGAACACTTCAACATCCTGAATTACCATAAATCCTTAATGATTACATTCATGATCCCTTATTCCTTATAGAATACTAGATATACTCCTTCTATCAAAAAATGTATACAAATAATTAATCACTTTCAAGGAAGTTAAGAATATCAAATATAATTTATCCAAATCAATCATGTATTATTCCAAAATCACTCTCTCGGTATCAGAACCATATTATGGTTTATCTTTCTCTCAAATATATATTTTCTAAAACTTTAACCAACTGTGGAGTCACTTTTCTTGGTCCCACACAATCTCAAGTCCTTGATGAAATAGTACTTCAGTACAATCCTTATATACTCCATTATTATAACCAGTACATCATTGATACAACACTCAAATGAAAAAATTCATTATAACAACATAAGAACTCTAATCATTCCTCCTCATCTGTGGTAGTATCATAACTTGATTATTATCCAATAACATCATTTGGGGCATACTCTGATGATTTGGACATTGGTTTGCGTAGTATCCCCACTCCTTGCAGATGAAGCATTGTACATTTGAATCATTTTTCTTACCCTTGCAGTCACGCACTTAGTGTCCTTTTCTCCACACTTATAATAAACTCTCATTCCCTTCAGTAAGGTTCCAAGGTATTTCTTCCAACAGTTATCACATATTGGAAAATTCTTCTTTTCCCTCGTCCCTTTATCCATCATTCTCTCTTCCATCCTTTTCTTCTCTTTCTTCCCTTCAAAGCCATAATACTCAGAGAATTCATTACTTATCTTATTAACACATGATATTATTTCTTCATATGTTGAGAACACATGGGAGACTATTTCCCTCCTAAATGTTGTCTTAATACCATGAAAGATATGATCCTTCTTACTCTTGGGATCATACGTATTGATGGAGTCCGCATTCCTTCTACTGGGCGCCATTTCTATATAATGGAATAAACTAGGTTAGTTTATGAATTGCAATGAATTATTCCAAACTTGTAAAATACTTAATGTAAATTGAACGGTTTATGGATATAATCCATAATCATAAAACATGTTTTATTTGATGAAGTATTTACACATAAACCCTTCATAATGGTTTGTAAAAAAATGAGAATTATCCTAATCATATCCCCCGGGAGTGTCATTACCAAGAGTGCAGCAAGGCTCGTTGTCGTGCACCAGTTCACATTCGAGTCTAGCTCAAAGCGGTGTTTTCGAGTTTTACCCCTAGGTACATCTGTGCCAGATCCATCTATACCTAATCGTCTCCAGACATGGATGTATTGCTTGGAAAACTCACAAAGTCTCTATAATACCAAAATTTTAGGAAGTTCTTCTATACTAATCCTCAAATTTTATCTTAGGTATATGTGATCTAATCATATTTTATCTAAATCTAGCTTCCAAGGTTAGTACTAAACTTCCTTTGATACCAACTGTAACGCCCCGACCCCAGTTACCCAGAGTCGGTTCATTATTGAATAACATTGGCATGATCACAAAAGATCAAGTCTCAAAAGACCGATTAGTTTAGTAGACTTGGAAACACTAGATACATTCATAAGTCTTACATTACATCATAAATTAAAACAAAACTACAACAACATCTTGTCTTCATATCCCCTCATACTATCCCTGTAGGTCATTCATAATAAACTTCTTCATATCCTGTAAAAATTAAAACATTGAAAGGGTTGAGATCAGATGCTCAGTAAGGATAAAAATATATCAAAAGATTTCATAAATAAACATTAACATTTATGGCAATGTATAACTAAAACAAAAGCCCTTTCAAACTTGAACATCAGCATAATATGGAAAAAAGATGAAATAATTCCATTTACTTATTCACATGGATATTCTACTGGTCGAATAATCACATGCAATACCAATAACCACTTTCATAATGATAGAATGCATAATACCAGACTATCATAACCACATAGCCAAGGCCTCGTGCCAAGACTACAAATAAGATTTTTTCAAGGCCTCGTGCCAAGACACTAGTTTGTCTCATGAGACTTACCAATGCATCAATTAGCTATAGCGGGCTCCACCTATCACTTATTAAGTCCAATGCATTCCTCATATGAACAGGTTTAAACATATCATAATCCATAACAAAATCGTATCAGATAAAACATGCATAAAGGAAACATAAAATTTCCAAATTTCAATCAAAAGATATCAATACAACACATTGATATAATAAAAACACATTCAAAACCATTTTCAATACCAGAATAAAAGAAAATAAAAACTTTGTTTTTACTTTTTCCATTTCAAAACAAGTTATGGCTTGTAGAGGAATCCGAAACTCAAATAATAGTCACGACAGCAGAGAAGTCGTTATCGCCGCATACGTATGACAAAAAACATTCCATTTTGTCGTTTAGTAAAATTCTTCTTATAAAAAACATTACTTTTGAATAAACGTAAAAGTCAAATGGGTATATAGACCGTATAAAAGAAAGGTGTGTAAAAAACAAAATATGCCTCAATGAAAGGAGATTGAGATGAAGTCCCTTACAAAGATCATTTTCTTTAAATAAAATAGATATATTATGTGTATTCACTATAAGTATAAAAAAAGTACAAATTCAATATTAGACAAAATAATATCATGACATAATTTGAAAGTAGAAGATTAACCCAAAGAATAGAAATTGGGTTAAGAAGTTCCCTTACCTTGTGTCCGACTTTACTCAACTATTCTTTAACCTCATGAATAATAAACTAGAGTTAATCTATACTTGCTTAAAAACCTTTTTCAAGTTCATTATCCCTTTTATATCACTTATTACAATGTCACGAAAATTATGTAGTAATTTAAGTTAATAACGGTCGTTTTGTCGATTTTTGGTACTTGAGTCAACAATAAACTTCTTATAATTACAAGTTGTTTATGTGGTAGAATATCCATTATCTCCAGAATTATATTCATTATGTGGATATCATATATATCCAATATATCTAGTATATACATGCATTTATAATATTACATAATATTTAGAGGTAAGAAATGAAATGCACCGTTCATGGAGACGGTAAGCCGTACGTACGCATGAACACTACTTTCATTTCTATTTCGTATTTAATGGAATGAAATCATAATTATATAAAGGTATAATATAATTCCAGTATAATATAATTTATAATACCATTTACTCCATCCTTTATACATCCCACATATGGTATTAACGATTCAAATCACTTTGAGGGGGCGGTAGTTCGCACTTCCTAAAATGAAATTATCGCGTTTACCCATAATGGAAATAATAAATGTATGCCATAAATGAAAAATACAGAATCATAAGGGAAAAAATATAATATATATCATATATAAATATAGTGACATCTTAATGGCCACCATGAGAGGATTTAAAATAATATTGAACAATCATCGTTTCGTGAGGTAGAAATTCGCCAACCACAAAAACAATATGTTCTTTAACCATTAGAAGATGGTGTGTGTAAGTGTAAATCAAATCCTTCTCATAAAACATCATATTATATTTAATATACTAGTTTTGTTACAAAATAAAGGAATAAAAATGGTTTAAGGGGTTGTAGAAGCAAAATAAAACAAAATAACATAAGAGAAGACATTACCTTAAAATCAGGTAACTCTTTTTTGATTTGAGCCAAAAGCTTCCTTGGGAAGAATTCTGCCAAAAGTGAAGATTCTAGGAGTAATATAGGGAAGTTGAGATAGTATTTGGGCAGATTTTGGATGATCCAAATGGCTTTGAACGTGTGAATAAAGTGGCAGTGGTGGGGGCCTTTTATAATAGGAGAGGAGGGGCACTCTTTGGAAAGTCATGAAATATTACATTATTATATAATGATTTAAGGATTTTAAAGGTCCCACACTTATATATTTAGAGGATAACGTGATAATGGTTCTAAATATACCCATCCAATAGGTTTTTGACAAGTTTAAGTCTTAGAGTTTACATTTTCCTTTCATTTTATTTAAATCGTTAATTAATGAGGTAATCACTGCATCATCATTGTGTCATAAAAAATTTAATTTATTTAATGTATAAAAATTATAAAAAAAATATCCTGATGTAGGAAATATTTTTATATTTCCAATGAGTATTTAGAGTAGAAACTTTAACTTATATAACCCCATGTAATAATTGTTTAAGTAAAAAAACTCATGTTTGTGACAATTTTACTTTTACTTTAAATAAAAAGTTATTAATGTCATTTTCTTACCCAAGTGGCTCCATGGGGTCCCCAAGTTCACCCATGGATTGTATTTGTCGGACATGACTCATCCAATAATGGTAGGACAAGTTTCATGATATTTTCATATTATTATAATATCATTTTTACTTTAAATTTCACTAATTAACTTTAATTGCAACTAATAGAACTTAAATGTTACTATTCACCAAAAATTATTTTAATCCAAATGAACCACATTTTACTTTATAATGAAAACCAAATATGTCGGATTTTTTAAATTCATTACACAGAAATGGTAATGTTTCATTTACACAAAAAATTAGTTTTCAAACCACCACTTTGTGGTTTCACTATTCATCAAAAATTAAAGTTTTTTAGAAAAATACCAAAAATTCACCCTAAGATATATTTGATATTCCGAATTCAAAAATTATGTCTATCTTAAAAAATTAAAACCATATATTTTTGTTTAATTAATTTAATTATTAATTCCCACTATCACAACAAAAAGGGTGTTTTTAAGAAGCAATATATATCAAAAGATTGA
This sequence comes from Viscum album, assembly GCA_963277665.1. Classification (NCBI taxonomy): domain Eukaryota; kingdom Viridiplantae; phylum Streptophyta; class Magnoliopsida; order Santalales; family Viscaceae; genus Viscum; species Viscum album. The sequence goes on from OY728152.1 coordinate 716,896,564, forward strand.
CATTTTTTTATGTCCAATTTCAAAGTGAAATTAATTCCAATGACCACCATTGGATAAAATGGTAAAAATATATTCTAATTATACTTTAAAACCACTCAATATTATAAATTATCACAATAAATTATTTTTATTAAAAAATTTGTTTTTAAGTATTTTCTCTATTCATAGATAATTGGAAGTTCTCAGAAAATTACAAAAAATTCAACGTAGGATAATTTCGATATTCCGAATACAAAAATGAAGTCCATTTTGAAATATAAAATTTATATAATTTCAAAAGGTGGGTATTACTATTCATAACTGCTACTTTGATTAGTCGTGGTTTGTTAGAATCTCGAACATGCATACAATGCAAGCTATTGCATTATTGAAAGAGAAGCGTATCGTGAAAGCTTAGGGTGTTACAGTCAATCACTTTGAATGTTTTGAAATTGAGGTAAAATTCTAGGAACAAATATTACCATTATGAGAAGATAATTACACTGAATGGAATGGTTTTCCTGTTGGAGAGTCATGAAATGAGAGAAAATAACCAATTATCAAAAGAAAATGTTGATGGATGTCCTAGTATAGAGATTTATAGCCCAAGGATGAATAATTGGAAGAAGGTGAACATGGATTTAGGGGGATTTATTCTGATCAAAAGGATGAAATCCAAAGGGAGTAATGACTATTACTATAAACCTAAACCAATAGAGACTTGGTCTTCCAAGAAGTCATGTCCCAATGAGATTGAATGTGAACTCAATACAATTTATCATAATCTTAATGAGAGGGTATAGATTCAGTGTCCAATCCAAATGATCGAATGTGTATTATCTAGGGAAACCCAGTATGATTTTGTTATTATGGAAGACAAAAATTAGATGATGTGAGGATCAGTGGTGGTGGATCATTGTTACAGTGATTCCGTCATTTATTGAGCTGACCCCACTAGGTTTGTGTTGGTGGACTAGTAGCGATAGAAATTTAAGGAGGATCCCAATAATGAAAAATAATGGGTGTTTATCATCACCTATGAGGAACAATTGTTGGATGTGACTATTATAATTAATTCCTCTTAAGAGGATGATGATAGGATGCTTGTGAGATTAATATAAGTGGATACCCAAAATAGTAGTGTGGGTTTCTCAATAAGAAAGACCTTATTTTCAATATATGATTCAATGAAATAATTAGATATTTTGGGGGATATTATAAAAAATGTGCCAACATGGATTATCATTGAGAAGGCCTTATCAAGGATGGTTCAGATACAAAGGTAACTTCCCTTCAATGTAAATTATAATGGGAGATGGTTTATAATAGGATGAAACTATTTTTCAATCATTATTCGAACTCTTATTGAGCTTGATACATTGTACATTAAAATTGTACAGTTTATGAATTTTAACACTAAAGTATTTATGAAAATATGATGGGTAATATTCAGTCACTATGAATTAATTCTGTTCGTATGTAAACATATAGGGATACTATGTTATGAAACATAAATCATGTCTTATTTTTTAAGAATAGGTAGCATATTCTCAATTTCATAATATAAAAAATATAGTGTACATGGTTCATCAATGACTTTTGTGAATGGATCTTCCTTATCATAGATTGCAAAAGTTATTGAACAGTTCATAAGAATATAATAACTTCCCCAACATCATTCATCTAAATAATAGTAGAATAAAGTGATAAATTTTAATTTCATATTTTGAAATAACTGAAACTATTTTCCTCAAAAAATGTATTTTGAAGAAATAGTCAATATTATCGGAGCTATAATATTGTATATTTATAGAGATGAAACAAAAATTTGACATTATGAATTCTGAGAAGAATTTATGTTTATGATTTACTAGAACATTGTAATTCATTAAAGAAAATAAAAATAGATGGATTTTAGGGTAGATTCGACTTAATATCCATGGGAATATGTTTGGATTTTTATACCACTAGAAATAGAAACTAAACATATTTACCACCAACTTGTCACACATTAAGAAAGATTGAGAATATGAATTATTTTTCAAATGTCTCCATGGTATTAAATTCGATAGTGGATATTCATCAAATTAAAATAATTTGGTGTCATTTAAAGATTTTAAAATAATATTTTTGAAATCTCATGAATTTCATGTATTGATGTAAAAACTACTAATTGTCACACAGTGTGGTATATTTTATTGAGCTTTTATAAAGACTAACATCATGTTATTTTATATTTTAAAATCCATTTATAGAAAAGTAGTTGATCCATATTTGTAAGATGTGGTAGATATTGAGGTAACCCCTATACTGTTTTCAACTACAAATGAATTTCCCACTAATATTTTTTAATATAATGTTTCATATGATGATTGATTTGGTGAAATAGATAAGACTTTGTTGGCATATTTTATTATGTTGGGTGTATCATTTTGAAATATATTTGATAATTTTTAATGGATATGTTAAAACTCATAATCGACCAAAGGCCACTATTATTCAGAAATTTATATTGGATGAGGTTATTTGTGTTATATATTGATTATTTATATAATGTTGAGAACATTGGTCTCCCTGTATCTATAAATTTAAATGTTCATAGTGAAGGTATAGGGATTCATAGTTTAAAGGTAATGTTTATTCCATGTTATAATGTAATGCATAAAAATTTATACATTTTGAACAACAAAATGAGGATCAACTATGTATATCATCAAATATTGCTGGATTGAATGTACAAAATGAAAAGTGGATGACTATTTTGATTAAATATACAATTTTAATGTTTTAAAAATAAATAAAATATAGACTTATCGACATTAGTAACACTAAAATAGATAGAAGGGGGGCTATCACTACAAAAAAATGGCTTATACCAACAGAAATTTATTGATAGATAGTATATTTTTTGGTAAAAATGAGCATTTCCAACAGATATTATGTTTTATTGGTATTAATTTTTAATACCAACACTTATTTTTACCAACAGATAGATCTATAGATATTGATCATTTAATACCAACAAATCATTAACCAACAGATGAATCTATTGCTTTATCATACTAATACCAACATTTGTTTACTAACACATGAATCTGTTAAGAATAACGTTATTACCAAAAAATCTTTTTCCATCAACAAAATCTATTAAAATAATCCATTAAATAAAAAAATATTTTATCAATATCCAATAAAGAGAAACACAGTTTATATATATATATTATTTATATGACCAAAGTAAGTTTTTATTTACATGAGTTTTATTAAAAAGATATCATAAATTATTTCAATTTTTAATTTTATCGAAATATTTAATGTTTGTTATATTTTGCAATATTTTTTATTCAATTTTATCAAAATATTAAATGATTTTATATCTTCCAATATTATTTATTTAATAAACATATAAATACTATTTATAAAAAAAATACCACTAAAACCTAATCGGCGACCCATCGCCACCCCGATCTATCCCATCGACCTGCCTCTATCCTACCTCTATCCTACTTCCGTCTAGCCTCCTTGTCACCGCCATCCCTGATCTATGTCGTCATCCCTGATCTATCCCGTCGACCACATATCGCCCGCCCTCATCCCGCCTCGGTCCCGCCTCTGTCCTGCCTCTGTCCTTCCTCCTTGTCACCACCATCCCCTATCTATCCCATCGACCACACATCGCCCGCCTCCATCCCACACATTGCCCGCCTCCTTGACGCCTCCTTAACCCGCCTCCTTCATTTTTTCTCAGTTTCATTTCTGAATCATTGATAGATATTATAAATGTTTCCCTAGATTGAAGAGTGTGATTTTTTGGATTGGCGGATGGCTGAATGACCAGCACATTCGATTGATTTTATTGTATGAAATTGTGTCACTTTGGGTAGGGAAACCTATTTATGGATTGATGTCAGGTGACTTCCCTTTATACATGGATCCAGTATATTGTTTTTCTTTTTTAAACACTCGGATAGTATAAATAACAGCCTTTGGATGCTTATAGATAGGATTCGATGACCACAAATCACATCTTCAATATTATCTGTTTAGATGTTTGACCTGCTGTATACAGCTTTGTTTAACAGTTAAAATCTCAGTGAAAATGTGTTTTATCTTCATTATTGAGGTGTTCATAGAGTTTATTCTTTCTGATGCAGCTTATTGAAAAATTTAGTGTAGGGGTTTTGTAATGATTATTGCGGAAGAATTTTTTGGGCCTCCAATAAATGAAGATACTAAGATAATCTTGGGTTTATATTTATGAATCTGGGAATCCCTAACAGTTCCATGAATGTTTTGTTCAATACATACTAATTATAATGGGAACAAGGTCATTTATTTTCTAGAGATTCTTGATTTAATGAGTTCTAATAATCATGGAAGTTTTATTTCATCAAACAGGGATGTGAGGCTAAACCCTAGAGAAGAATATTGGAACTTTCCTCTGATTGTTGTGTCCTATTTGGAATATTTAGTTTTTACATATCAACCGTTGCTTGAAATGTTTGGTTTCTTTTTATTTTTGTGGAACCTATGTTATTGTCCCTAATCAGTGACCCATCACTACCCCTTGTTTCACTTCCCACAGCACTCCCTCTCATCCTGCTCACCCACCTCACATCCCACCCTTCCCTACTTCAGCCTCACCTCCCATCACCCTACCATGTCCTCCCCTTGCCCTAGTTGTTTCCCTCAATAGCACGGCCTGCATCTTTTTCATCTCCTTCATCATCCATGGCTTTCCCGCCAACATCCTCGCATGAAGCCCTATCATGTTCTCGACTAGCATCCCCTCGAGACCCCTCCGTCCCCAACATACCAATTCCACAGCATTCCCCCGTGACTACTCCATCCGCGGTGTCCCATCACACCCCTATCCCCTACATCCTTGTGCAACCCTGCCACAACCCACATTCCATAGTCACCCTAGCCCTACTCTGCATCACCTAGCATCAGTATCCCCTCTCAACCTAGATTCACTACCACCCACCATGAGGTTTATTGCAATTTAAAAAGATAAGGATGGATGGTTCAAGGAGAACACCCTCTCATTGTAAGGAAGTAATTTCTTCATTTGATTTTAATCTGAATTGAAATTCTCATTCATTTTGTTGTTTTGGAACCCCCTTTGTTATGATGAGTGTGTATTAGTTCCTACTATTTTCATTCAAATAATCACTACACTATGTCTTCACAACTTGGTTATTAGAAAACTACTTGATTTCTTATAAAACATGTTGGTTGTTGAGTCTAAAGTCATGTTGTTGTTGTTCTCCTTGAGTATGTACTTAATTTTATAGTTATTTATTGATGAGTGTTTGTGCTTGACTCTGAAATACTTTTCATGATGATGTTATTTCCCTGAATCTATTTAGACTGGTTTTTGGTAATCTTCTTAGCTTCTGGTAAAACATGAAGAGTTTTGAGTTCCAATACATGTTGTTTATTGTGAAATTTATATTTCATGATTAGTCTGTTTCAATTCATTGGTAGATTTGTTATTAAAAAATGTTTTCAAGTTGATTGTAATGTTAAATGTTCATTAAATTTGTCTCTTATCCTACTGAAAAGTTATTCATTACATGTTTTTTGTGTGTTTAATTGTAAATCATTTTTAGTTTTCACAAAACTAATTTATGTTTGCACTGAATTTTCTTTAAAAAGGTACGAATCAGGTTACTTTATGGAGGAATGATTTTTTTAACCTTCTTGTTACCTTTATGTTTTGGATGCACTTTTCCTCTTGAAAACATGTTTTCTCTCACTTTAGTTTTATAGATGAGTTTGAACATCTCAATATCTTCTCACCATAAGGGGCCAAGTATCAAAAAATGTTTTATTTAAATAGTGGATGAAGGGTCTTTTCACATGCTTTTGTTTTATTCTCATAGTTTGGGAGAAATTTAGGGCCTTGGGTTTCAAAATAAAAATGAACATTTGTCCTAGGAGATACTTTACATCACCACTATAATTGAGGATTGATTGTTTCTCTTTTTTGACTATGATGATGCATCTCATGTTTGAATCAGTCTATTTTGTTGGAACAATAAAACTAGACATTAATGGGAACAAGGATATTGTGGTGCCCAATTTTTGGGACAATTTCAAGCTACATCTGAATTCATCCTTGAAAACTAGAGGTTATTGAGATAACTTCTATCCTCTATTATTTTTTTTACTGTCTTGTTATGTCTTTTTTAATTTAACTCCATTGTTGTAATTAATGGTTAAAACTATTTTGAATTGTAGATTGCAACAAGGTTTCATTATTTTTAAGAGGAAGGGTGATGTTTTGTACCTAAATTTAGAGGATAAAACTGCATTCTTTAGGGGGCTATCTATTTCAATTTGTACTTTTATTTTCTGAATTTTATTCTGAAGTAAATTTTTGAGACCTACTTCTTTTGTCGCTGTGTGATGAAACTTTCTTCTTTCTAAAATTTTCTTGTGAATTTTATGGTTATTTATTAATTTACAGTTGAGATTAATATTTTAAATTTTCACCCTCAATATCAATTTATACTTTCCATGTGGTTAATGATTTGGAATGAGTATTCATTATATATTCTCATTGTGCTCTATTGGTTGTTTTTTGTGGAGACTGAATTTGGCTAGAGGATTACTGTGCTAGTGGACCTTAGTGTTTTTTTGGATGATTGTCTTGCTACTTGATGGATTTCATTTGATGTTTCTGACTGTCAAATTGGAAGCTGATATAATTGGGAGAAGTTTGACACAGGCTTCCCTTCCTTTTCTTTGTGGACCAAGTCTTCTTCCTGTTTGAGCAGAGTATTTGGGAATTACCTCTCTTATGCTATGCTTCCTAAATCAGTTGATTTTGATTCTTTGTTGGATTCCATTGGCTGGTTGTTCATATTGTATGCATGGTTCCTCATATCCTAATTCTAATTCCTGTTTAAGAGAGGGAATAGAGGCTCCTTGATTTACTAAAACATCCCAATTTTTATAAAGATGGATGGACTTACAGTCCATTATGAAGCTGGCAGTGACCTTCTATGATCCCCCTTTGGTTTCTTTTGCATATATTGCATGCACTGGAGAATTTCTAGTGCATTAATTTTGGATGATATTCTTTGATCCTCTGCACCTGATTGGAGTTTGCATTTTTTTACATGAGGTTTTTTCTCTGGGTAGTCCTATCACTTCTACCGGTTTCATTTATGATGTCACTAATGCTACTTTGATGTATTTAAGAGTTCTTTAATTTGTCTCATGAAGACTACATATCTTACTTATGAGGTTTTGGTGCTATCTTGGTGTTGCTTCCTTTTTTGAATTAGATGATTTCTTACTTGAAGGATGTTTCTAGCAGGTATGATGGATTGTGAGTTTTTGTTCAAGTTTTATTGTTACACCATAATGTATCTCCCTCAATTATCTAATTGTTTAAGATCATTACAACTCAAGTTTTTATTGTAATACTTTTTCTTTAATAAATGTCTTTAGGGCATGAATTGGGTGACCAATTCATGCCAAAGTTTGTTGAAAAAAAAATATTGACAGTCTTATGGTTGTTGTTTCCACTAGTTAGATTATACTTTGGGACGATAGTTTTATATCATTTGTTATTATATTTATATCTTTCATTTAATGGAAAAATATTTTTCAATTGTTTTGTTTGTGTGATCAGAATATTGTTCATGATGATGTTGCATGTCTAAAGTGGAGGGGGAGGGGATAAGTGATGCTTCATGTATAGAAAGGTGGTCTGTTGTAGTTAAAGGGATGGTAGTGAAGCTTTGTGTGTCTTGATCCACTATAACATATAATAGCTCCTGTGAAGTTATAAACATTCCACGATAGTAACGTCTGATGTTTTCGAGAAATATATTGTTGAGGAAGTTACATTGAGTTTCATGTAAACTCTCTCAGTGTTTAAACATGTTTGTAATTAGTTTTTTGAAGCTTTTTGTCTTTTCATGAAGTTTGAACATATATTTAAATTATATTGGGGCATGTTTTTTCAAATAAAGACTTGATTTTTTGGTAATTTATATAATCTAATTTTGTAATTATTATATAACAAATATAATAATATATTATATATAATTATATAAATAAATATAATATAAAATTTTAACAATAAATATTAGAATATCAACATTTATAGGGTAATTTAAAAACAAATATTAATTGTTGATATTGTTTACAAATGTTAATAATATTACCAACAGATATATTAGTTGGATTAATCTCTTACTAAGCATTTTTACTAACATATATATTATCTATTGGTAATATTATAATTGCAAAAAAAACATTTTATCTGTTACAATAACATTTAGTGACAGAGTTTTTACTCACAGTTTAGTGAAAGGAAAATTGTTTTTGGTAAAACGTTTTACCAACAGAAAATGCACTTTTACCAATAGATATACCCTTGTTAGAAAAAGCTAACTATTTTGTTGTGCTCTTAATATAAACACATGGTCTGGTTTTTGGTATTATTAATTACACAATTTACCCTAAAAATCAAGATGAAAATAGTACCACAAAAAATAGTTGTATAATGGTCATCATTGATGTACTATACTTTTTGAGTGAAAAAGATAAAAACTCAATTTCTATATAAACAACATATTTTGGAGTTGTTGGGGATATATGAGAAATTTGTTACAATAAATTTCTAGTCATGATGTTTATGTTAATCTAGGTTGATAGCAATAGTGTTTTTAAAAAAGATTATTTTGTATTTACACTCTTTGATTTGAAAAGATTTAGTTTCAAATTGGAAACATTTCTCATGGTGATACATTAAAAGAAGTTATTTAATGTAACTGAACGGTAGAATGATTAGTGCTTTATCATTTTGTGCTGGAAAATAACACATTTGGGAAATGAGGATTATGATAATATCATTGATTTATTTATGTCTTATTCAACTATTAAGTTATTTCTAGATGATAACAGTGACATCAAAGTAGATATATCCCATGTTGTTTGAAATATTCATGTAAAAGGTATATGGGAAAACACTAATGTTCCCACCATATTATTAAGGTAAATAACTATATTATATTAATTTTTTAAAATTTAAACATGTAAAAAATCTATTGTTAATTTGGATGTTTAAATATATATTGATTATATCTATGTTTTTTGTGTTAAATTTTTAATTCAATATTTTTTGTTAAACATTTTTTATTGAAAATCTTCACATACATATGCGTGTTTCAGTTAAATTTAAAAATATAAAAACAACATTTCACTACTATGGTTTTTAAATTTATAAATACTGATAATTTTTATGATTTTTTAGATAATTATTATTTTAATTAGTTTAGGACTCAATTTTTGGTGAATAATCATGAAGTATTTATTATTATTTTGAAACATACACATATATGACAATTTTTTTACATATATATTTTTGTATTCATTGTCGGAAGATATTCACTTTTATAATAATATGTTTGTACACAATATATCATTACATTCATCTATATAAGTAACGTACACATAAGAAGAAGAACAGTTACTATAGTATATGTATATTTTTTTCATATTAATAAATATTCAATTATTAAATTATTTGATGAATGTAAACTTTTAATTCTGTAAAATATTATTTTCAAGACTACTAGTGAGCCTCATATGGTTGTGTCTTCTTATTAAACTCTGGGGAACATTATTCCTAAAACTTATGGTCATGATATTATAGTATTATCCAAACATTCACTTTCTCATTTAGAGAAGAGGATACATCTTAATTTTTATGATAATAATAACCAAAATTGAGAAAATTTAATTCAAATTAAGAGGTATATCACCATGTAGATCTGTTATAGGATTAAAATTGTATATCATTATTAGAATTTCTTTGAAAATATGGAGAAATAGTTGTTGTGGGTATAAAATCAATTATTCTTAATTCACATTATTAGATGACTTATTACATAAAATTTAACTTCATACAAAAAAATATATTTATAAGTATATTTTATTTGGTAATTAGGTATATATAATAACATCCTTAAAATGGGATATGACAATATTATTGTAAACATCCTACACATTCTTCTAAAATTTAATGGCTTCTTCAAACTCCATGTCATAACCTGGGGACAAACATAAGAATTTGATGAGCTATAAATCCCCTTAATATTAAAAAAAATGGAAAAATGAGATACATGTTATAAAATAGTCCTATCATTGTGGAAGAAATAGAATATGAAGCCTAAACATGAACAATGAGACAATATTTATCATTATAATAATTACATGGGAAATGTGGTGACAACATAAAACACTACATCATAAACATAGTTCAAGTATAAACTTCTAACACATCATTGTAGAAAAAGTTAAAAAAAATAAATCATTTTTAAACCCTATACCAACATAACATATCATGATACTAAAAATTAACCAATTAATTAGAGAAATATATAATTCTCGGTACACCTATCACATTCATTTCATCCTCATTCTTTATTGTGCCACATAGATAAAAAACATTATTTCATTCATCATAGTAATATATTCCATGATCATAGAGTGTGGAATAAACACATTTATTCCCCGAATCAAAATTATATGTTCATAAAGGTGAACACCTTTGATAAGAAATGGATATAGTATTCAACACACAATTGTTTCGTCATGGATAATCATGGTTATATTTTAGCAGCATAACAGCATAATATAAATATTAATAAAAATTTGATTATGAGAGAGAAAGGGGTATCTCATCATATAGAAATAAAATTTTCTTTCACAAGGAGATGGGAAAAATATAACTCATCATTTTAAATTGGAAAAAGGTGTACAATGTAATGAATATTCTTGAACAAATAAAATTATATTAACTATATTTTTACTTGGTAGTAGGTGTACATAAAGGATCATGGGAGCATTAATGGTTGAGAAAGTGTTCTCTAATAATTTTTAATTCAAATATAATGTATATGGAATAAGAAATAAAATATCCTAGCATAAGAAAATGTAATTTAAGAGGCATAACATAAAATAAGTTCCTAATTTGAAATGATAAATGAGAAATCCCTTATGAAATTTCAGCATAGTAACGACTTATGTAATGGTAAAAATGATCAAGTGTAAATGATATCTCATTAACATGACATAAATCTTATAGAAAATTGGTTTTTATAAATAAATAGCATTATATAAATTTTCAATTATGAATACAAATTCTAAAGTGGTGCATGAATTGAAAGGAGTATAGGAAGGTCTTTTACATGAGTGAGTGACTAAAAATTCTTGAGTGGGGATTTTGGATTGAATGGGTTTCACTTGGGAGGACTATAGAGAGTGGAGGTATTAGTATGGAAGTTCTCTAAGGAGTTTTAGTGATGAAAAATGGGAGATTTGGTGCTGTTATATCATAAAGGAGGTATAATTCATTAATATTTAGATTTTGTACTCTATATAATAAAATAAGAAAAACCAAAAAATATCCCATGATTTTAGCCCATGGTTTCATAAAAATATTAGTGGTTCAAATTATTATACAATTCCATGGTAAAAACAAAACAACATAATTCCCTTTCTCATGTGGTGAAATGTCACACAATTAAATAAATGATTTTAAAACATTAAAATATGTTAATGATTTTATAGGATTCGTAATTTACTTATTAATAAAATAAAATAAATTTAAAATATAATCATTTTAAATTTAATTTTTTTGGTCATGTATGCCATTTATAGTATTAAATACATCAATTTTGGGATATTATGATATCATAATACACAATGAATATTTATATTGTATTTAATTTTTACTAGAAAATTTGACATCCTTTGAAAACTATGATAATCCCCCATTAGATCATTTTGATGTTAGGATTAAAATATATTATTCCTTTTATCTAAATAATTTCAAAAATATTTTTATTTTTACATTTATAAATAAAATATACATGTATAAGGAAATTAATGGTTTTTTAAAATAAGATATTTTGAACCCTTATGAAACATTACATTTGAGTTCATAAAGATTATATAATGATTTATATTTGATAAAAAAACTGACAGAAATATTTTATTAAAATATTATTTACTTAATAATACATTAATTCAACAAAATAAATTTATCAATCGAATTTGAATATTAAGAAAAATACTATTTTTGTATTATTATGAAATTATAATTATAATTTTAAAAGTAACAATAATAGGATGTAAGTATATTAATTTTTCTATATAAAATAATGTACATACTTATATTTTCAGGTTCTTGATACATATCTCTTTAATATACTAGTAAACACCCTAAGTGTAAGGTCTGTGATGGTGGGATGTTCATAGGGTTGTTCAATGTACAAGTTTTGGTACATAATATCGATGAGCTTGAACTTATCCCATAAATGGTTTTGATAATCCTTATGTTTTTGGATCTCATAATGGGATTGGTCAATGGAAAATTACAAATATGTTATGTCCCTCTAAATCATTGATAAATGAGCTTCATAGGGTGAAATCCTACTTGTTAAGGCCATAACATCCTTTTTCTTTTTTCTATTGGATTTGTTAAACCCATATTTATTCTTATAATGTTATTTTTATTCTACAGCTATCTCACCAATCATAATGGTTCTTAATATTATTTTAAAACTGCTAGGATATAATAAAACCAAATACCTTCTTGTTTTTTCAATTAACATAATGCATAATATTACATTTAATTAAATCATATGGTAATTTTTAATTTCTAACAGTTTGGGTAATTACTATCTTCCCCATTATAAAATTCCTCCAAAAAAGTTTCTTTTCCCATACTAAAACAGATGAGGGTGACTCTTCTTCATCGCATCATCCAATTCCCATGTCCCTTATTTAATGTTTTAGTTTCTCTACACCACTTTGACCACATGCACTATCTTATTTTCATGAACTTTCTCAACATGGTATTTGATATTCACCAGATGATCTTCATAGGAAATATCATTCTCAAAAGGTATCACCTATGATTTGAGTACAAGTGAGAGGTCTTATATTTAAATCCTCAATAGGGATACATGGAATACATCATGATCATGAGATTGGTTCGATGGGAGTTCTAGTCGATATTCCACCACTTATATGCGATCAAGGATCTCAAAAAGGAGGATGCATCTTTGACTAAGTTTTCCCTTATTAACAAATTTAATCATATAATTCCATGGATATTTTTGGAGTAATACCATGTCTCTATCATCAATCTATAGGTCTCATCAATGATTATTATTATATCTCCCCTATCGACTCTGAGAAGGATTTATTTGATTCTTAATCATCTAATCCTTTTCTTCCGTTTCCTAAACCATTAAAAAAACCATATAGTTTTTTTCCCAACATCATCCCAACATGTAGGTGTTCTACACCCCCTCCCATAAATATCATCATAGGGAGCCATTTGGATACTCGAGTTCAAGTTGTTGTTGTAAGAGATCATAAATTGTGAAATATGTTAATAATATCCTCCTTTGATGTCAATTGAGAATTATCTAATAATTTCATCATGTGTTTGGATAATTCTATCATATTTTCCATCAGTCTAAGGATGATAGGCTGTATCCAATTTCATATATGTTTTTAGATCATGTTAGAGAATTGTACAGAACATAAAATAAATTTTGGATCTCGATCAGACATAATCAATAATAGTACTCCATAAAGCCTCAACAATACCATGATTCATATTCCTACAACATGATCCATTGATAAATCCTCTTGAATATCAATTATGGGTGAATTCGTTATAATATTAACCATAACAACCAAGATAAAATAATTTCCTTTGGAGGTCTTCCGTAGTCCGGTGAAAAATACCATGGTGGTCTTTTCCCATTTCCATGTTGTTATGGATAATAGTTGCATCATACCCTAATACATGTAACATTATATCATCACATGATGAAATACAAGGATTATTGATGTATATTCAGTGATATCCTTCCTAATGTTGTTTACATGTATTTCTCTAAAATATCCTGATACATATCTGTGATTCCTAGGTGAATATAAATAGTTGGACAACGTGCATCATACAATAGTTCCTTCTTTAACTAAGGGGTTTTTTGGTACACATAGTATTGATCTCATTCTCACAATTACATCTTCATTAATATTAAAATATAAGGATATAAATTTGTATATAGTTTCCAATTTATTTTCAATTACCACAACATCTCTTTCCACATCCATAATATTTTCCAAAAATAGATGATTGAAAATTCATTTGTGAATGGAATGATGAGGTTCCATTTTTTATGATTCACATTTCAATCCTATTCAAGTATAATAAGTACACATCCTTTGCAATTATCATAAATGAAAAAAAAAATTGGATAATTTCTACATTTAGCATATGTCACTTTATTCTAATTCCTATGATTGTAATGAATTGAGAAATCCTAGACCATGATCATCTCTAACCAAATTCAATGGCTCATATTCAACTATTTCAGTGTGAATAAATAATTTGGGATTTTATGATCTATATATATTTCACACTTTTCCCCAATGAGATATTCTAACCATATTTTAATATTTAATATCACCGTAGCCAACTCCAGATAATTTTTTGTGTAGTTAAGTTCCTGAACTTTCATTATACCAGAAGTGTTTGCTTCAGATTTTTCATTCAGTATTAACATGAATCCTAATACCTTATTTAAATAATTTATTAATATGATAAAGGATATCCAATTTTGGGTATTGTGATATTGGCATAGTGATAGCCCTCATTTTCAAATCCATGAAACTCCCTTCACATTCATTATTCCAATAAAACATAACTCCCTTCTGATTTATCTCGGTTAGAGTTTTTTCCAATCATAATAACTTTCTCACAAATTAGAGAAAACAGCCAGCTACCCAAGGAAGCTGTGAATGTTGGTTACATATTTATTCCTTGGACAACCATAAATTTATTCCATCATTTAAGGGTCCATTGATTTTTTAATTCATGTGTTGATATTCCTAAAGAATGAGACTTCCTTCAACAAGAACTCACATTTTTTGTACTTGGAATAATGATTCACCTTTTATGGATTCATTATCATAGTGTTCAGATGCTCCTCATTCTCCACATTTCCTTTTGATTATACTAAAATATCATCTATAAATACTACCATAACATTTATGAGGTAATCTCTATGGACTATATTTATCATGTATATGAATATTGATGGAGCATTAGTGAGGTAGAATTGAATCACTATGAACTCATAGGGACTGTTCCTTCTATGAAAAGCAGTCATACGGATATATTCCTTCTTTACCCAAACCTGATAAAATCCCAAATGAATATTCACCTTGGGATGTATTGTGCTCCATATTTTTTTTAACAAATCATCAATCCATGTCAAAGGATACTTTTTCTTTATCATGACCTTTTTAGCTCATGATAGTTAATTAAAATGAACATTGACCCATTATTCTTCTAGATTAATAGGACCGGTGCACCCCATGGTGAAGCTCATGGGCATATAAAACCATTTTCTAGATTCTCCGGTAGTTTTTTATTTATTTCCTCATTTTACACAATAATAATTTATATGGAATCATGGATAATGGCAATTCCCCAATTATAAGCTTTCTGGAAAATTATACATCTTGGTTAGGAGGAATTCCAGAAAGTTCCTCAGGAAACACATCAACATATTCCCTAAAAATAGTAATGTCTTAAAGGATGGTACACTACTTAGACTCAATCATTTGAGCTTGATATGCTCGTTCTTAGTGAAATAATATCCTTGCTTGTGATGATAGTGATTAATAATATTCTTCCTCATCCTTGAACTCATATAGAATCAGGGATTAATTCGAAATATGGAGTTTGATTTCCTTCCAACAGAAATTTCTGTTTTCTATTTATAAGGAAATCCAATCCATCCTAAAAATTGAATCACAATACCCCGATGAGAGTATAACAAGGTTCTATAGGATTTTTATACCAAGAAAATTTGTATGGGATGTGTTATGTAATACGGATGAAATAATCTCCACATTTCCCATTTTCACTGAATGCTTTACTTCCAAGATTTGTGGTGGTGTTTAGATTGTTCTACTAAACATTCGTGATATTAAGGAATTCATAAAACTAGAATCTAGAAGTATGATCACTATTCATGAATGAATAACTAGCATACATTTCATGAATTTATTTTTGGGATCCATTTGAAGGAATTTATGGAAAAGATATTTCCCTTGTTTCCTTAGTGTTTTCTGGTTGTCTCTAGAAAACCTTGTCTTAATGCATTGGTTTTCAGAGATCCCTTATTCTTTTAGTTGAAGTGATGGAAAACACAGTGGGGTTGTACTGGTGCATTCCATTCTTCCATCTCATTAGTGGGATTATCCTATTTGAAATTTTTATCTAGGTGTACTTCCATCCCACACCTAAAGCATTTCATCATCCCCCTTAAGAAACATGTACGGTTCTTCTTCATACACCTTTGATAAGTGAGATGTAGAAATTTATTGGCACCATTTGATTTATCCATCAGTCCACTAGAAATAACCTCCACTTTACACTTTTTATCCCCTTCTTACCTTTTAAATTCATCTATCTACATTTTTACAGTGTTGTTAGATAATAAAAATTTCTCAGAGTTATTATATTCAAGGATATCTATGTATCTTCATAGACTATGTTTTATCTGATCAAATAAGTGTTCAACCTTTCAATCTAGGGTAATGAAAATGTTGGAGTCATATCATGCTAGTATTGTGAATTTTTCCTCATACTCACTGATAGATTGGTCTTCTTTTTTACTGAATATAAAGAAATCCCATTCAATTTTATGTCAGAGAGTGTAGGAAAATATATATCAGAAAACATCTTCCAGGTTTCCTTCCACCTCATAACTTAAATCTGCTCCAAAGGATTTGTATTCAGGATCATTTTCCACCACTTATCAACATCTCCCTCCATATGATAAACATTCAGTTAAACCTTATATTTCTTTCATCATTGAAGGATGGTAAATATCATCTCAATGGAGCTGATAAATATCCCCTCAATTAATAGATCAAATCATCTATTGAAATTTGGAGTCCTTTTCCATAAAGCTATAAATGGATACTTTTTCTCTTTTAGGGTGTTTTAGATGTTCTTTTTTATTAAGGATTCTATTCCAAACCTGGTGAATCTAAGATATAATCATCAGGAAGTTTTCAACTCTCACTATCATTGGGTTGGTCATCTCATTAGGGAAGTCATTAAATTGTTCATCTCACTGATTTTTTACCTGATTCTTCCATCTTTCATTCATTGGAAAGAATAAATGGATAATCATTAATTAGTATTTTTTAACTATTAAACTCATAAAGGGGAATCCAATGAATTTTAAGGGAAAACCTAAAAATAAAATTTAATTCCTTAACATATGAATTTATTGGCATCAATCTATGTTATACATTACCCATTTCCTAACATATATTCTTATGGGAATTTTTTCTGGTTCCATAAATAATTTTTTAAAATTATCTTATCAATTTACCAAAGTGTATCCCCCAAGAGAGAGAGATTTGGTGTTTATTAAGGCCTTTATTGATGTACCTAGTTACAAAATTATAGTCCTAACACACCTTGTGGGTGTTTTTACCCCGTGGTATATATGTGAGATAACCACGTCCACTTGTAGTGTACAAACATGTATGTATTTTCATGATAAACCACTTACTCTATAGTTACAAAAATTTAAGGATTTTTTGCAAGACACAGTATTATCCATAGGTCATTAATAATATTATTTTTAATCCTAATCCCAAAAATAACTAAATATTTCCTGGATACAAACTATAAAAACCTTGGTCTTTATTTCACATTAATACATGATTTATTATGTGAAATTTAATGTAATAAAACCCAAAACACTTAGAATTATATATTATTTTGGAATTGGGTATATATAATTTAATATTGATTATGTTATACAAAAACATTTTTGAAAACATCGTTAACATGATTTTTTAATTCCATGGATTTTAAAAAAACACGGGATAACCTCAGGATAATCATAAGAAATGGATAATCTATAATTCCCAATAAGTTAATAAACATGGAATAAGGTGAGACATGTTAGGAAATAAATAATCCATGGGGCATGAAAAGAATATGAATCAAAAACATGAACAATGAGCCATGATAGAATGTGACAATCATACCATAGGAAATGTGGAAACAACATAAAACAATTCATCATAAATATTGGTCAAAGATAAATTTCCAAGACATCATAGTGGAAAAAGTATCATAATGGATGAGGTTCACTTATTGTCCCAACATGATGTATCATGATAACAAACATTACCCAATTCATTGTAATAGTATATAATTTGGGTGCACCCATCACATTTATTTTTGTTTCATGCTTATCGCTTCCACATAGATCATACAACATCGATTCATTCATCATCATAATTTATTCCACTATCAAGGAGTTTGGAATAAATACATGTATGTACCCAATAAAAAGTATATGTACATAATGGTGAACACCCTTGATAGTAAATGGGTATGATTTTCACTACATAATTGTTTGGTCATGGATAACTCGAATGGCCCGAAAGCCTTCTTTTTTTATTGATTTTTGATAACACCCCTTTCAAGGGATTAACAGGAACCCTTACAAGGTTCATAGGATTTTGATGATTACATTGAAACAACCCTAGATTTTATGAGAATTATTCTTTTTAATTTCATTGATGTCTTGGGTTTTACACTACACCAAAATTAGCTTGTTCTATACGCAACACAGTATTAGCTTGCAGTATATGAACACTATTCTTGGCTCGTGTTACACACAATTTCACGTTCGCAATATTAAGTATAGATTTTGTTTAATGTATAAATGAAATAAGTTTTTAATTATATTATATGCAACACCAAAGGGATCTTACACTACACGCATCCCTGACTTGGCTTGCATTACATGCAATCGCGACCTTTCTCGATAGTGTGTGTAGTACGCAATACCGGATTTCCCTAAATGAAGATATATTGTTATAATATTATTATGGACTAGACTTTATGAATTTTATTAACAAAATTTTGAATTTTATAACCTTATTATTTATCTTACACATTTTCTAGAACATGGTATGAGAACAAAATAAATTTTTCAGATAAAATATTTATTTTTCTAAAAATTCTGTTTTTCCGCCATTTGATGGCGCACCCACCTTAAATATATTTTTTGATATGTTTATAAGTTAAATTTGAAAAAATAAAATTCTTCATTGGAATCAGGATATAAAAATTTACTCTGGATAAAATTTTCATATTATTCTGATAACTATCATATTTTAATTAATAGTAAAAACACGCTATATTTTAATTAAAAGCAACTTTTTTCATCAAAATAATTTATATGGTTAAATTATAATATTGAATGTTTTTAAAGAATAAAAAATATATATTTTTACCATTTAATATATTGTTTATCATTACCATTAATTTTACATTTAATTCATAGGTAAAACCATTTCAATCATTGGCAATGTTTTATCTTTTAAAACTCGTTTTCTTAATAACGGGATTAATTTTAAATTAATTACTACAACTTATGTGTTTTGAATTTTGAAAAATTCATTCCATATTTGAATTCATTGGGTCCAAATTATGTTAATAGGTTACTTTTATTTTTTGGATATTATGAATAGTAACTATGGTAATTTTTATTTAATGTTGTTAAAGGTAAATCGGGTAATTAAGGGTAAACATAAGATTATAAATTTACCCTAACACCTGCCAAAATTATATTTGATGACTGAAAGTCTACCCATATCACCTAAGGGTCTGAATAAATTCATTTTATGGACTTTTGACAATGAAAATACTTTAATTATTATTAAAACCAAAAAAAGTGACAACATGTCACTCTCTTAAATCTTATAAGTATAATAATTTTAATTTAGTGATAAACTTCATTAAACTTCAAGATTTAATATTATCCAGAAATATAATACAATTATATACATCATATGAATTTATTCAAAAATTTTAGGGATTAAATAATTATCATTAAAGGTGAGACAATAGTGTTGTTGAAATTATTTTATTGATTGAAATATCAATTAAATGGTTTTAAATATATTAAAATAAATATTATATGAATATTTAATATTCTTCATGAATTTTCTAGATAAATATGACATGTTATGAATCTATTAAATATTTTATTTGGAACATATCTTCATTGTGGATTTTATTTAAATCCAAATAAATGAATAGTGTCAAAATTGACACTATTGTTATTTTATAAAAATTACATAATATAAAATTGTTTAAAAATCACAAAAAAAATTTAAAAATTATGAATTAAAAATTATATGGTATTAAATGTCATATATTATCCAATTATGTACAATTCACAACACATAAGTAAATATTTATAACAATTTAAAATTTAGAATCTTATTACCCCAAATAAATTTAAATATATTAAATAAGGATAAATAATGTTGATAATGTTTAAAATAAATTCCCAAAATGTCTAATTTTTATTGGTTGATGATATTAATACCCTGTCTAATCTAATATTCTAATTTGAGTCATTTTTGGTGGTTTTTAAGTGGGGTTGAATTTATTATAAATTATTATTTCTTATGTTTCCAAAGGTTCCCCTCTCCCCCCTTATAAAAAGGGCACCCCTTCCCTCTTCTCTTCACACCATTTTGAGCCTTGAATCTCGGAAAACCCCTGGAAATTACTCTTCCCAACATCTATAGTCATATTATAGAGGTTCTAGTCTTCTCAAAAGACCAACTCTAGTGCCCTAAGAAGAAGTTTAAAGGAGGTGTGTCGAGGAAGAGGTAATCTCTTCTACCGACTCTTTCATGTTTCTTTCTTCTTCTACTTCCTCTTATTTAGTTGTTTCATTATAAAGTAATAACATAAGTATTAATTATATACATATATGTTATTATAAGTATGAAACAACTCTATTTCACATTCTATCCATCCTACGGAAAACGAAATCACCGTGCGTGCGTACGTACGGAATACCGTCTCCACGCTGTGGTGTAATCCGTTTTCCACCACCACCTTACATAGATGGGTATAATGGTGTAAATAATAACAATATATTATTATTATAACATAATACTGATTCTAAGATATTATATCATCCACTACAATTCCATTCAATAAATATGGGAATGATATCATCGCTCGTGCGTACGTACGGATTACCGTCTCCACGACGTGTTGAGACTCATTTCCCATTATAACAATTCAAGAATGATTATAAGTTATATATAATAAGTAATCATTAAATATATGACATAATAATTCTACTGGATTTATGTATATATATATGTATGTCATCTACTTAATTCCATTCAATTCAATAAGGAAACGAATACAGCGTCCATGCGTATGTATGGCCTACCGTCTCGATGAACAATGTATTTCTTTCCATTTATCAATCTATTATATATTTGTATATTATTAATATATATTATATATAAATCATGTTTTATATTCTGAAATTAATTAATCATGATCTATGTAATCATATTAATAATTACAAGTCAAAACACAGACGATAAATGATACGATTTTACCCAAAATGCTGCTTTAACATGGAATTGACAAAAGAACGGATAATATAAAGTCGTAAGTGAATAACATATGATATAATAAATATTATTATGGTTCTGTTACAAGTTAATAATACGTTTAAACCCACTATATAGGAGTCTCGGACACATACAGAGGAAATTGGACATAAGGTAATGGATAACTTTTCCAATCTTGTTTCTATCTGAGATTATTTATTTGTAAGTATTTACTGGGGTTATATTTGTCATCCATGTCCCTGTTTTCTAAAAATGGATTCAATTATTTTTAAAGTCCTTTTTACCCATTTTTTTCATTTACTACAAGGTATTTAAGGAATCTTTCTTTTTTTCCATATGAGGTACTTTTTGACTTTTCTGGTAAAAGTACAAGGAGAATGTTGTTTTTTTAACTTAAATGGCATGAATGGATTTTTGCGGTTTCATAATGCCTTATTTAAATGAATCATCCTCTACAATATTTCATTATTATTTTCAACAAAATACCTTTCTTTTAAAATTGCATGGCATTTTGAGAAAAGAAAATGATTTTGAAAAAGAAAGGATATTTTCTTCAAGAATTCATTTCAAGTGTTTTATAAAAACCATTTTCCATCTAAGATTACATTATTTCATATGTGTGTGTTTCAAGAATAATTTCTCTATGATTTACATGGTTTCAATTTTCTTTTGATGAAATGATATCCATTTGTTTTATATGGATTATTTTATGATGGTATTATGTTTATGAAACCCATTTTATTCTTTGGGTTATGATGAATGATTTATGTTTATATTGTGGCACACATGAGAATGATTTCATTGTGAGATTTTTGGGACCTATATATCCCTCCAATTCATTGGGTAATGATTTATATCTCATGAGATAGACATGGCTGGAATTGTATGTTAATCCAGTTCAGTGTTATAGGACTGAACGAGGAGTGAACTCGATTCAGAAAGGGAATTTGTCCACTAAGATGGACTTTGAAGCAATGCCTTGGCTAATATGGAAATCATATCATGTGATTAATGGTTTTACAAAATTAAAAGTTTTATTCCCATGCTATTTTATCATGATTGATGTTCCATTATGATCTATGCCTTACGTACTACCATGTTTTATGTCATTGCACAAGATTTTGATGTCTAAATATTATGTTCATGTTTTTTGAGTTCAAATGTATATGGTTTGTTTTATTTTCCCCATTCTTACCCTTACTGATCATTTGAGATCACCCTTTATATGTTTTCCTTTCCCCGGGATATAAAGAAAGGTTTTAGGTAAGAAAACAAAAGGGGAATATCTTTATGGGAGATGTTGAAGATCTTTCACCATGATTAGATGATTATGTTCTGAATTTACAAAGACACTAAACTATTACGGTCCTTTAGTGTTGGTTTTTGTTATGTATTATGTATTCCACAAAAGTAATGTAATGTCCATGTACGTCAAGCTTTGGGTCTATACAGTTGGTATCAGATGAAATGTTTAGTCAACCTTTCGAAACTAGGATGCGAAAACTTTAGTGAGATCCCTATAGAAATTTCTAAGGTATGTCTAGGGATGTCTTTAAGGATAAGTGTAACTATAGGTTATAGTCCTAGGATTACGGTAACGATCATAGAATTAAATCTAAGATGTTAGATATTTAATGTACTTCCCCTTTATTAAGTTTTTTTCCTAGAATTATTTCTTCCTCTCACGCTTTTCTTTTTGTGTTTTATACGATGGATGGAACCTGAATGAACCATGTTGATCAATTTAATGGACAATTCAATGGTTGTCCTCCTGAACAACCAAATGTTATGGGATATGAAGTGAAAAATCTTATTGCTATACTTACACAAGATATGAATCATTCTATACTTCCAAATGATCATAGAAGGGAACAATATTCTATTAAGACCATCATGAGGCAACGTCCACCTTCTATAAGTGGGTATTCTAATACACTTATTAATGAACAATGGATCAGTACCATTGAAAAGATATTTTCCATACTTTTTTGTTCAGAGCATGAAAAATTAATTTTGGATGTTTACCATTTAGAAGGTGAATTAGACCAGTGGTGGACTCTAATTAAGAATACAAGGCCCCAAGATGAAATTGAATCAATGGAATGGGATGAGTTCAAGAACATGTTTTTCAATATGTACTTCCCTTGTATTCTTCGAACAAAGATGGAAAAGGAGTTCCTTGAGCATAAGCAAAAGGATGATGAATCGGTTGGTATATACGAAGAAAATATTACAAGTCTTGCAAGGTATGCATCTGGCATTATCATCCAACCTGAAAGTAAAGTTGATCGATTCTTCAATGGCTTAAAACCAAGTCTTCGATGGGAATTAGCTATAAGAGACCTCAGTATCTATGAATAAATTGGGTGATGTGCTATCAAGGTAGAACTGGAAGTTGGTGTTACATATCCATCTCATGATTTTAACTAGAAACGAAAGATGGGATTCAAGGAAAAATATCAAAACAATGGTGCAAAGAAGATGAATTTTTCTTTATGTTCAAAGTGTGGAAAGAAGCATGGTGGAGATTGTTATAAAGGGACTAGAAAATGTATTAAGTGTGGAAAGGATGTTCATCGAGCAGTTGAGTGTCAAAGTAATGGTAAAAGGGTAGCTAATGATGTGAATAAAGAAAAGACTGCAGAGAACGCACCCCTAACACTTCAATGCTACAAGTTCAAGGAAATGAGGCATTATTCTAATCAATTCCCTAATACAATGGTTAATGATGATCAATGTGAGCAACCTCTTAAGGCAAAGGATAAAGGGAAGTCACATGCGATCACTATTTGTGATGTTGAGTATGAAAATGATGTTGTGTAATGATTAAGTGTTTTTTTAATGGGATTTCAAATTAGTATCACATAATCTCATTTATGGTATTTTGGAATTTTGGAATATCTATGTATTGGTTTTCAATAATTATATGGTTCCGGTAACCATGAAAAGTGATTGAAATATTTTTTTAAAGCAGATAAAATTCACATAATGATGGGATAAGGAGAAAATAATATGTATTGTAGTATTCATGAGCTCATGACTGATATAAGGGAAAATTTATATCATGGTTTGAGTATATAGAATTTTTGGATTTTAGTATATAGAAAGAGTTAACTTTTGACAGCATTCATTTTTTCATTAAAGTTCAATGGGTATTCATTTTTCAAGAGAATACATGATTAAGTTATTCACATATTTGGATTGTGACCAACAAGATATATCGTATGATATATGAATGGTAAATGATGGTGTTCACGTGGTTGTTATGTGACCTTTCAAGTAATCATTTTATTTATACAATGATCTTGGACCAAAGTATTTTGAATAAGCCTAAAGATTGGAATGAATTAAGTTAGACATAATATTTTATTGTTTAAGGATAGAACTTTTCTTTGATATTATTGCAGGAATGTTATAATAATGTAGTTTTAAAAAAAGAAACAACCTGCAAGATAGGCGACAACCTGTCGTATCAGACAAGGCTGTGGGAATCGAACCCACAACTGAAGTGCGACAGGACTTTATCACCTACCACTGGCCTACAGGATGTCCTTGGTTAGTAGAAACTGGTTTTATTTTATTAAGCGGTATGATAGATGAAGTATAAGTTCATTTTTTGAATCGTATATGATTAACTTCACCAGATATGGACTTATGTATATTTGATAACTTTTTCTAACCTTTTTTTTTGAAACAGATAGAATGATCTGTCATTCTATCACATGATCTGCTAACACTTCACGAATAAAAAATTCAACTTCATTTCTTTAAGAGCTGAAGTGGAAACTGTTCAAGGCACGAACAACAGTGATATTGTACCAAAATCATGTAAGTTTTTCTTTTAATTCATAAACTTTAGGGAAATGATCATGAAAACCAAAAATGATGTCCTAGTGCCCTCATATCCGATGAATCAGATGGTACCTTAGATCGTCACAAATTTATGGATTTGTGATTGTTGGATTTTTCATAGCCATGTCCTCTACCACTCTTCATCAGAACGTGATTATTAGATTTTTCTTCCATATCCATATTTTCACCTATGTTCTCTTATGTGGAATCCCAGTGATGATTTAATTTGTTTAAGCATTATGTTTCTCACTTTATGTTTTAAAATTATTTTTTAGTATTCCTTATTACGATGTGGGTTTCTATGAAAGAAACTTTCAAGTAGAAAACCATTTATAACCCCGACGAATTGCGAGGGAGAAATTCATTTTAAGGAGGGTAAAATGTAACAAACCAAGATTTTATGATAATTATTCTTTTTAATTTCATTGATGTCTTGTGTTGTATGCTACACCAAAATTATCTTGTGTTATACGCAACACCGTATTAGCTTGCAGTATACGCAACACTATTTTTGGCTCGTGTTACACACAATTTCATGTTTTCAATATTATGTATAGATTTTTTTAAATGTATAAATAAAATATGTTTTTAATTATGTCATACGCATCACCAAAGGGAGCTTCCAATACACGCATCCCTGACTTGGCTTGCATTACACGCAATCACGACCTTTCTCGATAGCGTGTGTAGTACGCAATACCGGATTTCCCTAATCAATGATATATTGTTATAATATTATTATGGACTAGCCATTATGAATAGTATTAACTACATTTTTAATTTTATAACATTATTATTCATCTTACAAATTTTCCAGAACATGGTATGAGAACAAAATAAATTTTTCAGATAAAATAAGTATTTTTTTAAAAATGCAGTTTTGCCGCCTTTTGATGGCCCACCCACTTTAAATCTAGTTTTTGACATGTTTATAAGTTCAATTTGAAAAAATAAAATTCTTATTTGGAATCAAGATCTAAAAATTTACTCTTGATAAAATTTTCATATTATTCTGATAACTTTCATATTTTAATGAATAGTAAACACACGCTATATTTTAATTAAAAACATGATTTTTCATCGAAATAATTTGTATGGTTAAATTATAATATTTAATAGTTTAAAAGTATAAAAAGAATATATTTCTACCATTTAATATAATTTATGTCATTACCATTAATTTTACATTGAATTCCTAGGTAAAAACATTTCAATCTTTGGTAATGTTTTAACCTTTAAAACCCATTTTCTTAACAACATGATTAATTTTAAATTAATTACTGAAACTTCTATGTTTTTAATTTTAAAAAATGGATTCCATATTTTAATTCAGTGGGTACAAATTATGTTAATAGGTTAATTTTATTTTTTGATATTATGAATAGTAACTAAGGTAATTTTTATTTACTGTAGTAAAAGGTAAATCGGGTAATTAAGGGTTAAAATAAGATTATAAATTTACCCTAAAACATACCAAAATTCTATTGGATGACTAAAAGTCGACCCATATCAACTAAGGGTCGGAATAAATTCATTTTATGGAATTTCAACCATGAAAATAATTTACATATTATTATAACCAAAGAAAGTGACAACAGGTCACTCTCTTAAATCTTATAAGTATAATAATTTTAATTTAGTGATAAACTTCATGAAACACAGAACATGAATAATCTCCATAAATATAATAAAATTATATACATCATGTGAATTTATTTATAATTTTTAGGAACTAAATAATTATCATTAAAGGTGACACAATACTGATGTTGAAATTATTTTGTTGATTGAAATATCAAATAAATGGTTTTAAAGATATTAAAAATAAATATTATATGAACTATTTAATGTTCTCAACAAATTTTCCAGATAAAAATGATATGTTATGAATCTATTAAATATTTTAGTTTGAACATATCTTCTTTGTGGATTTTATTTAAATTCAAATAAATGTATTTTTTCAAAATTGACACTATTGTTATTTTATAAAAATAACATAATATAAAATTTTTTAAAAATCACAAAAAAAATTAAAAATTATTAATTCCAAATGATATGGTCTAAATTTTCATATATTATCCAATTTTGGACAATTCAAAACACATAAGTAATTATATATTAAAATTTAAAAATTATAATCTTATTACCACAAATAAAATTAAATATATTAAATAAGGATAAATCATGTTGATAATGTTTAAAATAAATTCCCAAAATGTCGAAATTTTATTTTATGATAATATTACTACCCTATCTCATCTAATATTTGGATTTTTGTCATTTTTGGAGGTTTTTATGTGGGTTTGAATTTATTATAAATTAATATTTCTTATGTTTCCAAAGGTTTCCCTCGCCTCCCTTATAAAAAGGGCACCCCTTCCCTCTTCTCTTCACACCTTTTTGAGCCTTGAAGCTCGGCCAACACCTACCAATTACTCTTCTCAACCACTCTAGTTATATCATAGAGGTTCTGGTCTTCCCAAAAGACCAACTCTAGTTCCCTAAGAAAAATTTTAAAGGAGGTGCGTCGAGGAAGTGGTAATCAATTCTACCGACTTTTTCAAGTTTCATTCTTCTTCTACTTCCTATTAGTTAGTTGTTTCATTATAAAGTAATAACATAAGTATTACTTATATACTGATATGTTATTATAAATATGAAGAAACCCTATTTCACCTTCTATCCATCCTTGGGAAAACGAAATCACTACGCTTGCGTACATACAGAATGACGTCTCCACGCTGTGGTGTAATCTATTTTCCACTACCACCTTACATGGATGGGTATAATGGTGTAAAGAATAACTATATATGATTATTACAACATCATAATGATTCTAAGATATTATATCATCCACTCCAATTCCATTCAATAAATATGGGAATGATATCATCGCTCGTGCGTACGTACGGATTATCGTCTCCACAATGCGTTGAGATTCATTTCCCATGTTAACAATTCAAGAATGATTATAAAGTATATATAATAAGTAATAATGAAATATATGAAATAATAATTCTACTGGATTTATGTATATATATATATATATGTTATCTACTTAATTCCATTCAATTCAATAAAGAAACCAAAACAGCGTTCATGCGTATGTATAGCCTACCATCTCTATGAATGGTGTATTTCTTTCCATTTGTCGATCTATTATATATATTTATATTCTGAATATATATTATATATAAATCCTGTTTTATATTCTGGAATTATGTAATCATTATCTAAGTAATCATCTTAATAATTACATGTCAAAACACGGACGATAAATGAAACGATTTTACCCAAAACGCTGCTTTAACATAGAATTGACAAATGAAAGGATAATATAAAGTCATAAGTGAATAAAATATGATATCATAAATATTATTATGGTTTTTTATAAGTTAATAATATTTTTAGACCCACTATACAGGAGTCTCGGAAACATACAGAAGAAATTGGACATAAGGTAAGGGATAACTTTTCAAATCTCATTTTTATCCGAGATTGTTTATTCTTAAGAATTTACTGGGGTTATATTTATCATCCATGTCCCTGTTTTCTAAAAATGGTTTCATGTATGTTTCAAATCTTTTTACCCATTTTGACTTTTACTACATGGTATGTAAGGAATCTTTATTTTTTTCATACGAGGTAATTTTTGACTTTTCTGGAAAAAGTACGAGGAGAATGTTTTTTTTAACTTATACGGCATGAACGGATTTTTATGGTTTCATAATGCCTTATTTCCATAAATCTTCCTCTACAAGATTTCATTATTATTTTCAACGAAATACCTTTCTTTTAAAATTTCATGGCATTTTGAGAAAAAAAATGATTTTGAAGAAGAAAGGATATTTTCCTCAAGAATTCATTTCAAGTGTTTTAAAAAACCATTTTCCATCTAAGATGAAATTATTTCATATGGGTATGTTTCAAGTAAAATTTTTCTATGATTTACATGGTTTCAATTTTCTTATGATGAAATGAAATCCATTTGTTTTATATGTATTATGTTATAATGGGATGATGTTTATGAAACCCATTTTATTCTTTGGGTTATGATGAATGATTTTGGTTTATGTTGTGGCACACGTAAGAATGATTTCATCATGAGATGGGTGGGACCTATATCTCCCTCCAATGCATTGGGTAAAGATTTATATCTCAAGAGATAGACATGGCTGGAACAGTAAGTTAATCTGGTTCAGTATTATAGGACTGGAACGAGGTGTGAACTTGATTCAGAAAGGGACTTTGTCCACTAAGATGGTCTTGGCAGCAATGCCTTGGCTACAATGGAAATAATATCATGTTCTTAATGTCTTTCCACAATTACAAGTTTTATTCCCATGCTATTTTATCATTATTGATGTTCCATTATGATCTATGCCTTACGTACTTCCATATTTTATGTCATTTCTCAAGATTTTGATGATTAAACATTATGTTCATGTTTTCTTAAGTTATAATGTATATGGTTTGTTTTATTTTCTCCATTATTACCCTTGCTGAGCATTTGAGCTCACCATTTATATGTTTTCTTCTCCCCAGGATCTAAAGAAAGGTTTTAGGTAAAAAACCAAGGGGAATATCTTTATGGGAGATGTTGAAGATCTTTTCCCATGATTAAATGATTATGTTCCAAGCTTCCAAAAACACTAAACTATTAAGTTCCTTGAGTGTTAGTTTTTGTTATCTATTATGTATTTCGAAAAAATTAATGTAATTTCCATGTACGTCATGCTTTGGGTCTCTACATACATGACCCAATGGCCTAAGAGGAATTTATATCATACATGAGTACTCAAAATCCCCCCCCCCATCATCTATATTTTGAAGTCATATTCCCACCATCACATTGATTCTTCATCTAGAAATACCTGTGTAGCGGTGCACATGCCTAGTCCCTATGTCAATATCCATACTCTCTAATTCTACCATATTCATATAGCTTTGTTATAGTGAAATCATCTTCTCGGAGTCCTCATATAGAGCAAGTTCCTTTGGGCAGTCTGGTTGCGTATGCACTGTATGGTCTGAATGTGGTGGACCATAGGCCTTGAGGTGGCCCAAAATCCTTAACTATCTTGAAGCCATAGGGTGTCCCGAAGTCCTTAAGGACTCGAAGCCTAAATCGATGGCTCGAAGGTGAATAGTTCTAACCGCTACAATACCAAATAGTACCTGCTAGAGTACAAGCTATATTGCCTACTACAATTCATTCTAAATACTTCCACAATAACCTAGAAATATGTCTCCATCTGGATTAGAAATTGGGTTTCATTGATGCACTTGGAGAGTCCTCACTAATGGGGCTGAGGCTCATGTGCTTTGGGAATGGACAATCATAGAGATATTTAGCCAGCATAATGTCGTCACATAAAGATTTATAATAATTTATTGATTAAAAATTAAGGGATATAAAATCACATAGACATACAATGTTAAGTATTTGGGACATTAAAAAACATATCCCATCATTAGAAACTAGAAATATATTCATAATGTAATAAATAAACTTGAACGAAGAAAACAATTCCAACAATATTCCAGCATGGTAATTAGTGTACATAAAATATAATTGGAGGATTAATATGTGTGAAATGGGAGTATGATAATTTTTAAATAAATTGGAAATTATGGGTAATATTTATGATCATATCCCAAAAAAAACTGAATTGCGTAGACATAACATAAAAGAAGTTAATGAATGAAAACGATGAGAGAGAAATATCATATTGAGTTTTGGCATTGTAACGTCTTGGGTAAAGACCAAAATGAGAAATATTAAATGATATATTATTCAAATAACATAAATTTTACATTTAAATTATTTTTATAAATAAATGAAAAT
The DNA here is from genome assembly GCA_963277665.1 of Viscum album. Lineage (NCBI taxonomy): Eukaryota > Viridiplantae > Streptophyta > Magnoliopsida > Santalales > Viscaceae > Viscum > Viscum album. The sequence continues at coordinate 716,927,795 of OY728152.1, forward strand.
ATAATCATTTTAATTAAGAAAACAAATACCAAATAAGGATCTGGAATTAAAAGGAGGAGAGGAAGGTCCCTTACATGTGTGACTAGAAATGTTTTGGAGGGGATTATAGAGAGATTTTTTCTACTTGGTAGGACTATAGAAAGTGGATTTATGTGTATTCACATTATTCAAGGTGTTTGAGTGATGTGAAATTGGTTCTTGGTTGGGTTTGTATTGGAAAACGGGGGATTTATTTATTATTTAGGTTTAGGAATCTACATAATAAAATAAGCAAAACCACAAACCAAACAATGGTTTTTGAAAATAGTTTCCACCAAATTGATGTGGTTGTAATTATTTTATAAGCCTTAGGTGTGAAAATTAGAAAATAATTCCCTTTCATTTGGTGTGGTGAGTCACACATTTAAAGAATTTATTTTAAAATCTTAAAATTTATTCATGGTTTTGGAGGATTCATAGTGGCTTTATAAAATAAATAAAATAAATATAAAATAACATAATTATAATGGGAAACATATATTTTGTCTTTTATAACATTTATAGTAATTATCACAACAATTTTGGGTAATTATGATATTATAATACACAAATTATAATTATACAGTATTTAATTATTACCAAAAAATATGACATTCTCTGGAAATTATGAAAAATTAACTGGTGGATAATGTCAATATTATGATTCAGAAAATAATATTAATTTTATATAAATAAATTTAGTTATTAAAATTTTTTACTTTTAAAAATAAAATTTACATTTATTAAGAAATGATGGGGTTTTTTACCATAATATATTTCGGAAAATTATAAAAATTTACATTAACATCAAAAAAATTATTTGATAATTTAAATTTTATAAACATTATTTAACAATAATATTTTATTTAAATATCACTTACTTAATAAATAAATTAATTTCTAAAAATAAATTCATTAATTGAATTTGAACATTAACCAATAGTACTATTAATTTTTTATTGTATCAAAATAAAAAAAATTAAAAAGGTAATAATAACATGATGAAAATATATTCTATATTCTATAAATAATAAGTTCTATACTCATATTTCAAGGATCTTGATACATATCACTTTAATTAACCAGCAAACTCCCTATGTGTAAAGTTCTTGATGGTGGGACATTCATGGGGTGGTTCGATGAGAATGGTTTGGTTTGTGATCTCTATGAGCTGAAACATCTTCTGAAAATAGTTTCACTCAAGCTTCGTTTTTTGGATATAAGTTTGGGATTGGTTGAAGGAAAATCATTGAGATTCTATCTCCTTTGAAATGTACAAAAATGGGATTCATAGGGTATTATCCTACAGGTTGGGTCCATCACTTCCTTTGTTATATTTCAATTGGATTTTTCATAACCATTTTAAAGACCCAAAAAATTCAAGGTAAATTTTTTCTTAATTTTCTTTGGAATTTTACAAGAACGCAATTTCTGACGGCACCTGATTCTGAGGCCTGGTGTGCCCGGAATCATTTTCTGAAGTTTAGCTCGGGTATGTTCAGTAAACGAATGAGTGGGTTTTTCTAACATTTGAACTGGTGCTCGAAATTGAAATCTGAGGACACCGATAGAATCGCAGTGCCAGTAATTGCTTAGAAACGCATCTTCTAGAGTTGTGTTTTCTCAGGTGTGGTTATTATTTTTATTTTTTTTGGTTAAGTAAAGGAATAAAATAAAAGTGGTGCAACCAATTTTATTTTATTTAAAGAAGTATTAACCTAAGCTAAGTGGTTGAGTGTGACCCACATCCTAACTAATCCACTAGGTATGATACTATTGGGTGGGGCCCACATGAGCCCCACCTTTTCAACTTTTTCAACCCCTCCTTAATTTTCAGTAACGCACCCGCACCCCCTCCCCCCCAATTAATGAAAGTCAACTCGTGCATTTGATTTAATATTAAACGCCTCTATTAATTGGGCGGTTTAAAACGTTGCAATTAATTGAGTTAATTGTTTAATTCAATGTTGAATTTCAAACTTAAGGCTTGAGTAATAAAATAAGAAGGTGCCTTATTTTATTATTGTTGGAGCTTATTGTGTTGAGTTTTTGGGAGAAAAGGGGAGTCTTGAAGTTCTTCGTTCTTCGTCGAAGAACGCGAAGAATGCCGACCTCCGACGAAGGTCGACAAAAACACCGGATCCTCAGAGATCGACGACGCGATGCCGATTAATCTTTTCTCTGCGATGCGAAGATCCTCCATTTGCGAAATCTCTTTCTGTGACGTCCCTTTCTGTGACAAACCTCATTTGACGACTACGCTCGAGGTAGGGGTTTATTTTGAGAATATTAATAATCTCATGATTATTTTCCATCTAAAACAAGAATGCGGATCAACTCATTATTAAGTTGATTCACAAAAGGTTTTTGTGTGCGGGGTTGGAATTTCCTTTTGATTGCGGAAAAACTGTAGGGGATTTATTTGTTTGTTCATGAATACTTCAGTCACCATTTCTTCGTTTCCAATTGGGCCACCTGTTTCTTCAATAACGGGAGGAGGTCGGACCGCACGAACATGGTTGACCCTCCTCCCCCTTGTTTGTTTTATTTTATTGTGGCACATGCAAAGGCGGAACGGTGCCGTCGCGCCGTGCCGATGAAGTTGAACAAGGTCGGGGCGCCATCGCACCGCGCCGGAGAATCACGAAAAACCCTGCGGCCGGAGCGGGGCCGCGGCGGAGGGGTGTCGCGCCTCTGCGCCGCGCCGGATGGACCAAGTCCGCGACTTTAGGCTGTGGCGGAGCAGGGACCGACAGCCAACTTCTGGCAGCCGGCATCGGAGCAGGGGGACCAGCCCGCATCGGTCCCGTGGTGTAGAAGTCGGCCGGCCGGAGCGGGCTGGCCGGTCAGAGGAGGGGCTGGGGTTACGACCCCTGGCTGGCCGGACATGAGCGGCCGCCCACATGGGGGCTACGGTTACGAACTGGCGGGGGGTAGCAAGCCCCCCCGCACCCCAAACGCTCGGTCGTTTCGGCCGAGCCACCTGGCCAGCGCCATCGCGCCAGCGAGCCGGGCCGAGCCTCCACACTGAACCACCAGGCCGAGCCGGGCTGCGCCCTAGCGGGCCGGACCTAGACCCGGGTTGGGTCGACCTGGTTCGGGCCGACCCAGGGGGTCTCGGGCCGGGTCGGTCCGGGCCCAAAACTCCCACTTTCTGACCTCTTATGGTATTTTTCCCATATCATGGGATGCGGACCTTCGATCGATGCACGATCAGCTGTGATGCGATCCTTGGATCAACATGGTCATTTCGGTATATTACACTCAAGGTTTCGGAGAACATTGAGTATGGCCGGGTTCGTTCGGATACGAAACCAACCGGGCCCTCGGAGTAGAAACGCTTATATCTTGAGCTCCGGATGTCTGATTGACGTGCAGTTGACGTTGTTGGATTCCTCTTGATTAGACGGAAATTTTGGCCTACTTCGCCTGAGTTTTGGTTGCGGTTGGATAGTGGTCGTGTTGGATTTTACCCAAAATCCAACCGGGCCCCTGGACGGAAAAGCTGATAACTTTCAGACCGAACGTCCGTTTGACGAGCTGTCAGTGGCGTTGGTGTTCACATTGAGAAATGGTCCCAATGAGATTACCCTATTAGATTTTGGGGTACAGTTGAGATATGTCCGGGTTGGTTTGCACACGAAACCAACCGAGCCCCTGGGATGAAAAGGCTAGTAACTCACAGACCGGGCATCCGATTGACGTGTCGTCTGTTGCGTTGAGACCCCTATGACGAGGCAGTACTTTGAGATACTTCTTCATGAGACTTTGAGATACCTAGAGTATCGACCAGTAGATCATGGAGTGGACCCTCCCGGAGACGAGCGTACGGAGTACGTAGACCGTGTAGCCGACTGAGACCTGACGACTGCTTGACCGACTCGACTTGGAGTGAGTCGACTAGCCCAGTGGACAGAGCACTACATTGTTTGAGTGCAGACCCATGGCGGACAGAGCACTGCTTGTTTGGGTGCAGACCCGCGGTACTCGTCCGGAGAGTACCTATGCAGACTATTAGGGGGTGTGCACTACTGTGTTTGTGTAGCATACCCTAGTGGGAAGCACTATTGTATTTGGGTGGTTAGCCCGCGGTACTCGACAAGAGGAGTACTTCATTAGTCTTAGGTTAGTGAGCAGTACCTCGGAGTCGTGACAGGATCATTGTACACTCTAGAGATGGGGCTCTTCAGCAGTTACGATTTCGATAATGAATATCCAGGTTTGAGCTGAGTCTATGACCTTTGTGGTTACTTCATGATTGAGATGGGTCACGTGACAACTTAGGTATATGTATGGGCATATACCTGGGTAGTGGTTATCTGTTGATTTCATAATCTCTGTGTTTCCTCTTGATTGAGATGGGTTACTTGATAACATAGGTATATGTAATGGCATATGCCTAAGTAGAGGTTATCTATTGAGATCTTCTTTGTGGTTATCCTTGTTGGATTTAGAGAGACCTTGAGGTTCTCGGGGTCTCTACTGAGTATCGTTGTACTCACCCCTGCACGGGCTATGCCTACACCTTATTGTGTTGGTTATAGATGACGGGCACTACTGATGGAGGCCGAGTGTTCGATGACTGGACAATATCAGAAGTTGGACTTCACGGTGAGACGATACTCGGAGGAGGTTAATGTGCAAAGGCGTTGTGGAGGCTATCTATACCTACCCTTCAGGTAGGATCTGTGCTGGACGATCCAGGAGCTGCGCTATCTGTACCTACCCTTTAGGTAGGATCCGAGGAGGGCGACACAGGAGCTGCTTCCTTTCTTCCAGCTCTTTTCTGTTCTGTTGTACTTTCATTCAGTTGTAGTTGTACTTTCAGTTGGGTTTGTATTGTAGCCCATTTACTTTTCAGCACCTCTTTTGTACTTATTATTTTACATCCGCTTGTACTCTGTGTTGTTTTGTTTACTTTTATAAAGGCAATGCCTTCCCAGTTATCGGAATTTACACCTTTGGTGCTAGTCGCCAGCCCCTGGCCTATGAAGGAAGGCTTGGGGTAGTCCCGGCATAGACCCCAAAGATGGGTCGTGACAAATTGGTATCAGAGGAGTTCGGTTATACCACAGAACTTATAACTCTGATATTTTTTTCTTTTTGTAAAGAGATAGTGTTAAGAGTACCGAGTGTGGTTCTCAGTTCAGGGAGTCCAGTGTTGGTGCGGGCGGCTGACGTATCCATACACCAGGACATTGAAAACGGATTTCTGACTTTGTGCACGAATACACTGATTGCGTGTGTGTTTTCAATGGTTTTCCATTAAAACAGCTCAAACAAGTTCAGCTCACCAGGTATAAATCATTTGATCATGTCACGTAGTTTTTTTAGGATTCCTTTTCATGGACGACCAGCTAGAGCCCAGAGGGATGTGCGTACTGATAGCCTACCAAGTGAAGAGGCTTCGGTACATGGCCCTCTTGCAGTTCAGGCACCAGCGGTACTACCATACATTGGGCCACCGATGCCACTAGCCCCAGCAGCAGGCGATGCACATCGCTTGAGCGCACTGCATGAGTTCTAGCACTAGAGGCCACCCAGGTTCCGGGGAGAGACAGACCCACAGGCGGCTGAGGATTGGCTGGAGGCTGTGGTGAGAGTCCTCAGGCTAGTAGGGACGCCAGCAGACTTCATGGTGATCTTTGATGCCAGACTCTTTCAAGAAGCAGCTGAGAGATGGTGGAGTCACTTTTTCCAGTTTTCCGACGAGATGAACTTTTCCTGGGAAGACATCAAGACCTTATTTAGGTTGGAGACTGTACCATTAGCTCTACACCCCGATCATGTTCAGGAGCTGCTGCCTTTACCGCATGATTTTCCATCAGTAGCCGAGTCATCTGTAGGCAGTAGACAGATGATGCAGAGGTCTAGGTGGACCAGACCTGCAGGTGGTCGACTGCATGACTTAGGGTCGGTAGTGCGAGGCACCAAGGGGAGTAACAGAGCCAGACCTTCCACGTTGTGTTACATGTGCGGCGGATAGGGTCACATGGCACGTGAATGTCTGAATCCTTGCATAGTTGATCTGCGGGTGTTGGAGGAACCACCGAGGCAGAATCAGTGGTGGGTGCTTGAGCAAAAACCGAGCAGTGGAAAAGTCAGTAGAGCTCCGGGAGTAGGTGTATAGGAGCGGAACTAGTAGATACGTCTCTTGTACTTCTAGTTGCATGTTGCTGTTGTATTCGTCTCTTTGTTCTTTGAGCTACAATAATAAAAAGACACTTATCTTTGTGATATTTTCTTTTCTGTCCTTTTTTTGGTTTATACTGAGAGGTCTCAGTTAAAACTGTTGACTTGACCCTCACTTTTGAGATTTCTACTGGAGGAGACCCAGTGACCTCACACTGATGCCGACAGTGTGACTCGACCCTTGGAGGTGAGAGTGACGATTGGATCTCTTGGTTGTAACGTTGAGGCCTTACAACGTCATCCATGGAATGAATGAAGCATTCATGTCAGGATTGACTTTATTAGTAAATGGGCGTGGTTCATCTAGGGGATGAGACTGAGTTTCTCTTTTCGGAAAAGGAGAAATCTTAGCAGCTCTTACATATCGTAGGCAAAGAACGTGCAGATCATCCAAGAGCGGATGAAGACTGAACAGTGCAGTAAGAAACAAGAAAACCGCACCAGTCTTAGAGACTCAGGCACGTTAAATGTTGTAAGAAGAGGAATATTTAAGGATATATGAGTCTGGGAAGCAGCAGATGTGGAGGCAGAGCTAGGAGAGCATCATGAGGGGGTGTACATTTTAACATGCTACAACCACCCGCCTTAGTTGTCCCCACCAGGCTCAGGGAGCTGGAGGGTGGAGGAATAGTGTGGCTGCATGCGGTCAAGGAGTGTGACCCAATGGCTCTAAAAATGATTCAAGGGATAGTCTGTGTCCACTACTAGCTGTCGTAGTAACATACATTGATATGAATCATTCCTTCCTTACATAAATCTTGTTCCAGACCTAGAGTTTCTGGTAAGCCGTAGACTTGACCCTCACGTCTGGAGATACCTTTGGAGTAGACTCGATAATCACACTTACGCTGACAGTGTGGTCTGACCCTCGAGGTGAGAGTTTCGGTTGGAATCTCTTGGTGGCAGCGTCGAGGCCTTACGACGTTGGATTGAGTATGGATTGGGCAATCACAGTTCATAGACAAATTGATGGTATTTGGCAAAAAGGTTGTGGTTTAACTACGACGTCGGGATGGGTTTTTCTTGGTCAGCGAAAAGGAAACCCCAAGCAGCATAGGATAAACACATGCACATGAGGGTGCGACCGATCACTCTTGAGTCGTTCAAACTTACCCTCATGGCAGCAGTCATTTGGAGTTTCAGTGATAACAGGAATTGGAGACCTCTAGAGTTCGAGGATGACAATCATGTCCTTATACGGGTCTCGCCTCGATGAGGTTTACGGAGATGTGGTCGAGGCGACAAGTTATCTCCGAGGTTTAACAGACCTTTCTAGGTTCTTAGCAGGGTAGGCGAGGTGGTTTACTGCTTGACCCATCAACCTCAGTTGCACCAAGTGCACGACGACTTCCACATATCTCAACTGAGGAGATACGTTCGTGATCCTTCAGATATCTTCGACCATGGGCAGCTAGACTTGGGAGATGGGGAGACTTTCACGGAGGTTCCAGTGGGGATAGAGGATCGACAGGAGCGGATCCTATGAGGACGGTTGATTCCTCGGGTGCACTTTCACTGGCAGTACGGGAACCTACAGGTGAGCACATGGGATCAGAAGGCTCAGATGTGTGCTCAGTACCGCTTTTGTAACCCTAGTTTGTGTTAAAGCTTTACGAGGACGTAAATCCCTGAGGTGGGAGTAATGTAAAGACCCGGAAATTTCAAGGAAAATTTTTTCTTAATTTTCTTCGGAATTTTACAATAACGCAGTTTCTGACGGCGCCTGATTCCGAGGCCCGGTGTGCCCGGAATCATTTTCCGAAGTTTAGCCCAGGTACGTTCAATGAACGAATGAGCGGGTTTTTCTAACTTTTGAACTGGTGCTCGAAATTGAAATACACGGCCGCTGATAGAATCACAGTGCCAGTAATTGCTTAGAAACACATTTTTCGGAGTTGCGTTTGCTCGGGTGTGGTTATTAATTTTTTTTTTGGGTTAAGTAAAGGAATAAAATAATTGTGGTGCAACCAATTTTATTTTATTTAAAGAAGTGTTAACCTAATCTAAGTGGTTTAGTGGGACCCACATCGTAACTAATCCACCATGTAGGATACTAGTGGGATGGGGCCCACATGAGCCCCACCTTTTCCACTTCCTCAACCCCTCCTTAATTTTCAGTAACGCACCCCCCCCCCAATTAATGAAAGTCAACTCATGTGTTTGATTTAATATTAAACGCCTCTATTAATTGGGCGGTTTAAAACGTTGGAAATAATTTAGTTAATTGTTTAATTCAATTTTTAATTTCAAACTTAAGGCTTGAGTAATAAAATAAGAAGGTGTCTTATTTTATTATTTTTGGAGCTTGTTGTGTTGAGTTTTTGGGAGAAAAAGGGGAGTCTTGAAGTTCTTCGTTCTTCATCGAAGAACGTGAAGAATGAAAAGAACGTGAAGAACGCCGACCTCTGACAAAGGTCAACAAGAACGACGGATCCTCGGAGATCGACGACGTGACACCGATGAATCTTTTCTCCGCGACGTGACGATCCTCCTTCTGCTACCTCTCTTTCTGCGACGTCCCTTTCCTCGACAAACCTCATTTGATGACTATGCTCGAGGTAGGACATTATTTTGAGAATATTAATAATCGCATGATTGTTTTCCTTCTAAAACAAGAATGCGGATCAACTCATTATTAATTTGATCCGCAAAAGTTTTTTGTTTGTGGGTTTGGAATTTCCTTTTGATTACGGAAAAACCGTAGGGGATTTATTTGTTTGTTCATGAATACTTCAGTTACCATTTCTTCCTTTCCAATTGGGCCACCTGTTTCCACAATAATGGGAGGAGGTCGGACCGCACGAACACGGCCGACCCTCCTCCCCCTTGTTTGTTTGATTTTATTGTGGCACATGCAAAGGCAGCGTGGTGTCGTTGCTCCGCGCAGAAAAAATGGGAATGGGCAAGGATGTGCGGCGCCGTCGCGCCGCGCCGATGAAGTCGAACAAGGTCGGGGTGCCGTCGTGTTGTGCCGGATAATCACGAAAAACACCGCGGCCGGAGCGGGGGCTCGGCGCCGCCGTGCCACGCTGGACAGACCAAGGCCGCGGCTTTAGGCCGTGGCGGAGCAGGGACCGATGGCCAACTTCCGGCCGCCGGCATCGGAGCAGGGGGATCGGCTCGTGCAAGTCCTGTGGGGTAGTAGTCGGCCGGCCGGAGCGGGCCAGCCGGTCAGAGGAGGAGCAGGGGGTTACGACACCCGGCTGGACAGAAAAGAGAGGCCCCCCACATGGGGGTCGTGGTTACGAACTGGCGGGCGGTAGTGCGCCCCCCCCCCCCCCCCCCCCCCCGCACCCCAAACGCTCGGTCGTTTCGGCCAAGCCACCTGGCCAGCGCCAGCGCACTGGGCCGAGCCGCCAGGCCAGACCGCCAGGCCGAGCCGTGCCCAGGCCAGGCTAGGCCGTGCCAACCGGGCTGGACCATGCCCAAGCGGACTGAACTCAGACCCGGGTCGGGTCGACACGGTTCGGGCCGACCCAGGGGGTCTCGGGCCGGGTCGGTCCGGGGCCAAACCCCCACTTTCGGACCTCTTACAGTCCCTTGCCCATATCTTGGGTTGTGGACCTCCGATCGACGCACCATCAGCTGCAGTGCGATCCTTGGATCGACACGGTCATTTAGGTATATTAAACTCATGGTTTCAGAGAAGTTTGTGTACAGCCAGGTTGGTTCGGATACGAAACCAACCGGGCGCTCGGAGCGAAAATGCTTATATCTTGAGCTCCGGACGTCTGATTGACGTGTTGTCGACTTTGTTGAATTCCTCTTGATGATATTGAACTTTTGGAATACTTATCCTGAGTTTTGGTTGTGGTTGGATAGTGGTCGAGTTGGATTGTACCCGAAATCCAACCGGGCCCCTAGAACGGAAAAGCTGATAACTTTCAGACCGAACGTCTATTTGACGAACCGTCAGCGGCGTTGGTGTTCACGTTGAGAAATGGTCCCTATGAACTTACCCTATGATATTTTAGGGTATAGTTGAGATACGTCCAGTTTGGTTTGCACACGAAACCAAACGGGCCCCTGGGACGAAAAGACTAGTAACTCATAGACCGGGAGTCCAATTGGCGTGCTGTCTATTGCGTGGAGACCCCTATGACGAGGCGGTCCTTTGAGATACTTCTTCATTGGACTTTGAGATAATTGGAGTATCGAACAGTAGCACGTGGAACGGACCCTCCTGAAGACGAGTGTACGGAGTACGAAGACCGTGTAGCCGACTGAGACCTGACGACTGCTTGACCGACTCAACTTGGAGTGAGTCGACTAGCCTAGTGGACGGAGCACTAATTTGTTTGGGAGCAGACCCATGGAGGATGGAGCACTAATATTTTCGGTGAAGACCCGCGGTACTCATCCGGAGAGTACCTCTGCAGGCTATTAGGGGGTGTGCACTACTGTGTTTGGGTAGCATACCCCGGAGGGAAGCACTACTGTGTTTGGGTGGCTGGATCGCGGTACTCAACAGGAGGAGTACTTCAGCAGTCTTAGGTTAGTGAGCAGTACCTCAGAGTCATGATAGGATCACTGTACACTCCAGAGATGGGGCTCTTCAGTAGTTATGGTTTCGATAATGAAAATCCTAGTTTGAGCTAAGTCTATGACCTTTATGTTTACCTCATGATTGAGATGGGTCACTTGACATCTAAGGTATATGTATGGGCATATACCTGGGTAGTGGTTATCTGTTGATTTCATAATCTCTGTGTTTCCTCATGATTGAGATGGGTTACTTGATAACTTAGGTATATGTAAGGTCATATACCTATGTAGAGGTTATCTGTTGAGATCTTCTTTGTGGTTATCCTTGTTGGATATGGAGAGACCTTGAGGGTCTTGGGGTCCCTACTAAGTATTGTTATACTCACCCCTGCACGGGCTATGCTCGCACCCCGTTGTGTTGGTTGTAGACGATGGGCAGGGCTAACGGAGGCCGAGTGTTCGAAGACTGGACGATATCAGGAGGTGGACTTCACGACGAGATGATACTCAGAGGAGGTTGACGGGCAAGAGCGTTGTGGAGGATATCTATACCTACCATTCAGGTAGGATCCGTGGTGGACGATCCAGGAGCTGTGATATCTGTACCTACCCTTCGGGTAGGATCCGAGGAGGAAGACCCAGAAGCTGCTTCCTTTCTTCCAGCTATTGTATTTTCTGTTGTACTTTCATTTTGTTGTAGCTGTACTTTTAGTTGGGTTTGTATTCTAGCCCTTTTACTTTTCAACACTTCTTTTGTACTTAGTGTTTTACTTCCGCTTGTAATCTGTGTTGTTTTGTTTACTTTTATAAAGGCAATGCCTTCCCAGTTATCGGAATTTACGCCTTTGGTTCTAGTTGCTATCCCCTGGCCTATGAAGGCGGGCTTGGGGTAGTCACGGCACGGGCGCTGAGGATGGGTCGTGACAACCCTATATTTATACTAAACATGTGATCACTTTTAGACAACTATATCACAAAAGGTAATGATGCTTATCAGAATATTACAACTTATATGATATCATAAAACAAAATTATAACATGTTTATTCTATAACTATTTTTCATAATAAAAAATTTAATTATATCCGAATGGGAATTTTATTTATAACAGTTCGAGTATTTACAATTACCCCATTAAGAAATTCCTCCCATGAGTTTTATTTTCCCACACTAAACCTGACGATGGTAACTCTTCTTCCTCACCTCCTCTGGTTCCCACATTTATTCTTCAAACTTTTGGTAGCTCCAGACCACTTTGAAAAGGTTAATTGTCTTATTTCATAGAACTTTTTCTGTATGATCTAATATCTTAAATATATGATCTTCATAAGAAAGATCATTCTCCAGTGGTATCACCTCTGCATTGACTACATGTGAGTTACCTAATATGTAGAATACATAATGTACATGAGATAGGTTTTGTGGGTATTATAGTCGATAAGACATTGCTGATATGTGATCAAGGATATTAAAGCAGATTGTGTATATTGGACTATACTTTCCCTTCTTCCCAAATATCATCACCTACGTACATGGAGATATGTGTAGGAATACCTTGTCTCTGTCATTAATCACTAGTTCTCATTGAATATTGTAATCATATCTCTTTAATTGAATCAGATAATCCTTGACATGATACTAAATGGTATTAACATTTTCCACCATTTACGTGAACATTTCATTTCATGTCATTTTTTCCCCAACTTCAACTGATCATACATGTTTTCTTCACCTCCTCCCATAAATATCTTTATAGGGAGCTATTTTAATACTCAAATGGAAATTGTGGTTGTAATAGAACTTTACGAGATGAATATGTTAATCATATCCACCTTTGATATCAATTGATAATTCTATCAACATGTACTCGATTTTTGGGATAGTTCGCTAAAAGTTTTCCTCAGTTTGGGGATGATAGGCCATATTGATCTTTATCTCAATGTTTAGAGAATATTGGAGAATTTTCCAGAACAAAAATATTAATCCTGGATATTGATCAGATATAATCATTATTGGTACTCCATGAAGTATCACCACTTCTCTAATGTATGTATGTTCAATTTGATCCAACTAGAATCCTATGGAATCTCAATGACGTGTGAAGTCTTTGTAGGGTGGTCCACAAAAACCTAGATAATGTTGATTCATTTGGATGTATTCAGAAGTTTGGTGAAAAATTTCATGGTGATGTATTCATATTTTTATGATGGTAAGGATAATGGTAACATCATCCACTTTTACTTATTCCTTTTAGCCTTCACATGATGAAATACTAAGCACTTTAATTTATATTCAGTGATCTCCTTCATCATGTTGTCCCTCCAATAGTTATCTTAGAGAACTTGATTCATAATTGTGTTTCCTTGGTGAATGGAGAATATAAAACTATAATCATCATCCAATAGTTACTTCATTAACTCAGTTTTTTATTAAAGACATAGTATTGACCCAAATCACACAATTATATTTTCATTAACATTAAACTCTGAGGAATACCCTATTTGTATAGGTTTTACTTTCTTCAGAATTCCCACATCATCCCTTTGTGCAACCATTTCATTTTCTAAAATAGAAGGATGATTAATCATTTATGAAAGATTTATGATGTTCAATTCTTGATTATTTGCCTGTAAATCCTCTTAAATTAAAATAAGATTAGATCCTTCCAAATTCACATCAATTATAATGTATCTTGATCCTTTATACGTATAAAATTTTACACTTTATCCACTTTCTCATGATGTTAATAAATTGATAAGTCATAGTATTTGATCTTCTATAACCACCATTGTTGGATCATATATAAAAATTTTAGTGTGAATATATACAAGGGGATTTCTTGATCTGTATATATTTCAGACTTCTCCCCCAATAAGATAATGGGGCCTTATTTTCAATGTGAAGATCACAACATCCAACTATAGATCTTATGATGGGTAGTTATGTTCATGAAAATTAAACTTCCATGATGCATAGGCTATGATTTTTTCATTATATTTTAACACACAACCAAATCTGATTTTTAATCATGATTGAATACCATGAATGGATCCCGACTTCTGCGTACTATGAGTATAGCTGCAGTGATAACCCTCATTTTCATCTCCCTAAATCTCTCTTAAAATGCGTTATTCCAAGAAAACATCAATCCCTTCTATGTTACATAGGATAGATGATTGGAATATCACATGAAGTTTCTTAAAAAATTAGTGATAATACCCAGTTGTCCAATGGAAACTACGAATGTCATTCACATACATTGGCCTCGACAATCATTCAATTTGGTATACCTTCGAAGGGTCCACCAATATCATATTTCTTATCATGATATTCCATAAAAATGAGACATAATTAAAATAAAACTCACAATTTTTCTACTTGTAATAAATATTCTCCTTTCATAGGGTCATTATCACACTATCTATATTTTGATCAAGATTCTCATTCCTTTTGGAGTATATTAGAATATTATCTATAATGACAACAACAAATTTTTTGATGTAATATCTACATAATCTATTAATCACATACCAGAAGTTTTTTGAAGAATTAGGGAGTTGAAATATCACCACAATGAACTCAATGTTCATGTACCTTTTATGAAAAGTGGACTTGGGAATATCTTCCTTCTTCACCCTAAAAATATAACATCTTAAATGAAGATCCTCCATGGATATGTATTTCTCTCCATGTAAATATTTAAAAAAGTCATCAATCCATTGAAGAGTATGGGGGATTTTTGGGGGACTCTATAGTGTGTATAACAATGTATGGATGTGCTCCAAGGAGTTTGAGTAAAGGGAAATGTGATCTTGGGTGGGTTTATATAGGAAAAAGGGTGATTTATTTATTATTTAGTTTTTTTACTATAAATAATAAAATAAACAAAACCATAAACATCCCATGGTTATTCCACATGGTTTTTACCAAATGGAAGTGGTTCTCATTATTTTCCATGGCTAAGGTCCGAACATAAGAAAAAAAATCCCTTTCTTCTAGGAAGTTAAATCACACTCTTAATGAAATGGTTTTAAAACCATAAAATATATTAATGGTTTTGGAGGAGTCATAGTGGAATTATAAAATCAATAAAATATAATATAATATAAATTTTTATAAAGGGAAAACATTGATTTGGTAATTTATACCATTTATAGTATTTACTATATCACTTTTGATTCATTATGATGTAATAATACACAATGTATATCTATAAGGAATTTAATTTTTAAAAGAAAATTAGACTTCCATATAAAATTATGAAAAATTCACTATTATATAGTCTCATAATTATGATTAAAAAAATATTCATTTTATCTAAGTTAATTTATAATTATGTGAATTTTTACTTCTAAATATAAAATTGATATTTCTTACGAAATGATGGGTTTTTTGAAAATATCAGTGTTTGAACCCTTATAAAAATTAAAATTTGACGTCATAAAAATTAAATGATAATTTATATTTGATAACAATTATTTAATAATAGAATATTATTAAAATATTATTTATTTCAAAAATAAATTAATTTGTCAGAATAAATTCTTTATTCAAATAGGAATATTAAAAAAAATACTATATTTGATTTATTATATCAAAAGAAAAATAATTTTCAATGTAACAAAAATAAGATAAAAATATATTAGTTATTATATATTTATTAATTTAAATATTCATATTTAAATGGTCTTTATAAATATCCCATTAATACACAATCTAACACCCTAATGGTAAGGTGTATGATTGTGGGACTTTGTTGGGGTGGTTTGGGGAACATGGTTTGGTTCATGAGGTCGATGATCTCAAAAATCACCCATAAATAGTTTTTCTCATGCATAAGTTATTGGATCAAGACTTGGGATTGGTTTAAGTATAGTCTCAATGATGTTATATCCCTCAGAATCTTTAATAAATGGGCTTCATAGGGTATGATCGTACAGGTTGAGGATATTGAATTCTATGCCTATTTCAATTGGATTTCTCAAAACCTATATTTATACTAATAATGTGATCATTGTTCGAAGGCAATATCATCAGTGGTACTGACTCTTAATATTTTGTTTAAAAAGGATTGGATATAATTAAAAAACTGATTTTTTGTATAACTATATTGCCTAATAATACATTTATTTAAATTAGAAGGGGAAATTTATTTATAATAGTTTGGGTAATTACAGTGTAACTAAAAAAATGGTAAAATATATTAATTGATTTATTTTTGTCATATTATTTGAATAATATATATTTTTATGAATAATAAAAATGTAATCAATTAATGTAGAAATTAAACTGTCTAGAAATGAAATATATTAATAAATGGTGTCTATATTTAGCAGTTTTTTATTGGATATATTCATAAAAAAATCGACCAAAAAAATTATGTTTTTGGTAAGTTATATAATGAAAACTCATGAAAAAAGTGCAGGTTTTTAGATGCAATTTAATAGGATAAATATTCCTCCATCAAACATGATGAATCATGTTTTGTATAATAATTAATATATATTGTAATATTTGTTATTTATTTTATGATTACTTAGACATTTAATTTTATTAAAATTCCCCAGAAGATCTCACAAAGAGATCAATTCGTATATTGTATACCGTTATACCTCTTCATGTGGAGGGTATCATTTACTAGATAAGAAAATCCTCGAGGAAAATTTTTATACATTAAAAGATAAATCATATAATTGATAGTAAGAGGTCAAATTCAGTCCTCCATATTCTTCGATTCTCAAAAAATGGAAAATAATGAGAATGAAAACAATAGATATTTCTTATTGATTAATCTGAATAAGTATATTATATAATTGTATGAAATTAATTTTTTTTTATTGACGCTTTTTATCTCATAAATTAACATAACTAACCTACCATTTTAATATATCATTCTAGGATGAAATATTGGAGCATGTGACGTTGGGGACATTTATCCCTGATGGCAGTATCGAAATTCTATATACTATTTTAGAAAATCTAGGACTCCCCAACCATGTAAAAGGATATTATTCATGTGTCAGTATTAGGATTTTTTTTGAAATCCAAGTATGGAATTAGTCGACCAAGAAATAAATTACATAAAATATGAGGTGAATGACCTAAAATAGTCAATGGGTGATCAAATTAAATCAGGTGTGGAGGCTATGTTTGAATAAATGACTAGACAATAATAGCCTAAAAACATATATACTTATTACATACACATACTCATTCATACCCAAACATATAATGAGAGTTTTATGATAGAAATATAAATATAAAGGAATACAATGTTATATATATATATATATTGGGATTATTTACATCACCATAATATACAGTTGGTTTTGGTATGATTAATGGTACATGATATTATTGATCTAAATTATATATTTTCATTTCATAAATAGGAGGTTACTGGAGTTTGAGATTGTGTTGAGTATTTTTTACTCTGGTTTCCTATCTATCTTCATCACTAGACATGTGAGGTATTCATAGTTATTTATATATTTTTTTACATTTTATGAAACAATATTTATAATTTTTTTATATTTATTTTATATTTGAGTATATAAAATCAAAGAAATTAGTACAAAACAATCAAAAGGTTTATAAACCAATAAAATAATATACCTGTGATATTTGTGATGGGATTAAAAATTTATCCCACATTAGTTCTTTCCTTGATAATATTTATTAGTTTTCAATGTTGTATGATATATGTGGAAGAGACAATGAAATTTGTAGAAACCTAAACCTAGATATCCTGAAGCTAGAGTCTACTATCAATTACATTGGAATGACTATAAGGAATCAATCCCTAAAGGACCTAGAATTTAGTTGTCTTGGTAAACTAGATACAAAAATGTGACTTGTATTAGAAATTAATACACTAATTATAGTATAATTGTTTTCTTAATTCTAAATAAACAACTTCAAGTATAATGAAATTATTCAATTTTTGTAATTCCTGACTTATCTTTCATACTACACATTTGTTATATCTTGTAAATGAAACATAATAAGGTTGATATCAAATTATTAGTAAGGGAAAATATAGTGGATATAGCAAGGAACCAATGAGAATAGTAAATATCGAAAGGTAAAAAATCAAAACACATTCCATTGAAATAAATTGATATGTTAAAATAGATATAGAAAGGTGAAAAATTGAAACACATGACATTTATAAAATCTCACATATGAATAATAACTGAAACTAAATGAGGTAAAATGCAAAAATATTTCACGTCATGTTTCCTTGGTACGTGAAACTATTACCATCAAGAGAAAATTTACTTATTCCAGTTTTCAAAACTAATTCATCCCATTAGAAAACTAATGCATTGAGGTTAATTCATTAATTTATCCCAAACCAGTAGGTCTTGTCTTAAATAGTCCCCAACCCATGTAATTGATGTGCAAAGAATTCCTCAAATCTTATACACAATATGCCTCATCAAATATCTGTATTGAATGTGGTTTAAAAATTTACATCATTTCCCCAAATAATCAAGTAACTATTATTTTATACACGATGTGTAAAATGATATTCAATTTAGGAAATAGTAATATCCAAGATTAATAAAACAGTTAATTTTGGTTAAATTCAATGTTCAATTATTAAAGGAGATTGAATATTTATAAGGGACTAAAAAATGAATCATTGATGTCAATATTAATACAATCCAGGGAAAAAAATATTAGACCATCCAAATGAATATTAGGGATGGTATTAATACATAATATCCCACATGGAACGAAAATAATAGTAGTTGTCATTAATTTATATAAATACTAAAAATCTTCTTTTAAAAAAATTCTTGAGTAAAATATAATTTTTTTATGAAAACCCCTTAAAAAACATTATCATTTAAAATAAATTTTGAAAATATTTTAGTTAAAAATAAACCTTTTAAATATGAATATTAAGAGTCTAAAAAATTATGGCGGGTAAATTCCTACAACCGTATGAAGTAAAAGAACATTCCTTTTGGATGGTAAAATGGATTAAAAATTAAATTGTTTGGAAAGTGACAAGAAGATTCTTTTAAAAACATTGGATAAAGAAAAAAAAGGAGAAAATTTCTTTACCAAATGTTTTTATAAGAATAATTAAAAACCTTTTAATAAAGCATGGTTTTCTGAAGAAAACGGGTTCTCCAACTAATGAGAGAAATAATGTAATGTTTTCATAAAAACTTTTTCTAAAACTTTTTGACCACCAATGATGGGAAAAATGATAGTAATAATTGATAATGGAAATAAATAATCTGATGATTATTTAAGGGTTTATTTAATAATGGTTATATAATTTCCTATAATGGAAATTCCATTGAATGTTCATTTGTATTAGTCTGGAGGAAAATAATCGTTAAACTTCCCAAAGTGTCCCACACATATTTGAAACATTTTAAACTATAATACTCATCAATGAATAATATTAAAATAACCTTATAAAAACAATAGAATAAAAGGATTCAATATATATCATGTCAATGGAAATATATACATCATATAAATTTAACTAGGTGCGTAACAATAATTAAGTCTCGATGGAATGTAAATCCATATGAAAATCGCTTACCACTGTAGTAACATATGAATTAGAGGACCCAAAAGTAATGATAAAAAAATTAAACATTTAAATACCATGATAATAGAATAATTCATGATTTTTATATCATAGTTGGTGTTACATATAGTACAAAAATGTATTATGTGTCTTGAATGGTGTATTTATCATAGAATGAAAAGTGAGACCAAAATCCCTTACATTGTGTTTCATTTTAGGTGATGCCCTTTAACCTCCTATATATGGGGTTGAAAAATGTTAAATTTTTTTAAAAAAATATATTAATATTCATTATATCATATATGATCCTAAAATACTCTCTTAATATCTATTTGTTAATAACCATTCATTATATTAACTATTTCGGGTGTTAATTTCCATGTTTGCCGCGTATGTTTTTACTTGTTAATTATTGTTCTTATTAAATATATCACGGTTTCATAAAATATAGAATGTAAGTCATGATATTAATATCATATATTTCCAGTATATATGTATATATAATAATCTATAATGTTTTGAGATAGTAAATGAAATTCACTATTCATTGAGATGGTAGTCCATATATAGGCATGAACGCTACCATCATTTCATTGTAATATTTTAAAAGAATGAAAAGTAAATGATATGAATAAACATGTATACTATAATAAAATTACCCTATTTATGAAATATATTTCATATATTTTATTATAATTTATCTTTAATTTGTTCCATGTTTACTATGAATGAATCACATCACCTTGAGGGGGAAGTATCCCGGACTTCCCCAAACGGTGTTATCATATTAATGAAAAATGGGATGTATTAAATATATTTATTATAAAATTATTGAAGAAGTATAAATAAATAATAAATATCATATATAACATTTATAAACATAGTTTCCATCTTAATTACCATCAATTAATGTTGGTAAAAGGAAAATGAACAATCAATTTTTCCTGGGGCGGTAGTTTTTCGTACACATAAATAGTATATTAGTTACCCATTAGATAGAAGTGTGTATTATTTAAGGTATAACCCTTCATAAAACAAAATCATATTATATTTAAGATTATATTTTTTTATATTAACATGGATTAATAATATTTGAGGAATCTGATAAACAAATGAATGAAAACTGGTCGTTGGAAAGCATTACATTAAAAATCAGGTAAACCCTTTTGTGGTATACTAGGGGGATCCCTTGGAAGTATTTCTTCATAAATAGGGAGTTCAAGGTTGGGAAGAGTAATTTTGGGAATGTATTTTTCTGATAATGGCCAAATCAATGTATTTTGAGATGAGTGGGGAATGGGGAAGTGGTGACATTTTATAGTTGAGGAGTGGCACACTTATAATATTTTGACAATGGAAGTCCATGGATGTTTTTTATTTTGAATTTGGCACCAATACTAGACCCAATGTGATAATATTGAGTATAAGTTCGATATAAGGACATTATATATCTTTCTAAAAATTTTATTGCTCATTTTGGGCCTTAATATTAAGGATTAATCTGTTATTAGTCTTAATTTAACATTAATCATTGTAAATCATTTAAATCACCTTCAATAATAATATTTCTATAAAATAATGTTTTTCTTTTTTGGAAACAATAAAATATTATTATTTGAAATATGAAATTCATTTTTCCTAATTATAATCACATATATGGTTGAAATTAATTTAAAATTCATCCCATAGGCAGGACGACAATGCATGTTTTATTATAAAAATGATCAGATTGTTTGGTATGTTTATATAGTCAATTTCAAATTAAAATTGATTACAGTGAAATAAATAGTAATAACCAATAAAAATATGATATAATTAATCTTTAAATCCAATTAAATGTATAATTTAAATATAAAAATAAATTACATTAAAAAGTATTTTTTAACTAAAATTCAGTTTTTTTAAATACTCATTAAAAAATGATATGTTTCTGTATAATATCAAAAAATTCACCCAAACCAAATTTTTATGATTTTTTTTCAACAATTATGTCTATTTTGGACTATTATACCAATTAATGTGTTAAAATTCATATTTAAAATGGGTTCACTATTAAAGGGTGGTAAAATTAACATTATAAAAATATAGGTTTTTGTGTGTAAAATCGGGTTTGTTATTATCTTGTGAATATTAAAACAGATATATGAATATAAAAATATCAAATTGAATATATAACACATATATTTCATTAATATCACTATCTAATTGTAATTAATTTGTTTTATTAATAGAATACTCCTTTGGAAGGATAAAAACTAAAAATATTTTTTTTATGTCCAGTTGGTTCTTATTTCCATTTCTAATTATTTTTTAACCAGTGAATTAATTTTATATTTATATATTCCATAAAACATAATTATTTATTTAATTTTATTCATAACCACTAACATAGTGGAGAGTTTATATCATATTATATTAAATAATAATTATTCAATAATACATTT
This sequence comes from Viscum album, assembly GCA_963277665.1. Classification (NCBI taxonomy): domain Eukaryota; kingdom Viridiplantae; phylum Streptophyta; class Magnoliopsida; order Santalales; family Viscaceae; genus Viscum; species Viscum album. Next base: position 716,949,490 of record OY728152.1, read on the forward strand.
TCATTTGGTTGAACTCGGTCATGGGTGAAACACAAGCTATCGAGGCTGGTCACACATGAGTGTAACACAGTATAAATTAGTGTTATGTGTATTAAAAGTAATATCAAGTGTTTAATTTATTTAAAATAGAAAATATATAGCATAGCGTCAGTAATATATATTTCCATACACAATTGGTGATACATGTCAAAAAACATTATTAAAGACAAATATGTACATTAGAATTTAGAGGTGTCACATTCTCCCCACCTTAATTAAATTATGTCTTCACAATTTAAACTATATCTTGGTGATATATTGTTTTTTCCCTATGTTTAAATCCCACATCATGATAAGGGTTCTTAAAACATCCTCTAGAAAACAGAAAATGGGAATTAAAAGGGTCACCAATAATAACACATAACTTGGTTTCCATGTAGGAGAGCATTATTCGACAATAAATATATATACATGGACGAAAAGATTAAATATTTATAGTGAGTTATTGAGGTCATCAATCAAAAAAAATTATTGATTAATATACATTTGGGGGCCACTAATCTATAGATATTTTATGATTTAAGAGACCATCGGTTCAATAAAAATGAAGGTATTAAGATAACTATTTAATTCGTTGTCATTTTACAACTATTTGGTAATTATATTACTAACCATTAATATAAAGAAATATTATTACATTATAGGTTTATATTTCATATGAAAAATATTATCTTTTGGTTATGAATTGATAAAATTCAAATTCATACCTTTTCACCATAAATTAATTACCAATAATTATTATTTTTTCTCTGATGCCCTGAATGAATGTTTTAAAGGATCATTGTAACGTCCTAGTTCCGGGTGCTACCAAGAGGTGCCACATACCTGGTTGGGCACATGGCCTCAAGAGGATTTCACCAAATGTCAAATGCTATTGACTAGCAGTGAGGGCCTTGGGTGTGATAGTGGGGAAACTATGCCCTCATTACCAGTGTAAAGTAGAGGAAGTAAACAGATAACAATAACGGAAGAAATAATAATTTCATACAACAGTAAATAGTGGAATACTGAAATTAAATAAACAACTACATATATAAATATATCTCAATATTGTTGCATGATACTTGCATCTAGGAATGTAGCCAAACAAGTCACAATACAGGAATACAGTTTAAAACCAAATTACATGGAAAGAAAGTAAACAACTCATCCGCATCACAAGCCCCAGCTTGGTCTCATGCTCTCTAGATCTATAGTAGTCAAGTACCTGAAGTATATGGGTGCTTTCTCTTATCTAGACCCATAGTAATATAATCTCTTTTGGCCCAAAAGCATGACCGAAATAGGGTGTGAGACAAATCACAATAGGCAACCACCCAAAGATCTGTTCCTATCTGTTTGTTAATATATATATATGTGTGTGTGTGTGTGTGTGTTTTTATGGCATGAAATAAGTAAAATTAATCTATAACCAAGGAGTTACTCAAGGTAAACAGTCCTACTATTTCAATTACATGTTTTACATTTAAAAATTTAACATATCAATTACAAATACCAGCAACCCTCTCGATAGTTCTCGTAGCCTAACCCCTCTAGTTCCATTTACAATAAAGATATAACGAAGACTCTCTGAGGAAACACTCACTGTCAATTCCACCAGTGGTCTCGTGTAAATCAAAGACTCTCTGAGAAGAACTCACTATCAATTCCCCTTATATCCCTTTTAACGGTAAACTAAATACACTCTAGGGAAGCACTCAATGTCAATTCCTCCTGTGGTCTCATAATGTATCTATAGACACTATGAGGGAGCACTCAACATCAATCCCCCCTATGGTCTCACAGAATGATGGTTATAACAGATACTCTGGGAAATCCTTGAATTTCAATTTCCCCTATGGTCTCACTACACCATGTTTTCGCATCCCTATGTAAAGAAATCATAGAAAAACGATAATCAGCTGCCAAATTAAACCTCAAAGTACTACTTGGCTAATTAGATACAAGGAATAGAAAATATATTAGATAAATAATCAATCCATCCTAACAAAACTAGGAATGGAAACAAATATCCTAACAGGAAAAACTAGACCAAATGGTCAAAATCAAACAAGCATGAGAAAACACATCCATAGCATTGCAATTAACTCTATTCAAAATCAACAACCTATATTCAATAATACAATGCATAGAAGGCACTAACAGGGTTAAAATATCTAATCATGCAATACCCCGAACGAGGGTATTGGGTACTTTTTCACATATAACTCAAAGACTACAAACCACCTACCTCGACATTGTACGATCGATATAGATGGGTCCCATATTTTGATTCGACCTAGAACATATTATATCTACAAAATAATCAAAAAATTTCATCCAATAATATCTCATTAAAGATGAAAAAACATGAAATGAGGCTCTAGAAGAAGGAAGATCTTACCGAGGTGATTCCAATGCAATTGATGGTGGTCGATTTGGAGAACGGACCATGATTCAGGGGATCAGAGAAGAATCGGTGGTCTCATTCTCTCCTGGAAGAGATGAACAGATAAAAAGGTTGTTATATTGATTAGATGTGACCCTGTCCCATTTAATGAAAGAAAAAGAAAGTACACATTGTCATATTCATGGGTACACACCATGTACTTGCTTTAACTGGGATCCGCTTTCGACGGTCTTGTGGTCATCCCCACACGGCCATGCGTTCGGCTATTACACGGCAAGCACACGGCAACCTGAGGCAACCATGTACATGGAATGTACTTATAAGTACATGGTGTGTACTCCTGAAATTTACATAATTTCATGTTTTCCAAAAAAATAATCAAAAATGAGAGATATATCTAAAAATAAGATTCAGGTTCTTACAAACTTCCCCTCATAAAGAAATTTTTCCCCAAATTTCCTTATCAAGGAGGCATAGAAGAAGAATCCTCAAACAGATCTGGCCATTGAGATCGTGCATCATCCTCCCTCTCCCAAGTCTGCTCTTATACCCTCCCTCATTGCCATAGCACTCATACCAGAGGAATAGATTGTCCATAATGAACCTTTTCACTACGATCAAAAATCTAGATAGGATGCTCCTTGGATGATGCACCACCTCCAACTCAACATCCACGAGTTGAAGGATAGGAGATGAGTTTGAGAAGTAATGTTGCAACTAAGAAATGTAGCAAATGCTTTTCATATCCTCGTACCTCTGATCTAACTAAAAATGATATCCAACTAGTCTGACTCTCTCCAAAGCCTCAAACGGTTCAACATATCTCGGCAAAAGCTTGCCCTATCTCCTAATTATCTTATGTCCCAACCTTAGTGTGACACGCCAGAAAATCTGACCCCCTACCTCAAACTCTATAGTTTATCTCTGTTGATCATAATAAGACTTCTTTCGTGACTGTACAATGCCCATTCTCTTCTGAATCAACTCTATCAGCTCTGTGGTCTCCTGAACAAGATGAGGTCCCAGCATAGCTACCTCTCTTACTTCTAGCCAACATAAGGTTGATTGGAATGGAATACCATATAAAGCCTCATGAGGTGTCATTTGATTATTTTTTTTAAAACTATTATTGTAGCCTAACTCCAAAAGTGGAATGGGATTCTCCCAAGAACCTCCAAAATATAGGATGCATGCTCTAAACTAGTCCTCTAGAACCTAAATCCTACACTCAGACTGGCCATCTGTCTAGGGGTGGTAAGCCGTATTCAGAAGTACCTGTGTACCCAAATCCCTCTGTAATCCATGCTAGACCCGATAAGTAAAATAGGAATCATTGAATGAAATATTAGAGTGTAGGACCCCATCTAGACATACAATCTACCAGATGTACAACCCTTCATCTCATCTACACTGAAGGTATCCTTGCTCGGCAAGAAGTGAGCAACCTTCGTAAGTCTATCATTGAGAATCCATACTACATCATTCCCTCGAGGTAACCTCAGTAAACCATTGATGAATTCCATTCCAACATCATTACACTTAAACTCGGATGTGGGTAACTACATAAAAAGCCCAACTGGTCATTGGTTCTCCACCTACACCTGCTGATAGGTGGAACACCTCATAACAAAACCAGCAACATCTCTCTACATACCTAGCCACCAATACTGGCCGTGAAGATCTTGATGAATCTTCGTGACACTAGGATGAACTTCCCAAACTGAGGAATGAAGGTCCTGGATCATCTCCTTGTGTATGTCTACTAACACCCAAACATGACCATTGAAACACAAGATATCATCCCCTCCTACAGTACATCCCAGAATAGGGTCCTCTCTGAACAAACATTACCATATGACTTGGCCTTCCGAATTTGAAAACTATCTCATTCACACCCACTAACGTAGAGTGTTGGTCGGAGTGGATACTCAAGAGGGGGTGAATTGAGTTCCAATTAAAATTTCTGTTTTAAAAACTTTGTCTTAAAAAACACCCAAATAAAATACTGAATTAAACTATAGTGAATTTATATCAAAGTAAAGGTTTTGTTGGGTTCTCAAGGGATTGATTATTTCCCAGTTAATCAAAACAGAAAAGTTGATTAACTTTTGTAACTAAATTTCTGTTTTACAACTAATATAAACACTTGCGAGTTTAATTATGAAAGTGAATTTAAAACAGTTTTGGTTTTAAAGTAATTAGCAGCGGAAAAAAAGAATAACTTTGAAAGATATAGCACAGACGATATAACCAAGAGGTTCAGTCTCAAGCCGAGACTTAGTCCTCTCAACAATTTATATAAATTTGATCCACACCCTGGATCAGGGTTCACAACAGTTTACTACTGTCCAGGTCCAAGACCTCTACCACTGTTATTCGTGGGAAACAAAACAACAGCAACCAGCTGTCCAGGTCACACACAACCTCTACCACTATTACTATGGGAAATGAAGGAGGTAAAGAGTTTGCTGAGGATTTACAGATCCTCTAGCTAAAGTACAAGAGACAGTGTGTGTTGTTAAATATAGAAGATAACACACACTACTCGAAATGTAAAATAATGAATCACAGATCAGAGATGTAGAGTTTAGAAAAGGCTCTAGTGATTGCAGTGAAGTTTTGGACTCCTTGAGATTGATCAGAAATGGTTCTGAGTCCTCTTCTGGTTTTTGCTTGAAAAACAGATTTTCGTCTTCTTGGCATCCAGGTTCAGAGATAGTGAGAAGTGTAGTCGATGAAGTTCTTTAATGTCCTTTTGAATGTACAGAACTCTTTTTTGAGTAAGCTTGAGTGTGTATGAGATTTTGTGTCTTCTTATTGTGAGGTCTTCTCCTGTCTTAAATAGTTATCTTATCCACCACCCTTTGCACTCATATAATTCTTGTCGTTGTCACATGGTGTGTTTTCACCAACAAGGACTTCTTGTATTTATGGCACGAGCTCCAGCAAAAGAAATGATTTCTTTTTGCAGGTACGAGGTACGGTTCCCTGACATCCAACAACCTTCATTAAATAAATTTCAGAGCATTAAAACATACCTAATATGACCGTTGGGTAGATTAAATAAAGATAAAGAAATTTAAACATCTGTTTATGACTATTGGTGAGTCAAGTGATCAGTAGGTCATCAGCATCAGCATCGGTGGCTAGACATCGGTGAGTCCTGATCGGTGACTTATCTGATCATCATCGGTGTGTCATGATCGATGACTCACTTGATCAACATCGATGTGTCATGATCGGTGACTCATTTGATCAGCATCGGTGTGTCATGATCGGTGACTCATTTGATCAGCATCGGTCTGTCATGATCGGTGACTCATTTGATCAGCATCGGTGTGTCATGATCGGTGACTCATTTGATCAGCATCGGTGTGTCATGATCGGTGACCCATTTGATCAGCATCGGTGTGTCATGATCGGTGACTCATTTGATCAGCATCAGTGTGTCATGATCAGTGACACATTTGATCAGCATCGGTGTTTCATGTGTCTTGTGATATGGATCGGTGAGACTGTTGTCTTAATAGAACACAAAGTTTCTGTTTGATCCAGAAGTCATCCAGAATACTTGTAAATCAATAACAAAGAGATAAAAACATGATCCAACCAATATAAACAGATTCACTAAAAGATTGTGACTATGTATATGAGAAATCCAACCAGATTAAGTAACAATGATTTGTGATTATTAAAACAGCATTCATAGGAAGAATTCAACAATCTTCCAGAGGGCTCAACAATCTCCCCCTTTTGATAATCACAAATCTTAGTAATAAATAAATATAATATATCATCATTAATAGTGACAAGGCATAATATGAATAAAAACACAATGAGATGTAAATCTCCCCCTGAATTTATGCCTTTAAATATTTATGAAATCATTTCCATAGAAAGGTTCACCCCCATAGATATAAAAAAAATCTCCCCCTTTAGAGATAGATCTCCCCCTTTAGATATAGATCTCCCCCTTTAGATATGCATCTCCCCCATATATATACATATTTTTCCCCCTTTGTGATAATCAAAAAGGAGGGAAAACAGATAAATAAGAGATTAAAAGATGGCATTAGAGAGAATAAAAAGAAAAGAAAATAAAGTTTAAAAGGTACATCACAGTACAAACACAACAGGTTTCACCCTATCAACAACAACTCACAAATATTTCTTGGGATGTAACGGGGATTTTCCTTTGTCAGAAGGATCAATGGTTTGTAAGTTGGAAGGGTTGGAGGCAGGTTGAACTGGGCAAATTTGAAAAGGTGGTAAGATGACTCTAGAGGGTGGAGGAGAGGATGCCACTGGGATTTTCTATGGAGCAGTAGGTGCTAGTTGAGAAGATTTCTAAGGAAATGGTCATAGGTGAGATAGAGCTTGAGCAACGTAGATCTGATTTGGAGCAACATCAGAGGCACTGAGAGGTTCATCAGTAGGAAGCACGATGGCGGTGGCCTGTTCATTCAGATAAGGCTTCAAGAGAGTTATGAAATCCTGAATAACTTTTGCACCATACTGCATAGCCTTTTCAAAATCATCCTTATTCTCAATGAACCGTTCCAAGGTATGATTAAAATCTTGCAACTGACGAACTTGAGTCTTGAAAGCTTGAGTGGCTGGAGGTAGTCTCAGATTGTCAGCCAACACTTTGAAATTCGCGGTCATCTCATGCTTGGTATAGATTTTTGAAAAGTAATGATCAACATTTTCCTTGATCTCTCTCTGAGCATTAGTGGCATCTGTTGAATATACTGTTACCATCTTATGAATGTGATCACTATGCTCCTTCATCTTCCTCAACTAGTCCAAATCAAAAACTTGTCTAATGGCGGCCAATTCATCATGCACAATCTGCCTTAGAGCCTCTAGCTCACGAGTAGTGATCTTGGTTACTTTGGTTGTACTGGTTTGAGCAACTATCTGAGTTATCTCAGCTTTCAACTTTCTCAGATCATACTTCTTAAGATGTTCAATCATATTCCCCAACACTTCCATCATACCAGAGATGGTTGATCTAAATTCATTTGATGAAGAAACTAAGCCAGATTGTAGATCCTTCAGAATCTGATTTAGAGAGGCTATGTGCCTGCCAATAAACTCACCAGTATTGTCCAGGTCTGGTCTAATAGCATTTGAAATTTCTTCTCTGACTGTATCTCTCATAGTATCAAGAAAGTCACTTTTGAACATATCAAAATTAGACTGAGAGACAGTAGAACTAGGTAGATGAACATCTGCAGCATCAACAGCATGAGCAAACCTTGCCTCAAATGGTTGGATTTCCTTTACAACCACAGTAGATTCTGATTCTTCCTCTCCTTCTTCAGAATACTCTAAACCCAAAACAGCAAAACCAGGGTAATCATCCCAGAAAGCAGCACACAGAGTATATTTCGGTTTATCATAACTTGCTTTTCCACTGATTTCTAGAGAATCTTTCTTGCCATTGGCATTTGTTTTTGGTACAGTTTGACGTGTTTCTATTGGAGGTATAGCAAGACCATCCACTGGTCGGTTATCACCATCATCATCATTATCATCATCATCATCTCCATTCCCATTTCCATTCCTCACAGAAACTTCACTGTCAGATAATTCAGTGTCACTAGCTTCTTCATCACCAAGAACTGGTTCTGATTCAGGTTAGGGTAAAGGTGGACTGGCAGATCCAAAGTCCACTTTTCTCTTAGGTCTCACAGTATTAGGATCACTCCTATCATCAAGAGGTGACATACTTCCTTCTTCTGTTTCAGCTTCTTCCATCCCTTGTTTACCAGACTCTTCAGTGTCCTTATTCCTTTAAAAATATACTTCTTCTTCATCATCAGAATAAATTGGCTCCTCATCTGATTTCAAACCAGGGTCTCTCAAACCCTTCGGCGTCTTTCCATGATCAGTGGGATTATAGGATTCATACAACTTGTCCTCATCAGCAACCCATCATTTCTTCCATGTGTTCCAATTTATTTTCATCCTTTTACAAATTTATTTGTTAACACAAAAATCAATATTAGATTCAGCTATCTCATCAGCTTCATCAACACATTCCAGATTCTTTAACATAGCAGAGATCACTTTGGAATAGAACAGGGCAGTGGATTTCTTAGAAGGTTTCACCATTCCAGCTATGTGCACCATTAGATATCTACACAAATTGATCTTCTCATGGGTATTTAGTAAAAACAATAGAAAAACATCCTGGTATCTTACAGCTGCAAAATCTCCTTTCCTACGGCAAATTTGGTGCTGAATAAACTTAAATAGAAGTCTACATTCACCATCCAACTCTGAGGATGTGATTCTCCTTGACTCTATGTTTCCAGTCAAAAGCTCTTAAGCTAACTCATAAGAGAAGAATTCAGTGGTTGGAGAAATGTTTCCATCATAATCCTCATACCGACCCTCATGGGGTACATTTAAACATTCAGCCCATTTTTTAGACGAAAAAGATATTTTCTATCCATTCACTATAGAAGACATTCTGGCAGCCTCTACACCATATAAAGTAACTTGCAGATTTATATAAAACCCATGCACTGTCTTTGGGTAGTATACAGGAGTGTTGTCTGAGAACCAGGCTTTCCATCCTTGCGATTCTGAAACTTGTAACAACAGCGACTTACTTGTCAAAATCCAGGCAGAACTGACTTCCTTTTCTACAGCAATAATCCGAGTTTCCAGGTTCGTATTTATTGATCTTTGAGAGGTAATACTCGACTCGCCTCGAGGACTCTTTGAGGTTACAGGACTTTCTGATCCTTTGCTTGGTCTCTTTTGCTTATCCATTTGAAGATTCTGGGGAATGCAGATGTTTGAAGGTTCGAAGTAGGGGAGAAGAGAGGATATAAGGCTTGGCGGGAAATGAAAGGTCGATGGTTTGGGGAATAGAAATATCCGTGTATCATTTATTTCATCATTTAGGGTTTCCATAATAAAGATAAAAGTAATTAATTAATTACAACATAATAAAAAGTAATAGAAAGAAAGATCGGTTTGATAGATCGGTTTCAAAGATCGGTTTCACAGATCAGTTTCACAGATTGGTTTCACATATCAGTTTGACAGATCAGTTTCACAAATCCGTTTCACAGATCAGTTTCACAGATCCGTTTCACAGATTAGTTTCACAGATCAGTTTCACAGATCGGTTTCAAATATCAGTTTCACAGATCAGTTTCACAGATCATTTCGCAGATCAGTTTCAGATATCAGTTTCACAAATCAGTTTCACAGATCATTTTCACAGATCAATCATACACAATTCTTGTTTAATAAAATTCATTCTTTCATAGCATAAAGGATTTGTAAAAATATCAGCTAATTGATATTCAGAACCAACAAATTCTACAGAAATATCACCTTTCTGATAATGATCTCTTAGAATGTGATGTCTCACATCAATGTGCTTAGTCCTAGAGTGAGACACATGGTTCTTAGATATGTTGATCACACTAGTGTTGTCACAGTTAATTGAAACATGTTTAAAATCAAATCCATAGTCCAATAAAGTGTGTTTCATCCACAGAATCTATGCACAACAACTACCAGCAGCTATATATTCTGCTTCAGCAGTAGACAATGCAACTGAGTTCTGTTTCTTACTACACCATGATACTAGGGACATTCCAAGTAAATGAAATGTTCCAAATGTGCTCTTCCTATCTAACTTACATCCAGCAAAGTCAGCATCTGAATAACTAGTTAGGTCAAATGATTGTCCTTTTGGATAAAACATACCTAAATTCATAGTATACTTAAGATATTTAAAAATCCTTTTAACAGCCAGTAAGTGTGATTCTTTAGGATTAGCTTGAAATCTTACACACATACACACACTAAACATAATATCTGGTCAACTAGCAGTGAGATAAAGTAAACTCCCAATCATACCTCTGTAATAGGTTTGATCAACTGGTTTCCCAATTTCATCAACATCCAATTTACAGGTAGTACTCATAGGTGTATAACTTTCCTTAATACTATCCAAACCAAAACATTTTAATAAATCCTTAGTATATTTACTTTGATTTAGAATAATACCATCTTTAGTTTGAAATATTTGAAATCCAAGAAAATACTTAAGCTCTCCCATTAAGCTCATTTCAAACTCATTTTGCATAACCTTTTAAAAATTAGTACATAACAAATTTTTAGAAGATCAAAAAATAATATCATCAATATAGATTTGTACTATTAAAACATCTTTTGAAATCCTTTTTATAAAAAGTGTGTGATCAGCAATTCTTTTTGTAAATCATTTTGAATTAAGAAAGTTTGAAAGTCTTTCATACCAAGCTCTTGGAGCTTGTTTTAATCCATATAAAGCTTTAGAAAGTTTAAAAACATGATTTTGAAAATGAGGATTTGAGAAACCAGGTCGTTGTTCTACAAAAACATCTCCAACAATAAAACCATTTAAAAAAGCACTTTTCACATCCATTTGATATAACTTGAAATTCAGATGTGATGCATAGGCAAGTAAAATCCTAATAGCCTCTAATCTAGATACAGGTGCAAAGGTTTCCTCAGAGTCAATTCCTTCTTCTTGATTGTAACCTTGTGCAACTAGCCTAGCTTTGTTTCTAATGATGTTTCCAGATTCATCAACTTTGTTTCTAAACACCCATTTTGTGCCTATGTTATAGTGTCTTTAGGTCTTTCTACTAATTTCCAGACATTGTTTCTTTTAAATTGATTTAGTTCTTCTTGCATAGCCATTACCCAAAATTCATCATTCATAGCATAATTGATATTTTTAGGTTTTAACTATGAAAGAAAAGCTTGATGTTCAACCTGATTTCTTAGAGAAGCTCTATTCTATGTTCCTCTATCTAAATTACCTACAACAGCATCTAACGGGTGGTTCTTTAGAATCCTAGTTGGTCTAGAAAAGGTTGGACTAGAGATTTCAGGTTCATCTACAGGTTGAGGTTCAACAGAAGCAGGTTCTGCAAAATTTCAAGAACTGGATGTTTTAATTACAGGTCCACTGTCTTTATCATTAAGGTTTAAAACAGAGAGATCATATTCAAGATTTTCAAGAGAGGTCTTAGGTTCATGTGGATCAGTTTCATCAAATTTGATGTGAGCAGATTCTTCCACACATTTTGTTCTCTTATTGAAAACTCTATATGCTTTACCAGAAATAGAGTAACCTAGGGAAATTCCTTCATCACCCTTTGGTGAAAACGTGTCAAGATTATCTTTAGTATTAAGAATAAAGACTTTGCAACCAAAAAATCTGAAATAGTTAACCTTAGGTTTCCTATGGTTCCACAACTCATAAGGGGTCCTCTTAAGAACAGGTCTAATCAAGACTCTATTAATAACATAACAAGCTGTATTTACAGCTTCAGCCCAAAAATAAATAGGTAGGTCATACTCATTAAGCATAGTCCTAGAAATTTCTTGCAGTGTTCTATTCCTTCTTTCTACTACACCATTCCGTTGAGGTGTCCTAGGGGCAGAGAAATTGTGACTATAGCCACTGTGTGAGAAGTAGGATTCAAACTCATGATTTTCAAACTCATGACCATGATCACTTCTCAGGTTTTTAATTTTAAGTCCACTAAGGTTTTCTACAGAATTGGAACATTTTACAATGCAAGAACAAGCTTCACTTTTGTGAGCTAGAAAATATACCCAAGTGTATCTAGAAAAGTCATCTACAAGAACATAGACATAGTGCTTCCCATTTAAACTAGAAACTTGGGAAGGTGCAAATAAATCCATGTGAACCAACTCGAGAGGTTGAGAAGTTGAAACTTCTTTCTTTGATTTAAAAGAAACTTTATGTTGCTTTCCCTTTTTATAGGGATTAAAAACTTTGTCTACTGGAAATTCAAGTTTGGTTAGGTCTCTAACTAAGTTCTTCCTAGAAAGTTTTCTAAGTGAATGCCTATTGTAGTGTCCTAATCTTCTGTGCCAAAGCCAAGACTCTTTATGAAAATCATTTAAACACGTAATATTCTGCTTAGATAAAGAATTTAAATCAACATCATAAATATTTTCATTTCTTAAAGTAGAAAACAATAAAACATTTTTAGAATTAAAATCATTGCAAGAATATTTTTCAAATTTAACATAAAAACCATCATCACATAACTGATAAATACTTAAAAAATTGTATTTGAGTCCATAAAAATATGAAACTTTAGAAATTAATTCTGAGTCAGTGTTACCAATCTGGCCTAAGACGATGATTTTTCCTTTTGAGTTATCACCAGAGGTGACAAACCCTCCATCAATTCTGACAAAGCTTTTAAAGCATGAGAAGTCTCCTGACATATGTCTTGAACATCCACTGTCCAAATACCAAGGCTTTCTACAGGATCTCTTTAAGCAGGTTCCCTACAAAATAGATTTAGATAGGAAATGATTTTGGTACCCAGATCTTCGTGGGTCCAGACAGGTTAGCCAATAAAATTTTAGGTACCCATATTTGTCTAATGGGTCTCATAAGATTTCTAGATTAAATAGATTTTGAAAGATAAATCTTTTTAGATCCATAACTATGAATATAACTAGTTGAGGCATATGAAGTTTCAGAACTAGCTACATTCTGTCCAGATTTAGGAATGAATTTTGTTTTGGTAATTTTCCTTTGTCTAGGTTGGTATCCTATACCAGTAGTGTATCTAGGTGCTATTTTATTACCTAGAATCTGAGTAAGAGTATCTTTTCCATTTTTAAATTTCTCTAAGTCTTTCATGAGTTTCTCATTAGATAATTTTAGTTCAATATTCTCTTTAAGCAACTGAGCATTCTTTTCCATTTCAATATCAAGATCAGATTTATGTCTAACAGTTAAAGCATATTGTTTCTTTAAACCTTTGTATTTGTCTTTCAGCTCATTACAGGTTTCTTCTAACATATCACAGTATTCAAACAGTTCTGATTTTAACATGGTTTTTGAGTCAGAATCATCTTCGGAATAATATGAATTTAAATCAGGAGTTTCAGTTGTTACATTAGAGGTGTTTGTCATAAAACACATGTTTGCCTTATTTATATGTTCAGTTTCAGAAACTTCAGATTCAGTGGAGCTATCCTCAGAAGCACTCCAAGTAGACTTCATGTCTTTCTTAAATTTATTGTCCTTGTATTCATACCTTTTCTTGTATTTCAACTTTGGACAGTCTGCTTTTATGTGTCCCTTTCTTTTGCACTCATAGCAGACAACATCATCTAATTTGTCAGATTTCTTCCTATCCTTTTTCCAATGTCCCTTGTTATCATACTAACCTTTAAAATTTGATTTTCTGAAAAACTTCTTCTTCCTATAAAAATTTATAAACCTTCTGGAAATGTGAGCCATCTCAGCTCCACTATAAGAATCATGTTTACTGTCTTCAGAGCTTGAAATCTCATTTATAGCTTGAATCTTCTCCTTATCCTTGTTCTTTGAAGTTGAAGTCTTCAAAGCAACTGACTTACTTCTAGGTTCATCTTCTTCTTCTTTTTTAACCTTGAGTTCCTCTTCATACATCATCAACTTTCCAATTAGTTCCTTGACTGGAATTTCACCAATATCACATGATTCTCTAATTGAGATAGAAGTTCCTCTCTATCTTTCAGGTAGACATCTCATAATTCTCATAATTTGTTCCTTTGATGTAAAATCCTTTCCTAAAGAAGTCATTGTGTTGAAAATTTCATTAAACTTGAGATACATGTCAGAAATGGGTTCATTGGGCTTCATCTTAAAATTATCATACTTAATAGTATAAGTTTTCAATCTCATTTCCTTAACATTAGTTGTTCTTTCATGAGAAACGGCTAAGGTATCCCAAATTTCATAAGCAGTTTTACAGGCAGATATTCTATTAAATTCCTCATCTCCTAAAGAACAGTACAAGGCATTCATAGCTTTGCAATTATTATTGTAGGCATCCTTAGTAGCTTTATTCCAAGTAGATCTAACAGTAGTAGGAATTTTATATTCTGATTCTATAGCAGTCCAAATATCAAACCCCATGCTCTCTAAATGAATTTTCATCTTAATCTTCCACTGAGCATAGTTGTTTCCATTGGGAAATGTTGGTCTATTGGTAGCAACACCTTCAAGTCTGTTATCCATGATAACTTAATTAAAGCAAAGATTTTAATGAGATAAAAATTTAGAACTAACAGAGATTTTAAGAACTTTAAAATACAACAAAAATCACAGTTAAAAAAAGATTAATTTAGAAAATATTTTAAATCCCTTGATACCAAATGTTGGTTAGAGTGGATACTTAAGAGGGGGGTGAATTGAGTTCCAATTAAAATTTCTGCTTTAAAAACTTTGTCTTAAAAAACCCCCAAATAAAATACTGAATTATACTGTAATGAATTTATATCAAAGTAAAGGTTATGTTGGGTTCTCAAGGGATTGATTATTTCCCAGTTAATCAAAATAGAAAATTTGATTAACTTTTGAAACTAACTTACTGATTTACAACTAATATAAACACTTGTGAGTTTAATTATCAAATTGACTTTAAAATAGTTTTGGTTTTAAAGTAATTAGCAGCGGAATAAAAGAATAACTTTGAAAGATATAGCACAACAGATATAACCAAGAGGTTCAGTCTCAAGCCGAGACTCAATCCTCTAAAAAAATTATATAAATTTGATCCACACCCTGGATCAGGGTTCAAAACAGTTTACTACTGTCCAGGTCCAAGACCTCTACCACTGTTATTTGTGGGAAACAAAACAACAGCAACAAGCTGTCCAGGTCTCACACGACCTCTACCACTATTACTGTGGGAAATGAAGGAGGTAAAGAGTTTGCTGAGGATTTACAGATCCTCCAGCTAAAGTATAGGAGACAGTGTGTGTTGTTAAATACAGCAGATAACACACACTGCTCTAAATGTAAAATAATGAATCACAGAGCAGAGATGTATAGTTTAGAAATGGCTCTAGTGATTTCAGTGAAGCTTTGGACTCCTTGAGTTTGATCAGAAATGGTTCTGAGTCCTCTTCAGGTTTTTGTCTTAAAAACAGAGTGTCGTCTTCTTGGCATCCAAGTTCAGAGATAGTGAGAAGTGTAGTCGATGAAGTTCTTCAATGTCCTCGTGAATGTACAGAACTCTTTTTTGAGTACGCTTGAGTGTGTATGAGCTTTTGTGTCTTCTTATTGTGAGGTCTTATCTTGTCTTCCACAGTTATCTTATCCACCAATATTTGCACTCATATAAGTCTTTTCGTTGTCACATGGTGTTTTTGCAACAACAGGGACTTCATGTATTTATGGCACGAGCTCCAGCAAAATAAATGATTTCTTTTTGCGGGTATGAGGTACGGTTCCCTGATATCCAACAACCTTCATTAAATAAATGTTAGAGCATTAAAATATACCTAATATTACTGTTGGGTAGATTAAATAAAGATAATGAAATTCAAATAGTTGTTTATGACTATTGGTGAGTCAAGTGATCGGTAGGTCATCAGCATAAACATCAGTGGCTAGACATCGGTGTGTCCTGATCGGTGACTTATTTGATCAGCATCGGTGTGTCATGATCAGTGACTCATTTGATCAGCATCGGTGTGTCGTGATCAGTGACTCATTTGATCAGCATCAGTGTGTCATGATCGATGACTCATTTTATCATCATTGGTGTGTCATGATCGGTGACTCATTTGATCAGCATCAGTGTGTCATGATCAGTGACTCATTTGATCAGCATCGGTTTGTCATGATCGGTGACTCATTTGATCAGCATCGGTGTGTCATGATCGGTGACTCATTTGATCAGCATCAGTGTGTCATGATCGGTGACTCATTTGATCAGCATCGATGTGTCATGTGTCTTGTGATATGGATCGGTGCGACCGTTGTCTTAACAGAACACAAAGTGTCTGTTTGATCCCGAAGACTTCTAGAATACTTGTAAATCAATAACAAAGAGATAAAAACATTATCCAACCGATATAAACATATTCACTAAAATAGTTTGATTGTGTATATGAGAAATCCAACCGGATTAAGTAATGATGATTTGTGATTATTAAAACAGCATTCACAGGAAGAATTCAACAATCTTCCAGAGGGATCAACATAGAGTATAGGTAATAGCTATAGAACAAAGAAACATCTGTCCCTATCTGTTGTGCACCTTTAAATGCATCTTAGAGAAGAGATCCATAAGCTTCCACCCAATGGTAGCCTCCGGAACTGCTTGTTTCTGAGTCCTCCTACCTAATGCATCATCCACTGAATTTCCTTTTCCATGCATGTAGTCATGTTCAAAATCAGAGGACTGAGGGTACTCTACCCACCTTCATTGTCTTAGATTCGAATCGCGCTATGTAAAGATATAATTGATACTTTTTTGGTCAGTGAAAACCACAAAATATTCTCCATGTAAATAATTTATCCAATAACGTAAGACTTGAACAACCACATCTTACTCGGGATCATGCATTGGATAATTCCTCTCATGTGGCTTCAACTTCCGAGACCCGTATGCAACGACTCCTTCACCTGCATAAGAACTGCTCCTAGCCTGATACCCGATGCATTACAGAACACAATATAACTCTTTCCTGGCTCTGGGAATACTAGTATCGATGCTGACTTCAACCTCCCTTTCAGCTTCTGAAAGGATTACTCACAAGAATCTGTCCACGAAAACATCGCACCATTCTTAGTGAGGCCTGTCAGTGGCACTAATAGCATGAAAAGTCTTGTATGAAACTCATGTAGTATCCATCTAGCCCTAGAAAACATCTTACCTTAAAGAAATTCTTTGGATACTCTTATTAAACTACTGATATCACTTTCTATGGGTCCACTGGTACTCTTGTATCTGAGATGACATGACCCAAGAAAGGAATTTAGTCCATCCAAAAGTGTCATTTTGAGAGTTTAGCATATAAATGATGCTCTCTCAGTGTTCTCAAAATGATGTCTTGATGTCTGCATGTTCGTTTCGAGTGTGAGAGTACTCTAAGATATCATCCACAAAGACTACCATGAAAGAATCCTAGTATAGTTGGAACCCTGGGTTCATAAATTTCATGAAAACTGTAGGCGCGTTCATGAGATCGAACAGTGTGACCAAAAATTCATATAGACTATACCTGATCTGAAAGTCTATAAGAGGTATATCTAAGGTTTTGACATGAAACTGATGATATCTCGATCTCATTTTAATATTCGAGAACACCAAATATCCTCAAAGCTAATCAATGTGATCATCAATACTCAGTAATCGATGTCGGTTCTTGACCATCAACTGGTTAAGCATCCGATAATGCACACAATTCCTGAGGGTACCATCCACCTTCTTCACAAATAGGACAAGAGAGCCACATGTATAAGTGATGGGTCAGATGAAACTCTTTTCCTGTAACTCCTCTAACTTCTTCTTGAGCTCATGTAACTCTTGTGTAGCCATCCTATAAGGAGGAATGGACACTGGTTCCACTCCTGGTACGAGCACGATAAAAAATTCCACCTCTCGCTCTAGAGGAAAACATGAAACGTCCTCTAGAAAGACATCTCTAAAATGATATACCACTGCAGGAATGTCCAACTGGGAATACCCCTGGTCATCCAAATATAGACTAGCAATATGGGTTGTAAATCGTCCCAAACAATGATGCCCGGGTCCAGCTCTGCATGCATGGACATCCCATTCACCCTTATGATGAAACGATCCACCCTATGGTTATGCGAATCTCACCCTATAAAGATTGTAACACCCTGATATTTTATTTGAAGTATTTTATTATGTCTTATGTTATACGCAAAATCAAAGGAATCTTTCACTGCACACAATACTAGTTTGGCTTGCGTTACACGCAATCGCGGCCTTTCTCGATAGCATGTGTAGTACGCAATACCAGGTTTCTCTAAACAATAGTATATTGTTATAATATTATTATGGACTAGCTATTATGAATAGTATTAACTAAATTTTTAATTTTATAACATTATTATTCATCTTACATATTTTCTAGAACATGGTATGAGAACAAAATAATTTTTTTGGGTAAAATAAGTATTTTTCAAAAAATCCAGTTTTGACGCCTTTTGATGGCGCACCCATTTTAAATATAGTTTTTGACTTGTTTATTAGTTTAATTTGACAAAACAAAATTCTTCTATTGAATCAGGATATAAAAATTTAATTTGGATAAATTTTTCGTATTATTCTGATAACTTTCATATTTTAATGAATAGTAAAAACGCGCTATATTTTAATTAAAAACATATTTTTTCATTGAAATAATTTATATGGTTAAATTATCTTTTTAATTGTTTCAAAAGTGTAATTAGAATATATTTTTACCATTTAATCTAATGTTGGCCATTGGAATTAATTTCAGTTTGAAATTGGACATAAACAAGTGTCGATCTTTTGATAGTTATTGTTTCTTAAAACACGCTATTTGTTTTGATAACGGGAATTATTTTTAAATTTAATTAATTCCACTTCTATGTTCTGAATTTGTAAAAATAGGCATCATTTTTGAATTCCGAATATCAAATATAGCTCAGGCTGAATTTTTGGTATTTTTCTGAAAAACATCATTTTTTATGAATAGTGAAACCACTTAGTGGTAGTTAAAGAACTGAATCTTTCATTTAAATGAAATTTTTCAACTTCTATGAATTGAATTTAAAAAATCCAACATACATGGTTGTTATAATGAAGTAAAATTTGGTTCAATAAGATGAAAATAATTTTTGATGAATAGTACGTTTTGACTTTTATTTACTGCGGTTAAAGGTAAATAGGGTAAATCAAGGTTAAAAGAATATTATAATAATTAAAAATTACCTTAACACTTTTCCTAAACTTATTGGATGAGTACTGGCTGACCATGGTCATTGTTGGGTCGATTTTGGGACCCCATTGATCCACTTGGTAGTGATAATGACAATTTGGATTAATTAATTTAATGTGAAGACAAAAGTGACATTGACAAAAATCTTTTAGTAATTAATTTTTATAAGGAGTTATATAAATTATCTTTTCAACTATAATTATTAATTGTAAATATAAAAATATTTCCTACATGGTGGTTTTTTTATAATTTTTAGACATCAAATAAATTAAATTATTTATGACATAATAATGATGTAGTATTTACCTTATTAATAAATAATTTAAATAAATAAGATTATAATGATTAAAACTTTACCCAAAACATGTACAATTCTGATTGGATGATTTTATTTCGACCATGAGTCATCTTATATTTTTCTTTAATGATTTTTAGACCTTTTGAAATCGAAGATAAGTTTATAATAAAATAATATTTTCACACTTTCCAAAGTTTCCCCTCTCCTCCCTTATAAAAGGGCACCTCCTCCCTCTCCTCTTTACACAACATTGAGCCTTCAAGCATGGACAACTCCTGGCCATTACTCTTCTCAACACCCCTAGTAATATTCTATAGGTCTTGGTCTTCTCAAAAGACCAACATTAGTGCCCTAAGAGAAGGTTTCAAAGAGGTGTGCCGAAGTAGAGGTAATATCTGTTACCGATTCTTTCAAATTTATTTCTTATTCTACTTCCTCTCCTTTAGTTGTTTCATTATGAAGTAATAACATCAGTATCACTCATATAATTATATGTTATTATAAATATGAAACAGACCTATTTCACCTTCTATCCATCCTAAGGAAAACGAAATCACCGCGTGTGCGTATGTACGGAATATCGTCTCCACGCTATGGTGTAATCTATTTTCCACCACCACCTTACTTGGATGGGTATAATGGTGTAGAGAATAACTATATATGATTATTTTAAATTGATATTGATTCTGAAATAGTATACATACACTTCAATACAATTCCACGATCATGGGAACGATATCATCGCTCGTGCGTACGTACGGCCTACCATCTCCACGATGTGATGTGACTCGTTCTACATGATCTTCATTGAATAATTATTATATAAATGAATTTAATGAATAAATATGATATACATAACACTTATACCATTCTGTAAATTTGTTATCTATAACCTAAAAAGAATAATAAGAATTTATTCGACAAAACATGAATAAGAACATAAAGCAATGAACACCCGAATAACAAGTACCAATGAAATATTAAAAATAAAAATATAAGAATATGAACATATATAATATCATAACAATGAATATGATTCTGTAATAAGTCAATGACATTATTTAAATCATTATACAGGAGTTTCAGATACGTACGAAGAAAATCAGACCTAAGGTAAGGGAAAATCTCGCAATCTCATTTTTATCTGAGATTGTTTATACTATATATTTTACTGGGGAATATTTATCATCCACATCCATGTTTCCTCAATAAGTAATATTATTTCTATCCTCCCACAATTTTTTAAATCCAATTTTACCTTTTATTGAGTAAAATATATGAAATGAATCTTTTTTCGTTTTTAGTACAAGGTCCTTTTTTACTTTTCCGGCCAAAGTATGAGAAGAATCTTTTTTTTAACTTATACGGCATGAATGGATTTGTATGATTCCATAGAACATTATTTCCATAAATATTCCTTTACAAAATTTCAAGTGTATTTTTAATTAACTTCTTTTAGTTTAAAATGTTATGACATGTTAATAAAGGAAAAATATTTTTGAAGTAGAAAGGATATTTTCCTCAAGAATGGAGTTCAAGTGTTTTATCAAAATTATTTTCCATCTAAGAAAATATAGGGTTGTGATTCTATCTTTATTATTACATTGATTTGATTATGTGGTGATGGAATTATTTTTATGAAGTCCTTAATCTTATATTAATTCTTTTATGATGTCACGATGTTTAAGAATCCCATTTTTATTAATGGGTTATACTATGATATATGATTTATGATTTATATGGCACACATAATAATGGTTTCATTATGAGATGGGTGGGACCTATATATCCCTCCAATTCATTGGGTAAATATTTAAATCTCATGAGATAGACATGGCTTGAACGGAACGGTAATCTTGTCCGGTGATACAGGACTGGAACGAGGAGTGAACTCGGTTCAGTAATGGACTTTTTCCACTATGATGGTCTTGGAAATGATCCTTGACTAATATGAAATGATTTTCTATGATTATGTGTGTATTGCACAAAGTTTCATGTTTTATGTTATGATTATTGGGATTACATTTCACTACTATGATTTATCCCTTGTTATGATATTATGGTCTATTTTGAAGATAAAGATTTTGAAAATCTTATGTTCTTATGAATATGATATGATTGATATTTCTTTTGTTTACCCTTACTAAGCATTTTATCTCACCCTTTTGTATGTTTTATTTTCCCCATCTCAGTAAGAAGGGTATTAAGTAGAATATTCCAAAAGGGACTCTAGATACGATGAAATAAACAGGAGACAATGTAGATGATTTATGAACCAGTTGTTTATGTATCTCAGTTTCTAAAGACACTATACCTATACGGTCCTATCATGGTTTTGTTATATGTTTTAATAAGTATGCTTCAATTCTGAAGTAATTACCATGTATGTAAAGTATGGGTCATTATATTTGGTACTAGAGGAAAGTTTAAGTCGACCATTGGAAACTAGGATGTGAAATCCTTAGTAAGAACTCTAAGGATATGTCTAAACATAGAACACAATATTAGAGTTTTAGAAATGGACATGAATAACCTATGATAAGACATACAGTGTGAAATTTTATTATTGAGTATGTGGTTTTCCTATTGTAATTAGTGTTTCTCACACTATGCTTCTTTGTTTTAGTGAATTACTGGAACCTGAAGGAACTGGGTTAATGCTGAATGCGATGGAAAATGCAATGATTGTCCCCCTGAGTAACCAAACGTTATGGGATCTGGAATGAAAAATATTGTAGCCATGCTCACACAACTTTCTCAAGATATGAATCATGCAGGACTTCCAAACGAGAAATGGAAGAAGCAACATTCTATTGAATCCTTAATGAGGCAGTGTCCCCTTCATTCAGTGGGTATTCTGATCTATTAGTGGCTGAACAATGGATCAATACCACTGAAAAGATATTTTCAGTTCTACAATGTTGTGAACATGAAAAAGTCATCTTAGCAGCGTATCATTTGGAAGGTGAAGCTGATCAATGGTGGAATCTTATCAAGAATATTAGGAAAAGGGATGAAATTGAGTCCATTGAATGGGAGGAGTTCAAGAAATTATTTTTTGATAAGTACTTCCCCCCGTATTATTCGAACAATTATGGAGAAGGAGTTTCTTGTACTGAAGCAAGAGGATGATGAATCAGTTGGTACCTACGAAGCAAATTTTACAAGACTTGCAAGGTACGCTTCCAGAATTATTATCTAATCTGAGAGTAAGATCGATCGATTCTTTAGTGGCTTAAAACCAAGTCTTCGAAGTGCGTTATCCATAAGGGAATTCAATAGCTACGAGGAAATATTTCGATAAGTTCTCAAGGTTGAGAAGGATATTGGAGTAACCCATCAATCATATGGGTTTGATAAGAGGATAAAAATGGAATTCAATGGAGAATCTAAAGACCACACTAAAAAGAAGATGATTATTCCCTTATGCTTAAATTGTGGAAAGAAACATGGAGGGAATTGTCTTAAAGGGACAAGTAAATGTTTTAAGTGTTGAAAAGAATGTCATCGGGTAGTTGAATGTCGAAATAATGGGTAGAATATGTCTAATGATGCGAAGAAAAATGGATACACAGAATGCACCTCCTACACTTCAATGTTTCAAGTGCAAGGAAATGGGGCATTATGCCAATCAATTCCCTAATCCAAGGGTTTTTTATGATGATCGACATCAACAAACTATTAAGGCCAAAGACAAAGGAAATTCACATGAAATTTCTATCGGTGATGTGAAGTATGATAACGAAGTGGTGAAAGGTACACTTACCATCCACTCTAAAATAGAAAATGTTTTATTTGATTCTGGATCCACCCACTCTTTTATTTCTGAAGAATTTTCTAAGGGTATTGGCATACTACCTCAACAATTAGATGTTGAGTAAGTTGTGACAACTCCTAATGGAAAAACGGTTGCATGAAAAGTTTATAATTCTTCTCCAATTGAAGTTTGTGGGAATGTGCTTCCTGCAAATCATGTGATCCTTCCAATAGTGGAATTTGATGTGATTCTTGGAATGGATTGGCTTTATTTATATGGAGCTCATATCAATTTATAAAGAAGGGAAATCACATTTAATATTCCTGATCAATCTACTATCAGCTATAGATGTAAGGATGAATATAACCTTCTAGTGGAAATTTCTTCCATATTATGGGTATTCATTCCAATAAATGAAGGTTATTTATCTCAAATAGTTGGAGTTAAACTCATGATTAAGAATATGCCCATTTACGGGAGTTTGATGATGTCTTTCTAGAGGAATTTCTAGGTCTTCCACCAAATCATGAAGTTGAGTTTTCAATAGAACTCATACCAGGTGCTATGCCCATTTCAAATACACCTTATAGAATTGCACCAATTGAGTTGCAGGAATTAAAGAAGAAACTCCAAGAGAATCTTGATGAGGGATTCATACACCCTACTGCATCACCTTGGGGAGAACCTGTTTTGTTTGTTAATAAGAAAGAAGGATCAATGAGACTTTGCATTGATTATATAGAACTTAACAAGATCACTATCAAGAACAAATATCTTCTCCCATGCATTGATGAATTATTTGACCAACTATGCGGAGCTCAATACTTTTCCCAGGTTAATCTTAATCCAGTGTATCCTCAATTAATGGTTAAAAAGGAGGATATACCAAATATGGCTTTCCGTACAATGTATGGACACTGTGAATTTATATTTATGTCATTTGGTCTTACTAATGCCCCTGTTATCTTCATGGATCTAATGAATAGAGTCATTAGAAACTATCTTGATCAGTTTGTGGTAGTCTTTATAGATGATATTCATGTCTATTCATAGAGAAAGGAATAACATGAAGATCACTTGAAAATTGTATTAAAGACCCTAATAAAGGAGAGTTTTAAGGACAAATTTACCAACTATGAATGTTTGCTTCAAAAAGTTTCATTTTTTGGTCACATAATATCAATAGAGGGGATATCTGTGGATCCAGCAAAAAGAGTGGTTATTGAAAGATGGTAGATACCAACAACAGTAACTGAGATCCTATGTTTTCTTGGTCTGGATAGATATTATCAACGTTTTGTGAAAGATTTTTCAAGGTTATCTAATCCACTCAACAATTTGACTCGAAAAGGTGTTACGTTTGTTTGGAAAGAGGAGTGTGAAGAGAATTTCAAAGAGTTAAAACGAAGGTTATCCAGTGCACCTGTTCTCACACTGCCATGTAGTGGCGAAAGGTTTGTGATCTACAGTGATGCATCCAAGAAGGGACTGGGGTGTGTTCTCATTCAAAATGATATGGTGATAGCTTATGCCTTACGACTGTTGAAAATCCATGAGCAAAATTACCCAACTCATGATTTTGAGTTAGCCACGGTAATCTTTGCATTAAAACTATGGAGAAATTATCTTTATGGTGAAAGGTGTGATATTTATACTGATCAAAAAAGTTTAAAATATATTTTCATAGAAAAGGAGCTGAATATTCACCAAAGAAGATGGCTGGAGTTGATTAAGGACTACGACTTCTCAATTCATTATCACCATGGGAAAGAAAACAAGGTGGTAGATTCATTAAGCTGACAAGACCATGCTACCTTATCCATGATGTGGATCAAAAAATATCCAATATTTATGGATTTACAAAGGATGGATCATGGAATTATAATGGAAGGTGAAAATCGTATCTTTCTCAAATGAATGTTCAACCATCTATACATTTTAAGATTAAAGAGGCACAATAAGAAGATGTAGAGTTACAAAAGAAGGTGAGAAATGTTCCTGAATTCAACATTGATTGTGATGAGATAATAAGGTTCATAAATCAGGTTTGTGTTCCTCCCATCCCAGAATTAAAAAAGGAGCTACTGGACGAGGCTCGTAGTTCTTCATACTCTATTAATCCTGGAAGCACGAAGATGTATAGGGACCTAAAAGAGTACTTATGGTGGGATGGCATGAAAAGAGATGTTTATGAATATGTCTCTTGATTCTTGGTGTGTCAGCAAGTTAAAGTTGAGAGACAGATGTCTAAGGGGATGTTACAACCATTACCCATACCAGAATGGAAATGGGAAAACATCACTATGGAATTTGTCTCTGGACTTCCTAAAACATCCAAAGGCAATAATGCTATCTAGGTTATAGTTGATCGTCTTACAAAGTTTGCACACTTCATTACTATTAGAGAAGATTTATCTCTGGATCAGCTTACCAGGATATATGTGAAGGAAGTGGTAAGATTGCATTGATTACAACTTTCCATTATATCTGATCGGGATCCGAGGTTTATCTCAATGTTCTGGCGAAGTCTTCAGTATACTTTAGATACAGTGTTGATTTTCATCACTGCTTATCATCCTCAGACAGACGGTCAGTCTGAGAGAACAATTCAAACACTAGAAGATATGTTCAGAGTTTGCTCTATGGATTTCAAAGTTGGTTGGGATCAACATCTACCTTTGGTGGAATTTTCTTAGAAAAATTTCTTTCACTCCATTATTCAGATGGCTCCTTATGAAGATCTCTATGGAAATAAATACAGGACTCCAACTTGCGGGGATGAAGTTGGGGAAAGAAAGCTATTAGGACCTGATCTTGTTGAGGAGATGATAGAAAAAGGAATATCTATTCAACAACAAATAAGATAATCTCAGAGTCGACAAAAAAGTTATGCCGACAAACGAAGAAAAGACCTAGAGTTTTAAGTAGGTGATAAAGTGTTCTTATGAATATCTCCTTGGAAGAGAGTAATGAAATTTGGAAAGAAGGGAAAGTTGATCCCTAGGTATATCGGCCCTTTCGAAATACTGGATCGTGTTGGGAACGTAGCTTACCGATTGGCTCTTACATCGAATCTCTCTTAAGTTCATGATGTGTGCTAGGTATCTCTCTTGAGAAAGTACATACTCGATCCTTCACATGTACTAAGCTCAGAAGTTGTACCACTGGAGCATGATATTTCTTATGAATAACTGCTGATAGAGATTCTAGATCATAGCAAAAAAGTTCTATGGAACAAGACCACTCGCTTGGTGAATGTTTTATGGGGGAACCACTAATTAGAAGAAGCTACATGGGATCTTGAGGATATGATGAGGGAGAGGTATCCTCGTCTGTTTATTATGAAGTGACGAATTTTGAGGGCGAAATTCATTTTAAGGGGGGTAGAATGTAACACCCTGATATTTTATGAGAAGTATTTTTTTTATGTCTTATGTTGTGTGCAAAATCAAAGTAATATTTCACTACACACAAAACTAGCTTGGCTTGTGTTACACGCAATCATGACCTTCCTCGATAGCATGTGTAGTACGCAATACAGGGTTTTACTAAACAATGATATATTGTTATAATATTATTATGGACTAGATTTTATGAATATTATTAACTAAATTTTTAATTTTATAACATTATTATTCATCTTATAGATTTTCTAGAACATGGTATGAGTACAAAATAAATTTTTCAGGAAAAATAAGTATTTTTCAAAAAATGAATTTTTGCCGCCTTTTGATGGCGCACCCATTTTAAATTTAGTTTTTGACATTTTTATAAGTTCATTTTGAACAAATAAAATTCTTCCTTGGAATAAAGATATAATAATTTAATTTGGATAATTTTTTCATATTATTCTGATAACTTTCATATTTTAATGAATAGTGAAAACACGCTATATTTTAATTAAAAAAAACTTTTTTATCACAATAATTTATATGGCTAAATTATCTTTTTAATTGGTTTTAAAGTGTAATTAGAATATATTTTTACCATTTAATCCAATTTTGGTAATTGTAATTAATTTCACTTTGAAATTGTACATAAACATGTGTCGATCTTTTGATAGTTATTGTTTCTTAAAAACACTCTATTTGTTTTGATAACGAGAATTAATTTAAAATTTAATTAATTTCACATATATGTTTTGAATTTGGAAAAAGAGACATCATTTTTGAATTCAGAATATCAAATATATCTTAGGCTGAATTTTTGTTATTTTTCTGAAAAACTTCAATT
This sequence comes from Viscum album, assembly GCA_963277665.1. Lineage (NCBI taxonomy): Eukaryota > Viridiplantae > Streptophyta > Magnoliopsida > Santalales > Viscaceae > Viscum > Viscum album. The sequence goes on from OY728152.1 coordinate 716,976,994, forward strand.
TTTATGAATAGTGAAACCACTTAGTGGTAGTTAAAAAACTGACTCTTTCAGTTAAATGAAATTTTACCACTTCTATGAATTGAATTTCAAAAATATAACACAAATGGTTGTTATAAAGAATTAAAATGTTATTCAATAAGATGAAAGTAATTTTTGGTGAATAGTAACTTTTGACTTTTATTTACTGCGGTTAAAGGTAAATATGGTAATTCAAGGTTGAAAGAATATTATAATAATTAAAAATTACCTTATCACTTATCATAACCTTATTTGATGAGTATTGGCCAACCATGGGCATCCTTGGGTCGATTTTGGGACCCCATTGAGCCACTTGGTAGTGATAATGACAATTTGGATTAATTAATTTAATGTAAAGACAAAATTGACATTAACAAAAAATCATTTAGTAATTAATTTTTTTAAGTATTTATATAAATTATCTTTTCAAATATAAATATTCATTGGAAAGATAATAATATTTCCTAGATGGTGTTTTTTTTATAATTTTTAGACATCAAATAAATTAAATTATTTATGACACAATAATGATGCAGTATTTACCTCATTAATAAATGATTTAAATAATTAAGATTATAATGATTAAAATATTATCCAATACATGTCCAATTATGATTTGATGATTTTATTTAAACCATGAGTCATTTTATATTCATATTTAATGGTTTTTGGACTTTTTGAAACCGAATATATGTTTATAATAAAATAATATTTTCACACTTTCCAAAGGTGCCCCTCTCCTCCCTTATAAAAGCGCACCTCCTCCCTCTCCTCTTTACACAACTGTGAGCCTTCATGATCATCCAATCTCTGACCATTACTCTTCTCAACACCCCTAGTAATTTTCTAGAGGCCCTGGTCTTCTTCAAAGACCAACAGTAGTGCCCTAAGAGGAGGTTTCAAAGATGCGTGTCGAAGAAGAGATAATATCCGTTACTGATTCTTTCAAATTTATTTCTTCTTCTACTTCCTCTTATTTAGTTTTTTAATTATGAATCAATAACATCTTTATCACTAATATACTTATATGTTATTATAAATATGAAACAACCCTATTTCACCTTCTATCCATCCTACGGAAAATCAAATCACCGCATGTGTGTACGTACGTAATTCCATTTCCACACCGTGGTGTAATCTGTTTTCCACAACCACCTTAATTGGATGGGTATAATGGTGTAAATAATAACTATATATTATTATTGTAAATCGATATTGATTCTGAAATAGTATACATACACTTCAATAAAATTCCACGATCATGGGAACGATATCATCGCACGTGTGTACGTTCGGTCTACCGTCTCCACAATGTGATATGACTCATTCTACATGATCTTCATTGAATAAAGATTATATAAATGAATTGAATAAATAAATATGATATATATTACACTAATACCATTATATAAATGATGTTTCTATAACCTAAAAAGAAGAATAAGAATTTATTCTACAAAACATGCATAAGAACATAAAGCAATGAACACCCGAATAACAAGTAGCAATGAAATATTACTAATAAGAAGATAATAATATGACGATATATGATATTACAACAATGAATATGATTCTTTAATAAGTCAATGACATTATTTAAATCATTATACAGGAGGTTCGGATAGGTACGAAGAAAATCGGACCTAAGGTAAGGCAAAATCTCATAAACTCATTTTTATCCGAGATTGATTATACTTTAGAATATACTGGAGAATATTTATCATCCACATCCATGTTTCCTCAATATGTAATATTATTTCTATCCTCCTACAATTTTTGAATCCAATTTTACCCTTTGGAGAGTAAAATATATGAAATGAATCTTTTGTCGTTTTTAGTACGAGGTAATTTTTGACTTTTCCGGCCAAAGTATTAGAAGAATATCTTTTTAACTTATACGGCATGAATGGATTTTTATGATTCCATAGAAAATTATTTCCATTAAACTTCCTTTACAAATTTTCAAGTTTATTTTTAATTAACATCTTTTAGATTAAAATGTTATGACATGTTAAGAAAGGAAAAATGTTTTTGAAGTAGAAAGGATATTTTCATCCAGAATGGAGTTGAAGTGTTTTATCAAAATTATTTTCCATCTAAGATAATATAGGGTTCTGTTTCTATCCCTATTATTACATTGATTCGATAATATGGTGATGGAATTATTTTTATGAAGTCCTTTATCTTATATGAATTGTTTTATGATGTCATGATGTTTAAGAATCCAATTTTTATTACATGGGTTATGCTATGATGTATGATGTATGATTTTGTGGCACACATAATAATGGTTTCATTATGATGTGGGTGGGACCTATATCTACCTCAAATGAATTGGGTAAGGATTTATATCTCATGAGATTAACATGACTGGAACGGCAAGTTAATCTGGTTCAGTGATACAGGACTAGAAGGAGGAGTGAACTCGGTTCGGTAATGGACTTTATCCACTATGATGATCTTGGAAATGAGCCTTGAAAAATATGAAATGATTTTCTATTATTATGTTTGTATGTCACAAAGTTTCATGTTTTATGTTATGATTATTGAGTTTACATTTAACTACTATGATTTATCCCATGTTATGATATTATGATTTCTTTTGAAGGTTAATATTTTCAAAATGTTATGTTGTTATGAATATGATATGATTGATATTTCTTTTGTTTACCCTTACTAAACATTTGAGCCCACCCTTTTGTATGTTTTCTTCTACCCAGGTTAGGAAGAAGGGTATTAAGTAGAATATTCCAAAAGGGACTCTAGATGTGATGAAATAAATAGGAGACAATGTAGATGATTTAGGAACCGATTGTTTATGTTTCCCAGTTTCTAAAGAAACTATACCTATACAGTCATATCATGGTTTTGTAATATGTTGTGATAAGTATTATTCAATTATGAAGTAATAATGATGTATGTAAATTATGGGTCCTTATAATGATAGTAGTAGACAATAGCCCAGAAGGGAACTAACCATTCCATTGCGAGAATGACATCATCGTCCGTCATCTATAAGACATAGAGGTCCCATAAGAAGTGACACCCAACCACTTCTAGAGGTAACTCCTAGCACTATCGTACACTACCTGTTCTTGTCCCCAACGAAGTGTACAACATCAAAAATCAGCAAAATAAAAGATATAGAGTCCAATTCCCTCCACAGCTGCAACTGATATAAAACTATGGGAAGCCCTGTATCAAAAAGTACAGAAGATAAAACTGAGAAAACTAGTATCATACCTAGAACTGTTGAGTTTCTGCGAACCTTCTCTTTTTGGGTCTACTCCACTACAAAATTATGGCCTTTACAGTGGCCCAGTGAACCTTCCTGAACAACCTGAGTGGATCCACCTTGTTGTCTCTAAAAGTGTGCCGACTAGCTACTATAGTCGTGACACCCACCTTGGCCTGAATGGCTAGAAGGAGTCTAGTTCCCATACTGATGAGAAACTGGTGGTGTTTTTCTTGAACTTGGAGTCATAAAATAACTCAATCACATGATGTTGGTGAGAATAACTAAAAGAAGGGCTGAAGATGGCCCTTCTTCCGTCAAGATCGGCTCTCGACTGGTTCTCTCAGGCCATGTGGCCTCGTATGCCCAACCTTACCACACTAGTAGCATACAAACTATATACCTAGAGGTGTATCTGACCTACTTAGATCTCCACATGTAGAATCAATGTGGAAGTTCCTAATATAAGCTGGAGAAGCACTAACTCTTGTGGTCAACCACCCCGGCCCACAGCTCGAGAATCCCTCATGTTGCACTCCGTGATTAGTGCCTGGTTGACTCAAAATGATATGAATGTCAATCTGAGGATGTTCACCTAAGCCTGAATGTATTTCCTAAGACCATATTCAAACATTATTTTATAAATTACCCATCTCCCCCAAGAAAGGCTGTAAAGCACTGCAGCTCTGTGAAGTGACATGAATACTCCATGACTAAGAGAGTTCCCTATTCCAAACTCATGACCTCTTGGGCTCAATTGGCACCCTGTGTCTCTGGGTAAAAGTAATCATAGAAGGTACACTGAAACTCTCCCCAAGACATACTCTTATAGAACCCCTCCTGTGAGATCACATCCCACCATATCTTGGGGGAATCCTGAAGCATATACATAGTGAGCATGACCCTCCTCTCTGGAGGTATCACCAGATGCTCGATGATTGTCAGCATGGCTTCTATCCATGACTCTACCGCCTGAGGTCTTCTATCCCCTAAGAAAGTGGGAGAATTATACGGCTAAAAGTCCTATGTATATTCTCCCATCGACGGGGAAAGATGAAGTGCTCCCTAGAAGGTCAGAATCTTCCTCATAAATCCCTCTCAGAACTGTGCATCGGCACCTGTATCCGGGATAATGGTGGTTCCAAGGCACAACTGGAGGATCTGATTGTGGTCTCTGATCAGACATATTGGGTATCTGATCACTACCATGTAAGTGGCATACAACCGGAAGAAGTCTTGGTGGCATGACTCAGTAAGGTCCAGTGCACACCTTAGTACAATATTATCATTGACTAAAACTTATATGTGTAATAATGGAATAGGAGAAAAAAAAGCAATCAATATTTTCAAAACAGGGATACAAGGAATGTATAACTCCTACATGGCGTGTTCCTTTGAGCATTCACATGGGAATGTACTCTTACCAACTCTGGTCATGTAACACTCTATACTCGTGATGTGTTTCCATAAGACATAGCATGTACCTAAATCAAGTTCCCCGGCACAAGTTCTTCTACATGAATAACCCACAAGGACCTCTTATAACAAGACTACACGGTGTGTTTATGCCAGACATGGAACGTAATATAAAAACATCACTTACCTATGTTTTTTGTCACACATCCGGTTATAAGGATGACTCTACACAGTGTGTTTGTGCTAGACACAGCTTGTATTAAATACCCATTATCCACCTGTGTCATTGGTCATATAGCTGTACACATGGTCTCTACAACACTTCATGTACATTCGGTACCAGACGTGTTCCACAAAAGATTTCCTAACCCCGTGTCTCTGCCTACACTACCCTGCGGCACTGTTAGAGACTGCATGGTGTGTACATACAGTACATGATGCGTACTTTAAGAAAAACAGTTCCATCCCAAAAAGAAGGATACATGGCATGTATTTATCATTACACACCTTGTATTCTGGGATTTTCCAGATAGTATGCTTCCTAAACTACTCTAGAACCCAGGAAAATCAGTATAACGAACATTAAAGTGTCAAATTCCGATCTGTGGGGGGCCATACTCCCCACGAATCCAATCTTGGCATGTTATACATGTCATATTCAAGAATAACAGTGCAATGATCCACAAATTTATGATCCACGAGGACCCAAAACACCTCAATGACCAATTCTTAGTGTTCATTCAAACGAAACTTTTATAATTAGCAATACCTTAGCAAACATCAGGTATTCTATCAAGGCATCTATCAAAAAATTAAACTTATCAAGCAGAACATCTATCACAACAACATGCAATCAGTAATGCACCCTAAATGGCATGGAAAGAATGTATGATGTGTGATCTCTTGTATGTTCTTGTATGATTCATGAGATGGAATACCCTCATCACATTGGGTTTCAATAGAAATAGAACCTCAATAATATCAACAATAACAACACAAAATGTGTAAATCTCCCAATGGTGAAATCAAATCAACTCTAATAATTGAAAACCCATAAATATTAAAATACATGATTTAAATTGGCTTTTCCCTGTACACTGGGTAGCTACATCCAGGCACAACTGATTACCAACTACCTATTCGGTTCTATCCCAAACTATAGGATCCAAACTGCAAGTCAAGATGAAAATAAATCGTCTGATACCGCATTGTAACGTCTCGGTTTCGAGTGCCTCCCAGAGATACCCCATACCTGGTTGCTCACATGGCCTCCAGCACATTTCCCCAAATGCTATAGGCTACCGACTAGTGGTGAGGGCCTTGGGTGTTATAGTGGCGAAACTATTCCCTCGCCGGCAGAGTAAAGAAGAAAAGTTAAACAGATAACAATAACCGAAGAAATAATAATACGATACAATAGTAAACAGTGGAAGACTGAAAGTAAGCAAAAAAAATTCATCATATACATATATCTCAACAATGATTCATGATATATGTATCTAGAAAATAATCCAAACATGTCACAATGATAGAATACAGTACTAAACCAAAGTATAAGGAAATCAAGTAAACAACTCCAAAGCATCGAAAACCTTAGCTTGGTCTCATGCTCTCCATCTCCACATCAGTCAAGTACTTGAAGTAGATGGTCACTTGCCCTTATCTAGACCAAGAGTAATATAATCTGTTTGGGCCCAAAAGCATGACCCAAATAGGTTTTGAGACGAATCTCGGTAGGCAACCACACAATTATTTGTGACTTGAAGTCAGTGAATATATATATATGGTATTAAATAAGTAAAATGAAGAAATAATCAAAGAAGTACACAAGGTAAACTGTCATATAGTTTCAATTACATCTTTTACATTTTACAATTTAACCAAACAATTAAAAATTCCAGCAACCCTCTGAGTAGTTCACATATCTTAACCCCTCTGGTTCAATTTACAATAAGGATATAACAAATACTCTCTAAAGAATCCATCACCGTTTATTCCCCCTGTGGTCCTGGGTAAATCAAAGACTCTTTGAGGAAGCACTCCCAATCAATTCCCCATATAGCCCCTTTAATGGTAAACTAGACACCTTGAGGAAGCACTCAACATTAATTCCTCTTGTGGTCTCGTAACATTTCTATAGACTCTCTGAGGGAGCACTCAATGTCAATACCGCATGTGGTCTCACACCGTGATAATTATAACAGACACTCTGCGAACGCTCTCAACATTAATTTACCCAATGGTCTCACTCCACCAAGTTTCCACAGCCTCATGTAAATCAGTTGTACACAAATGATAATCAATAGCCAAAGTAATCCTCAAAGTACTACTTGGATAATTAGATACAAGGCATATCACAACATATTTGATAAATAATCACTCCACCCTAACAACACTAGGAATGTAAACAAATAGCCTAAAAGGAAAAACTATACCAAATAGTGAAAATCAAACAAGCCTGGGAAACACAGCCACAGCATTTCAATTAACTCTATTGACAATCAACAACCTCTATTCAAACATACAAGGCATAACATGCACTAAAAGGGCTAAAATAGCTAAACATGCAATATCCCAAATGAGGGTATTGGGAAATGTTGCACATATAACTCAATGACTATCTATGAAAAGGAAAAAAACACCAACCTCGGGGTTGTATGATCGATATAGATGGGTCCCAGCCTTTTATTCGACCTATAACGTCGTATATCTACAATAATGTCTAAAAAGTTAAACCAAGAATGTCTCATGAAAGAGGAGATATTATGAAACGAGGCTCTGGAATAAGGAATATCTTAATGGGGTCATTCCAACTCAATCAACAACGGTTGATTGAGAAAATGTACAGAGATTCGGGGACTCAAAGAATATTCGGTGGTCTCATTTTCTCATGGATGATATGAATGGAGAAGAACAGTTTTCTATTTATTAGATGTGACCCTTGTCTATTTAATGAAATAAAAAAAATACACGGTGCGTTCATCAAGGGTAGATGGTGTGTACTTACTTTAACTGGACTCCGCTTTAGGTGGTCTCCAGGTCATCTCACACAGCCATGTGTTCGGCCATTACATGGCCAGCACATTGCTACCCATGACAACCAAGTACACGGTGTCTACTTATAAGTACACGGAGTGTACTTCTAAAATTTCCAGAATTTTCTGTTTTCCTCAAAAACAACCATAAATGAAAGACATACCTGAAAAGAATATTTGGGTTCTTACAATCATAAGCCATATAAAATCATGAAAACTCATACTATTTTTCCTCAAACAACATCCTAAACCAATATGGTTCGTTGATTATTCAATAATCCTCAAAATGATACTACTAGTTCTTCATTAAAATTTATTCATCAAGTTGATCAACTAAAGAGAATAAAAAATTAACTAGGAAATTGCATAATTTAGTGGTTGGTGTGAAACCCTAATCGCCCTTTGGCCATGGGTTAAATACCCCCATCCTTTCCGAATTTGATTGCTTTTCACCCGACATACAATTTTTCATTGTCAAAATCCTTATTAATATAATTTAAAAAATTAATCTAATGGAAATTATAGAAATTTAAAATTAAATATCCTATAAAATAATTTTTTCAATACAAACATATTTTTATAAGGTGTAATAATCATAACTAAGTATTATTACTAATTAAATACATATTATATGAACCCAAATGATACCAATAACCTTAAAATTACATATATATAAATAAATGGAATTATTCCTTAAAAAAATTCCTCTAAAACATATTCCTCTAAAGTAAATCATTTTCCTTATATGTTTCAAGATTATTATATTGAAAATACCACTAGTAAAAAACTTCTAAATTTAATTATTGAATCCTAAAAATACTTCATCAAAATGTATCCATATTTAGTATATGGTTTAACCTAAATTTCGTCTATTATATTTATAATACATGACACCATATATTCAATCTATAACACCTTAGGTTTAACATAGGATATTCATTATAAAAATCCTTTATAAATTTTTTAATTATAATTTGAATTATCATAAGAAAATACCCTGGGATTTTCAAACTGTATGTGTAGTAAGGCCCATTTTCATGTACCATTTTACCCTAAGTCAGGCTTGGAACAACTTTTCACAGATATTACTGCTAGATATATATGTTCCATAATAGTATCCACATGTAGTATCCATATTTGGATGTATTCATAGTATGTCTCACATAATATCTATAATAAAAAATTATATGATGTTCTTATACACTTATCCTTAAATTATACCTTAGTTTAAGGTTATTTGACCTTTTTTTCAAAAATATAGTTCCAAAGGTAGTTACTAAATTTCCATTGAAACCATCGGTAGCGACCACACCCCAAATAAACTTGAAGAAGTGTCTTATAACAATTATATTAGCATTGTTACAAGCAATTAATCCCCTAAGTATATAGAGTCTATTAGTCGGTAAACTAGATACATAAATGAGTCATGAATTACAAATGAGGACTCAAGTCCTAAAATAATTTTTTTCTCACTATAAATATATAACTATATAGATAATAACTTTATTCAAATTTTTAAATCCCTTAATATCATTCATAGTACACTTATTGGATTACAGAGGAATAAAAAATAATAAGGGTGATCTTAGATACTCACTAAGGTAAAAATATATAAGAAGGAATAATTAACCAATGAGAATATTAAATATGGAAAGTTAACAAATCGAAACAAATAACATTAAAATAACAAGATAAAGGAAAATAGATATGGAAAGGTAAGAAACTAAAATACAAACCATTTAATCAATGAACTTAAATTGAAATGTTTCCATAGATATGTCGATAAAAAATCTGATTAATGAATCATTACTGAAACTAATTGAGGGAAAATTATTTAATATTAAACCCCATGTTTTTTAGGTACATGGAACTGTTACCATCAAGAAACAGTTTACCTATTGCAATATTTGACACTAATTCATCCCATGTGTCAACAAATTCATCAAGGGGATTTTATTTACCTTTCCCAACCCATAGGGATTGCATTGTACAATTCCAAACCCATTAATTTCATGTCCAATGAATTCCACATATTAAATAAAAAATTTTCCTCTTCAAATATCTGTATTGAATGAGGTATACTAATTTATCAATATTTCATGAAATAAAAAAATAACTATCAATATAGACACCATATGTAAAATGATACAAAATATAGGAAATAGTACTACCCATGAAAAATGAAATGGATCAATTAGGAGAAATTTAATGTTAATGATCATATAAAATTTAATATTTCAAGGGGATTAAAAATGAATCAAGTGAATTTAAATATTCTCATTTTCCAAAACAATCTTAATAAATGTAGAGTATGATTAATGATGGTATCAATACAACATATCCCATGTGAATTAAAAATAAGGGTGGTTTACATTAATTAATATAAATTCTATATAATGATCATAAAAAGACATTATTCAGAAAAATATCTTTTTGTTATGAAAACCCATTTTGTTGAATATCACTTTTGATTTTTTTTTAAAGTAACATTTTCAAAATGATAATGAACTTTTAATGAATTGACGGTGGGTAAATCTATAGAATATATATGAGGTAAATAGACATTCCTTTTTTATAGTAAAAAAGTTTGAAAATTTCCCCCTTAGGAATGAGACAAAAACAATTCCTTTGAAAAAATTCGTAAAATTAAAAATGGGTAAAAATGCTTTTACCAAATCATTTTAAAAGAATTATTTGAAACATTAGAATAAAAACATGGTTTTAGCATAAAAAATGTTCTTTTACTAAAAAGGGGAATAAAGTATAGGTTTCTTTCAAATAAATTCCAAAAACATTTGAGTACCAAAGAGTGGAAAATAGTATTAATAGTTGTGAAGGGTAATGAATAACTAGATAATAATGAATCTGTTTATTGAAAAATGGTGATATAATTTATTTTAATGTAAATTCCATTAATAGATCATTAGTATTAGTCTTGAGGAAAATAATCTTCAAACATCCCAAAGTGTCCCATACGATGTTGAAAAACATTAAATTATAAGACTCGTGAGGTAATAATATTTAAGAAAACTAATAATATCATGAAAATAAAGGGTTTTTTGATAAAAAATTTTGTGGAAATATATATAATATAATTAATATACTAGGTCCATAACAAAAATTATGTCTCAATTGAATGTAAATTTATATTAAAATATCTTACCAGTATGGAAACATATGAAATAGTGGATCCAAAATTATTGATCATAAGAATAATAATTTAAATACCAGGATAATAAAATAATGTGTGATTTTTTAATTCAAAAGTGGTGGTAGGTGCACTAAATAATTTAGTATATAGTGTTAATGGGGTATTCCTCATGGAAGGAAAAGTGATAAAAGAATCCATTACCTTGTGGTACCTTTCATGTGAACATAATTAAACCTACTATATAAGGGGTTTAAAGAAGATACAAACTTATAAAATAACTATATTGATATTTATGATATAATATATATAGATACCTTCGCTTAACATATGTGGATATTACATCTTTTTAGATGAAAATTTAGTACATTACAAAAATACATGCTAGAGTACCATAATTGTTTAGTGTATTTGGAAACATGGAAACAAAATCATCTATCCTAGTGAATGATCATCATAATATCCCATTAATATCTCCAAATTTGATACTTCGACCTAAAACATTTCTTTATATCCTCTAGAAAGGAAACATAAGAAATGGGTGAGTTTAGATTTTTAGCAAGGGTAAACAAGGGAAAAATTTAAGCGTAAATATGAAAATTTTATTATGATAACATGATTATAATATTGGGAGATCATACCATGCATATAAAAGATCCTAAACATGAGTAATGGGATAAATCATAGTAGATAATAATACATGAATCATAAGGAAATAAACATCAATAGACATGAAATAATAACTAATTAAAAAGACATGGGATATGTGGAATACAAATAAAAATATAAACTTTTATGTATAAGATACGAACCAAGATCTTTATAACATGTTAAGCATGGGCTAATACCTATGTGCCTACTCCCATATTGAGATACCAACCTGTGTGCCCAATTTATTTTAGGAATGGGATAAACCAATGTAACTTCTTGTTTTCAAGATTTGGCTACTACCCATGTAACCTATTTCATTTATTCGTGGGCTACAACCCGTATGCCCTCATTCTTTTCAAGCATGGGATACAACCCATACACCCCCATTCATTTCAGTCTTGGGATAAAACCATTTTACCCTTTGAGCACATATAATACATATCCATCCAACGTTACGATTTTTATTAATGAAACAAAGGCAACAAAGAAAAGAAAGAAAAAAAAAGAAAGAAAAGAGGGGGGGCAGAGGGTCCACCTAGGGGGGGCGAAAGTATTGTAGGCAAAGGGCATCGCCCCGTACAAATTCATCCCCCTCTGAATTAAACTGGGACACATTATAAAAGAAACAAACCGGGGAACTTGGAGAAGCAAGAGAGGCCAGATGGTCAGCCACTTTGTTCCCCTCCCTGCACGTATGAGAGACTATCACTTAGTTGTTGAGCTGGAGCTTTCATTTCCTCATGGTGTAGGATATGGACCAGGGAATGGTGCCATTGCCCATTAAGGCATCATGGACAATCTTGGAGTCAGTTTCTATCTCGCTGATGAGAATACCTTTCTCCTTTCAGAGGATAAGGTCGGATAGGGCTGCATTAGCCTCTGCCCGAATTGGAGAGCCACTTCCATAGAAGATCGAAAAAGCAAGCACTACTCTCCCCCGGGCGTCCCGCACAACCCATCCTCCACGCATTATACCCATCCCACAGGAGCCGTCTGTGTTAAGTTTAAGGCCATCCCTAGGAGGTAACCACCGGATCCAACTCCCCAGATGGTTGGCAGCGTTCTGTGCACCTGCAACCCTCAAACCGAAAAGAGCACCCAGGGACGGGGCCTCCTTCCTGATGGCACCGAGACCAACCAAATCATGCAAAAGCCACCTTGTTCTGGCCACAACCGCCCTATCATAGGATAGGAACCCCTCATACTTGGCACGGTTCCTAGCCTGCCATAACACCCAGCACCCCATGATGAAAATGACTCGCCCCGCCGCCAGGTTTGAGCCAGCTCCCAAGGCCCCCTGAACCCAATGCTCCAAGAAGACTTCGATGTTACCACCTGCATCCCCATAGTCTGGTAGAATACCGACCGATCTCCAAACCTCGCGTGCCCAACCACCAGTGAAGAAGATGTGGCTTAAGCTTTCTTCACTTTTGAACACACAACATTGGCAGTAGGAAGCCATGCTGATCCCCAGCCGTTTGATATTATCGTCTGATGGAAGGGCGTTGTTCCGAAGCCTCCATGAAAGGAAGCAAAACATAGTCGGCACTCCGTTACCCCACACCAGATCACTCCAACCGTCATGATTTCCAGGGGAGGAAACCATCCTCCGGAACTCCTTTGGGCTGAACAACCCTGAGGAAGAGGGGGTGAAAACACACCTGTCCTGCTCATCATTCATACTAATATCATCGAAAACCTCTTTCTGGTTTGCATCCAACATATATCTGAAGAACTGGGGATACAAACTCGCCTCTCTGAACGTGATAGTGGGGGCTGGGCAACCCGGATACCCCAGCACAGAACCGGACCAATTGGTCTGCCAGAAGGAGATTAGGCCCTCTCCAATGATCCACCGGGACATCGGGAGAAGCGTAGGGATAATATTACTCACCGAATTCCACAAAGACGACCCAATATTCAAGGCACATGCTCCCCCAGCCCTGTACCGTTGCATCATGAGCCTACCCCATAGGGTGCGACCCTTAACGATCTCCCATGCAAGCTTCGCCCGAACGGAGTGAATCGTAGCCCCCAGACTCCTGACGTTTATTCCACCTTCGTCACTGGGACGCGCCATCCTGCTCCATGACACCCAGTGCCTCTTCCCTTCATCCGCAATGTCCCATATAAACCGCGCCAGTACTTTATCAATGGACCTGATCACTCCCTTTGGGACACTTACAGAGTCCAATCCATGCACCGGTATGGGTGATATATGCCTCACCCATCTCATAGTAACATCATTCGCATGTGTGCCACAAGATAACAAAACATTCATCATATCATGACCCTGAAAAGGATATAGTTTATATAAATATCAAATTGTAATCCATGAAATGAAATATTAACATTTAATCACATCTTAACCTGTCAAATAGAGATATGTTTCATAACCATTTCATCGAAGCAAAACCCGTGAAATAGAAATGGTTTTCATAAGTATATAACTCGTGATAGAGAAACATGTTTCATAAAGACCATGACATTAAGTGTAACCCATTCACTGAAATTATCTGAAAGGAAACTATTGATAATTTCCAAATAGGGAATGAGTAACATCCAGGGATTTCATCTAAGAAGAAAAATATTTTTTAAATATCTTTTAAAAACTTTTTTTACGAAAATATTATTTCTTATTTGAAAAATGATTTCTAATACATAAACCCATTTAAAAATCATTTAACTGAAATTACCGTGAAAACATATAAATAAGATATAAATCCATTATGAAAAAAAAGTTCCTTTCAAATTAGATTTAAAATAATTTCTTAAAGAAATTTTTTTAAGAAAATGTAAATTAATCTTCAAAGGAATAATGGTGGGTAAATTCGTACATGTCATATGAAGTGAAAAAGAAAATTCATTTTTTACGGAAAAGAGGATATAAAGAATTACTTGTTCATAAAAAGACAATAATATTCCATTTATGATATTGGTAAAAGTAAAAAATGTAAAAATTTATTTAACATCTTATCGGTTAATGGTATAATATTATTGGAAACACTTTTTAGAAAACATATATTTCCGATCTAAGAAGGGTAAAGTCGGGATTTCCTAAAAACACTTTCTTAACTATCTTATATACCAAATAGTATAATACGATACCAATAAATTATTATATCATGAATTAACATAGGATATGGATAATCATTAATATTATTGGGATATGGATCATAATATTTTATCAAGGTAAGAATTAACATAAACAATCTCAGAAAGCAATGAGATTGTCTAAATAAACTCTTATAACTCAATAACAAGGGATCATGCTCTCCATGAAAAGAAAATAAATTCCATAAATATTAATATAACATGAAAATAAAATTATTCATGATATAACATTTAAAATGGATGTATATACACCTCTAAAAAGAGTGTAGGTTCAAAACAAGACGTGAATTTCAAAGAAGGCAAATTAAGGAAAAAATCTTTTACCGATTTTGAAACTTTTGAAAGATAAACCCCATTAAATAATGATAATAAAATGGGAATGTGAATACCCAAATATCTAAGTAAAATTTACATATAATAAAATAATGTTCAGTACATACACCACACAAAAGTAAAGAGTGGTTACATCGCTTATATGTCACAGAAATTAGAAGTGAGATGAAATCCCCTTACATTATATCTTAACTCTCCCCATACTCATACAAGATTCATTTATAAAAAATATAAGTTTATTATGAATATTTTTCAGATATATTTTATTATATCTATTACAATATAAGGCTTTATTATAACCTTATATTACCCTCTTGTTGATGATCATATGTTAAGGTTTCACTTCGTGTAAAATTTACTTTGTTCATCACATGTGTCTTAATTGGTGACAACTTTAGTACTTATACTTACATCATGAGTATAGAATGTCATTAATGATATAAATATCATATATATCCATTATTTTAATATTATTATAATTTATATCATAAAAAGGTACAAAATGTAACACACTATTCATGGAGATGGTAAGACGTATGTACACAAAAATGATGTTTCCGTTTTTTTGTCGTATTGAATGAAAGTATGGAAATTACATATTTACATATATTTAAGAATATATATATATATATATATTATAATAGAATTATTATTTCATATATATCATATAATTTCATTAAACCCATCCCTAATACATTTCATGTGGTGCGTGAACAAATCTCATCACTTTGAGGGGGCAGAAAATGCACACTTCCTCAAATGAGATTATCATATTAACACCAAATGGAAAGTAAAGAGATGTGTGTTGTAAAAGGAAAAAAATTAAATACATATTAAATATAATATCTTACATATATAAATATATTTTCCATAATAAAGGCCACCATGTTTGGTGGAAAATGAGAAATGAACAATCATTGTTTTGCGAGGCAGTAGTTCATCATACAAAAGAAATAGTCTGTTCAACACCCATTAGATGGAGGTGTGTGTAAGTGTAGGTCAGAAACTTTGTATAAAAAGATCCTAGTATATTTTTTATACTTATTTTTGTAAGAACCTAGATCTTTATTTCTGGTATGTCTTTCCTTTTTGTAGAGTTTTTGAGAAAAGAGGAGTTTCTGGAAATTTTTGAAGTATACACCCTGTACATTATGAGTACATGTCGTGTACTCATTTGCCGCTCGAAGTTGTGTGTTGGCCATGTCCGGGCCACACACATGTTGTGCAGTGGTGATATGGAGGCCACTTAAAGCAGAGTACGGAAAAATAGATTACACGATGTGTACCCCAGAAGTACACGCCGTGTATTTTCTTTTTTATCATTAAACCGACCGGGGACGTGCCTAATCGCCAAAATAATCATCTTCTAGGTTTCTTTAGGCCAAGATATCCTGTACGGACGCAATACTTTTCCGAGCCCCCGAGCTTCTGTCTGATCTCTGTTTCGGCCGCCGTCGATTGTGTTGGGATCGCCTCGGTAAGCTCTCTCTTCTGCATTAGCCTCGTTCCATGTTTTTCCCTCTTTCTCAAGATATCGTGGGTTGAATGTTTTAGATGTTTTCTCAAATCTTCAATATTCTAAGGAGAATCAATCATCGTGGTTCATGTATAACAATATCCTAGCATCAAGGTAGTTGTTTTGTGCCTTTCTGTAGGAATTATTTAAATATTTTTTGTAATTCCACCAATTCCCTTTGAATGGGGTATTGTGTGTGTTTCCTATTTTCCCCTGTTGTTTCCTCATTTGCTTGATTTCTTGAGTAGAGGTCATTGCTTGTGAATAGGGTAGATTATATTGTACTCTGGATGTTTTTCTTTGCATGTTTTGTTTATTAGGCGCTTTGCCAGTTTCCATGCCTAGTTGTAGGATAGTGGAACTGTTGTATTGTTATGATGTTGTGCCTTAGAATGATAGCTAAGTAGTTCATGAGGTTTACTTGGGGCGATACACGCTCTATGCATGTTTGTTTTACATAGGGCTGAGAGAACCTTCTATAGTGGACCATAGAGATAATGGATGTAAGGGCTTCTCAAGAGTGTCTTTAATTTACGATGCAAGACCACAGGAGGAATTGATGTTGAGTGCTTCCACAGAGAGTCTGTAGTTCCTCGACGCAGGCCACAGGGGGAATGAGATGTTGAGTGATTCCCAAGAGAGGCTTTAGTACGATACGAGACTATAGGGGGAATTGACGGTGAGTGCTTCCTCAGAGAGTCTATTCTTTAGAAGAACCAGAGGGGAGAGACTGTGTGTGCCTCCCAGAGTGTTGCTAGTACTTGTAGGTTGAACCATAAGGGTTAGGATGTGAGAACTACCCAGGGGGTTACCTATTGTTTTTCTTATTGACTTGATGTTACTTGTGTACTTTATATGCTGGAAACTATGGACTGTAGTTGCTGTGTGTTGTTCTGTTTAGTGTTTTCTGTATTTCTACTTCCATGTATTCACTGACTGTTAGGCACAGATCTTTGGGTGGTTTCCTACTGGGACCTTGTCTCACACCCTGTTTAGGCCATTCTTTTGGGCCCTAACAGATTATGTTGTTACAAGTATAGATAAGTGCAAGCGCCCTTCTACATCAGGTACTTGACTTGTTGTGGAGATAGAGAGAATGGGACAAATCTATGGCTTGAGATGCTGAGGAGTTTACCTATTTTCTTTAGCACTTTTGTTTAGTATTATATTCAGCATTGTGACTTGTTTGGCTGTTTTCCTAGACATATGTATCATGCATCATTTTATATACATGTGTGTGTGTGTGTGCTCCAGTTGTTTACTGTTAGTCTTCCACTGTTTATCGTTTACTCTTGTGTGGATGGTTACGGTTTCTGCTGTTGTCTATTTGTTTTTCTTCCATTGTGTACTCTGCCAATGAGGGCATAGTTTCCCCACTATCACACCCAAGGCCCTCGCTGCTAGTCGGCAGCCTCTGGTGTTTGGGGAAATGCGCTTGAGTCCATGTGACCAACTAGGTACGGGGTGCCTCTGGGTGGCTCCGAGACCAGGACGTTACAATTTTTTCACAAAATAAAGGAATAAATAGAGTTTATGGGGTGGAGATGTAAAATAAATGAATGGAGATTGATAGAGGATGTTACCTCTAGATCGGGTAACTCCTTTTGGTTTGTGTGAAAAGTATTCTTTGAGAAAAATTATTACCAAAAGAAGGCATTAAGATCTAAGGGAGTATTTTTGGTGGTCTACTTGGTCAGTCCATGGATGGGATTAAAAGAATTTAGTGGTGTGAGGAATTGGAACAGGTGGTGGCCTTTATAGGGAAGGAAAATGACTCACATGGAATTTTTAGAAACAAGTCTGGTGTGCACATTCCATACCTAGAAAAGTTATAAAAACCAAAAAAACTCAATAATGTGTGGTTTATTTCTTAACTATGGACATCAAATGGGTTTAAAACAATTATCACTGTCATTTGTGCCCTTAATTTTAAGGTTTATTCCTCAATTATGCTTAACTCAGCCATCACTACTGTGATTAATTTTGATCACTTTTACAAATCATTTTCTCAAACATTAACTTCGGGTTATTAGATTCTAAATATTATAATTATTAAATGGTGTATGTTGGATTTTTGTAATTTGATTAATAGAAGTGTACAAATTAAGATTAGTGTTCATCTCGCAGACATGATGAAACAATGAGGTTTAAAAGTAGTAAAATCTTCAAATGGTTGTTAAGATTTTATATTCAGTTTAAAAGTGAAATTGAATCTAATGTATTAAATAGTATTAATAGATGAAATATTTATCTAATATGACATTAAAAATATTTATAATATCATTTAGAATTAATAATTAATTAGAAAAAGGGCAGTTTTTAACTAAAAGTTGTATTTTTCAATATTCATAAAAAATTATGTTTCTCAGAAAAAATCCAAAAAAATAACCCTAGGATAATTTTAATGTTTCAAATGAAAATATTTTGTTTATTTTTTCAAATTAAATTTCTAAATTTTTCTAAAATTATATTCATTATTAGAAGCATTCTATTTAAGAAAATGATGTTTTTAAACATAGAAGGACTTTACTAAAAACATATCTTTCATTATGAAATTTTTTTATATATATAAAATAATTATAAACAATATTTGGAATGTATTTATTACAATTCCAATAAAAATTATTAATTTCTAGGTTATAATTAACTCATTTAATTAATTATATATATATATATATAAAGATGAATCATAGAAACTCAGTGTTATGTGCATCGTATGACAAGTCGGTGTTGCGTGTAGCACAAGCCAAGTTGGTATTGCATGTTTCAAATGAAAATATGGTATTGAATATGGAAGGAATGTTTCAATTAGAGTTGTAATATATATATATATATATATAATGATTTCTTTTGTCACGTGAAATGAAAAATTTTGAAATGATAATATAATTTGAAAAAAAAACTTCTCAAAAACTCAGGGTGTTACATTCTTCCCCCCCAAAAAATGAATTCCACCATAGAAATTCATCTGGGTTGTCAAAGGCTTAATATGTGAAAGCCTCATTCACAAAAACCCACATCATAAAAATGGATAATAAAAATTCCCTTAAAAATGAAATTTGGAATCCTAACGGTTAACAAATGTAACTTATAAATGGGTTTCCATATATGATAACACAGGTTGTGTGTAAAGATTTTTCATAGAGGAAAAGTTTAAATATTCATAGAGAGCGTTTGAGGTCATCAATCACAAAAAAGTGAATGATCAAAGGAATTTTTAGGGCCTTAAAGTCATAAATCTGTTATGATTTAAAAATTCCATCAGCTCAACAAAAATTATGGTATTAAGAAAACCGTTTTTTATCATATTTAAAACATTGAGTAATTCTGGATAATTTTTTGTAAAAAAATCATTCTTGGGTTATTCTTTGAAATGTTTCTAATACATACATTAACTCGTGGAATGAATTTCTACAAATTAAAATTGATGAATAAAGCACTAAAATACACTTTTAACGGATCTTAAGGACCATAATGAATAAAATGTATAAAATTTGTCTCTAAAATAAAAACATTCATTAATCTATAAAAATAATAAGTAACACTAATAGTTAATCCTAAATATTTTTTCCTTAAAAATAAATATGAATTTATCAAGACATTTCATAGGCCAGTGGTAGGAGTGAAACCCTTATGATCCTTCAGTCATGCATTCAATACCCATAGCCTTGCCAAAATTGATTGGATCTCACATAACATACATGATGTACTTTTTTTAAAACCAAACCAAAAATATATATATGATGGAAATCCTTGAAAAAAGTTTTATCCATGATTATGCTTTCAAAAACGGCTTTCAATACAAACTCAGTGGCGAAATACATCCTCTAATGCTTAACTTTATCATTTCATGAATGGTAAACCTTGTAACCCTTCTCAAAGGTAAAAATACAAAACAATAGAATGAGAGTCCTGAAATTATCTTAACATTGATTCCCCTGTATAACAAAAAGTATCTATTGGTTATAAAATTCCAAACAAGTGAATACCCTCATCATATATTCTACTGAAAAATGATAACAACCTGACTTACCATAAATCCTTTAAAAAACATTCTTTCTTACACAATCCAAAGTATATTGGATTTGTATATTAAATTTAAAAAAATTCATAAACTTTATTAGTTGTAGCATAAAATACCTATAAAAAATTATTTACTTAGTTCCAAGGAAATCTACATGGTCCAATTTACTTATTCATATCACATGTATCTTTATCTATACAACATTATTTTATGATAAAAAACACATTAAGGGTTACCTTCCCCTAGTCAAAATATCATCTTTTCCTTATGTCACATCAATAGCCCATAGAGAATATTCAACATGAAAATGAAATAAATAAGTGAAAAGGATAATTAGAAAAATACATGTATACTACATCATTTCTAACTTTTGAATCCAAATAAATAAATACCTAGATTACCTCATACTTAATCCATTAACAATAATACCTATTTCTTTTCACATTTCCTCTATAGTATTGTCATCATATAAAATGTAATTGTTACTCACACCACCTTGTCGATTCTCTTCAGAAACATTCTTCATGGAGCATTGGGTTGCATAATGACCATATTCTCCACAAATAGAAAACATAACCTTCGATGAAAACATAGGGACGCCCAAATTCTCATCCATTTCATTAATTTAAATCTTCATTTTTTTCCTTATATTAAATTGCTTTATGTCCTTATTTTCCATAGTCTAAAAACATTCATGCCCCCATAACACATTCATGTAGGTGATTTTTTCCACATTTGTGACAAAAAAGGAACCCAAATCATCATTATATTAGGGTCTCCATTACACAAACTGTAATGTCTCAGATTTTACGTGTATTATTTTTAAATGTTATATGGAATTATTTTGAGACCGAGCAAAAAGATGGAACATCATTCCAAGGCCCAGTAAGCCTGGAATGGTGGTTTGAACTTTCTTAAGTTAAGTGAGTCAGCACTTGTGCGTGGTTGTAGAAGTTTCCAAATGGATGCCCAGATTAAAAATATGAGGGCACTATTGCATCTGGGACGATGAATTTACCTATGAATGAGCATAACCTTGACCAGAACGGGTTGAGGGAAAATGTTAATTTTCAGATGTTTTAAGTAAAATAAAATAAGATAAATTCACAAAGTTTATTTTATTTCTTTTTGGAATTATCCTCTATAGCATAGCAACGGGGCATCTATTTCAGTCATTGATGTCATGTCATAATGACTCAAAAATATCAATACTGACTCATTAATTCCACAGCATGACTGGATTCCAAATATGTTCCCCTTTTATTAGGATAATCAAATATTTCTCCTTGGAAATGATTGAGAGAAACCACTTGAGAATCCATGGAGCGTTAGAGAAAACTCTCAGCGACGAACAATGGAAGATTGAAGTTGAGATTCACTATGCCAAAAAAGTTGAAGGATCTCGAAGATGATGGTAGTGTGACCCTTGTGTCAATGATCGATCCTTTTTTAAAAGTAGTTGTTGTTATTTTATTCTGTTTCCACCGTTTTTAAATTTATACGACGAACACGGATCAACTACAAACATGTTGATCTGCAGATTCGTTTGTTCTTACAGGAGGTATTTTTATTTGGGATGATTATGGGGAATTAATACACATTGATTATTTTTGTTGATTTCTGATCCATTTAATCCAATTAATAGGAGCATATCAACGCCGTGACAAACGACGGCGGAGGTTCGTTCCTCAAAATTTATTTTATTGGATTTCTTCCCTTTTCTTTCACGTGTTCTTTGTGTTCTTCATGGGGTGATGAAAAACAGATCGTTGTGTGTTCGTTTTGTGACGCAAAGATCCAAAATTGGATAATCTTCACCACAGCGACCTTGCAGAGGTGTGACAATGATGGCGGACGACGAATCAGATCGGATCGGGAAGGGTCATTCTTCGAGCGTTCTTCATGCAGGAAGATCAAAGCATGTTTTCGTGGCCGATTGGAGGTCCTAAAACACCGGATGAAGCTTCATGGTGGTGGGGAGACAAAAACATGGGAGTTTCTTGGCGATCGGACAACTGGATGGACGATCGGGGCAGCATGGGAGGCATGTTGGCGAAGAGCGCCGTTTATAGAAATTTCCAGAATACACGGCGTTTACATCTAAAGAACACAATATATTGTACTGGCAGTGGCTTCTAGTGTTTCGGGGGCCAGATATGAATCACACGGCATGTGACCCTGGTTGCACGGCATGTAAGACTTCCCCTGATGCTCGGAGTGTACTTTGGGAAGTACACGGACATGGGTTGGACTACACGGCTTCAAAAGACACGGCGTGTACAACATGGGAATGGCGGATACACGGAGCTCGGCATGTATCCAGGGTTACCCAGACATGGGATGGATTACATGATAGTGTACTCCATCACATAGTCAGGCGTGGCTAGTAATGTGGAACACCCCGTGTACCGATTACACTGGTTAGCATACACAGGTTGATGACCATGTACGGGCACATGGCCAGCGTACACGGAGCCAACACCAGTCACTCAGACACAGTGTGTACATCATACTAACAGTCCATGTACTCAGTTTTTCTACACGGCTATCCTTACAACATGGGCTATTTTACATGGGAAGTACCCAGGGAAAGACTACATGGAGTGTAACTTTTCTACACGTCATGTACTTTTGGAAAAACAGCATGGTCCTCTAGTTCACCGCATCTTGGACATATTTTGTTTGTGTTAGTGCCCCTTATTCTCATTCCCCTAAAGTTTATGAATTGTTTCCTTCTAAAGGATTATGATCACTTCAATAGGACATTCTTTGATAGAGTCAGGAATTCATCTGAGAGTCCCGGATCGAGATCCTCTATCCATTCTTGACCCTAGGTAGAGTCTAGCATCGACGTGACCAACTCCATCGAGCATCGCTCCTCTACCTATCAGGTGAAATCCGGATGAGTCATGGTATCATCCATGGCCCTATAAGTGATCCTCATCTATGTATCATGATCTTTCTCACTCAGGAGTGTGTCTCTCGTAATGAGTGCATCTATCTATCATAAACTTCCCACTCAGGAGTGTGTCTCCTGTAATGAGTGTAACTACCTATCTTGATGTTTACCGATGAACGGTACTTCTAGGACGTACGTAATGAGAGATACAAGACTCGTGGAGTGTGTTCTCCCAGAACAAGTGCTTTGTGTAATCTTCGAACTGAACCCCTAACTGGGGGTATGCAGTCGTGTGACTTGTCTCTGGACTACGGGTCGGGGTTCTGAGTACATCTGGTTCGTACTATATGTTCTGTAGACATATATTTTGCATATCTGACTATACCTTTACTTTTTTTATTTCTTTTTGGTTTTCGGAGTCCTCTACTGAGTATTGTTATACTCAACCATGCACGGGCTTTTCCCGCACATGTCATGTCTTGTGTAGATGACCAGCCTTTTGACAGAGTCCAGGGCAGACCATGATAAGACCGTGCTTCCTGAGTTCCCTACAGGGCAAGGGGTTCTTACAGATACGAGTAGTAGTCCCATTATATTTTGTGTATACAAGTTGGACTTTTTAGTTTTCAGACTCTTTTTTTGGGGGGCTTGTATTCTGGCCCAGTTTACTTTCAGTGTTTTACTTTCTATTGCACTCTATTGGTTGGGTTTATTTGTATGAATGCATTTTGTTTCTTAGTGTTTTTATATTTCATCATTTGTGGTCTTTGATATGGGTATATGTGTACAGGTACTTAGGAAATTCCTCCCATGTTAGTAATATGCCTACTTGGTGCTAGTCACCATCCCCTGGCCTATTGGAGGTGGGATTGTGGAGTATCGGCACGGGCCCCACTGGGACGGGTCGTGACAGAGTGGTATCAAAGGTTGTCGGTTCGACCTTTGGAACAAGAGTATGAGAGATTGGTTTGGGGAAACAATATTAAGTGTTTTGAGTTTGTCTTTCAGGACAGAGACTCCAGTGTTGGTGCGGCGGCCGACTTATCCATACACCAGGACTCTGATACCCTGCTTTTCGACTCAGTATATAAAAACACTAGTTGTAGGGAAATAAAAGAAAGGTACATAAATCATATAGGAATGGGTTGTGTTTTCCATGTCCTTTGTGTCAGCTATCCAGATATAATCATTTACCATGGTACATCTTGTTTCCTTACAGGATGCCTCAGCGACGCATACCATTTAGGATTCAGAAGTGAAATCATGAGGATGACCCCCTCAGTGATGAGGCTTTGATATAGGGACCAGTTCCCCAAGAGTTTCCACTGGGTGGTGCAGCCGATATGCCACCACTGGTGGAGCAATCTGTGGTACATGCGGTACCGACCGATGAGGAGTGCAGGATGAGCGCACTCCATGAGTTCCAAAGACAAAGACCCCTCAAGTTCTGAGGCAAGACCGACCCTCAGGCGGTAGAGGTCTGGATTGAGGTGGTGACTAGAGTTTTCCGTATAGTGAGGACACCAGCAGACCAGATGGTGATCCTAGGAGAGAACCTTCTTAAGGGTTCAGCGGGACGATGGTGGAGTTTTACCACACAGACTGACGACGAGGAGACTCTTTCATGGATAGAGCGTGAGTGACACTTTAGGGAGGATTTCTCTCTGGTTACATTGAGAGATGTGCGCATCCAGGAGCTTCTTCAGCTCCATCAGGGTAGTAGGACAATAGATTACTATTCATCGAGGTTCACCAACCTCGCTCGGTACTCTATGGATATGGTTAGGGATTAGTACTTCAGAGCTAGGGCCTTCAAGAGAGGTCTATGATGAGAAATATGAGCTAGTGTCATGCCTCTGTGAATTTTGAATTACGCTGGAGTGCTCGAGCGGGCCTTGGCGATCAAGAGATTCATGGCGGAGCGGAGACATACGACGGCAGTCAGCAGAAGGTAGATAGGTGCAGAGACCCCGGCAGCAGGGATCTGATGTTAGGCATAGGAATCTGGACATGGGAAACATCATAGGAGGACCCAGGACAGAGGATCAATAGTCCAGGGCTCTCAGGCTGGATCTAGTCAGCCTAGGGGGAATCGATCCTACGCATGCGATGATAGGGGACATCTTGCTAGAGATTTCCCAACCCATCGAGTTGCTGACAAGGAAGCGTTGGATGGACCACTGAGGTAGAGGCATAGAGTAGAGCAGACAGACCCACCAGGTGGCAGATGTGGCAGAGGAGCAGGGAGAGCTGTGGGTGGTGGTAGATGCTTTGACTTACTTCCACCACCACCCCCATGAGGTCCGCACCAGGCTCAGGGAGCTGGGGGACAGGGATAGGGACAGCTGCATGTCGTCGAGGCATACAACCCAGGGGCTCCATGTATGATTCGAGCTATGATCTGTGTGTTTTCTACCTTAGCTTCCGTACTTATAGACATAGGTTCCAGTCATTCCTTCATATCCACATGTCTTAAACGAAACCTCGAGATTCTGGTAGAACCGTTAACTCGATCCTTACGCTTGGAGACACCTACATTAGGAGACTCGATGATCATGAACCTTTGAAAGCAGTGTGATCCTACACTAGGAGGTGAGATTTTTGGTTCGAACCTCTTGGTGGTAGCGTTGAGGCCTAAGGACATCATTCTTGGTATGGATTGGTTATATTCGGTCCATGCCCAGATTGACTGTTTTAGGCAAAGAGTTGGTGTGTCCACCGTGAAAGAATTAGGTTTTCCTTTGTCGGAGAAATGGAAACCTAGGCTGCGCAGAACGGGATTAGGCATAGGAGGGTTCAAACAATCACTCATGAGTTAGCTAGCCTTAGGCTCGGAGCAGTGGATGTTGTGAGCTCCCAGTTCCCTGCAATGGTGGCGGAGTATGAGGACATCTTCCCCGAAGATATTCCAGGATTACCTTTCTGCCCGGAAATCAATTCTACATCGACTTACACCCTAGGACAGAACTGATTTCCTCAACAGTATATCAGATGGATCCCGTAGAGCATCGCAAGCTGAGGGTGCAGTTGGAGGATTTGCAGAGCAAGGGTTTCGTGAGACCTAGCATATCTCCTTGGGCAACCCCAGTATTGTTTGACATAAAGGCAGATGGGAGTCTGAGGTTCTGTGTGGATTACCGGTGCTTGAACCTAGTGAGGGTGAAGAACAGGTATTCACTACCAAGGATGGATATCCTCTTCGATCAACTAAGAGTGTCACTATAGTTCTCTAAGGTTTTCCTTCGATCAGGCTATCACCAGCTACGAGTGCCGGATGAGGATATACTGAAGACGGCTTTCAGATACCTCTAAGATCACAATGAGTACTTGGTAAATCCTTTCTGCATGATGAACACCATTGTTGTGTTCATGGGACTGATGAACCGGATTTTCCAGCAGTACTTCGACCGGTTCGTAGTGGTCTTCATCGACGACGTCCTTGTGTACTCAGCATCAGAAGAGGAGCTAGAGAGAAACCTACGCATGGTTCTAGACATACTTCGGTAGAACCAGCTTTATGGGAAGCTCTCAAAGTGCCCATTCAATATTCAAGAGTCAAATTTTTGGGACATGGCTTCTCAGCAGATGAAGTAGATTTAGACCCAGCCAAGGTGGAGGATGTGTTAGCATGGGATCCTCCTCGGAGCATGATGGAGTTTCGGAGCTTCCTTGGATTGGTAGGATATTACCGGAGATTCATTCTTGATTTCTCCCAGATATCAGCACCGATGACATCCTTGACTAGGAAGGGAAACCCTTGATGTGGATGGAAATGTGCCAATAGGATTTTGAGCAGTTGAGATAGAGATTAATGAGCACCCCGGTCTTGAGATTGCCGGAGGAGGTTGTCAAGTACATAGTTTTCTGTGACGCATTAGGGATCGGGCTCGGCTGTGTACTGATGTAGTGTCAGGTAGTTATTTCTTATGGTTCGCACCAGCTTAGGCCACATGATCATAACTATGTGACCCATGATCTTGAGTTGGAAGTGCTAGTCTTCACATTGAAGATGTGGCGACACAACTTTATGGGCAAACAGTTTATCATCTACTCTTACCACAAGGGCCTCAAGTACATATTCTCACAAAAGTATCTGAATCTGAGGGAGAGGCATTGGCTAGAGTTCCTCTAAGATTATGATTTTGAGATCATTTATACTCTTGGGAAAGTGAATAAGGTGGTAGATTCTCTTAGCAGAAGGTCGAGCTCACAACTGCTGAGGGAGGCGACAGAGCAGTTAGTCGCATTGCAGTTATCCTTCGTGGATGGATAGGATACAACTTACCTACAGTCGATGGATTTCGCCCCTCCACTCTTAGAACAGGTTAGGTGGGCGCAACTAGAAGATGTCGACTATATGTCCTTATGTGATTGGTTATCTACAGGACATGCTCCTGATGGATATTCGCTAGGTGGGGATCACGTACTTATTTTCTGAGGACACATTGTTGTACTGGTGGTGTTGCAGAAGGAGGTCATGAGGGAGTTTCATACATCCCCTTTGGAAGTACATCCTGGAGTGGAAAAGCTGTACCAGGATCTTCAACGACAGTTCTGGTGGTCGGGCATGAAGAAGGCAGTAGCATTTTTCGTTTCTTGATGCCTCACATGCCAGTAGGTGAAGGCTGAGCACCATGTTCAAGCAGGATTAGCTCACCCCCTGGAAGTTCCAGAGTGGAAGTGGGATGGAATATTGATGGACTTCATGACAGTATTACCACGGACTTCCAAGGGGCATGATTCCATCTGGGTGATTGTTGACCAACTCACCAAGTCAGCCCACTTCCTAGCTATCAGGGAGTAGAGTTCCGTAGAAATCTTGGGACAACTCTACATGTAGGAGATAGTTTGGATTCACTGACTCCCCTTGAAAATAGTCTCAAAACGAGATGCTCGTATCACATCCTGGTAGTGTAAGGGATTGAAGGAGGCTTTTGGGACTCAGCTACGCTTCAGCATAGCGTTTCATCCCTGAACTGATGGTTATACGGAGAGGACCAATCAGGTTCTGGAGGATATGTTGTGATAATGTGTCTTGATATTTGGTCACAGTTGGGAGGACCACCTACCACTGGTGGATTTTACATACAAAAATATCTACCACTCCACCATTGGTATGGCACTGTTTGAGTCCTTTTATGGGAGACCATGTCGGTCACCGCTTTGTAGGACCGACCCCAGAAATTCAGCACTCATGGGTCCAGAGTTGGTGAAAGCTACCACCGAGAAGGTACACATCATCTGGGAGAAGATGAAGACTGCACAGAGCTAGCAGAAGTATTATCCTAACCGACGATGGAGACCTCTGGAGTTCGAAGAGGGAGACCACGTCTTTATTCGGGTCTCACCTCAACGAGGGTTATAGAGATTTGGTCGAGGCGGCAAGTTATATATGAGTTTCATCCGACCTTTCCAGATAATGTGCAGTTTTTCGGAGGTTGCGTACCTTCTATATCTACCACCACAGTTGCATCGGTTACATGATGTCTTCCACGTGTCGCATCTGAGGAGGTACGTGCATGACCCATCACACGTCATCGATTGGGGCGAGCTGGACATCGAGGATGGAGTGACCTTTTTTGAGTACCCGGTGGAGATTGAGGATCAGTAGGAGAGGATCCTTCCTGGGCGATCGATTCCCTTGGTGCGTGTCTAGTAGCAGCACGGGAATCTTTAGGAGAGCATGTGGGAGTGGGAGGCCCAGATCCATGCCCAGTACCCACATATTTTTGAGTAGCCTTTGTTTTATCTTTTTGGGGATGAAATTCCCCAAGGTGGGGAGAATGTAATGTCTCGGATTTTTTGTTTATTATTTTTAAATGTTATATGGAATTATTTTGAGACCGGGCATGAATAAAGAACATCATTCTGAGGCCCAATGAGCCCAGAATGGTGGTTTGAGCTTTTTTAAGTAATATGAGTCAGCACTGGTGCGCAGTTGTGGCAGATTCTAAACGTATGCCCAGATTAAAAATATGAGGGCACCGTTGTGTCTGGGACGACGACTTTACATAATAATGAGCCTAACCTCGACCGGCATGGGTTGAGGGAAAAAGTTAATTATCAAACGTTTTTAGTAAAATAAAATAAGATAAATTTTCAGACTTTATTTTATTTCTTTTTAGAAATATCCGCAGTAGCACAGCAATGGGGTAGCTATTTCAGTCATTAATGTCATTTCATAAAGACTCGGAAATAGAAACACTGACTCATTAATGTCTCAGTGTGATGGGATGTCAAATATTTGTCCCTTTTATTATGATAATTGAATATTTCTGGTTGGCGATGATAGAGAGAAACCTTTAGAGAATCCGTGGAGTGTTGGAGCAAACTCTCAGCGATGAACAACGACGGATCGAAGTTGAGATTCACTGCGCCAACGGAGTTGAAAGATCTGGATGACGACAACAGGCCGACCCTTTCATAAACGATCGATCCTTTCTTAAAATTAGGGGTTGTTATCTTATTCTGTTTCCCCCGTTTTTAAATTTAAATGACAAGCACGGATCAACCACGAACATGTTGATCTGTGGATCCGTGCGTTCTTATGAGAGGGATTTTTATTTGGGATGATTATGTGGAATTAATCCACATTGATTATGGTTATTGATTTTTGATCCATTTAAGCCTATTAATGGGAGCAGATCAACACCGTGACAAATGAAGGTGGAGGATCGTTCCTCAAAATTTATTTTATTGAATTTCTTCCCTTTTCATTCGCGATTTCTTCATGTTCTTTGTTGGGCGATGAACAAAGGATCATTGCATGTCCATTTTGTGACACAATGATCCCAAATTGAAGAATCGACACCACAGCGACCATGTAGAGGTGCGATAAAGATGGAAGACGACGGATCATATCAGATCGTGAAGGTTTGTTCTTCGAGCGTTCTTCACGCGGGAAGATCAAAGCTTGTTTTCATGTCTGATCGAAGGTCCAAAACATGGGAAGAAGATTCGTGGCATCAGGGTGACCAAAACCTGGGAGTTTCATGGCGATCAGACAACCGGATCGACAATCGGGGTAGCACAGGAGGTGCATCGGCGAAGAGCGTCATTTCTGGAAATTTCCATAATACACGGCGCGTACTTACAAAGAACACACTGTGTATTACTATTGGTGGAGTCTATGGTTTCTGGGGCTAGAGAGGAATCACACGGTGTATTACCCTAGTCACACAGAGTCATAGACTTTCCCCAAAGCTCGGCGTGTACTTTGGGAAGTACACGGACACGGGTTGGACTACACAGCTTCAGATGACACGACGTGTATTGCATGGTAGAGGTGGCTACGTGGAACTCGGTGTGTATCCAGGGGGTACCCGGATATGGGATGGAGTACATTCCCGTGTACTCCATCATATGGTCAGGAAAGGCCTGTAGCGTGGGATATCCCATGTACCGATTACACGGGTTGGAGTACACGGGTTGTTGACCGTGTACGGGCACATGGCCAGCGTACACGGAGCCAACCCCAGTCACTCGGACACGACGTGTACATCGTACTAACAAACTGTGTACTCAGTTTTTCTACATGACCAACCTTACAACATGGGCCATTGTACCCAGGCAGTACCCGGGGAAAGACTACAGGGCATGTAACTTTTTTACACGCCGTGTACTTTATGGAAAATGGTATGGTCCTCTTGTTCACCGCATCTTGGACATCTTTCGTTTTGGTTGGTGTCCCTTCTTATCATTCCCCTAATGTTTGGGAATTGTTTCCTTCTACAAGAGTATGATCCATTTAGCAGTACTTTCTATGATAGAGTCTGACATCCATCCGAGAGTCCCAGATCGAGATCCTCTATCCATTCTTGACCCTAGGTAGAGTTTGGAATCGACGTGACCAACTCCACAGGGCATCGATCCTATACCATGTAGGTGAATTACGTATGAGTCGTGCTATCTGCCATGGCCATAGCAGTGATCCTCATCTGTGTATCGTGATCTGTCCCACTTAGGAGTGTGTCTCCCGTAATAAGTGCATCTATATATCGTAAACTTCCCACTCCGGAGTGTGTCTCCCTTAATGAGTGTAACTACCTATCATGATGTTTCCCGGCGAATGTTACTTCTCATACAAACATAATCAGAGCTATAAGACTCATGGAGTGTGTTCTCCCAGAACTAGTACTTCATGGAATCTTCGAACTGAACCCCTAGCTGGGGGTATGCGGTCATGTGACTTGTCTCTGGACTATGGGTTTGGGTTCTGAGTATATCTGGTTTGTGGTATATGTTTTGTAGACATATATTGTGCATAGATGATTGTAACTTTACTTTGTGTACTTTTTTTGGTTTTTGGGTTCCTCTACTGAGTATTGTTATACTCACCCCTACACGGGATTTTCCTGTACGTGTTGTGTCTTGTGCAGACAAGTAGCATTTTGATAGTGTCCAGGGCAGACCAAGATAAGACCAAGCTTTCTGAGTTCCCTATAGGCTGAGGCATTCCTAGGGCTACGAGCAGCAGTCCCAATACCTTTTGTGTTTACACGTTGGACTTTTTATTTTTTAGACTCTTGTTTTTGGGGGCTTGTATTCTGGCCCAGTTTACTTTCAGTATTTTACTTTCTATAGCACTCTATTGGTTGGGTTTAGCTGTATGCATGTATTTTGTTTCATAGTGTTTTTACATTTCAGCATTTGTGGGCTTGGAGATGTGTGAGTGTGTACATGTACATAAGAAATGCCTCCTGTATTAGTAATATGCCTACCCGGTGCGAGTCACCAGCCCCTGGCCTATTGGAGGCGGGCCTGGGGAGTCGCGGCACGGGCCCCACTGGGATGGGTCCTGTCACAAACTCTGAAAAACTCTTTCATTCTCATATGTGGTGAGTTCGAAAGTCGGTTAAGTTAATCATTGTTAATCATGTTCCATCAAAACTGATTAGTCATGACCATGAAAACTTTCCATCCAGTGATCATCCCACCGGACTACTCATTATAAAAATCTTCCATAACATTCAACATTAATCCAGTTCCTTTCGGTTCCCGCTATTGACTAAAACCAAAATCATAGTGTGGGATTTTCTTAATATATAAGAAAACCACAAAGTTATGAAAATAATTATTTATATAATATCTAAATCATGAAAAATTCCATAATATATGAAACCCTATATTAAACCTAGGTCATTCATGGAATACTTATATTTAAACCCTTCATAATGGTTGGTGAAGATTTTGTGATTTCCGAAAGTATTTCCTCTGGGAGTGTCAAACTACCTATGCAGCAAGGCCCATTGTCATGTACCAGATTACCCTGAGTCAAGCCCAGAACATCTTGTCAGATTTGTTACCCCTAGGAACATCTGTACCAGAACCACATTCACTTATAGTATCCATAGAGGGATGTATTTCTAAGAAACCGGCTTTTATATCCTTTACTAAAATTCCAGGACATTTTCAAAAACATTAACTCATCCTTAGAGACATTCCCAATCATATATTTAAAAATAAACCTAGGGATCTCACTAAGGTTTTCCCATCCTAGTTTCCAATGGTTTACCAAACCATTCCTTTGATACTAACTATAGCGACGCATTCTTAACATACATGGATATTACATCTTTTTAAATGAATATTTAGTAAATTAAAAAAATACATGCCAGGGGACCATAATATTTTTGTGTCTTTGGAAACATGGAAAAAATATTCTACCTTGGAGAAGGATATTCAACATCTCCCATATAGATCTCCACATTTAGTACTTATACCTAAAATAAACTGTCATAACCTGGAAAAAAGAAACATAACAAAGGGGTGAGCACAGATTCTCAATAAGGGTAAACAAGGGAGGCATGTAAGCATTAATACGAACATATTTTTATGATAACATGATCATAACATTAGAATATCATACCTTTCATATTAATGGTCCTAAATATTTGTTATTGGATAAATCTTAGTAGTTCATAAGACATGAATAATAAGGAATTAAACATAGTGATCCATGAAATCATAACTAAGGAATAAGACATAGGATTTGTTTCATACATATAAGAATAGAAACTTTTATGTCACTCCTACCTACGAATAACATAATGACATGTTAGGATTGGGCTACAACCCAAATACCTACATGTGGTTGAGGCTAGAACCTTATGTACCCACATTCATTTTGTCTTTTTCTACAACCCATTCACCTTCATATTTTTGGTCTTGGGATACTACACGTGTACCCTCTTTCATTTATACTTCAGCTACAACCTATACGCCCCCTTTCTTTTTGGGATTGGGATACAACCCATACATCCTATTTCTTTTTGGGCTTTGGTTGCAACCTGTGTACCCTTTGAGCTCATATAAAACATATCATTACCAAATTCCTTGTGGGGAGATATATATCCCACCCATATCATAGTAAAATCATTCACGCGTGTGCCACAAGTTAATAAAATATACATCACATCATGACCCATAAAAAAAAATTAGGTCTTATAAACATCAACTCATAACCCATAAAAAGAAATGGGTGTAATTAAAATTTAACCACTTATTAACCTATGGAAAAGAAATATATTTCATAACCATTTCATTGAAGTATAACCCATGATAGAGAAATGGATTTCATAAACATATAACCCGTGAAAGAGAAATAGGTTTCATAAAGACCATGACATTAATCATAACCCATTAATATAAAGGATATGAATGGAAACTTTTTCTAATTTCGATAAATGGAATGAGTAACATCCAATGATTTCATATTATATGGAAAATATTTATGAAATATCTTTTAAAAAAATCAGGATGAAAATATCCATTCTTCTATAAAAAGGGCTTGTTAATATAAGAAAATTTTAAAAAACATTTTCTCAGAAAATACCATGAATACATATAAAGAAGACATGAAAATATTTTTGAAACCATTTTCCATGAATATTACTTTTAAAAAAAAATTAAATATTATCCTTTTAAAAAATGTAAAGGAATATTCTACATTAGGATGGTGGGTAAATCCGTACATGTCGTACGAAGTAACTAAAGAACATTTATTTTGGACAATAAAATGGTTCGAAGGGATGAATTGTTCAGAAGGGGACCATAATATTCCCTTGAAGATATTTTTAAAATAAAAAAGCGACAAAATATTTAATATCTTATAGGATAATGGTTTAATATATTTGGAAACACTTTTTAGAAAACTTGTATTTCTGATCAAATAAAGGGTAATTTCGGGCTTTTATAAAAACGTCATCTTAACTATATTACTTACCAAATAGTAAAATATGGTTCCATTAAATGATTATATCATGAAATAAAGAATGATAAGGAAACTAATTAATATTTTTTGATATATGGTCACAATATTTTATCAAGGGAAGCACAAACATAAACAATCTCAAAAGGCGATGAGATTGTCTTAATAAACTCCAAAAACTCTGTAACTTGGGATCACACACTTCATGAAAAAAATAAAAATACAAGAAGCATAATATCTCACTAAAATAATGATATTAATTAATTAACATGTAAAATTGAAGTATATACACCAAAAATTAGATTTTATGTGCATAACAATACATGAATCTCAAATAAAGAAAATTGAGACAAAACTGTTTTACTGATTTCGTAACTTTTGAAAGCTAACCCCATGAAAGAAGGAAAATAAAATGGACCTATGATTAAAGAAAATTAAATTTTACATATAATAAAATCATCGGTATTACATAAACCATATAAAATAATGAGTGGTGAACGTTACTTGTATCTCACAGAAATTAAAAGTGAGTTGAAACCCCTTACCTTGTGTCTTGAATCTCTCCGTACTCTTACCATCTCCCTATATAGTAAATATAAGTTTATTATACATATTTTATAGAATAATATTCTTATATATATTACAATATAATGTATTATTACGACCTCAAATTACCTTCTTCTTAACAATCCTATTTTATGGTTTCAGTACGGGTAAAATTTACTTTGTTCGTCGCATGTGTCTTAATTGGTTACATATTTGGACCTTATACTTATATAATGATTCCAAAATATAAATAGTGATATAAATATAATTTATATCCAGTATATTGTTATTATAATAATTTTTAGCATAATGAATTATGATATGTAATACACTGTTCATGGAGACAGTATGTTGTACGTACACATGAATGTTGTTTCCATTTTTATTTTTGTATTGAAAGAATGTATGTAAATGAAGTATGTATTTATATATATATATATATGTATATATATATAATTATTCATGTATAATTAATATTTAATATATATCATATACATTCATAAAACCCATACCTATTACATTCCATGTGGTGTCTGAACGAATCATAATGCTTTGAGGGGCATGTAGTCCACACTTCCTCAAATGAGATTATTGTATTAACAATAAATAGAAATTAAAAAGATATGTGTTTTAATAATAATAATGAAAAATAAATACATAGTAATTATAATATATTAAAAATATAAATAGATTTTCTATCATAATTTCCACCATGATTTGTGGTAAATGAGAAATTAACAATCATCGTTTCGTGAGGCAATAATTCGCCACACACAAAAACAGTATATTCAATGTCCATTAGATGACGGTCTGTATAGGTGTAGGGAAGAAAATTTTCATAATAAATAATATTATATGTTTGATACTTTTTTTTCACACCATAATTTATTAATGAGAGTGGAGGGGTGGAGAAGGAAAAAATGAAAGGAGGTTGAGATAATATGTTACCACTACATCCATTAACTCCTTTTAGTTTGTGCCAAAAATAATTCCTTGATAAGATTTTTTCACATAGTTTGGATTAAATGAATAAGGGAGGATTTTGGGGTGGGGTAATACATGGTTAGATAATGGATGAGCATAAAAGTTTTTAGAGCTCGGAGGAATGCGTAAAGGTCGTGACCTTTTATAGGGAGGGAAAAAGACTCATATAGAAATTTTAGAAACAAAGTAGGATTGCACATGTTACTACCTAAAAAAAGTCATAAAAAACCAAAACAATCAATAATGTATGGTTTATAGAAGATTTATGTACATATAATGGGTTTTGGAAAAGTGTATAAGTCATTTGGACCCTTAATTTTAAGTTTTTGTTCCTAATTAAGCTTAATTTGGCCTTAACTGCTATGATTAATTTTACTCACTATTATTAATCATTTTGGTAAGAATTATCTTGGTTTTATGATAATATAAATGTTAGACTTAATAAAATGGATTATGTTGGATTTTTTAAATTCAATTCACAAAAGATAAAAAAAATTATGATTAGTTCTAATCCCATTGATGGGACGAAATAACAGGGTTTTGAAGTAAGAAAAAGCTCAAAAGTTTGTTATGATTTTATATTTAGTTTCAAAGATAAATTGATTATAATGAATTAAATTATTTCAATAGATGTAATATTTATCTAATATTCCCTTCAAAAAAATTTATAATGTCATTTATAATTAATAATTATTTATAAGAAAGATTGTTTTTTATCTAAAAGCTATATTTGTCACTATTCATAAAAAAATGTTGTTTCTCAGAAAAACCCCAAAACATTACCCTAGGTTAATGTCTATATTTTTAATTCATAAATAATGTTTACTTTATTAAATTGAATTGATAAATGTGTCTAAAATAACATTCATTATTAGAAGCAGTCCATTCGACAAAATGATTTTCCTAAACAAAGAAGCACTTTATCAAAAATTATATCTTTCATTATAAATATGTTTTGTTTATATAAAAAATTATAAGAAATATATGGAAAGTAGTTATTATTATTCCTATAAAAAATTTTAATAGTTAGGTTTTAATTGTCTCTTTTAATTAATTATATATATATATTTATGTGTTTTATAGAAACCCAGTCTTCTGTGCATTGTATGCTAAGTCAGTGTTGTGTGTAGCGCAAGCCATGTTGGTATTGTGTGTATTGAAAGAAAAATTGGTATTTCATATGGATGGATTGTTTGAATTATAGAATTAATATATATATATATAAAGAACTATTTATACTGTCATGTGAAAAGAAAAATATTGAATAAATAAATTAATTCAAAAAACATAATTCCCAAATTATTAGGGTGATACAATATATGACCTTCTTATAATATTTTATTAACCATTTGTTAATTATATTTAATTATTTTAACTATTGTTGGAGTAAATTTCAAAGATTGTCGAGTATATTTTAACTTGTTATTTGTAGTTCTTATTAAATATATCATAGTTTCATCGTCTCCTAAATATAATCCATGATTTCAATTTCATATATATTTATTTAATAGTTACCTAGAATAATATATAATATTTTGAGATAGGAAATTAAATGCACCGTTCATGGATATGGAATTCTATAGGTACGCATTAACGCTACCTTCATTTCAATGTAATATTTTAAATGAATGAAAAGTATGTGATATGTATATATTTGTATTTTATAATTTTATTAGCCTATTAATTTTATATATTTCATATATTTTAATTAAAATTTAACTTTAATATGTTCCATGTTTACTATCAACAAATCACATCTCTTTGAAGGGGTGGTAGTCCACACTTCCTCAAACAGTGTTATTGTATTAACGCAAAATAGAAATTATTAAATGTATATGTTATAAAAAAGTATTTAATAAGTATAATGACTTTATAAATATCATATGTTACATATATATAAAGGGTTTCCATCATAATGGTCAAGTATGAATTTTGGTAATGGAAAAATGAACAATCATTGTTTCATGAGGCGGTAGTTTTCCGTACCAAAAATAATATGTTCTTTACCCATTAAATGAAAGTGTATTTTATTATAGGTAAAACACATAATAAAAACAAATCCCAGTGTATTGAATATTCTGGTGATATTATATGAATATGTTTAAATAGTATTTGATTTGGTGGAGATGTGAATGAACGAAAATTACTCGTTGTAAAGTGTTAGCTTACATATCAAGTAACTCCTTTTGTGTAAAAAAAAGGGCTTACTTGGAAGGTCTTACATCCAAAATTGATGATTCAAGGACTTTGGAAGGGATTTTGGTAATCTATTTGTGAGGATTTTGGTATAATCTAAGTGTCCTGACTGGTTTGATTAATGGGAGAAGTGTTGGCCTTTTATAAGGTAGGAGGATTTTCACTCTTGTAATATTTTAAAAATGGAATTCCATTCACATTATTCATTTTGAAATTGGATCCAATAATAGTCCCATTTCTAGAAAATAGAGTATCAGTTCGATATATTGATAGAAAATAGATCATGGAAATTTTTATATGTTTTTTTGGGCCTTATTTTTATGGTTTACTCCTTTATTTTTCTTACTTTAACATTAATCATTGTAATTAATTTTAATTAGACTGAATTCTACTTTTTGTCAAAAATAAAGTTGGTATTATTATAAATTATAAATTATGATGATTCTAAATATGGAATACATTTTAAAAAAATTATAATCATTCAAGTGGTAGAAATTAATTTAAAATACATCTCCTATGCGGGATGACAATGAGGATTTTTGAAAATAAAAAATGGTCGAAGGATTACTATGTTATTTTAGTTAATTTTAAATTTAAATTTATTGCATTGAAATAAACTATATTAATTGAAAAATATATGATCTCATTAAACTTTTAAACCAATTAATTTTATAATTTACCGATATAAATAAATTTTAAAAATCATTTTTGAACTATCATTTAGTATTTTTAATTATTCATAAAAATGATATGTTTTCGAAATATATGAAAATACACCCAAACCTAATTTTTATGCATTTATATAAAATATGATGTTTATTTTGATATATAAATACATTTAAAGTGTCAAAATTTATATTTAAAATAGGTTTTCCATTAAATGGTGATAAAATTGGGCTTATAACAATATATGTTTTAGGTGTAAAATAGGGTTTGTTAATATCATATTCATATAAATCATTTTGGATGAATATAAAAAATATATAATTGTATAAAAAAATATATTTTTTCTTAGAATAATTATCTAATTTTTAATTGATTAAATTTATTAATATAAAAATCCTTTACAAGAAAACAATAATGATATTTATTTTTAAATTCAATTGGATACTATTTTCATATCTATTTAATTAGTAACCAATGAATTCATTTCATATTTGTAAAAAACATAAACACTAATAAGATAGTTAATACTATTCATAAACACTAACATAATGTCTAGGTTATATCATATTATATTAAATTAAAATATTTTATTCATTCATTCTTATTTGGGGAAACTTGGTCTTGCATTTAACACATGCTACCGAGGAAGGTTTATCTTTCATGTAACACAAGATAAGTCGATGTGGTGTGCATTACAAGAAATATAATGTATTGAATTTGTTTAAAATAATATATATATATATATATATATTATAGTATGGGGTTTTATATTCCCTTACTCACTTCGTGATATGTTTCATAAACACTATTTAATACAGAGTTGTACTTCAGAATTTTAAGTTGGTACCAAATGAGAATATTAAAAATAGATATCATGGATTTTTTTATTTCTTATGAGACCATCGTACTTATGTTTCTGTTGTTCCTTGTAAATAATTTTATTTTTTATTTTTTTATTATTTAAATTTGTATGACTTGAAGTGACTTAATTTAATACTTATTTAATTAGGAATCCACACACACATCCCATTCAAAAAGAGATAACTATGGGTTATTGTTTTATTGATCTAGAACACAATTCATCAAGTATAAAATATCTGAATTTTGATTTTGGAGTTATATATATGTGATAAATATTCTAAAATATTGATATTGGGTTTTGGTTTCTTCTATTTCGTGATGGATAAGAAGAAAAATATAATTATTAACTCTTATTAATTATAATGTAATTAATTTTGAACATTTTATATTGTATTGGTGATTAGATGTTAGGTGTATTATTACCATATGAAGGAAAATTATATTGGTTTTTCTCCTTATTAAGTGGATTACATAAAATATTTCTCAAATTGTTAAGAAAGTATGTGTTATTTCATTTTATAAGCAATTAAATATAAATTCATTTTGATATATATTTTTATTGGTTTATATATATATGAATATTAAGGTCATTGTAAAATATCGATGACTATCACTTTTCATTACAGATGTTGAATACAATTAAATATGTTAAAGTAAATATAAAAAAAGGTTATATTAACAAATATTTATTTTGCATTATATTTTTTCGTGGGTTGGTTTTTATTTTCATGTTAATGTATCATAACCATAGTTTTATCATCAATAATAAAATATGGAATATCATTATTATGTTTTAATATTCATTTATGAGATCATCAAACCTTGGTGATTAAAAGTTTTAATTTGATTAGTTATATTAATTAAATTAATTTTTGAATCCAAATATTCTATATTTTATTCTTATATCATTCATTTGTACTTTATATTTTTAATGATGATTCATCACCTACGAATTAAGACCTTTCCCGAATTTTAAAATTATTTCCATTCTATTTTTTTGGTATAGATAATTTTAATATTCAGTATCATGTATGTCTCTTTAAATTAATATTTAAAAACTGATTATTTTGAAAAATATTTTCTTATCTATATTTGTTATTTCATTTTATTGTACATATAAACATCTCATATTATGTCGATGAATGTATCTATTTCTAATTTTTTTAATATATATTTACACATTGGTTTATAATAAAACTGATTTGGAATCTGAAATAGAATGGATTTGGATGTCATTTTTTACCCAAAACTGACATCGAAAGACACTTCCAATGTGAGTTTTATTCTCAAACAAACATGGAAATAAATTTTTATTCGTTAATGAAAAGAATTTCAGCTTTCAACCTAAATTTCTAAATAAAAGAAACATCATAAGACACCTTCCACATCAGTTTTACCTTAAAACTGATGAGTAAATATAATATTAGTTTTTCTTTCCATGTCATTTTTTGGGTCTAATCAGCATGGAGAGATGAATTTTATTAATATATTTCTATATTTGATACACCATAAAACTAATTTGTACAACTCATTCAATGTAATTTTTATAGAAAAAAAATATTGAAATATCCCTTACATTCACTTTTTATTTGAATCTTTTCTATCTATTTCAAAAAAAAATAGTCATTAAAACTATTATTTTTAACATCATCAAAATCAATATTAGATAAAATACAAGGGTAAAATATTAAAAAAAGTCATTAAATTATTCCTTTAAATTAGTGTTTGGTACACCAAATATATAAATGAATACTCCTCTTTATGTATAATAGTTAATTCAATCCAAAACATTCAAAATATCCCCCCTTATAAAAGAAATGATTCCAGAATGGGGTTGGTTAAACACATACTTCTATTTGTTACATTCTAGAGTCTAGATTGGATCCCATATTGAGATATGGCAAGAAAACATATTTGACTAAATTGGTGACTCCCTGTGTGAGTAATTATAACCAGATAACTCCAAAAAAACAATTTCTACAAGGAATGATGTGGTTCACTATTCACCAGTTGTAACATGAAACTATATTTGGAGTTGGTTGGTGGAGGAAGATGAGGATACAAATGTATTTCCCTATAATAATATATATTAACTAGTTGAAAATAATGGAACCTCGATGATGAGGGTTGTTGTGATAAAAAATGAGGCCACTAAATGTTGGGAGGAGGAAGCTCCTTCTGAGAATAATGACACCTAGGGGACTAGTGATATGGTGACAAACAATGAGGTCGCTGACTATAAGGAACTAGTAATCTCTAAATCAATTGTTAATCTAGTAAAATAAGTGAAATGTAAGAAAAAAATCAGCCTCTACCACAAGAAGTCCTAAAAGAATAAATTTTAAGGGAGGTTACAAATACAACTCAAGATCGAGATGCATTTTTTTTTTTGAACTGTCAAGGGATTCCCATTCTAGAAAACATCAATTATCACAAGATAGTTCATAAAAATCATATGATTAATATTATTAGGATACATGAGAAAAAAAGGACTTATCCTAAAGATTCTCTTCCATATTTAAAATTTTATATAACCTGGTGGGCATGAATAAATGTTATATAGTCTTGGAATCACTCTTAGTAATTTCTCATTCTTTTCTTTACGGGGTTACCTTATTCATTATTGGAGTGTATAGTGTCACTTGTGAGGTTTTTATTGATGTTATTATTACTTATTTCTCCTTAATTTGTGTAAAAATAGATATCAAGAGAGAATATTTTTATAGAAAGAGATGGGAATTATTTCAAATTGAATTAAAAATAATTATTTGGTGTTGGGTGACTTTAATGTTATCTTAAATCTTGATGAGAATTATGTTTACATTTATTTCCATATATCTCATAGGTTGTTTAAGGCTCGTACAGATAAAAATAATACTATTTGTGTCTTTATGGTGTGTGTTTAGTACACAAGGTATATCATATACTCCAACCAAATAAGGGTTATAAACTTGAACAGAGCCTTCAGTAATATTCTGGTGATGGATAATTGAGATTTTCTCTCATATATTACACTGCAAAAGTTGAACACATAACATCATCCCATTTTGTTCATCTGATTAAAATGGTTCTTTAATAATATCTTCCCTTCAGTTTTAATAGTATTTTGACTTTTCATCCTTGTTGTTCTAATATAATATATATTTTTTAGAACTCTTTTCCTTACAGAAAGGATTCCTATGAATTTTAAATGATCATTATGCTCTTTAGGAAGAATAACAGGTGTTGGAGTAAAGATACCATTAAATCCGTAGATAGGTAAGTAATTTTTTCTGAAAATACCCACAAAAATTAAAGGATTATAATACATCTAGTGGGTTTCTTCCAGACATCAAACATCACTTTCAAGTCACCACTAATATAAAATTTATGCTTTTAAAGAAGTAAGGTATCAAAAAGGAATCATTTTAGAGTCAAATGGATAAAATATGGGTATAGAAATTAAAATTCCTATAACTCCATTCATATAGTCATCTAATATAATAGAGTCATGTCCTTTCTGAGAGAATGTCATATGATGATTAAAATAATTGAATAGTTTTTAGACTTTTATATTTATTATTTTAGAAATATTATCAATGGGTCAAAATCAAATATGTAATTTGTGGAAAACATTTTCCCCAATAATTTAAGCAATGAATAAAATAGAGGGTTTATTGATATTCCACTTGAATCATATATAATAGAGTCGGATTATTAACCCTAATTCTATGATTTCCCCTAGATTAGATATATTATCCAATTTCTTCTACTAAAAAATATTGTGATGTTATTCAAAATTATTTTTTATAGGATTTTTATTTATTTATTTTCTTATTTTATCCTCCCACAATGTATTAATGGTCAATTACTCAAACTAATTCATATGGTGGAAAATCCTTATGAAACTCATCACATTAGGCATATATCCCTTGTTAATACCATATAAAATAATATCACCATAATTACTTCCAACAACTTGAGCAATGTAACTAGTCAAATTGTTTCCTATAATCAATTTAGTTTCATTAATGGAATAAAAATCTCAGATGTTCTCCTAAATCTCTTACTGTGTGTCTACCTTGTTAACAAGGCTTAAAGAGGTGGATTAATTTCCATGAATCTTGATAGGGGAAAGGCATTTGAAATTATGGAAATTTGATTTTTCTTAAAAAATCATAAGGTATTTGGGTTATATGATGTATTTATTAATTGGAATCAATCCCTCATTAAATATTCAAATTTTTATATGATCAAATTTTTTATCTAAATGGTTTTGTCACTATTTGAGGTAGTTAGGAAGGGTGACCCACTTTCTTCTATTATATTTTATATTTATCAATTTTATCTAAGCATGCCTCTATATAAATTGGTGAATCGGCATAAGATAATTCCTATTCTGATAGGAAGAAGTCTTCTCAAACATTATCATCTCTTGTATGGTAGTGATAACATTTTTTATCAATGGGGATATAAGAAATGTTTTCACTGTGAAGGAAAAATTATCTCACTGTGATATGGTATCTAGTCAATGTTTTAGTTGGGACACATCATTTTTCTTATTTGGTATAAACCTTATCCTGGCCAAGATGATTTAATAATTGTATTCTTTGGGTGTAAGGGAAGAATTTATGAAATTTAAATAACTTTTTTTCCCTATATTTTGGGTTTTTCCTAATGCAAATTACTTTATTAATATTCTCAGTCACTTCAAAGGGAATCTTTCTTCATAGAAGGGTGCATCTCTCCTGATGGGTCATAGGGGATGTCTCATAAAATCCATATTTTTTAAAAAAACTAGTTTACACCTTCATGTATTATATATAGGCATACTCAATTTTAAAAAATGTCAATACTAGTATCAAAATATTCATTTGGA
This sequence comes from Viscum album, assembly GCA_963277665.1. Classification (NCBI taxonomy): domain Eukaryota; kingdom Viridiplantae; phylum Streptophyta; class Magnoliopsida; order Santalales; family Viscaceae; genus Viscum; species Viscum album. Next base: position 717,021,703 of record OY728152.1, read on the forward strand.
CTAGAATAATCATGGAATGAATACAGGTCACTATTCCTTGGAGTGAATATAGTAATCCTATAAAAAACGATGACCTCCGTATTGTGATGTTTACCATGTTCAAAGAATCATTAAAGGAGTACTTTATATAGTCTCATTACATGGAATTTGTATCCACTTACCATTGTCAAAAATAGATTCTTTTTGAAATTCCATATTTATAATTTCAATTACATATGCTCCTCCATCTAGAAATCGTTCAATGTCTACAAGTCTAATATATTATGTAATTTTATATTTATTGTATGGAGGGAATCTCGTCCAAATGATATTCTTAATACCTAGAATAGAATTACTTTATTTTTTATATTGAAAAATATGATTCCATTTTTAATATATTGGTTCCTATAAATGATTATATTGTTGTTTGATGCATTAATTTATTGGTGGAGATTGTAAACAAGATAAAAATAATTTTATCTCTCCTCTGGAGGATCTGTTGTTCTAGGAACCACACAGAACTGGATAGATCATTGTTAAAGTATACAAACTATTTTCTTCTAATAGTGGAAGCTTTTTTTATGGACTCACATCTTGATCAAACCCCGGATAAAACACTCAAGATTCATTATTTATTATAGGATCTCTAATGGAAGGAGTCCTACATATTTTTTATAGAGTTATTGCATCACTCTACTCTCAAGATATATTTTTTGTAACCATCATAAGGTAGATGGATAATATTTATTATCATGTTATTATACTACCTAAGCAGTTAGGAATGATTTCTTTAGTCTTTTTAGCCTCCCTCGACAGAGTGTGAGAAAATTACATGGAATGTACACAACATTCTCTTATTGAAAATTTTCTACCTATATTTATAATAATATCTTGGAAGCATTGGTAAAATTAATCTATAAGATATGGTGTATAAGAAATTTACTCATTCATGTTTAGGTTAGCTTTAACATGTAGGATACTTTATCGGGTGTTATTACTTCAATTATGAGTTCCAATTCCTTTCATTGTAGTTTCCATAACAAAATCATTTTTGAATTTAGTTTTCTAATGTGTCTTGGTATTGTAGGTAAATTCATCCCTCCTATAAGTACATTTTACATTATCTCATATAATTCTTTTCATGGTAGGATTAATGTAAACATTTATGGGGAATCCAAGGGTTATCCCGGTCCCTCAAGGTATGGTGGAATCTTCAGATATCACAATGATGTGGTTCTTGGTTTCTTTTTTTTGTTTTTGTGGGGTTACATTTTCCATTGAAGCTAATATGTTTGGACTCCTTAATGTAGTTAGTATTTTTAAACAAAGTGTCTGGTATTATTTATTGATAGAGGGAGACTCCATGGCCCTATATTATGATTTCAGGAAAAATAAAATACATTTTTGAGGGATATTAATGACCCAATGGGTGGACAAACATGAGATTCATGACTTTATTTAATTTTTCTATAACACATTCCTACTTAGAAAAAAATATTATAGTATATGGAGTATCCAAAAAAGGTGTTGAATTTATTGGATTTATATAGTTGGAGAATCTTCTTTCAAATGAGTTACATATCATTGATAGAGAACATTGGAAAATGCATCACTTCAAACTCATGTAATTATATTTGTCTTTCGATTTATGAGACCTCTATAAATAAATATATATAATTTAATCTTTTCATATTAGATCATTTATTTATGTGATTTTAGTGTTTAACCCATAAAAAAAGGAATACTAAAAATAAGAGTAAATTAATAAATGATATAATCATGACCTTATCTAGTGGTTTCTTAAATTATTAGAAAACAATTCATCCTTTAAGCCTAATAGAAAACAGATTGGTTCATTATTTGTAACAACCTAAATGGTTATAAATAAGATTTCACATGTGATTTAATAAATTTATTATTATGAAATTTGGTTAAGTAATTAATATGTAATTATTTGGGTTTATTATATCATATAGGATTTAAATTACAATAAAGTATCTTTAACATTGATAACATAGTCTATGAACAATGATCATGTGATTGGTATTAATGTAGTTTTTTATAATATCCAATAGGCATAGAAAAAGGAATTGATGGACTCAACCAATAGGATCATACCCTATGAGTCTCATTTATAAAAGCAGATGAGGGATATATCATTACTAGGTTTTTTCCTTTAACATGCCCAATCTGAAATCAAATAACTTAAGTATGGGGAAACCATTTATGGGATATGTTCAAGCTCATCAAGATCACAACAAAAACCATATACACTGAACCACCATAAGAAAGCTTCATAGTTACACACCATAACCTTATAAAATATGATGGTATATTAAAAGGATATGTATCAACACCCAAGAATTATGATTTTGTGGATTATTTTTTACATTTTAATGAATATATTTTCATATTATTGTTGTTAATTTATAAATTGTTTTTATTTTGAAACTAAAAAATAGAAATAGTAATTTATTAAAATATTCAAATTCAATTAAGAAATTTATATTCATGAATTAATATATTTTTCAAGTAAATAAAATTTTAATTTTATTAGTAAATAATTTTTATCAAATATAAATTTTCAAATAATTTCTATGAAGTCAAATGTAATTTTAATAAGAGTATATAATCTGGTATTGTTAAAAAACAAAAATTTTATTAATAAATGTCAATTTTATTTTAAAAGTTAAAAGTCACATATTTATAAAATTATTTAGAGAAAATGAATATTATTTTTGAAATCAAAAAATAAAAATTATCCAATAGTGATTTTTTCATATTATCCTAAGATAGTGGAATTTTTGTTTAAAAATTAAATACCGTATAAATATACATTGTGTATTGTGACCTCATAATGACCCAAAAGTGATTTAATTAATTCTATAAAATGTATACAACAAAAAATATATTATTTTTCTATAAAATGATGATATTTTAATCTGATTTATTTTATTTCAAAATAAATTATGAGTCTGACAAAACATTTAGTATATTTTCATGTTTTCGAATCACTTCTTTAAGAGTATGAATCACCCCGACATAGGATAGGGAATTATTTTATTTATTTACTTCATTATACTTATAAAATAATGAAAACTACTCCAATTTTTTATAATCCATGTGAAGAAACCATGGTATGGTTTCTGATTTTGTTTATTTTATTATGAGGAGTGCAAAACCGATGTTTGATAAATAATAATTAAATACCCTCTCATATCATATACCTACCCACCCATTATACAATTTTTTGTTCTCTAAAACTATTTGGATCACCTCCATAACCATTCCTCCACTCTTTATAGTCCTCCCATGGTGACCCAAACTCTCAAGAGTCTCTTTTCAAGCATTTGGAGTCACACACTCTAGTATTGGATCCTCTCATTCTCTACATTATTCTAGTTTCAATATTATCTAGTTCCTTATATTTCCAACTCCTATTATTGTGATATTTACTTCCATGTCCATAATACATCCATTTAATTTTCAAATTATTTTGGAAAATTTTATGTCTCATAAACTGAATTTCTTAATTTTTATGTGATGTTGTTATACTACCAAAATATCACCTCAAATTTTCCTTGAAAAAAATATTATGTTATGAATACCATTTACATTTACTATAAATGGTATTTACCTTTCTGCACATATAATTATTTAGTTTGGACTCCCATGTACTTATTCCACACTCATTCATCATTGAATAATATATGATGATGATAGAATCCATGTCGATTGATCTATATGTCACAAAAAAATGATTGATAATGTGATGAATTTTATGAGTGAGCCCATAATTATGTAATTCTCTAATGAATCAGGTAATGTTTAGTCTCATGAGACATTATGTTGGGATAGGGAGTAAACCTAATTAATTTATGGACCTTTTTCTAACATGATGTCTTGGATGTTATCCTTAACCTATGTTTATGATTCACTGCTTTATATTGTTTCCACATTTCCCATATTGCGTTTATGTTATCATTCTATATCATGACTTAATTTTAATGTTTAGGATTCTCAATCCTTTTATTCCCCATTGATATTTCAGTTATGACATGTATTATTCTCTTCATGTTATTACATTTTTTCCCATTACTAGTCTTTATAGATCACCCCTTTCTTATTTCAGTCCTCAGGTTATCCCGAGTTGTGCTAATTGAAAGCTCGATAAGGATGTTTTAAGTAAAGATGTTTTTGTAAGTATTAAATTATAATGCATTTTACTAAGAATATCATGAGTCAGGTGAACCTACTCCTAGGAAAGTAAATTGTAATGAAATATATCTAATTCAAAAATATATAATAATTATCAATCATATAGTTTGTATTAAGTATAATATTATATATTAAATCATGAATTATTTAGTTATAAAGATAAGGGTTTTCATATGTGTTATCAAGGGAAAAATATAGGTATTTGTGGGATTATGGTTAGAAAACTATATAGAAAGCCTTAGGGGTAGGAATAATTATATAAAAACATCCCTATATTTTAGTTTGTATATATTATATTTTATATCATGAAAATACATCCATGTCTATGTACTATATGTGGAAGTGGTTCTGGGACAAATGTAACAACTGTGACAAGGTGATCAAGGAGAGTCTCGGTGTAATGTGGTATAAAAAATGGGTCTTTCAATGAACCTAGTATAAAATTACAAGGGTATATGATTTGGTAAATTCAAAATGTCATTAAAAACCATTACTTAGGGGGGAAATACCGCTAAGAATATATATTAGGAAATAGATAGTGGATATTGTAGATTACCACATAAAAATTTATAATTTAATGAAATACATATATTTTATAAGTCATCTTGTAAATATCATTAGATTATGATTTATGTGATTGAAAGTTTAAAATTATGCATTCATAATTTTCCATTCATTCAAGATAATGGTTGGAAAGAGGAGGAATCATGTAAATATTCAATTTGACAGGAAATGTGATGACTGTCCCAATGATATCCCTAACACAATGGAATCAGGAATCAAAAACCTTGTGGTGGTACTCTCTCAATTGACTCTGGTTCTTAATAGAAACATAGATTAATAAGATCTCTCAAAACCCCCAAAAAGTGAACATTATGATATTGAGAGATTTATGCAACAAATCCCTCAAAATTTCAATGGATCATCCGACCCCTAAATCACAGAGCAATAGATCAACTCTGTTGAAAAGATCTTATCAACCATTAAATGTTCTAAAAAATAGATGCTTCTACTAGCTATTTATTGTATATAGGGATAAGATGATTAGTGGTGGAAATTGATTTACAATAATAAGCATGAGGAAGAGATCAATGTTATGGGGTGGAAGGAATTATTTAAAATGTTTTTTCGATAAATATTTTCCTCACACTCCTCGTCGTAAAATGGAATGATATTTCCTTTCCCCCAAGAAAAAAGGAGATGAATATATCAGGGTGTATGAGTCTATCATAACAAGACATTTATGACATGCCTCTGGCTTTTTCTTTACCTCCAAATTCATGTTTGCCTCATTTTTTGTGGGATAAAACAAAGTCTATGAAAATTCCTGCCGATCTAATACTTTGATAGTGATGAAGAAATTTTCTAATGTTCCCTCAAAGACGAAATGGTGATCAAATAACATCAAGGGTATCATGGGGATATGTAGTGGAAAGTGGAGATAAATTCTTGTCATCTGATAGAGAAATATAATAGTGCCATGAAATTTCAACAACCCACTTGTCAAATGTGTGGAAAGAAGAACCCTGGAAATTACCTTATGGGAGGGAGGAAATGATTTTGGTGTGGGAAGGAAGGAAACAAAGCTAATAATTACTAACATGAGAAACCTTTAAATGAGATGGAGGAAGGGAACGATCCAGTCAACCCTGAACACATTGTTCATTGTATAAACTGGAAGAAACCCTACCACATTGGAAATCAATGCCCTAAACCATGGTTTTTCAGAGGCAACCAACAAACTCCAAGGGGGAAAGGGTAATATTTTTCCATCATAATCACCAAGGTGGATCCCAGAAACTAAATGGTGTAATTTATGCTATTTATTTATTTAATAATAGAGAGATAACTTTTATATTCATGTTCTATTAATTCCTTCATATCAAGGGTGTTTAGTTTAACTATTCAAACATCACCACAAATATTAGAAGTAGATATGTCAATGAAAATGTAAAATAGGGAATTATTTCATCCCAGTATATAACTCCTCCCTTATGAAATATTTGGGCTGAAAATTCTAGTTAACCCTATCATACTTCCTCTGGTGGAATTTAAGGAAATTATTGGAAATTAATGGATTTCCCTATATATATCCAATAAAATTTGTTGTAAGAAGGAAATCAGTATCTATATTGTGAATCATCCTTCAATTATGATCAACTGCATGGGGGAGGAAAAATATTCTATAGCACTAAAATATCAAGAATTGATATTATTGAATTATGATAAACCACTCCTAGATAAAATTGTTTATTATAAGGAAATAACAATTCTCGAATACATTCATATTTTAAGGGACTATACGGATGTGTTCCTTGAGAATTTTTCAGTATTCTTTCCAATCGAGAGGTTAGTGTTTCAATAGTTCTTATACCCAAGGAATTTAGATTATCCAATAGTCCATATAGAATATTTTTTGGGTAACATTAAGTGTTGAAGAATCAACTACATGAGAATCTATATAAAAGGATCATACACCCATGTACATCAAAATGGGGTGCACCATTCCTCTTCATTAAGAAAAAGGATGGGTCATTAGGCCTTTTCCATTATTATTGTGAGAATAAAAATATCATGATAAAGAAAAAGTATCCTTTTCCATGTATTTGTGTCTTTTTCTATCAGATACAGGGAGAAAAATACTTCTCGATGATGGAACTATGGTTAGTATATTACCTCACTAGGTTGATGAAGGAAGATATCCTCAATATAGCATTTCTTACATGGTATGGGCTTAATGAGTTCATAGTAATTCCATTAAGACTCACAAATTCACCATAAATCATTATGGAAATTATGAGTAGAGTCTTTAGATATTATCTCAAAAAAAATCTGTATTCTTTATAGATGATATATTAATATTATCTAAACCCATGGAGGATTATGTGGAGTATCTGGGCATTATGCTAAAAGCCATGTAAAATGATAATCATTATGAAATGTCTATCAAATATGATTTCATGTTGAAATATGTTTCATTTATTGGTAATATCATCACTTGAAATGGGATATCAATGGACCCTTTAATAATAGAAGCAATTGATGACTTTTTGTGGACAACATCTGTGATGGATATCCGTAGCTTAATTTTTTTGGTTGGGTATTACCATCAATTGTTGTGAAATTTATTGTTTATTTTAGACCCTCTAACCAAGATAACTCAGAAGGGATCTATTTTTTGGAATGATGAATGTGAAGAGATCTTGATGGAGTTGGAAAGGATTATTATAATTGCACATTTTCTAACACTACCCACAAGTGGATATATTTTTGTGGTATTCAGCAATTATTTTAATAATGTATTTAATTTTTGTTAATTAAAAATGAAAAATTCATAACCTATGTTTAAAGGAATTATAAATTTTAAGAAAAGAACTACCCAAATCATGATCTAGAGATGGTTGTAGTAATATTCACTTTGAAAAACTGGTGGCATTATCTCATTGGGGACAAGTGTAAAATATATACAAATCGAAAAATACTCAAAAATTTATTCACATATAACGATATTAATGTGTTCCAACAATGGTGGTTATATTTGATAATGGATTATGACTACTCAATTAATTACCATCATAAGAAAGAGAATAAATTGTAAGATTTAATAGGCTAAAAGGATCCATTAATGTTATCATTGATGAGAAATGAGAAGGATCTAATATTTGGTGATTTGAAAAATATTGAATGGGAAATATCAATAGAAGGTAGATCATAAATCCTTTAACAAATGTCCTCTCAACTGTACATTATGGATTGCTCAAATGAAACTGAAAAAGTTGTTTTGGGAATTCAGATGAAAGTTGAAACTATAAGGAAATTGAAATCCTCGTAGTTAAATGTTAATGAAGAAGGAGTCATATGATTTTGGTCATGACTATGTTTACCATCAATTCCTAATTTATATAAGGAACTATTGTCTTATGCACATAGTTTGACTTTTTCCATTCAACCAAGAAGCACAAATATGTATTGATATATTTGAGAGTATTGTCTGTGGGACAATATTGAGAAGGAGATAAATGAATATACATCAATGTTCCTATTATTCCAGAAATTGAAAGATGAAAATAAAATTTCTAAGGTTATGATGATACCATTACCCATACCATCATTGAAATGGGAAAAAATCCCTATGGACATTTTCACTGGACTTCAAAAGACATCGAGGGGAAACAATTCTATAATGGTTGTTGGGGATAATCTTAAAAATACATATCACTTTTTATCAAATTTAGTATTCTTCCATCTTGATCAACATTCATGGATATAAATTAGAGAAGTGTTAAATATTTATGGAGTACCCCTATCGATTGTATCTGATCAAGAACTGAGATTCACCTCTATGTTCTGGAAATGTCTTCTGCATCTTCTAAACATTGAGTTGAAATTAAGAATGGATTATCTCACTCAAACTAATGGACAATCCGATTAGACTATCCAGAAATAGGATAACATGTTTTTATGATGTTCTATTAAATTCAATTGAGGGTGGGACCAACATCTACCTCTGGTCGAGTTCTCCTCCAAAAAAAAATCCACTCATCCATCCAAATGGATCCCTATGAATCACATTATGGGAAGAGGTTTATAACATCATCCTGTTGGGATGAAGATCGGGAAAAAATTGATATGACCTGAAATGGTCGTGGAAGTGGTGGAAAAGTTAAATACCATTCAACAGCACGTCAAGGATGCTCATAGTCGATATAAGAGTTATGATGACAATTGTTGAAGAGACCTAGAGTTTGATGTCAGATAAATGGTTTTTCCCTATATATCTTCATGGATGAAGTTCATGATATTTGCGATGAATAGAAAACATAGTCCAAGATACATCAACCCCTTTGACACCCTTCATTGCATCAGATCGGGGGACTATCGACATTCTCTCCTACCTATCCAAAATCAATTAAATGATGTATTCCATATATCATTCTTTGGAAATTACAAACCTAATTCCTCACATATTCTCAATCATGATGTGGTACCATTGGAGATTGATCCTTCTTATAAAAATAATCTGGTGAGAATCATAGTAAATATGAAAAAAAACATTCTATGAAATAATCTAATGCACCTTGTCAAAGTTCTATATAGAAACCACATGTCTAAATAAGGGATGTGGGATCCGGCAGATGTGATGAAACAGAGTAACCCTCATCTATTTTAGTGTGGGAAATTAAAATGTTTATGCATAAATTTATTAAAGGGGAAATATTGTAACAATTTAGAAAGATATAAATAAAATTTGCACTACAATTTATTTAAATAACTTATTATGTACTATGGTTATAGAAAACACATGAACTATTTTATTTATTATATAATATTATATTTAAATAAAAATTAAGAATATATACCATTGATAATATATATGTTGAATGTTGATCATATTATTATCATAAATATTGGGTTTTAATAAATCTAATTTACAAATATAGTGCAAGTGATGGCCTCAACTAGTAGAATAATACTCTATGAAGGACAATTATCAGAGCTTCTAAGGGTGATAGCATCAGTAGAATATTCCATTTTCCAAGCCCAATATTAAATCCAGTAACTTCAGTATGAGTGAAACCATTTACTGGAGAAGTTCATGCTTATCGAGAACATGACCCAAACCAAGTACTTTGAACCACCCCATTAAAGTCTCATAGTCACACACCACACCCTTATCGAAAATTATGGTGTATTAAAGGGATATGTATCAAGTTCATATATATATATATATATATTTAAATTAATTTATTATAGAATAATGAAAATATATTTATCCTATTATTATTTTATATAATTTTTTTATTTTTATACTTTAAAACAAAAATAGTATTTTTGTCTAATACTAAAATTAAATTAAGGAATTTATTTTCATGAATTAATGGATTTTTGAAAAATTAATATTTTTTTTATTATTGAACAGTTTTTGTTCAAAATAATTGATCATATAATTTTTATGAAGTTAAATGTAATTTTTATAACGCTTTAAAAATTTAATAATAAACAACCTAGCATTTTTTTTATAAATTTATTTTTTCATTTTGAAGTAAAATCACAAATTTAGAAATTTATTCATATAAGATGAATCTTTTTTTCAGAATCCAAACATTAAAATTAACCAAATATGAATATTTCTTAATTTTATAAGACAGTCAAATGGTTGAGTTAAAATTAAATATCTTATAAATATACATTGTGTATTACGATATCATAATGACCCATAAGTGATGTAATGAATACTATAAAAGGATAAAATGAATAAATATATTCTTTCTCTTTAAAATAATGATATTTTTAGCCATTATTATTAATATATAAATCCATTATGAATCATCTAAAACCATTAATATATTTGTAGGTTTTAAATTAATTTCATTAAGATTATGACTCACCACCACATTAGAGAGGGAATTATTCTATCAATTTCATCACCGAAAATTATAAAATAAAAATTAAAACCACTCTCATTTGGGATAAACTATGGGAAAACCTATTCAAAGGTCTGTGGTTTTGGTTATTTCAAAATATAGAGTCCAAAACCTATTTTTTAGAGATTATAATTAAATCCCCACTCATTTAGTATATAATCCAACCCAAGATCCCATTTCTAATCAATAAAACGCCTTTTATAATGTCCTTACTCTTACCACCCCTCTATAGAGTCCTCCCAAAGTGACCAAAATCTCTCAAAAAGATCATCCCAAGCATTTGGAGTCACACACTCATGTAATGGATCCACACCTTCTTCTAATTATTTAAGTTTCTTTATTATATTATGCCTTATATTTCCAATTACAATTGATGAGATATTTATTTCCATGTCCCTACTACTTCCCATTTTATTTTTAAATGATTAGAGACCCTGTGTAATCTAATAAAATCATTTTAGGAATGATTATATGATGTCATTATGATGTCAAAATGTCACCACGATTATTTCATGCCAAAACTATTATGTAATGAATACCATACCCATTTCCAATCAATGTTTTTGACCTTTATAAACACACGATTTAGTTAAATATGAATTACATGTATTTATTCCATATTAATTGACCGTGGAACAAAACATGATGATGAATGAATCCATGTTTTATGATCTGTGTGGAACACTTAAGCATGAGAATATGAATGTTATGGGTGCACTTGAAATTATATATCACTCCAATGCATTGTGTAATGTTTAGTCTCATGATATTTCATGTTGGAATTAGAAGTTAACCTGATTCCTTTATGGAAATTTTCCATCAAGATGTCTTGGAAGTTATCCTTAAACCATGTTTCTGATCAAGTGTTCTATGTTGTTTCCACATTTCCCATGTTGCCTTTAGGTTATAATGGTATATCATGTATTGATTTTCATTTTTGTGATTCTCACTACATTTATACCCCATTGATATGAGTTTTATAACATGTATTATTCTCTTCATTTTATTCAATGTTTATTCCCTTGCTAGGAATTATAGATGAAACCTTTCTTTGGTATGTGCCAAGGTTATCCCGATCTATTTTATGTGAGAGGATTTTGTGGACGTTTCCAACAATGATGTTGTTTTTTCAAGTTTCAAAATATAATGTAATGATCCTAATTCACAAATACAATATAAATATCAATCTTCTATGATTTATTAAATATAATATTATGTAATAAATCATGAATTAATATGTCATAATGTTAATGGTTGTTATATTTTTGGTACAAGGTATGGTATGTTACCTATCCACTTGTCCATCACTTAGGATAGATTCATCTCAGTTTTTTCTTGAACCATGAACCTTGTGGTAATTCATTTTTTAAATAATTTTTTAACTCAAATGTAGTTTACAATAAGATTAGTTAATGAGAATTATATAATAACCCTTGAACATGCAGGTCCTATATAATAAAAGAGGATGGATGACCCATATTTCAACAAACATAATTTAATAATTAATAACTGATAAACCATAAAATAAAATTATATAAAATAAAAATACACTTACACATGTATAGTAAAATCTCATGAACGATCACACAAATGAAACAAATATATAAATGAACATTGTTTATAATTAAATTTAATTAATTCATTATTATCAGGATAAAGAAACTTCATATAGATAATTAATGAATAAATAAATTAATTCGTTTCATCATAATGATTATCTGAACTGTCTTGGATGAACCCATCATAAATTCATTCATGTAAAATAAAAAATATAAGAAATAATTATAGATAATTACCATTAATTAATTGATCATTTATTAATTATTTAGAAATTTATTACATAGTATAACACATCTAGTGATAACAGTGTAATTAGATTTTAATACTGCAATTAATTATTTTAGTGTGATTTATTAGTGTCCTTTATTGGTAGAAAACATGAATTGTACTTATTAGAGACATGAAATTTTCCTTCTCTGTTTTTCATCCATGATAAACCCCTAGGGATTCATTATGTTTCTCAATTGTACTACATGGTGTGTACTAACCAGCTATGAAATATGTTTTATACTTGTTTTCTACCCTTGTAACCAATTGGATGACTCATTGTGTTCTTCACATAAGGAAATTAATTAGTTAATTATCTGGTATTATGGTTATATGATGTGTGATTAATTAATTATATTGGTTTTTAGTCTCGTATGAGTGTTTTCATTGTATTGGTCACATTGTTAGGGTAACTTTACCCAATAAACCATGTAGAATACATGATGTACATGCCAAATACATCTCATTTAATTTGAATAATTTAGTGCAAGGATAGTCTATTATACACATAGTATTTAATAAATTGACTTTTGTCAAAATTACTATACAGATTTGGTATCCCATGATGCATCTAGGTGTAGTGAACTTGGGTGCATTACGAGTACTCATGCTACATATCATGTAACATAGTCTACCTTCTATAAATATTTGTCCCATATTTATGGAAACTATGATCATCATACATTCGTTCTTTTCTATTAAAAATTTATTAATCTTAAATTAAGATTATTAAAATGACTATAGCATGTTAATTTAACATTGGATTAATGAACAAATAATTAGGAAATGCAATATCTAACCACTATTTTACCCAATTGATCAATAATAAAAAACTAATTATAAATTTAAACATGACTTCTCTAATAAAAATTAAAGGTTTTTTCTATAGAAGAAGAACCATTTGGGAGAATAACCATTTATGTTTTTTCATATTTGATGGATCATTTTCAAATTCTTCCAGACCTAAATTTCATGACCTGTGAAATTTTTTTGTTTAATATTAACATAGAAATCCAAAAATTGATAGAGGATAATTCACACATAAAATTTATAACTAAAGTAATCATATCAAAAAAGGATTATATTTTCTTGGATTGTGTATTTGATGTAGTTTTTTATCTTCTGAAAGCCTTTTCTAATTACCATTATTGTGTAGGGAGGACCCAAAGTAGATCCCCTATAGTGGTGATCCACCCATGGTAATTTGATCTTTTAACGACACAAATAAATTGTCTTGTGCTGGTGTGGATGATTGATCATCATTTTTTGTTCTATTTTATCACATTGTGTTCCTCAAGGATTAAATTATGTTCTCTTGTTTTTATCATAAAAGATTGAATGATAGAAAGAGGAATCTAGAGAGAATTGTGTTATGCCCAACAATTCTAAATTCTCAATTAAACATAACAAATACTCATAGAAATATATTTATTTATTTATGGTATAGGATTAAATATTAGTTAGTCACCCAAAAACCATAAAATAAAATAATAAATCTTATATATCCCCATCACAAATTATAATTTTATTTTCAATATTTTATGCCATGAGATATTTTGCTTAATGATAAATACTATTTTTAATGGATTGAAAATTAATATTTATCATGAGACACAATGTTGGTCTACTCATATTCCTCCATATTTATTGAATACATTAATACATATTTATTAAATTTTTATTCAAAAATAAATATTATATTCCCAGTCTTGTGAATAAATACTAATAGGATATTTTATAAATAAAAATAATATCATATTTGTATTGTGGAGAATGAAAATTTATTTATAATTCATTCATTAATTAAATTATTTTATAATTAGTAAATAATTATTTTTTAACTTTCGAATATTTGTGATTAATATAGGCTAAATAAAATTATTCATGGGTCTTGAGAATAATATTTATTTCGGTAATTAAATTCAAATAGAATTTAACTCAGATCAACTTAAGCACTTAGTGTGTGGCCCTCTCGGATTCTATCTCATTGGAATTGTAGAAATAGGTCAATGGCCCCAAGAGAAAGAATATAATTTTTCAACTTCTACAACCACACATGAAAATATACTTTGTAATATAATGTATTAATCACAATATTAAATAATGCCTTTTTCATGACCGTGTCACACACTTATGTGCTGGATAAGTTTTTCTTTGACTATCTACATTAAGTTCATCATTATAACATGTCCATGGAATTTAATGTGACGATTTTATTTCAATCAATGGCTTGAGATATCATCATTCATTAGTATGTAGGGGATAATTAATTTCTTAAATTATTAATTAATAACATTTCATTTTTGATACACCCAATTTACCATACATCATGAAAACATATGGAGTCATGGTTTTGGTCAGCACATAAAAGTATGCATGTCATGACATGAATTGATAATATTATTAAATTCTACCTTCTATTGATCATCTCATATAGAGGAATATACAGTGAAACATAAATCTGAAAAATTAATACAAGCTAGTCCATTCTCATAATCTAAAATCATGGCAATTATGAAGTGTAAAATTCTTGAGTTAATGTATCATATTGTTTCATGTACTAACACTAGATAATCAACATTATATAGGTCCCGTCATAGTATGATATCCTAATATAGAACTATATTTAAGAATATCATCATAACATTTGAAGGATCCCATCATAGTGGGGAACTACTAGGACCTTATCAATGTGAAAAATTCTCTAGTAAATTATTAAATTAAATACATATATAGAAATGTAAAATATTTAATACGTTTTCTTATTAATAATACATTCTTTGAATATAAATTTAGTCCAAATTATAAATATTTTATTTAAAAAAACTAATACAACATAATAGTATACACACTAAATCAAACCAATCACCAAGAACTATGCCTATCACGTCTATAATCTCAATAGGGTGTCCCAGTATAAGGGATACATTATTGAGGATGATTATCATCACTCTCCCTAGTAGATGAAAAGTATGTGTCTCTAGACATAATTTTTCTAAAAGGGCACCAATGAGCTGGTGATTGACGAAGGTGAGATCACACATCACTACACTATATAACCCTACGCCTAAAAAATGATGTATAAAGGCCGAAGAGAGTATAACAAGATGTATGTTGTGTGAGCTCTATTCACTCAGAGTATGAATAGGAGGCCCCTATCAGAAAAAACGATAAATATTTTTATCATTAAAGGTGATAAATTGAATATAAATTGTATCTACATTTTATATAGTCATTACTATTTATAATTATTGTAGTGCATTTTTAAATAACGTTTTACTAAATAAAATCAATAAAATGACTTACTTAGTAAACATTAATAATGAAACATGAATAAAAAATAATAGATAAAGATGGATAGTAAATGGATTTATATTTTGTAAAAAATTTAGTAAATGATGTGATGATACCTTTGTATTTTTTGAATATATTGACATGTATAAAACACTTAATGTACATGGGATTCAAGTTGGGTAACGCATAGATTTTTTTTAAGAATAAAATTAATTTTTTAAAATTTTAAGGAATAATAATAAGATTAACATATCGATACTCGAGCTGGACTTCAAAGACGAAATATCACAATCATATAAGTGTTTTAATTTTATGAATCTTAAAAATTTATCTTTTATTGGTAATTTGTTTTAATATTTGTGTGGACACATTTCAACACTAATTTGGAATATATTATCTCTATTCAATTTTATTTTAGAGATACAAGGCTTCTCAGCTTTTATGTTTACCTTTATGAAAACTAGGATCTATATTTGTAGAGTTTTATTTTAATTTTAAAATTTTATTATGATGCTATGATTCCATTGAGTTTTAAGGAATTAGTTTACTGAAAGCTTATATGATATGTTTACAATATTTTATTGATTTTTAAATATATAAATATATATATATATATATTAATCTTCTTTATTCTAAAATATCTCAATCACTTCTAAAAAAATAAACTATCATGAAATTTTGAAATACATGTTTGTTCTAAAATTATACAAAATAAAAAAATTAGTGTATCTCACTTAAAACAAGCCAATGAAAAATAAAGTTTTTACACAATAAAGTTAAAACTCATATATGGGGATAACGATGACAAGAAGTATAGCTCTCTCCATCCACACTGGGATATTTATTACAAGTATGAATTGTTGTAGAATTTTTAATGGATCATTGTATCACTCACTATTCAGAAGTAAATTTTATATATTTTCTAATATGAGTATAATTTTCCCTCCATTTAGGACACAACATGTTAATATTGAGGACCAAAGTTTTATGATCATCAGAAATGTTAAAAAAATTAAAATCACCAACTAGAAGAAAAAACACTCTAGTAGTCAACCAAAGTGCTCAAGAAATATACTGGATCGACAAGGGGTTCCCAATAAAATTTCACCAATGTAAAATTTGTTTTTATATGTTAACTAGGATACCAAAATTCCTAGAAAAATTAAAATCAGAGTAAATTTTATCTAATAATACCACAATCACTAAATCATTGTATCTTTTGAGTGGGTTGTGGAACTCGGTGACCACAAAGAACCACCATAGTTTATAAAAGTGGTAAAAAAGAAATGATGATTCATCTTATAATATATTATCAATGTATCTTTGAAAATTGATACCAAAGTCTATCCCATATTTCATGCTCTGAGAAGCTTGTTGAGAATTTCCATCCATGTAATTCATACATGAATAGAATGTATCTTATACTAAGCCTATGATGGTATGTTTATGAACTCCCTTGAATATTCCATAATTTCACTCCAAAATATTATTGGTCATATAAGTAAATATCATGCCACCATCATATGCCAATGACCATTTTTCCTTCTTAATTTTTATTATATAGTCACACAAATCTAGATTATACCTATTAATTCCTTCAAAATTCATAGAAAATTTTATCTATTGTTGTTCATAAATTGAAATAAGAAGACATAATATCATTTAAATTAACATGAAAAATTATTCAAATATAAATTAATTTAAATAATCATACCCAACTACATGATCACCTTCTTGGTTATATCCCATTTAAAATGATTATAGTCATTTCCAGACATATCTACAATGAAATAATGATGTTAACTGTTTGGATTTATTAATTAAAACACATCACTATTAACAGCCTCTATAATCACTTGATGATGATCAGATATCAATCAAACTCCATGGAATTTTGTAACATGTCTGTATACACAGGCCAAGAATAAACTTTGTGGATCAAATTTCATCTTTTCAACAATAGAAAATGATTGTGGGGAGGGAAACAATTAATATCATGTAAGGATGAAATGAGTAATAAAAATTCAATCATTCTATAAATAAAATATTAATCAACAAAATAAATTTTTGGTAATATATAAATACATGGATACATTCTGTGAATGCTCAGAATAGCCTATGAAACTTATCCTTTTTTAATAAACCTATTTATCCTAGGACACATAATCAAAAATTTTGAGTTGATATAAATTATAATTGTTGAGATACAAAATTTCCATTAGTTACTAAAAAAATGTATATGATTAATATCAATCACTATACACTTTTAAAATATCTTTTCGTTAAGTCATACAAGAACAAGCATGAAAACTCCGATATTTGAAAAATAGATTCTCTCATTCCTGAATAAGTGATATAGTTCCACAAACTTTTCATAAATTGATATTTCATCTTAAATTATGAATATTAGTTTTATTAAATTTCAATCCATTCTATAATAATTTAGGTATACTATTTTAGGAATCATTGAAACATAAAAAAGTAGTTTATAAAATATCTATATAGTCACCAACTTATTACTTCATAATGAGAAAACCTATTATACATATCATGATAAATAAATTTATTCATAACCATCAAGAATAACATATAACAATGTGTGATATTTGATGATCTAGAAGGGTAAACTATTGAGATATCAATGATCATACAAGAATAACATGGGAAAAAGGGTTTGAGAACATGGGATTTACATTTGAAAACAATACCCTACATATCAGGGATCATAATATGGAGTCATGGAATAAATATTGGAAGTTCATAAAACATTTATCATAAGGTAATAAATGAACATGATTCATGAGATCATAAAATCGAAAAAAGACATGGAATTATGGAATACCCATAATCAAAAAAAAATATTTTATTTAGTAGTTAAGGATCTTTTCCAGACTATAGTAGTGGAATGGGTTCACTCCCCAAACAATATTAGTTTTCAAGGTTCACATCCAAGAACATAATAGTGTACATTGACCCTTACTAAACTATGATAATGCCCCATTATTGATTTGTTTATATCTAAGATATCAATATTTAACCAAAGCATTTGAGAGAGATATAAGTCCCAACCATCACATAAAAAATTAAAATATATGTGTTCCATAAAATCATAATCCATTCATCTTATAATAATATATGAAAATAAATGGTTTTCGTAAAAATTACATCATAAAATAACCCCTACAGATGAAATGGGTTTCATAAACTATACATCATTATCTCATAGCATAACCCCATGTAAAAGAAAGTGGTTTGAAAAACATTTTATCATCATATCCCAAATTAATCAATAGAAAGAATATGTTTTATATCCTTGGATAATATCCCCAACAAATCAAAAGTTGAAGGAATAGTTTTGTATTTGATGAATAAAAATTCCATTAAAAGACCATTCAAACACTATAAAGGAAAATACCATTTAATTTTTTCAATCATTTATTAAAAGAACTGTGAAAATATAATGGAAAAAAAATTTATTTGAAAATATCCATGTAAAAATGTAAATGAATATTTAAATAAAAAATTATTTATGATAGCAGGAAATTTATTTCATTCTGTATAAGTTATAATACATTCATTCCAGAAATTTTTCCAACAGGCACAACGTACCTCATTTGGAAATTGACTAAAATATTTCATTAAAAACATTTTTTAAAAATTAAATCCTTGGTAAAAATTAGATTAATACATATAATTATAATATTAGAAACCACATTAAATTTTTTTTTGAAAACATGGTTGTGGAAGAAAATAGGTTTTCAACCAAAGACAGAAATGGAGTCCATTTTCCTTGAAAACATATTTTTGGTCTCTTTAGTAAATAAGATGAGTAAAATGAAATTAAGAAAAGTATTTTAATGAAATAAATCAAGGATAACAAAAATTATATGTTTTAATATAGGTATATTATTTGATTTCAATGTTATAGGCATAGTCATAATCAATCCGAATGAACAATAATATTGTGACATAAAACACTTACAACTATAGTAACATTTGAATCACAATCCCCTTGAAAGAATAAATACAATTAAAAAATTAAGTATTATAAAAATAATGATATTCATGATATTACATATCAATAGGTAACTACATACACAACACAAAATAAAAAAATTATTTTTGCATAAGTCTCCTACAACTAAGAGTGAGACTAGAAATCCCTTACCTTTGTTCTGATTTTTTTGTAAGAATTTGAACCCCATATATATTAAATATATATTTATTATACATATATAAAATAACTCTAATAATATATAACATACTGTATATTATTTTATTATATCCTTTTATTACAAATATATTAGCACTTATTTATTAAAATCATTATTTTGTGTGATATTTGAATCATTTTTCATTTACATTCTAGTTCAGTTGTTTTGGTCCTTATAGTTTTATCACGGTTCCATAATATACATGATATTTATAATGGTATAAATATTATATATATTCATTATATGCATTTTTATTATCATTCATAAAATATAATAATAGAAAAATTAATTTATTCATTCATATAGATGGTAGTCTGTACGTACGCATAAACGTTGTTTCAATTTTTTGATGGATGAAAAAAAGGTAAATAATAAAATACCGTTAAAAAAATTATATAATCTATATCATATATATATATAATCCTTACTTATTACCATCCAACTAGAAATTAAATGAAAAATTAATCACATAGCTTCGTGGAGGTGGTACACCACATGTACACATGATTGATGTTATCATTTTCCAATGATTTGAAATAAAAGATGGTATATATGATATTATCATTATAAAAGTAAAATTATGTCATAATTTACATATATAAACATATAAATTATCATAATACCAATCCATTAATGATTCTATTGATAAATGATTTCTACCGCAATATGGAGATGGTTGCTTGTAGGTATACCTGAGCGATATTTTCACTTCTCATTTTATTGAAAGAGGGTAAATAAATGTGTTTTTAATAATAATAAAAAATTAATTAAATATAAAATACTTAAGTTATTATTTTCTCATAAAAACATATATTAAAATGTGTAAAAGAGGAATGTAAAATAAATTGATCGGTTAAGGGGGTTACCTCATCTTCGAAACCACTTCTTTAGATCTACTCTAAAGAGATATATAGTATGAAAGGTAATAATTTAGATAAGATATTATCATTATAAAAGATTAATTATGTCATAAGTATCTTATTTAAACATGAAACTCTTCATAATACCCATCTATGAAAGATGGTAAATATAAGTTAATTGTATTTCTACATGGAGACGGTTAGTCATATGTACGCATGAGTGATATTTTAACATAACATTTAATGGAATATGGGTAAATACATTTTTCCCATAACCATAAAAACATTTTTCCATATTTTATATATTTAATTAATTATTTTATGATAAATACCATAAATTTAGAATAGGTTAATAAGATTAAAAAACGTTATGAGTTTAGAAAGTTAACTCTTCTTTGAAACAACTTCATTCGATCTATTTTAAAGGGCTCCCGAGTTGGTATTTTAGGAACAACATAACCTATATAATGTGGATAGTGAATATTATAATAGAAATTGATAGAGGGTTTTTGTAACAACGGGACCCATCCAAGAGCATAGACACCCCCGCCTTAACAAGGTCATCTGGACCTAGACTGCTAGGCACCACCAGTCTCCTTATAGACATGTGGACCCCACTTGAGGCCAACCTACATGCCTGAACGGGCCATCAGAATATTCAATATCAACCATAGTCCAACACATTTTCTTTTAGTGCACTTTTTCCTCACTCACACACACCCTGAGAAAATTCCCAGAAGGTCACTCATCCGGATAATTACTCTCATCCATGAATTCTTAAATGTTGTGTAATAGTCTGGTAGCCTACAAAAAAGAGTGGTAAATAATGTTTAAATGAGTGATATCATTTTTTTTATTTTTCCATTTTTCATTATGTGGTCGTTTATTTTTATATATGGAATGGTTGTAGTGGTGTAAAGAAGTGGGGGATGAGGTTTTTTTAATTGATATGAAGAGAACTTTTCAAATTTCTTAAAAGATTAAATTATTATAAATTCAGTTTCATGTCAAATTCCATTTAAGGGAAAAGTATTCAAATATGAGGTATTATATGGGTTTAATAAAATTAACCAATATAATTTAGACATGCTTCTATGTGATATTAAACCTTATCATTTTTATTAAACCTTACTTAAACATTATTTATTTTAACTATAGTAATAACTTTTTTAGTATTAATGTTTTTAATTTTTACTATTAATTTAAAAAATCATCCATAAATGAACAAATTAGGAAATTTACAACCATATTTTTATTAAATAATGTAATAAATTATTATTTTGAAAAAAAATATCATTAGTGTCAATTTTGACATTATTCATTTAATTTTAATTAAAATACATAAAGACAATGTGGGAATAAAAATATAATATTTAACAAAAAATTAAAGTGTAATATCCAAATATAAAACTCATAAATCACTATAAATTACTACAATTATATCACATTTAATATTTTCATAGTAATTTATTTTATTTTTTCATTAATTGAATAAATACTCTTCTATAATTGTGTATGAATTTATTGTAATTATATAATACCAAAAAATTATAAATAAACTACAATAATTAATATAATTTAATTATTCAAAAAATTAATATTAATATTCATTAATTACTAGGACTTTCTCTATGTGAACACATAATGTATTTTGAAAACTAACAGAGTGACATTTTGTAATTTATTTGATTTAAATGTAATAAATTTTATTTTTAGGAACATGTTTCCATAAAAATATTATTCTTAACATATGGTGTTAAATTTATAATTTCATTGGAATGGTAATAATTATTATAAAAAATCATGGTCTTGTCACCTAGTTTTTTCCAAGATTACCCAATTTACTCTTTAATTAGGGTGATAAAATTTTTCATGGTTACTATTATTATCGACCAAAAATAAAAGGGGTCTTATTCAAAATTTTACCTTATTTATTAAAAATATGGAATATATTTTATCATATTTATCACCTATAAATAATACAATATTATTTTATGTTGTGTGGGAAAAATTCTATTAATTTAGATTTTTGAAAAATATAGTTATATTATAATTAAATAAAAAAATGTATCATTTGACTAGAAAAATGTAAGAAAAATTTAAAACATTAGATTAGGTATATAATATATATATTTCATTAAATAATTTAAAATATTAATCAATTTAATTTGTTGTGATAAAAAACACTACACACATAAGAACATTTTCTTTTACGAATATGTCTTTTCTACATATATATTGGGTTTTACACCAAATTCAAACATAAAATTTATTAAAATTATTATAGTTTTATTATTTAAAATATAAGAGACGTTATTTTAATATTATTCCAGTTTAAAATAGAATTTATCTATGTATTGTTTTTATATAACATATATTTTTCCCCACAAAATTAGTATTTTCACTATTCACTAGAAAACCAATCATTTCAGAAATATCCCAGAATGTCTCCAAAAATAATTTTCATATTATGGTCCCTAAAATGTAGTTAGTTTTAGGAAATAAAATTTTCAATGTTATAAAAAATTAAATATAATATTTTCCCATAAAAAACAGTAAAACATATTTTAAAATAAAATCTATTTTTAATGGATAATATAACATTGATAAAAATTGGGTTCTTATTTAATAAAAATTAATCAATACATTTATATTGGTTAGGGTGTTTTTATATTTCCCATGAATTAGTTAATAATGTTCGTATATAGTAATTTAATCGATTGGTTATAATAATCACATAATAATATTTTAATAATATGTTGCTATTTGTTTAAAATTAATATTTCATGTAACATAAGATACCGAATAAATAAAATTATTTAAAGAGAAATATGTTCATAAATATTTGTGTTTCAATGTGACAAAGGAAAATCCTAACCTATTTTTTATCATTTAAAAAATTAATGTTCCTTATGATCATGAGAACCACTGAGAAAATTAGTGTTGAATCTGTGATGATCTTTCAAAATGTCAATTCAATTGAAATTAACCCCCTCAAAATGTTACTTTTTTATCCTTAAAATTTTGTATAGAAATATCATAAATATGAAATTTTTAGAATATAAATTGAAGGAAGCAAGTGTTACAAGGTTGGTCGTTAGTTTGAGAACGTACTTCGTTTCCATGGAGATTTCTATGAGTCTATTGAAATCCACTACTATAATAAGTAAATAAAACATGAGCCATCATTTCATTAGAATAATTAAATCTTTTTATAAGAATGATTATACTGACTCTCATCAGTTTAAAAAGTTTTTCTTCTAAATCTATGACTGCAAAAGACTATAAAACATTAAAAATATCTCCAAACTATATCATCTGAAAATTAATATTATCATTTTCTCCATATGATAAGAGTATATGTGGTGGGTCCTACCATTATCTAGTGTACTCCACCTGGTGAACCTCACTAATTTTCCTCTGATGTACATTTTTTCCAATAAGAATTTATACTATTCCTCAAAAGATTCTAAAAAATTCTATGAGATACTGTATTTTTCTGGTATTTCTCACTGATGGACTTTTAAGAATCCTTCACCCAAAAACTATGTCTCGTATCAATTCTCACTACACCCCTATTTTTTATTCTTTAGCTTCCAAAAATTTTAACCTGGTTGGAAACATTCACTACTCCAAAAAATCAGTATGTTAGCAATTTTATATAGGGAACATTTTTAGGATGAGTTGTATTTGAACCCCCTTTTTATAGGTGCACTCATTTGAAAACAGTGAGAACTAGAATTCATTTTCATCTTAATGGAAACACAAATACAAAAACTCCCCTCAACTCAAATACATTGAATTTTACACAATCCTTTAAGAGTATTATCAATAATTAAATTAGACTCCATCTCCTTCATCTTCTTAAATATTTCATAAAATCATTGTTAAGAAAATTATTAAAAATATCTTAAATTGTCTAGATAATATACATTAAATGATCCTTGTAGAATCATAATGTTACTAAAATTACGATAACACGTATTTTAATATACAATAATTTATGATTTGTTACATAATGATACATTTAATATAACCCCATAACATCTTTAGGACCAGATTATTTGGGTAATTAGGTACATAACATAATAACAACCAATGAATTATAATGACATAAACATAAACTCCATAAATCACCCTTAGATTCTCTCGATTATTCATTAATTCTTTAGGAAAACCAGGTGAAATAGAAAATTAAGGGGTGATATATAAATCCCAATAAGGGAATAAACAAAACATAGAATACGGTAAAGTGTTTCAAGTGATTAAATTGGTATATCAATGTGAGGGTCCTATTTCATCCTCTATGGGAGACTGACACTCGTTCGTCCCCTTTTATAATCCAGAATATATTTCCCCTTTTCAATCAATTTTTCTTATCCTAATGTTCCATAATTGTTTGAGGGTTTTCTCATTATACTAATCTCAACATTAGAATTAATAGCCGCTTCATCTCATTTAAAATTGTCACTAGTAGCATTGTTCAATCATAAAAGACCTTTAGTAGACATGTTTGACCAATTTTTGTTAATTTGTGTGGTTTTAAATATTGAGATATTGTTTTCCTTCTTGAATATGGACACATTTTGAGTTTCTTCACCTCAGAGAGCGATATTATCCAAGCCTAGTCCACTGCACCACCTATATGCAACAGATCTCACTTCTTATTCTTCAAATGGTTAGATTATTTCTTAATGAAGTGGGACTCTCTAAATACAATTATTTGGGTTATCTTCCAAAATCATACACTCATTTTTAATAATACCTCATTTATTTGAATGCTACGTAATTTAGTATTATATTTATGTTCGCTGATTATATATCAAGGGATTTTTTCAACCAAGTTTCTCTGCAAATATGTGTTGAAGTTGATGTTACAAAAGGTCTATTCGACTTCGTGTGGATTGTTGTAAGTGAAAAATTCTGATATAAACAACATATTTACTTTTATACATGGTTTATTTTTTCTGTTTTTCTAATAAACTTGGACACCAGAAGGTAGTTTGTAGTAATGGGTTAGGAAAGAATATCCAGATGAAAGAGGCTGAGGGGATAGGTCCTAGTATCAATGATCTGATAATTGTGTTAGAGAGGAATATGAAGGACCTGATTGAAGGGGAAAGGAAAATGGTCAGTATTCAGAAAGATCCATGATATAAGGACCTTGATCCGAAGGTGTTGGATGTCTTCAGCCAATTGAAATTGGTTTTCGAGAAACAAAAAAAAGGTATCTTAGATTCTAGTGGACTCTGACTTAATAGAGGTCTCTATCCTTCAACTCAGTTGGCCATTGGAAGTTCTTCTCTCATGATTAATAATTGCATAGTGGTTGATCCATATATAAATGTTTTTATATAAGGGGTTTTCTAGAGTAGGTATTTCAAATAGTTCCCAATTAAAAAGTATTGAAGTTATGTTCTGGTTTTGAGAAGTAGGTTCACCTACCATACTCACAATAAAGAAAAGGGGTGTCTAAAGAGGTGAGCGTTTTGGGTTCCTTGGACCCAAAAAAAATCATCTCAAAGGATACATCCTACTATATGGATATATGTAATGTAATGAATATTTTATCTGAGGATTATTAGGTAATTGTGATGTCCTTATGCAAGATGATTCTCATAAAATTACCTGGTGCTAAATTTGGGCAACTTCTTTGATGTTTTGGATGTCCATGAACTGGTATAGGATTAAAATGAGGTAGAATCAATGGATGACCATTATGTAAAACATTAAAAGGACATTTTTGAAGGAATTAAATATAAATGTCTCCACAACCTGACAAGGAAGAAAGGAAAAAATGGAAATCAAGACTCGTGTATATGTATTGTTGCTAAGGGGAAATTCAAAAAATATAAAGACTATTTACATTTCCCAAAACTAATGAAAACATGGTCAAACAAGAAGGGTGTAACCAAGGAAATCTAGGACCATTATATGGAAAAAATTAATATTCGAAACATGAAAAATATAATATGGCGGGTAAAGTGGAATGGACTAAATAGGAAGGTGATGAAAACATAGATGTTAAACATCTGGATCTTATTATAAATTCCAATAAGAACTACCCTTAGATTCAATACAAATTAATTCCATAGATGAAGATAAGTAAATAAAATTTTAGAGACACAAATGGGTGAAATATAATGAGGAACAATAAAATTTGATCCTTGAATAAGATAAAATCATGCCACATGGATTAAATGTGGAGAATATGAATGTTTAGGACAATTATCACCCATGGAACAAACTAGCTAGTCTCTTTGATGATCTACTTCAAGAGAACCCAAACCTGAAGGGTAATAATATTTTTTGGAAGATCTAAGTGGTAATAGAATCTATCAACTTTAGCATTTTTTAATGCTTTTTTAATATAATATAGCATTTTATAATCATTGTATATCTTTTTGGTTTTGAACTTTCCCTCAAAACAGCATTTTCGGAATACGCATTTTAATTAAGGAATGTAAAACTACTAAGACTACATAACATAGTGTAATTAGGATAAAATATAATGAACCATACATGGAATATCATTGTATAGAAAAATTATCCAATGCATTGGAGGTCTATATAATATCGGTCCCACCCATCACATTTATACCATGTACATGCATAAGTGTGCCCCATAGATCATCCAACATAATGATGTACTTTATCAATTTTAACCCCAATATTAAGGAGTTAGGGTTTCATAAATTTAAATCCTCAATCATTAAAGGATATATAAAACAATGTCAATATCATATTGTGTAAATGTATATGATTATTCACTAAAAAATGATTCCTATGGAAAATATAATGATAAATTTCGATAGCATAATGGGTGTACATATAGATTTTTAGAAGTGGTGAATGATACTAAAAGGGGTCTGTAAACACATGGGAATCATAAGTAATGTAATAGGGATATATAAAAATATTTCCAAACATGGAAAATTTTAAATATTGATACATGGGATAAATAAGGTTATTGTATAAAGGAGGGAGGACCGGATCCCTTACCAAGAGATGGAGATTATAAAATATTGGGTGTATCTTCATAAGAGCATAGGGGAACCTGTCACGACCCGTCATCGGGGCCCATTCCATGACTACCCAATGCCCGCCTTCCGTAGGCCAGGGGCTGGAGACTAGAACCAAAGGCATAAATCTCGATAAAAGGGAAGGAATTTCCTTGATAAAATTAAACAAACACAACAGAGTAAGCAACAGAAGTAAGAACTAAGTAAAATTGAGTACAAAATTAAGTGTTGAAATGAAACGGGGTGAAAATACAAGCCCAACAGTAAGTACAGTAAAACTGAAAAACTAGTATAACAGCAGTAAAGTAAGCAGCAATGACTGAGTCGTCCTCCGGAAATCCCACCTGAAGGATGGGTACAGATGGTCTCCTCGGCACCGCGGGTCCGTCTGTCTGCTCTGTGTACGTCCCGCCAAGTGGTCCACCTCCGAGTACAGTCTGTCTCCACAACTTTCTACCAAGATCAGCGATGTCTATCATCTGCATCCATAACAACGTAGTGCGGGCATTGCCTATGTAGGGGTTAGTATAACAATACTCATTAGGGACCTCGAGACCCCCGAATATCTCTCGGAATCCATGAAGGATAAACCACAAAGAAAAGATACAATCACGAAGTAACAACCAACTTTACTTAGGTATATGCCCATACATATACCTAAGTGGTCAATCACAATTTGGATCCAACTCTCGAGCCCAATCATAAACCAGTCCACATAGGAAAGAAGTCAATCACATCGATGATAATGATTGAAAAGTCAATACTTACCTCACACATGTATACACAACATAAAGAGAGTAAGAGATGATTAGTTGTATCCTCTGAATCATCTATTACTGTCAAACGGTAGATACCCGCAGAAACCATAATCAACAGTATCACGTTGCTACTGAACCCATGGAGGATTTTGTCCAGTTGTCATCACTGCCGAACCCATGGAGGATTCCAGTACAGTTTTCGTCACTTCCGAAACCACGGAGGATTCTAGTATAGTTTTCGTCGTTGTTGAACCCAAGGAGGATTCCAGTACAGTTGTCGTTATTGCCGAACCCAAAGAGGATTCCAGTACAGTTGTTGTCGCTGCCAAACCCACTGAGGATTCCAGAACAGTTGTCATCGCTGTCGAACCCATGGGGGATTCCAGTATAGTTTTCGTCACTGTCAAACCCACATAGGACTCTAGTACAGTTGTCGTCACTGCTGAACCCATGGAGGATTCCAGTACAGTTGTCGTCGTAGCTGTAGTCAGCATTAGGGATCCCATACACAACACGCTCAATTATGGGAGGGTCTGCTCCTTGAGCCAAGGGGTCGATACATCAACTATCATGAAGTCCAGAGTTGATTTTTTTTGAAGTTCTGTCTCATCAAAAGTAACCCGACGTGACAGACGGCGCGTCAATAGGATGCCTGGTCTATGAGTTATTAGATTTTCCGTTCCAGGGGTCGGGTTAATTTTTAGGCTCAAACCAACCCGACCGTACTACAACTACGTCCGAACATAGAGTAGAGTAATCCAAAACAATGTCTCATCAATAGGAAAACAATGTAGTTGAAGGCACGTCAATCGGATGTCCGGTCCTTAATTTATAAGTGTTTCCACTCTGAGGGCCCGATTGGTTTCGAGTTCAAACCAACCTGGTCGTTTTTTCAAAGTCATCCAAAACTCACATAGATTGTCTAAAAAGGATCGACTTGTCGTAAGGGTCCCAGTGCCGTAGAAGGTACTTCGATCGAACGTGCGGTCTTAAAGTTCTTCCTGTTTAAGTGAAAACGGGTCTGGCCCGTTAAGCCCAATGGGCTGGCGGGTCGGGTCAACCCATTTTTGGCGAGTCTGACCCAGCAGAAGGTCGGACCGGCCCGGAGAATTGCGCGGCCCGGCCCGAGGGGTGTGGCCCGGTCCAAGGGGGCACGGCCCAGCCCGTTGGGGCGTGGCGCGGCGGGGTGCGGCCCGACCCGGCACGGAGTGGCCTGGCCCGGCGCGTCGCGGCGGGGTGCGTCCCAACCGGGCAACGCACGGGGTGCAGCCTGACCCGGAATGGTGCAGCCCGTCCCGGCGTGGCGCGGTCAGGCTGGCCACGGCTCGGCCGGCTGTCTGAGCGATCGGGGGGGGGGGGGGCGACCCCCCGCTTTCTCTAACCAGTGGAACCCTCCCAACCGGTCACCCGAAGCCGGCCAACCTTCGAGGCACAAACAGCCAGCACGGGCGGGCCACGGTCTCCCTGCATGGCACCTTGGGTGTCGCGGCCTTCCTCCTCCCAGCCGGCCAACGAGCCGGCCGGTTCTTCCGCTGAAGCGGCCTGCCCTATGCGGGTCGTGGTTCTCCGCAGCACGACGTCGTGTGGTGTCACGGTTCCTCCCTTCGGCCCAACCGGCTATGGCCAGCCGATTCTTTATCGGTCAACCGGCCCGCGGTTGTGGGTCATGGTTCTTCCACACTCGGTCGCCACCTTCACTCATTGCCACCATCCTATCATGGTCTCCATCGCAAACAAAGGAGACTACAGTGGGTCGTCGGGCCGTATGGGTTCGGCTCGTGCCCTCCGCGTTAGGTGGTAGTAGTTGGCCGAATACAAACTATTATTTTCAACTAAGAACGGGGTATTGAATAATCACTCCAAATTGAACAAACCCCTACCTCGATAATTGACGTTGCACATCGTCGAGCAGCGGAAGACGAGCGTCGCGGTAGATGGCATCGCAGAGAACTGTGTCATCCCATCAACGTTGGAGGAAGAACCATTGTCGAAGACAACGCTCCTCGCTAGCAGTGTCTTCACCCATGATGTGGAGGAAGAAGAAGAGGTGATGGTGTTCCTCACGATCTTGTTCCGGTTGAAAGGAAAAGTGGAGAGGAAAAGCTCCCCGTTTTTCGAGTCGTGGAGTGTTCTTCGCATAGAGGAACACTTCTTTATAATCCTCTGGAGGTTCCACCCCAAAATATTTGTCAAGGAAATATTATATTAAGGATCCCCCTATTTTAATAAACTTTCCATGCATTTTCAAAATGATTCAAATCCTCCCAAAGTAATTAATTAATTTTTGGAGTTCAAAATAATTAATTAAAGGTGTTGTCATATTCATGGCCAAGTTGAAGGTTGAGAGTTTAACAATTAAAGAGGGGAGTTGTCAAGAATTAAACAAGGGTGTTTAAGGGAGTTTAAGGGGAGTTATGGGGAGATGAAAAGGTTAGTATCGTGTGGGAATCACCAAAAAAATATCCTCTCATGGGAGGTTATGTGGGTGTGAGCCCCACTAATAATGACCCCATGTAGGATTTAACTACCCAAGATAAATAAAATTTTTCACAATAATTTTATTTATCTTTTTTATTAAACCCCAAAAATTGACAGTCAACACGCATAAAACACAATTGTGGTAAAGGTCCCCTTAAGCGAATATTGGTGCTACGAGTTCATCAGTGTCCTCAAATTTCAATCCCGAGCACCGGTTCAAAAGATAGAAAAACTTGCACGTACGTTTACTGAACGTATCTAAACAAAACATCATAAATTGATTCCAGGCTCATTGGGCCTTGGAATCAGGTGCCGTCAGAAACTGCGTACTCGTAAAATTCCAAATAATTTAAGAAAAGAAATTTCCATGAAATTTCCAAGTCTTTACATTACCCCCACATTAGTTCTTTACGTCCCCGTAAAGCTACAACACATGATAGGGAAACAAATGAGGGTACTGAGCATGCATCCGAGCCTCTCTCTCCCATGTGCTCTCCTGGAGGTTTCCATGGTGCCAGCGAATGCGCACTAGAGGAATCGACCGCCCACATTAGACCCGCTCCTGTAAATCCTCGATCTCCACTGGGACCTCCGTGAATGTCTCCCCATCATCGATGTCCATCTCCCCATGGTCAATGATGTGGGATGGGTCATGCATGTATCTCCTCAGCTGAGATACGTGGAAGACGTCATGCACCAGGTGCAACTGAGGTGGAAGGGCCAGGTGGTAAGCCAGCTCACCTACTCTACTGAGGACCTGGAGAGGTCCAATGAAATGCGTACATAACTTGCTTCCATGTCCAAATCTCGGTTGACCTCGTCAAGGTGAGACTCGTAGGAAAATGTGGTCACCATCCTGGAACTCCAGTGGTCACCATCTCCTATCAGCATAGGATGTCTGTCTGCTCTGTGCAGTCTTCATCCGCTCCTGGATGATCTGTACCTTCTCCATCGTAGCCTGAACCATCTCTGGTCCTATAGGTGCTGAATCCCCAGGGTCCGTCCAGTACAGGGGTGACTTATAAAGTTGGTCGTACAGTGCCTCGTAATGTGCCATCCTAATGGTGGAGTGGTAGTCGTTGTTGTACGCAAACTCCACCAAGGGTAAGTGGTCCTCCCAGTTACGACCAAAGTTTAGGACACATGCACAGTGCATGTCCTCTAGAGTCTTAATGGTCCTATTAGTTTGACCGTCCATCTGAGTATGGAAGGTGGTGCTCCGATTTAGCTGCATCCCAAAATCCTCTTGTAACCCCTTCCATAGTCGAGAAGTGAAACGAGCATCACGATCGGAAATGATAGACGATGGCACACCATGAAGCCGTACGATCTCCTGAATGTAAAGGTGTCCCAAGATCTCTACTGAGCCCTCCTCTCTGATCGGTATGAAGTGGGACGACTTGGTGAGTCGTTCTACGATCACCCAGATAGAGTCGTGTCCTCTGGATGTACGTGGAAGCCTTGTCACGAAATCCATGGATATCCCATCCCACTTCCACTCTGACACCTCTAAAGGTTGTACCAAGCCTGCTGGTACCTGGTGCTCCGCCTTCACTTACTGAAAAGTGAGGAAATTTGAAACAAACTCTGCTACAACATTCCCCTTCCCAGGAGTATAGACTATCTCAAAGTTATAGTCCTAGAGGAACTCAAGACAACATCACCGTCTCAGGTCCAGGTCCTTCTACGAGAAGACACAACTGAGACTTTTGAAATTATATTATATCGTAAATCATTTGCTCAACGAACTATGGGTGTGACTAGCCATTTGTAATGAACTCGACTACACCCTTTTTCCCTTACGTCCTATAAGAGCTGCTAAGATTTCTCCTTTGCTAAATAGAGAAATCTAGTCTCATCCCTTGTATTAATCACATTCTTTTCCTAATACAGTCAATCCTGACATGAATGGTACTATTTCATTCCACGGATGATGTCGTAAGTCATCGATGCTACTACCAATAGATACAACTATTAATCTCGCCTCCAAGGGTTGAGTCACAATGTCGGCAGCAGTGTCTAGTCACTGGGTCTCCTCTAGTAGGAATATTGAATGTGAGGGTCAAGTCAACAGTTTTAACCAGAACCTCTCAGTATCAACCATACTAAAAGGGCATGAAGAAAACGTCACAAGGACAAGTGTCTTTTATTACTGTAGCTCAAAGTACAGAGACACAATCCAACCACACACAACGATATCCCTGAAGCTAGAAACATCATAAACAAAGGCCCCCCAAGTCTAGAGCTTGTCCCGCTCCTGTCCACCTGCTACTCGACCAGCTCCTCCGCCATCTCTTCTTGCTCCTGGAAGACCTCCATGGTCGAACCTCTGCCTCTTCTTGGATGTTTCCTCTATTGCCTGCTGCTCATCTGCAGGACGGGTCGGGCAGTCTCGAGCCATGTGACCCTGCTCGCCGAATGGATAACACTTCCTTCTCCTCGTATGGCTGGCTCTAACGTGTGTTTCCCACACAACCACACATGTATCATGGGGTTTCCCACCTTTTTCCCTTGTCCACTTGGACTTCTGTGTCATCTACCTACTACTGGTTATAGTAGACTCCACTACAGTCGGAAAACCCTGCGTTAAGAACAGTAGTTCCTGAGCCCGCACAGAGCGTAGAGTCGCTAGTACAAACTCCGCCCTGAAAAGACCCTTGAAGTCTCCCCAGGTGAGAGTCGCCTCATCATAAAACCGGAGCATCAGGCTCGACCACCTCTTAGCTGCTCCCTGAAAGAGACTAACATCTGGGTACACCATCAAGTCAGCGGGTGTTCCAACTATGTGGAAAACTCGTGCTACAATCTCCAGCCAGTACCCGGCCGTCTGAAAATCTATCTCACCTCGAAACCTCGGAGGCCTTTGTCACTGGAACTCATGCAATACACTCAGGCGGTGTACACTCTCTACTGCTGGGGCTGGTAGTATTGGTGGCCAGGTGGATAATGGTACTGTCGGTGCCTCTGCTGTGATGGGTCCTTGCACCGAGGCCTCGTCGCTTGGTGGGCTTCCATCTCGTACGTGACTTCGAACCCTAGATGGATGCCTTCGTGGGGCCATCCTGAAAAGATACAGGCCTGCCATGGTTTAAATAGTATACCTGGTGAGCTGACAAAAAGTAATCACAAAGAAAAATTTTCAAAGGAAACACACACGCAATCAGTGTTTTCGTGCACAAAGATTGAAATCAGATGTCAAGGTCCTGTTGTATGGATACGTTAGCTGTCGCACCATCACTGGACTCCCTGGTCTGAAAAACACACTCAATACTCTTATCATTATTTCTTCACAGAAAATAATGATCAGAGTCTTGAGTTCTTCAGTTGAACTGACTCCTCTGATACCAATTTTTCACGACCCGTCCTCGGGGATCGTGCCGTGACTACCCCAATCCCGCCTTCCATAGGCCAGGGGCTGGTGACTAGCACCAAATGCATAAATACTGAAAAAAGGGAAGTCATTTCCTAGATAAAAGTAAACAAACACAACAGAGTATGCAACAGAAGTAAGAACAAAGTAAAACTGAGTACAAAAGTAAGTGCTAAAAGGAAAGGGGATAGAAATACAAGCCCAACAGTAAGTACAGTACAACTGAAAGACTAGTACAATAGCAGTAGAGTAAGAAACAACCACTAAGTCTTCCTCTGGAAATCCCACCTGAATGGTGGGTACAGATGGTCTCGTCGGCACCTCAGGTTCGTCTGCTCCGTGTACGTCCTTCCAAGTGGTCCACCTCCAGGTATCATCTAGCTCCACAAGTCTCTACCACGATAAGTGTTGCCTGTCGTCTACATCCAACACAACATAGTGCGGTCATTTCCTGTGAAGGGGTAAGTATAATGATACTCAGTAGGGACCCTAAGACCCCTGAAGATCTCCCAGAATCCACGAAGGATAATCCAAAAAGAAAAGATACAATCATGAAGTAATAGCCAGCTCTACTTAGGTATATGTCTATACATATACCGAAGTTTTCAATCATAGTTTGGCTCCACCTCTCGAGCCCAAGAACAGCCTAGTCCACAAAGTAAATAAGTCAATCACATCGATGATAATGATTGAAAAGTCAAGACTCAGCTCACACAAGTATACAAAACCTAAAGAGAGTAAGAGATGACTAGTTATAGACACTGAATCATCTATTATTGTCGAATGGCAGATACCCTCAGAAACCAAAAACAGCAGTATCACATTGCTGTCGAACCCATGGAGGATTCAGTCTAGTTGTTGTCGCTTCCGAACCCACGGAGGATTCCAGTACAGTTGTCATCGCTGCCGAACCTATAGAGGATTCCAGTATAGTTGTCGTTGCTACCGAACCCACAGAGGATTCCAGTATAGTTGTTTTCACTGCCAAACCCACGGAGGATTCTTGGATAGTTTTTGTCGTTGTCGAACCCACATAGGATTCCAGTACAGTTGTCGTATCTCCCGAACCCACGGGGGATTCCAGTACAGTTCTCATCACTGCCGAACCCATGGAGGATTCCCGTATAGTTTTTGTCACTGTTGTACCCACGAAGGATTACAATACACTTATCGTCGCTGCCAAACCCACGGAGTATTCGAGCACAGTTTTTGTCGCTGCAGAATCCACAGAGGATTCCAGTACAGTTGTCGCCGCATTCATAGTCAGCACTAGGGTTCCCGCACACAGCACGCTCGCTTCTGGGAAGGTATGATCCTCGAGCCAAGGGGTCGATAAATCATCTATCACGAAGTCCAGAGTTGATGTTTCCTGAATTTCCGTCTCTTCAAAAGGAACCCAACGCGACAGACGGCGCGTCAATTGGACGCCTCGTCTGTGGGTTATTAGTTTTTCCGTTTGAGGGGCCCGGTTGATTTTTAGGCTCAAAACAACCCTACCGTAATCCAACAATGTCCGAACCTTGATTAAATTAAACCAAAAGAATCATATCGTCAATAAGAAACCAACTTAGTTGACGACACGTCAATCGGATGTTCGATCCTTATGTTATAAGCGTTTCTGCTCCGAGGGCCCAGTTGGTTTCCAGTTCGAACCAACCAGGGCGTTTTTTCAAAGTCATCCAAAACTCACTTAGAGTATCTCAAAAGGACCTTCTCGTCATAAGGGTCCCAGTGGCATAGACGGCACATCGATTAGATGTGCGGTCTTAATGTTATTCACGTTTAAGTGAAAATGGGCCCGGCCTGTTAAGCCCAGTGGGCTGGCGGGTCGGGTCAACCCATTTATGGCGGGTCCAACCCGGTAGAGGGTCGGATAGGCCCAGTGAATCACACGGCCCGGCCCAGCATGGCGTGGCCTGGCTGGGCAGGGTGTGGCCCGGCACGGCGCGGCGCAACCCGGCTAGCCGCGGCTCGGACCGGGTGGTCGAGCGATCAGGGTGGGCGTGGCCCCCCGCTTTCCCGAACCGGCGGAGCCAAGCGAGGACACCCTCCCAACCGGCCGTCCGAAGTCGGACGGCGTTCCTTGCATGAGCGGTGTGCACGGGCGTGCCACGGTCTCCCTGCACGGCACCCAGGGTGTCGCGGACTTCCTCCGCCCGGTCGGCTGACGAGCTGGCCGATTCTTCCATAGAAGCGGCTCGCCCTGTGCGGGCCATAGTTCTCCACAGTGTGGCATCGTTGGGTGCTGCGTTTCATCCCTTCGGACGGGCCAGCTATGGTCGGCCAGTTCTTCCTCGTTCGAGTAGCCCGCGTTTGCAAGCCATGGTTCTTCCGCACGCGGCCGGAACACGGTCGCCGCCTTTGCTCGTCGCCACCTTCCTATCATGGTCTCCATCGCAAACAAAAGAGACTACGGTGGGTCATCGGGCCGTGTGCGTTCAGCCCCTGCCCTCCTTGTTAGGTGGTAGTAGTTTGCTGAATACAAACTATGATTTTCAACAAAGAATGGGGTACGAGATAATAACTTCAAATTGAACAAACCCCTACCTCAATAATTGATGTCACACATCGTCGAGCCGCAGAAGAAGAGCGTCGCGGTAGATGGCGTCGTGGAGAACGGTGCCGTCCCGTCAATGTTGGAGGAAGAGCCATTGTCGTAGACGACATTCCTCACTAGCGGTGTCTTCTCCCTTGTCACAGAGGAAGAAGAAGAGGTGAAGGCATTCTTCACAATCTTGTTCCGGTTAAAAGAAAAGTTGAGAGGAAAAGCTCCACATTCTTCGAGTCATGGGGAGTTATTCGCAGAGAGGAACACTTCTTTCTAATCCTCAAGAGGTTCCACCCCAAAATATTTTTCAATCCAATATTATATTAAGGATCCCCTTATTTTAAAAAACATTCCATGCATTTTCAAAATGATTCAAATCCTCCCAAAGTAATTAATTAATTTGTGGAGTTCAAAATAATTAATTCAAGGTGTTGTCATACTAATGACCAAGTGGAAGGTGGAGAGTTTTACAATTAAAGAGGGGAGTTGTCAAGAATTAAACAAGGGGGTTTAAGGGAGTTTATGGGGAGTTATGGGGAGATGAAAAAGTTAGGATCGTGTGGGACCCACCACACAAATATCCTCTCATGGGAGGTTATGTGGGTTTGGGCCCCACCAATAACTACCCAATGTAGGATTTAACTACCCAAGATAAAAAAAATTGTTCACAACAATTTTATTTAACTTTTTTATTAAACCCCAAAAATTAACATTCAACTCGCATAAAACGCAACTGCGGTAAAGGTCCCCTTAATCAAATAACGGTGCTACGAGTTCATCGGCGTCCTCGGATTTAAATTCCGAGCACCGGTTCTAAAGATAGAAAAACCCGCACATACGTTTACTGAACGTTCCAGAACAAAACTTCATAAATTGATTTTGGGCACATCGGGCCTCGGAATCCAGTGCCGTCTGTAACTGCGTACTTGTAAAATTCCAATGAATTTAAGAAAAAAACTACTTGAAATTTATGGGTATTTATAGAAAACTATGTGGGATTTTGAGATGAAATATCAGCTTAAATGTGTTATAAAATAGTTTTTAGTGACTATTAATCTGAGTATGGGTCGGTTTATCGAGGAAAATCGAGGATAATTATTTACTAATTTCCAAACATAGTTTTTTGACACTATATGATAGAGTAATCAAAACCAAAAATATTTCAATGGTTTTTCCCTATGGTTTCTTCCAAAGAATAGTGGATTTATTTATTTTATATATATTATAATTGAACAAATTAAAATAATATATTAGTGATATGGAAGAAAGTCATGTTTATAATTAATTAATTTTAAAACGTTAAAGTATAATTTTGGTTATGAAGGATTCCTTAAATCATAATAAAACAAATCAAATGACTTCAAAAAAACTATAAAATTAATTTTTACGTATATATATATATGGGTTTTTATACATTTTATGGAAAATATTACATCACTTTTTGGACATTATGTTGTCATAATACATACCATATATTTATATCATACTTAATTTTTAACTAAAAATTAAAATATCTTGGAAAATTTTGAAAAAATAACCATTGGATAATTTAGACAGTATAATTTCAATAATATTATGTACATTATTAAATTAATTCTCTAAATATTAGAATTTACTATTTTAATGAAAATTACTCATTTATTGAAAAATAATTATTTTTTGATAATAACAATTTTTATCCTTATAAAATTCTAACTTAACAACATATAATTATATTATTATTTATATTAAAAAAATATTAGATAATAATAATATTTGAATAAAATATGATTTCATTAAAAAATTCATGAATATTTCAAAAATGGTTTCTTTATTGAAACTATATATTTGGAAAAACAATTTTTATTCCATCATGTCAAAATCAAAAAAAATTATCATATTGATTATTTGATCATTTAAAATTTAATACTTAAAAGGATAAATATAATAATTATTTTATAAAAAATATATTAGAAAAAATTCAAACTATTAGGGTCAAGATACATATACCTTTATTACACAAGTGAATTCCCTTAGGCTAAGGCTTCTGATAGTAAGTTTTTTTATTGTGGGGTTCAGAGAACAGGGTTTGGGTTGTGATATTGATGAAATTGAACTTCTAATATAAATGGTTTTTCAAAAGCATCATTTTTTTAATCTCAGTTGTTTTTTGGTCAAGGAAAATTCTGGTTATGTTTGATGCCTTAGAATTTATGGTAAATGTAATTCATAGTGTGCAATCCTAGTGGACAAGGATAACACTTCCATTTTCTATGTAAAATTGAAATTATCGTAACCCCAAATATAATAATCATAATTGTCACTCTAAAATATATATATATTATCAAAGTTTAGGATTCTTAAAGATATTTTTAAATTTGATAAACCATATAATAGTCCAAAATTACAAAAGTAGTTCATGTGTATTCAAAAACAACATTACATAATTATTAATTTATTCATTCAAAAAAAGGAATTTTATTTATCAAATTTTGGGTCATCACATTATTCCTCCCTTAATAAATTTCACCATTCAAATTTTGACAATAACATATTAGGGTACTTCTATTTCATTGCTTCTTTAGGTTCCCATGTGTCTTCTCCAAACTTTTGGTTCCGCCACAACACTTTTACCAGGTGAGTTATTATGTTTCATATAATTTTGTTTCCATGATCTTATATCATTACCAAATTCTCCTCATATAAAATATCATTATTCAATTGTGCCACCTATACATTCAGTTCACATGATTTGTCTACTACATACTTCCTCAACTGGGATGCATAGAACACACCATATAGTTGAGATAGGTTATGTGAAATTTATAGTTGATAGGCCACTTTTCTAATGTGATCAAGGGCCTCAAAGGGGATGATCTATCTAGGAATAAAATTTATCTTCAATAAGAAACTCATGAATTTCTTCCCATGTGATATATGAAGGAACACAATATCTCTGATATCAAACTGCATGTTCCATCTATGATTGTCTGTATATATTTTCAGTTGACTTTGTTTGAATTTTATATGATGATGACTGTTTTAAACCTTCTATGACATTTCAGAGATATGATCAGGTCCCTTCATCTTTCTATATCCAACTTCATTACAACATGTATTTGTTTGAAACTTATTCCCATATTTGGCCTCATAAGGTGCCATTTAAATAATATAATAGAAAATTTTTTATGAAAAAATAAAAGGAAGTGGTGATAATTTCAATATCCTTGGAAATTTAATGAACATGGTCTCTGCATATCCTATAGAGTTTTAATAGTCCTTTATGGTTGTCCATAATTTTGAGGGGGATAAGCATTATTGAAGCTCGGTTGAATATCCAACATTTTCTTGAGGATTTTCCATAACCACATTATATCCCATAGATCTCGATCTGATATAATATAAAGTGTATGGTCACCTTGTAATCTCAATAGTTACCCTATGTATATTGTGGCAAGTTGATTAATAGAGAAATATTCATTGACTGAAATTAATTACACTATCTTTCCTAGGATATTGACTAACACCTAGATAACCTTATTTCCTATTGGTTTCTTGGGGAGTCTTATGAAAAAATACATGGTTGTGATTTCCCAATTCCATACTAGTATGATAAATGGTTTCATGATACCCTTATACTTCTATCATTCCACCTTGATTTGTTGGAATACAATACATCCAGAAACAAACTTTGCAATATCTTTCATCATGTTACCCCACAAGATGTTTATCTTAAAATATCTATACATACTAGTTTTTATTGGATTAATAGTGTAGGATGGGCTATAAAAATATTCCAGAAGTCCCCTATTAAATTTTAGTTTTTATGGGAAACGTATTCCTATTTTGAAACTTATAATTCCATATACTTAATAGTTGAACTCTGTATAAATCATTGCCTTATTCGGTAGCAACACGTCATTTTTCTGGGCCTCAAGAATCCTCTCAAGAATAAGTGGTTAAGAATTTATTTGAGAAATATGAGATTAATATCCTTTTATTTTTCCCGTATCCAACCTTTTCATTTCCAATACTATTCAATATCTCTCAAACCTCATCCTAGAGAGGGTTGTGGGATTCTTTCTACTCAAATAATCAACCACACTTTCTTCCATCCCATGAGGTTAATATATTGAACAATAATATTAATTTTTCATATCTAATCACCTTTTTTGGCGAATATTAAGATCCTTCTATTTGAATATATACTTGAACTTTTTATGATCTATATATATGTCACACTTCTCCCCATTGACATAATGTCACCAAATCATAAACATGAAAATCATTGTATCCAATTCTGGCTTATGGATCAGATAGTTCTTCTCATTTCTCTTTAATTGGAGGGAGGCATATGTTATCACTTTCCTTATTTTATGAGTACACAACCTAATCCCTTTTTGGACACATAGCTACAGATCACCAATACATCACCACTTGTGTGTAATGTGATCACATGTACATTGATTAGTCTCTTCATTTTTATTTAAATCTTTATTCAAAATCATTAGTTCATAAAAACATGACTCCATTTTGATTAAGCATGGTTAGTGGACGTAACAATAGTGGGAAGTTTCTCAAAAATCAACATTATTTCATGAAATATCGAAGGAAACAATGAATTTATGTCATATATTTTTGAAAATAACATTATTTAATTACCTCTATTTTTTCAGATCTATAAATATATTTTTTATTGATGATAACATACCCCATCGAGTTTAATTTTTTCAACCAAAAATCATATTTTTCATACTTTTTATATAACATTTCTCTCTTATAGGTCTTGACTTCATTTTTAAAATTCTCATCATATTCCCCTTTTATTTTTTAGTATATAAGAATGTCATCTATAAATACTATAAAAAATTTCTATGTACTCCCAAA